>CM032452.1:68324938-68374938 GCA_019049505.1 Pachyrhynchus sulphureomaculatus | reverse complement strand
TATATATATATATATACTATTCGTGGCCGCGGTTCCGCTTGCGTGGATTACAGAATTATTGTTTAGGTTTTTTTTGCAAGGGAACGCATTGGCGGCAACTGATTATTCTTTATGTTACCTAATGTAACAAAACATTTACTAAAACCTGACCAGAGAATATATGTACGAATTTAAAATTTAAAATTTTCTTGAACCATCAATTAATATTTATTTTCAATTCTTGGGACTTGGGTTCATTTTATGAATATTTGGTACTCAAAATTAAGCTTAAACTGACGTTTTGCCCTTTGATTTAGGGCATTTTCAGTTTTTTCTTTATTTCTACAAAATATAAAAATAAATTACGTTTAGTTACACTAGTACAATACAAATTATTTAACTCACACAACAATACAATTTTTAAATATATTCTTAGTTCTATCTTTAAAAATTAAAATCACATGGGGCCTACCTTGATTCTCACATATTTTATTTACTACTGACAAGTCATAGTAACATTCTTATCGATGCAGTTTTTATTTTGTATTATTGATATATGATTATTATTTTTTTTTTTTTTGATATTAAGCAGGTCGTCTTTTTGTTAATATATTAAGGACTTGTATTACGTGATTAAATTTGTATAAATGTGGCTAATTCCTTTTATATCACTTTTATCATTGACTGTAAATTTCTCATTTTTTAAATTTCGAGCATTTCTTTTATTGCAGTTTTTCTAGTACTAATGTCTCTGTTTAAAATCTTTGTTTCATTAAAGTTGAAATCATGTCCAAGTTCCGTTCTGTGTTTGTGCCGTTGTAGCATTTTTGTATACTTGTGTCCATTGAATCTGTTTTTTTAATACTTGGATCGTCATACCAATATAATGCATTGGATAATCAGCACAAGGTACTGAATAAACTATGTTGGATTGCTTCATGATGGGTACCTGGCTTTTTGAGTTTGTAAATAGTGAGCTTAGTTTGTTTTGTGTTTTGTGACAAGCAGTTATGTTATATTTTTTTAGAATGCTTTTTAGTTTTTCTGATAAATCGCGTGTATTAGGTAATGGGAGAAATTTGTTTTGGTTTTGTTGTTTGGTTTCATCTATTTTGATTTTTTTATTATAGAATTTGTATGTTCTTGTTTTTATTGTTTGGTTGATGTCTTTTTCTCTAAATCCATTTTGTATTAACACTGATTTCATTTGATTCAGTGCTTTCGGTCTGTTAAACCGACAATAACACTTACCTTTTGTTCCTTTGTGTGATTAGAGTAGAAATTCAAATACCTGCCAGACCACGTTGGTTTAGTATACCATTTAGTGATTATTTTGTTGTTTTCTAATTAAAGCTGTATCTAAGAAATGTATTTCATTGTTATTTTCGATTTCTGAAGTAAATTGTAACTTTTGATGGAAACTGTTGAAATCATGAAGGACTTTTCAGTATTATCTGTTATAACTGCCAATAAACAATCATTCACAAATCTTTTGAAAATCGTTTGTTGTACTCTAAATTATTTATGACACCTTCTTCTAAATGTTCCATAACCAATTGAGCTATTACTGAGGATATAGGAGAGCTCATGGTGCACCCTTCTATTTGTTGATAGAGTTTGTCTTGATATTGGAAATAATTAGTATCTAAAGTTTTCTTTTGGTATTGTTGTGTGTTCTGTCAATAGATCCCATTTTTTGTCTATGGCAGTCTGTACAAATTCTTTAGGTATATTTGTGTATAATGGCACAACACGTAGTGAAAGAAGTTTGTAGTTTTGTGCTATGTTTGTGTCAATGAACTCTTTAAAAGTGAATGAATCTTTGATAAAATAGTTATTTTTACCTATACTTGCTACTATGACTTGTCAGTAGTAAATAAAATAGAGATTCACGGTAGGCCCCATGTGATTTTAATTTTTAAAGATAAAACTAAGAATATATTTCAAAACTGTATTGTTGTGTGAGTTAAATAATTTGTACTGTACTAGTGTAACTAAATGTAAATTATTTTTATATTTTGTAGAAATAAAGAAAAAAAATGAAAATGCCCTAAACCAAAGAGCGAAAAGTCAGTTTAAGTTATATATATATATATATATATATATATATATATATATATATATATATATATATATATTCAAACATTAATGTATATACCTCTGAACAAAAAGTAACGGAAATTTATGATTTAAATTGATAGCGTTGGACATATCCCAATAATTTTTTTTAGGTTTGTTGGGCCTTACTTGTAATTTGTGCAAAGTTTTGGCGCGATCTGTCAATTAGTGCTTCAATTTGTGGATCTCTAATCTATAATTTATGAGAAAACACATGAACTATATCCAAATAATATATTTCTCTGAGATACACACATTTTGAAACTGATATTTGGCCAGACTTGCAAAAATAAAATCAACAAACATGGAATAATTACATGCTAAAGCTAAAAATTTTTCATGCCGAACTAAAGGTTTTGAATTTCTACTACATTGTCATAAGATAGTGTACAAAAATTTAAAGACAACTAATATATAAATAATCAGACATTTATAAAGTTACGATGTTTTCATAAATATATGTATAAATATAAAAGATATATATTTCATATTATATTCTGTGTATACCTAATGAGTATAGACTGTTAATTCATTCAGATGTAAAACGTTTAGATTTGCTGTGTAAAAATAATAAATGTAAAAACAATAGATTTTAGATCTATTATTGTTGTAAAATGGGAAATAAATTGAATTGAATAAAAATATTGTTTTATTATTGTACCTTCGCTCCCATATAATATTCACAGATTTACTTACTTTGCCTTGTAATTAGCCTACCTGTCAGCGAAATGACGATATGGAAAGATCACAGTCTATTTACTGGTTTATTAGAACCTTTACTATATGTTAACCTAAATTAACTCGAAGTGTAAATATTTAAGTACTCTTATGTTTATAGAATGTTATAAAAACCGTTTATTTTATTGAAATTGGCAAATCTTTGTATTAAGAGCAATTGCAGAAAAATATTAATAAATGTCGCTTTTTTTATAACTGAGGTACGTTTATCGTTGCATAAAAACAATTGACTCGAATTATTTTAATAATCTGGACTTTTTCTTCAATTTCATTAACGATGCAACCATAGAGTGTAAAAACATCCAGAATATATATATATATATATATATATATATATATATATATATATATATATATATATATATATATATATATTAAAATTTTGGGATTTAATCCGTTCGTCTAACAATGAATTTGCACGACGTTTCGCCAAAATCTCATTTGGCATTTTCAAGTAATCTTGCTGCTGCTGCCGCCCGAAGCTGAGTACCAGCAGTAGCAAGATTACTTGATATATATATATATATATATATATATATATATATATATATATATATATATATATATATATATATATATATATAGATACAATATGCATTTTACATACATTTTATTTTCATATCATTATATCATCAAGAAGAATAATCCTGTCTATTTTGAAATTGCTTCCTTTTATTGTCATATAACCGTGAGTTTTAACTAGTTTTTCGTTGAATAAAGTAAATAGTAAAAACTATTAATACAATATATCAAATAATCATCTGAGAAAGTTCAATTTTTTTTTCATATATAAATATCTAAATAAGAAATAGCTAGAATCAATCGATTTTTCTGTAAAATGATTCGTAAAATAATTTAAAAACCTAAAACATAATTAATACATTTTGGAGATTTTGATCTTTGAATTGAGTAATGAATGACATCAACGTTATTTATTACTACCTAGAGTTTGACTATTTTGTCCACATTTTGAGGAGGTAATACTTGTATTTTTGCTTCCAAAACCTCTATCGGAACATCCAAGCTTCTATAAAGGTTATATTGTCATGGAGGAATCTGGGATTTCCGCTTCTTATAGCGGGGCAAACAAAGATGTTGAAAATAAGAAGGTAGAAATGATAATCGTTTAAAAAGCGAAAATACACGAGCTCCTCCTTTTAAATAAACCGCGAGTGAAGCGGAATGACCAATATACCTGGCGTATTTAAGTAGTTAGAGTTCCTACTGAGATGCGAACCGGTTTAGGGAAATAGGTGATGACAACAGGCATAATATATTCGTCAATGTCAAGTCAATTAATCTTTAGAAAGACACAAAAAAATTATATGCCACTTTAACTTTAATGTTTTTAGAGTTGTAAGATATGTATTCTCGGTGAATGTAAAGACTTTTACCTATAAGAATGGAAATCGGTCCATCTGTTGAACACATTTTGTTAAGTATTCATATACTTTGTGTGTATGATGACTGTCATAATCTAAATTAATTATGTCGGAACTTTCAATTTCAAAGATATGATTTACAGAATTTTTTGCACTTTCCCCTGGGATTTCATTTTCAAGCTTCTTTATTAAACGTATAATATTTGGACATAAAGTTGGCATATATCTTACATAGGGTTAAAGATGCATTAAAATGGTGATAATATAAAACAGTATAATCCATTTCTTTTGCCATATTGTCCCAAACATATTCTTCATTGATATCAAATTCTGTGAGTATCTGCCGAGTCAGATTTATTATAATTCTCTTCGAAATATATGTCATTTGCTAACATAACTTCTTGTATTTCATATTTTGTCTCGGCTGAATTTGATTTTTTGAAATGGTCGGCTGCGATAAGTAGTATCGGTAAACGCGATAACACTATTTTCTGGAACATTTGTTAAAAGGTAGTTTTTAAAGCAGCTTGTAAAAAGCTCGACGGTAGTATCTTGATGATAACTTTAATTCGAATCTTCAATATTTTTAGTCGGCCAGAACCGACAATTCGAGATACGTCTTTTTTCCCAACCACCATGTATTATTGTGATCATTTTCCCCTAATCTGACATTTGTTACTTGAATCACTCCTGTCCTGTAATTATTGCATTCTGTAAGCTATCCCTTTTTAAAAAGTGTGATGAACACTGATTCGGTCCAGTCATTTGCCAGACTCCCATATTAAGGTACAGATTCCATGAAAAATCTGCACTCCCAAATTTCCCGTGTCTTTTAATAGTTCTGAAATTATATTATCTATTCTTTCTCTTCTATTTTTTAATGTGTTAAGGGATTCTTCCACCTCTGATCTTAGTATATGGGGTTTCTTATAAGAAATTGAGTTATTTAGATCATTTGGTAGAAAGATACGGATGGATACAGTATTCCTGCTTTGTCTATCTATATCATATGTATATATACATATATATATATATATATATATATATATATATATATATATTACAATAGAGGTTTTCACAGATGGTGGAATGTAATACGTTAAAATTCCGGGTTTCAATCCGTTGGTCTAACAATGAACTTGCAGGACGTTTCGCCAAAATCTTATTTGATATTTTCAAGTGCTCTTGCTGCTGCTGCTGCTGCTGCTACTCGATACTGTGATCTTGTTGCGGCTGCCGCTCGAAGCTAACTAGTCAGTCAGACAGTTAGCTTCGAGCGGCAGCAGCAGCAGCAAGCTACTCGATACTGTGAGTTCTTGAAAATTCCAAATAAGATTTTGGGGAAACGTCGTGCAAGTTCATTCTTAGACGAACAGAATTTTAATGTATTATATATATATATATATATATATATATATATATATATATATATATATATATATATAAATGTGTGTGTGTGTGTGTATACACTGATAAATTCATCAATAAAGGTTGATTGTCAGCCTTTGTAAAGAAACAGCAGAGAAAAAAGTTAGATTATTGATATTTTTGTTTCATTAGTTTTAAATTTACCAAGACTTTCTTACCTATTAGGAAAGACATATATTAATCAGATAATAGAGCCAGAACTGTTCGTTTATAATTTAGCTGGCAATTATTCAGTGTATTTTACTGTCTAGTTTTGTTGATTTCTTTTATTCTTTTTTTTTCAAATATTCGTTCAAAATAAAAATAATAGTATAACTTTTTTAACCGGATTTTTTTTTTTGATAACTTTTTTTTCCAGCTGTTGAGCTGTAATAATTTAAGGGCATATTGCCCTACAGCAAAAATTTGGTGATGTCTAAATTATTCTTTACATGTTAAATTTAACATTTACGTGTAAAACACTTAAAGATGCGAGATCACGAAAATTTGCTATAATAGTCCTTCAGTATAGATAATGGTTGGTAGGTTCAACAGGACTTGCCCGTGATATTAGTCGCATCTATGGAACTCTTACTAATCAGGAGCATTATTCTCACATGCAGGTGAGGTTAATCTAGTCAACAAGAGATCTTCTGTATCTTTCTAATATTGTATTGAAATAACACAGTTTTTTGTTATAATTAGAGATCAAGGTATAGTTATTTAAAATCAGTAAAAGATATATGCCTGTTCTCTGTGATGATTAAAGAATATGCGACCAGTTTTATTTAAAAAAAAAATACAGTTGTATTTGACTGTGGGCGTTGCGATACTCGGTCAAAAGATAAAACAGGAGAAATCCAGTGACTTTGATATTTAAAGTTAATAAAGTCTCTAGCTTTTCTGAGACGGTACCATCATCTTCTTTGGTTTTGCAACAAGTAGACATATTTTATATTCCATTGACGATGTTAACCTAAACCAGTCGTCCCTATTAACCATCAGATCTGGTAACATATTTTATCACCCCTAAAATTCTACAATGGTGTTTCGATGATATAACCAGCCATTTTACGTCATTCACAAATCCTTACAATGTTGTATAACTATTTCTATAAGATCTAATATAATGAATTAAACTTTCGCAGGAAATCTAACAAGAAAAAGCCAGTTTTGAAAAATTAAAATTCTTTATTGGTATTGTTTATTCACAATCAAAAACAAATTTTTGTTCAATTAAAAACTACTTGAACTAAAGACTGGCTACTTTGAACTATATTATTGACAAAAAGTCAAATAGCTCGCTAATAAATTTTAAAATCTTTACATAGTACTAATACTGGGAAAGAGAGGATAATCTATACAATAAATAGAACTAAAGTTATTTACAAATTAGTTGTTTCCAACATGCCAATTTTTCAATTTCTTAATAAGAGTATCCACCATTGCTAGCGTAACCTTGTCCGCCACCACCACCGGAGCTGTATCCTCCACTTGATCCACCGGAGCTGTAACCACCTGATCCACCTCCGGAGCTGTAACCACCTGATCCACCACCAGAGCTGTATCCACCGCCGGAGCTGTATCCTCCGCTAGAACCTCCAAATCCGCCAGAGCTATATCCTCCAGAAGAAGGAGCTCCATAGCTAGAAGATGGTGCCGATGGAGCACCATAACTGCTAGAGGGAGCGGAATAGCCGGAACCACCTCCAAAGGAACCTCCGAAGCTACTGCCAGATGATGGAGCGCCATAACTCGATGAAGGGATAGACGGAGTGCCATAGCTGGAAGATGGTGCAGAAGGTGCGCCGTAGCTGGAGGATGGTGCACCATAGCTAGAAGATGGAGCAGCTGGAGCTCCATAGCTGCTTGATGGAGCAGAGTAGCTGATACTAGGGCCACCACCGAAGGAAGATCCACCAAATCCTCCTGATGATGGGGCACCATATGTTGAGCTGGGTTTGGAGGGAGCACCATATGAACTAGATGGTCTAGATGGAGCGCCGTATGAGGAGGAAGGTCTAAAATAAATAAATATGTCAAGTATCGAGTTTCAGAAGAACGTCTTTTAAGTGACAAAATATATTAAAATAAGTAAGCATAATAAATTTATGAAATGAAATATTGATAATGTACGTGTAAATCAATTTAAATACGTTGTGTATTGATATTAAACATATTATTACCTAGATGGTCCTACTGGAGTTCCATAACTAGTAGAAGGAGGTAAGTATTGACTTAAACTTCCACCATTTCCTCTACCTTTTCCTTTCCCACCGCCGTTAGATGGAGCACCATAACTTGAGGAAGGAACAGAAGGAGCACCATAGCTGGATGATGGAGCGCTGTAACCACCGCCGAATCCTCCAGAGCCGCCACCGAATCCTCCGGAACTGTAACCGCCTGTAAGAAAAATTAATTATCGGTTAGTGAGGCATATTATTTAGATCACTACGTTACTATAAGAACATATTATCTTGGGCAGACCGTTAATGGTTCGGAATAGAGAGGTACTCGTATTACTGATTTCTTGTCGATAGCCACAGTCAAAGTACTAATATTATAAATTATACCATAAGACTCTGAATTACAATAAAAGTTAGTGAATTAATATAAAAAGTAATTAAAATTCCATACATTTACATTAAATTAAGTCAAAATTTAAAGCTTGCGTTGTGTCGGTTTATTTAAATGACCTGTGGTAATTTATTTTTCAATTAACTTTTAGAAGATATTGATTATTATAATTGAATTAAATTTTAAAACAGTTAATGACAGATCTAAATACATACACTTAATTATATTTCCGTGCTTAAAGCTTTATTATTTTCAGTGAACAATATTAGGTTAAAAATTTACCCTCAAGGTGTGTAAGGTGCATTTAAATTGTATGTTAGGACGTAATGGAAAATTTACCTGATCCACCAAAACCTCCTGAAGAAGGTGCGCCGTAACTAGGAGATGGAATAGATGGGGTGCCATATGAAGAAGATGGTGGAGCACCATAACTGGAACTTGGAGCACCACCTAAAATATTTAATATTGAATATATCATTTTCAAATATTATTGTTGCAACGAAAAGTAACTGAAGGTCATTTTAACAGTCCTTAAATAAAATAAATTAGTAATTTCTGAAAGAATTCACTTCATATTTTTATGGTTAATAATAATTAAATAACTTACCACCAAATCCACCACCGAATCCACCTCCAGAAGAAGGTGCGCCGTAGCTTGACGAAGGAATAGATGGGGTTCCGTAGCTGGATGAGGGTGGAGCTCCATAGCTTGATGATGGAGCGCCTCCTCCGAAACCACCGCCAAATCCACCTTTACCACCTCCAAATCCACCTCCACTTGAAGCCGGTAGGTAGCTTCCACTTGGTCTGCTGGATGAGTATCCGCCACCTAATGGGGCTAAAATTGAAAAAATAAACACTTTATTTAACAATTTTGTTAGCACAAAACTTGTTTAGTATAGATAGTATATCATTGAGTCCAAAATTTGTAACAAACATTGGTGGACTACTTTCTTCGGAGTATAGCAGAAGGAAGATTGATAATATAAACCGATTATAAAATTTTAGTCCTTAAAGAACTAATTTGATAATTTTTGAACTATATATATTTTTCCTGTTCCGCGATATCTGCAAAAGTACACACCAATTGATTCAGCAGTATATTTTTTTTTAATTACAAACTTTAATAATATAAAAAACTTAACCAAGCTAAAACATTTCCCGCTGAAAGTAAGTACTGCATTAACCTACATTTATTAAATAATCTGTATGTTACATAAATAATTAGGTTGAATTAAAACAAAGAAATAAAGCAATTAAAACTGCATTAAAGACAATGGAAAATTATAAGATGAATATGGAGCTTTCTTGAATATATACGTCAGTGGATTGAGAAAAGTAAAACTACAGTTTTTTGCAAAAAAAAAAAAATCAAACAATCTTCATTGAGCTCAGTGTATTTGGTTCAGCGAGATTTCAATTTTCCCTTCCCTAAAAAAAAAAACTGTTTCAGATTGTGCATAATACTTGTTTACAGGAAAGACAACCTCTTCAACCGACGAAAAATTTTTCCTCCAAGCCAATTTTTGAGGTTAAAAAATCACTTAGGTCCAAGTCTAGACAATAGTGTGGGTGAGGAACTATTTCCAAGCCCAGCTTGTGCATTTTTGCCATTGCAACGCTCTATGTGTGAGCAGGTGCATTGTCCTGTTGGTTGCTTCTGCTTCAAATCACTATGCAAATGGTAGAATAACGTTGCGTGATAAGAGCCAGCCAATGTTTTATCCTTTTCTAAATAATCAATCACAATAGTACCCTGTGAGTCCCAAAAAACAGTTGCCATGATTTTTCCTGCCGACAAAAATTGTGTTCGCTTTTTTCGGTGCACTTTCCTTTTCCGTGGGGGAGTGGGATAAAATATCTGCCCCGGTACGTTCTGCCTGTCTCAGAAGGCGACTAAAATAACTACGTTTTTTATTTTATTTATTTTTTTATTGCTCTAGCACACGTGCTGCAGGGAAGTCCCTAAAGCGCTCCAGGAGCGGCACGAGTGCGGAAAAAGCAATTCACGTTGTTCTTGAATCGCTGTAAATTGTACTCGGTGGGAAACACAGCGCTGGGCAAATTATTCCAAAGGGATGACGTTCTCCATATAAAAGATTGCTTGAAAAGCGTCGTACGCGGAGTAACAAGCTGAACCTCATACGGATGCGAAGCACCAGCGCGACGTGTATTTCTAACATGCACCGCTTTGGGAGGAATTAAGCGGGCTACATCCTTCGAACACTTTCCATGAAAATACTTGTAGAACAGGCTCAAGTCGCCAACCGTTCTTCGATGTTCCAGCGAATCAAGGTCGCCGGTCACTTCCGGGTCCCCAATCAGACGGACCGCTCTTCTATGAACAGAATCCAACAAATGCAGTGTATGTTTGGGAGCGGAGCCCCAAACGTGGGAGCAGTATTCCATAGTTGGTCGAATTTGGGCTTTCTAAAGAATTAACAGTTGCTGTGGGGTGTAAAGCTTTCTGGTTCTAAATAATATTCCCAACTTTTGAGAAGCTCTCCTTGCTATGCCTGCAACATGTTCATGCCAAGACATATTTGCTCTCAAACTAATGCCCAACAAATTGAGCGACGATGCTAGGGGAATGGAGTGTCCCGACATAACTATGTCGGGCTCAGCAACGTTAACTTTTTTAGAAAAAACTGCCGTTTGGGTTTTTGTAGCGTTAAATTCCACTTGGTTACTGTCACCCCAAGATAGAATTTCTTCCAGGTCTTTGTTAAGTTGAACGACCTCCTGCTGTCTGCGGATATTCGCCTGAGCAGCCGATGTCCGAGCGTTCAAGGTGAATGAAGAGACAAGCGTACTGTCATCTGCAAAGCTATAGATTAGATTAATGGAACGTAAATGGTAGATGCCCAGATTCTACCAGGAGTCGTCCAGTGTGATACCATCGCATCGGTTTAGGCTGCGTGAAGTTGCCTGACGTTTCATGGCTGTGCCGATGTCCCCGGACTGTGGGACCAACTAGAATGATGAGGCACCTGGACACAAAAAATTCCAGAGGGAAAATAGCCTTATAAATCCATCCTCGTGTTTAATAATTTAGATACTATTAATTTAATAATTATAAGTAAGGCATATCTCAAAAGCTTAATGAACTCATAACTGAAATTTTGGAAAATGCCTTAAGACCACAGAAAGTAAAAATAAAAAATACGAGGGAATTTTGTAAATTACCTACCTAGTGTTGAAGGGAAACTTCCACAGGTAACAAAATTATTTTTCTATATAACGATAGTCTACACTAATACACTACCAGTCCAGTGTTCTCCGGGTAATTCCATTTGCTCCAAAATAATTTTTGTTTTTACCTCACGGAAGGACGCTACGGTGGTTTTCGAATCTGAGGAAAATTCTGGGCTTTTGGTTTATTTACTCAGATCTTTGGACAAAAACATGCCGTTTGGCTTAAACTGTGCGGGTCTTGTAGACCTTGTAGTTGTACAACAGCAAACATTCTTCTCTAATGACTTGGGCCAGATTTTGTATCGTCCTTCTGTAAAGCTCTCCATTAATTGTGGACTCTTTTTTTCCATATTTTCAATAGGCTAAATTCCTTCACAGTTGCCATTAACATTCCAAAAAACGACGAGTTTGAGTCTTCTTTGAAGATACGTGGGCCACCTTTTAAGATTTTACAAACAGCCACTAGATGGCCCTATTGAGATATGACAATATCATTTGACATTTGTTATTGTTGAAACAGCGGCAGCTCAGAAATTGGCCGAGTACAGTTAGCGTTGAAAAAGACAGTTGTGAACAAATAGAAATTTTACGTGAAGGTTTTCGTTGGATGATTTTTTTACGATTTTAGTAAAGGCCTAACTCAACAAGAATGCTTCGAATCGCTTCGTTCAACTTTTGCTAATAAATCACTATCAAAAAAGACTGTTTACAATTGGTTTACTGAATTTCGTCATGGTCGTGGGTCAGCGATGAATTTCGTGAAAATCGACCAAAATCGGTTGTTGTTCCAAAAAACATCGATGCTGTGCGCAACATGAATGAAAGGGATCTACATGTGACTTACTATGAGATAGAGGCATCCTTAGGCATATCGAAGACTGCACTATATTCGATTTTGCAGGAACATTTAGCTGTGAAAAAGATCTGTTCCCGATAAATTCCGGATAATTTGACCGGCTTGTGTCAGTTGGTGTAAAGAACTGCTCAAATAAGTCAACCGAAGACATGCAAAATCTATATACAACATTGTAATAGGAGACGAAGCTTGGATATATTCATACGAGCCGGAAACTAAGCAATAATCAACTGATCCAATGTTCCAAAATGAACCAAATCCTAGAAGGTACTGCCAAGAAAATGGTCGCTTATTTCTTTGCTTATACTGTCATGTTGCAGCCATTACTTTAGCGGGTCGAAGAATAGTTAAAGCTGAATAGAATACAACAATTTCACTACTCACCACTACACCAAACACTTTATTTTTGCACCAGACCAGAGCGATGATTGACTCACATCAATCATCGCTCGTGATGAAGCTAACATAGTTAGCGAAACGCGCGTCGAGTGCAAAAATAAAATGTTTGGTGTAGTGGTGATATATATATACTGAGTAGTGTTATTGTGCCAAAGGTTCCACATTCCCAACTTAATACAACCATTTGTTTGCCAGAATTCATCGATAAAATCAGGAAAAAAATGGAAAACGTCGTATCGTTCTTCATCATGACAATGTCAGCTCTCAGACAGGACGTCAAACAATTGATAATTATTTGACGCAGAAAACCATCGGATTAATGTCTCAATGTCCGTTATCTCCTAATGACTTATTTTTGTTCCTGAATGTAAAAAAAAATGGATGCACAGCAAGAAGCTGTTGATTTCTTCCAAAATCATATTTTTGATGTACCAACTTGTGGAGTGGAAAAAAAGTTTCGTGAATTGGTTCGAACGCATGGAAAAGTGTATAAATCTTAAAGGCGAATATTTTGAGAAACAATGAAACGATTTGTACCAAAAATTTTTTTTTCCTTCATTGTTTTTGCAAAAACTTAAAAGGCAGCAGTCGTATAGAGCGCTTATGAATTCTTTACGTAGTCTATTGTATCATGGGAGGATCCCAATAGAACACATGAGTCTAATTGCCCGTGGCAAAGTGGCAAATAGCAAGAAATATCGTTCTTTGAAGCAGCTAAAAGGCCTTAGGAAACTTTTTTCCTCGCTGGTTTCTGCTCTGGTATAAGGAGTTTAGAATCCAAAGTATAGAAAACCTTTTCAATCCTAAATCTTCAGGAACAACCCCGAAAACGGTAATTTTGGATACTCCAGCTTCTTTAGCAACAAGCTTCTTTAGTAAGAACCACTTATATAACCTTTTCTACTCATCTGATTTAATAGAACAGTGAAAGTACCATTCATTATTTACAAAGAAATGATATTGAAAGGTTAAGAAACAAATCTCTAAAATAATTAACTATTAATATTTACTTTCTTTAACAAAAATGCACCTATATTGCTTCATATTTAACCTAATTATTTTGGGATTTTCTGCAACCATGATTATTACATAAAAATGCACACTTTACGGCCATAATAAGAGTATTTAAGGTTAATAAAACAATGCGTTATTATTAAACGAACTTACCGTCACGCTTTTTAGGAGTACCGGCAAGAGACGTTGAGATAAGGCAGCATAGTGCGAGTGTAATCTGAAACAGAAATTACGATTATTATTTTATTGTCCTAGGTGGGTGGAATAATATATCTAATTCATAAATATTCACAACACTCGTAATTAACAGCATCGAGTATCTAGGCCTCCACTATGACAAGCGACTAGTATGGAAGCGCCCACCAAGAAAGCAAATGAACTCCTCGACAAGCTGTATCCACTCCTGGACAAATAGAGCAAATTGTCAATTCGCAAAAAGTTGACGATTTACAAGATGATCATCCGAGTCGATATGACCTACTCCAACCCAACATGGTGCCAAGTTTTAATAAACATTAAGTTTAACTCGAGGTTTTCTGCTCATGAAATATCTTAAATTCTCTCAATACATTTATATAAACTATTTTCTTAGGCTAAGTTAGTTAGGTTCCTGTCATGTATATATCTTAAGATCCAAATTGTAAATTTTGTTCTTCTAACCAAATCATTGTATAATAGTGATAGCGTAGAAACTAGTTAGTAGTCAATAATTGTAATCAGTAATCAGTACTCGTAATTGAATTACATTATTTTAAATTGAGATATGTTCTCAAAAAATAATCTACATTCGATTTAAAAGAAGTAAGCAATTTGTATGCCAGATTTAATAAAGGAAATTAATTAACGTTCTTTACTACTAGATAAGCTATGAATAAAACGACATACTTTCATGTATAAGTCAAAAAACTCGGAAGATTCTCGTAAAAGTATAATGACTAGATTAAAAAATTATGTTTATGGTGAATCTATCACGCGATTTAAGTGAAAAAGGTGCAATTCACAAGCTAGGAACACTAGTATCAAAAGGGATTACTAAATTTGTAATTAAATCATATTTTGTCCCCAACTGGTAGTAAATAAGACAACTAATCTGCAATTCATTCTTATCGTATTTTAGATATCACTCACATTATTCGATGTTTTAAATAATGGTATCTCTACCGTGAGATATTAATCACAAAAAAAATAACGAGAGAGGGCTTCAGGGATGTTATTGTAACCTGACAATTCCCCTAATAAATTATTTCTGGAAATAACCAGAAAATACTCTTTCTACTCATAAGTGGGAACTTCAGAAAAGTGCTGTGTAAATTCTTCAGCTGCATATTCACGTGTAGAAAAACGCCCTACGGGCATTCTTTTTTTGATAAAAAAAAAATCACAAGGTCTACATGGGCGGTGAGACATTAATATCACGTATTTTCCTGTAGGTATTCCATTGTTTTGTCGGACCTGTGGGAGTTCGTATTGTTACTATGAAGGATTATACGAAGTTTTCGGTTTATTTTCTGCCATTCTTAGATGAGTTTTGGCAATCAACATTAACAGTCCTTTGATTATCTAAAGTGATGGTAGTCAAATGACCAATAATGAAAAAAATGCAGCGATCATTTTTTTTTGTGAGTGTGTTGTGAGAACGAACAACTGTTGTTGATTTAGTTTCATCTCGGACCATCCAAACAGCTGCTTGACTATTAGTTTGGAGCTCGTAGGAATAAATTCAAGTTTCGTCACACACGTTGCAATATTGTAAACAGAATCCCAAGCTCCTCCATTGAATTTCTTAAGCGTGCCCTGGTTCCATTTAACAGAAATATATATATATATATATATATATATATATATATATATATATATATATATATATTTATATATATATATATATATATATATATATATATATATATATATATATATATATATATATATATATATACGTTACCTTAATTATAATTTATATTATCCCAAATTTCCAAAAACAGTGTTTTAATAGCTTTTAAAGACAGAGCTTTAATCTTAATTTCACTGAAATTTTAAGAAAACTAAGGGAATTATCAAAAAATACTAATTTTCAAGAAAAACTAGTAAACAAAATGATCAAACAGGGAACTCTACAATAACAAAGCAGCTCGAAAACCATAATAAAATTCAATTAGCCTAAAAGAACATGTGGCAATGAGATATATTAAAGATCTATCTGAAAAAATGAAATGCATTCTAAAAAAGCACATTATTGTCGGCCACAAAGAACAAAAATTTGTGTCTTCAGTATTTACATGACTAAAAAGCAAAGCCTCAATGAAGAAAAATATCTTAATATATTCTATACCCTACCGAAATTGCCCTCAATGGATATAAATATATAAAAAATGGATCTACAGCCTTGCATAAGCACGAAATAGATAAAACACCAATTTAATTTTCCAAATACTAAACTTGTCAGCCAGAAAAGAGATTATCGGAAACTTCTGGTAAAAGAAATGATTTATATAAAAAAAGAACAGCATATTGTCAATGATAAACAAGACACTAAATTTTAGTCAGATTTATTATAATTTAATACAATAATATAAAGCTCACTAAAGAAATAAACCTTAATACAACTCTGTCTAATTTCACATTCTCTAATTATACTAGTAAAAGTGAACAGCCCTAAAACATACACACTTTCTCTTTTTTCCTTTTAGTACGGCTAGATCTTTTTAAGGAACAACATGGTTTTGAGCTGCGTAAACCTATTTTTAGATTCAAATTTCATTAAATAATTTGATTTGATGATATTTGATAGAACTTAATATAATGGACAACATGTCATTAAAATCTATGTTTTAATAACAGAAAAATAACTATGAACAAACCTATATCTACGATTAAACCACCAAATATATATATATATATATATATATATATATATATATATATATATATATATACATATATATATATATATATATATATATATATATATATATATATATATATATATATATATATATATATATATATATATATATATATATATATATATATATATATATATATATATATATATATATATATATATATATATATATATATACGAGGCTGGTTTGAAAAGTCCGTGCAAAAATAAAAACTGTTTGGGGTAAACCTTTTTTATTTTTCGACATAGTCTCCTTTTAGGCTTATACACTTCGTCCAACGATGTTCTAGTTTGTTGATCCCTTCCGAATAATAGGATTTGTCCAAGTCTGCAAAATATCCATTAGTGTCTGCAATCACCTCCTCGTTTGAATAAAATCTTTGTCTCGCCAGCCATTTCTTCAAATTGGGGAACAAATAGTAGTCCGAGGGAGCCAAGTCTGGAGAATAGGGGGATGTGAAACGAGTTGGAATCCTATTTCCATTAATTTTGCGACCACAACTGCTGAGGTGTGTGCTGGCGCGTTGTCGTGATGGAAAAGGACTTTCTTGTGGGCCAATCGCGGGCGTTTTTCTTGCAGCTCGGTTTTCAAACAGTCCAATAACGATGAATAATATTCACCTGTAATAGTTTTTTTACCCTTTTCCAGATAGTCGATGAGGATTATCCCTTGCGAATCCCAAAAGACAGTCGCCATAACCTTTCCGGCCGAAGGAACGGTCTTCGCTTTTTTTGGTGCAGATTCCCCCTTGGTAACCCATTGTTTAGATTGTTGTTTGGTCTCAAGAGTATAGTAATGTATCCATGTTTCATCCACAGTGACGAAACGACGCTTAAAGTCCTCCGGATTCTTCTGGAACAGCTGCAAACCATCCTTGCAACACTTCACACAATTCCGTTTTTGGTCAAGCGTGAACAATCGCGGCACCCATCTTGCGGATAGCTTTCTCATGTCCAAATGTTTATGCAAAATATTATGTACCCGTTCAGTCGAGATGTCCACAGCACTCGCAATCTCACGCACCTTAACTCTTCTGTCATCCATCACCATATCATGGATTTGATCAATGATTTCTGGAGTCCCTCCACAGGCCGTCCAGAACGTTCAGCGTCACTTGTGCCCATATGGCCAGTCCGAAAATTTTGAAACCACTTATAAACTGTTCTAATCGAAGGTTCAGAGTCACCATAATGTTTATCAAGCTTCTCTTTAGTCTCCTGAGGCGTTTTGCCTTTCATAAAGTAATGTTTAATCACTACACGAAATTCTTTTTCGTCCATTTCTTGAAAATCACTCGACTTCCTTGATTCACACGAATGCCAAATACAAAGAAATAGACCAATATGGCTGAAACTTGGTGTGCGTTCATTCAAGAGATGCTACTAACTAAACATGACCTCGATAGGCGCCGGTGGTGCCATCTCTCGGACTTTGCACGGACTTTTCAAACCAGCCTCGTATATATATATATATATATATATATATATATATATATATATATATATTTATTTATATACATACATATATATATATATATATATATATATATATATATATATATATATATATATATATATATATATATATATATATATTCCTGCTATGTACTTCGTGTTCACTATGGAAATTGTTACAAAATTTTATTAATTCAATTGACATTTACTTTTTTAATTATATTAGTCAATAGATTCAATAACAAATAAACAAAAAACACGTTTATACATAATCCTAATTTGAAACGCATCGACAATTAAAACTTATCTAGACCTACTTTTCTTGAAGTTTTCCTAAGTAATTTATTTGAAAAATGAAGGTCTATGTCTCATGTAAAATAATTCTTTCGCAATATATGAAATAATTAGGAAAATAGTAGTTACACACAAGAATGATTTTCATTACGTAGTTGTACTCACAAATATCCTTGAATTTCGACTTTTGACCCATATTATTCTTTAGTATATCTTTAAATATCTGCAAATTTAGTTTTTATATTATTTGACTTTAAAAAATGCTCATTTATATTATGAATACTTTTTTCACTTCTTTGATATACATTTTTTTTATTCCGAGGGTGTTTTTTAAGTTGTCTATATAGCCGTAAAGAAAAAATGTAGAGCTTATTTGTTTCTACGTAACTACCGTCCGCGAATCACAAATGTTTCAGTTGCTTTCCTCCTATATTTACACCCTTATTTGTCCATGAGAGTTGTTTGAATAAATCTTCCAGCGTCAACGTAAACAATTTCGGCTATATGGTACACCTCTTTTCATTTCTATCTTGGTGTTTTCTTTCAATGCAAACTGAAATGTTGCATTGTTATATGTATTCTGAATAATCTGCCAATAGCTGCTGTCAATTCTACAGTTACTCAAACTATTCAATGTTGCCCAGATTTCAAGGGAGTCTCCTCATAATACACATACGCTACACAAATATTGAAGTTATATTCGTTTGACCTTTTTATTAGTTTTGAATACTTAAAGGTGGTAGAGTGTACTAAAGCCTTTTCTAAATCCGATTTGTTCTCTAGGTTGGTAAGCGTCCAATTTCTTTGTGAGCGTTTAAGTCAGTATTTTCATAAATAAGTCAGTCTCAAGCTACGTCGCACATATCGAGGCACTTATTATACAATATATCCAGCATCTTTAGTATGGGTTCTCCGTCCTGTTGCAAC
Source organism: Pachyrhynchus sulphureomaculatus (assembly GCA_019049505.1). Classification (NCBI taxonomy): domain Eukaryota; kingdom Metazoa; phylum Arthropoda; class Insecta; order Coleoptera; family Curculionidae; genus Pachyrhynchus; species Pachyrhynchus sulphureomaculatus. The sequence continues at coordinate 68,355,695 of CM032452.1, read as the reverse complement.
ATTTCTACAAATATACCGTCTCCAGCTGCTGCTTTTCGTTTTGCTATTTTATCTTGTATTTCGTATTTTGAGATATTGAGATATCTTCAGACCCTTCATACATTACTCGTATTCGAACTGACTCGCTTTTTTCTGTGGGTGGTTCTACTTCACTCTCATAAAAATCATTGTATAATGAAAAATTCCGGGTTTCAATCCGTTCGTCTAATAATGAATTTGCAGGACTTTTCGCCAAAATCTCATTTGGTATTTTCAAGTGCTCCCACCGCTGCTGCTACTCGATAATGTGATCTTGCTGCTCCTGCTGCTCGAAGCTAAGCGAGTTAGCTTCGAGCGGCAGCAGATGGTATTACAAATACCACAATGCTCATTTTTGGGCCCCTACGAGTTAAAACCCAAGAAAGTCAAACAAAACGGCTCACCAGAGAAGATTCTTCCTTAATATGTGTGACGAGAATCATCCACAATCATTTAATCGGGCCAAAACCTAAACAGGATCACGTACGAAAACTTTTTAAGAGATGAATTGACGACGCTGCTGGAGGATGGAGGATGTGCCGCTAGCCACAAGAAAAGATATGATTTACCAACATGATGGCTGCCCAGCCCACCATTTCCGGGATGTGCGACAGTGGATGGACGACAATTATCCAATGCGATGAATTGGTCGAGGCAGCCGGACCCTCTGGCCGGCGAGAAGTCCGGATTTGACACCATGTGACTTCTACATTTGTTGTCACATGAAGGATTTAGTGTACCGTACGCTAGTCGAATCCAAAGATGAGTTGAGAAATAGGATTTTGGCAGCCGCCCAATACATGAAAGACACAATTTCCACCCGACTGACTGTATCTGAAGTACGCCGTAAACTTCGTGCATGCATACGTAACCGAGAGAGACAATTTGAACATAATTTGTAATTTTTTGTTACGTTTAATTAAAGAATGATAATCATAATTAAAAAGAATTCTTTACCCTTTTTTTTTATTTATTTGTGAAAATCGACAAAATTTAATTATATTTACTTGTGGACCTACACTAGACTGCGCCCTTTACGCATTTTTTTTAGGATTTTTTCCAAACCCGTGCGAAAGTTGACAAAATTTGTACATTTCTTTAAAGCTTATGAAACGAGAAGGTTATTTCTTTAATTTGTACGCCAAGTGTCAATTTTTTAAGTAATCCTCTACGATTTAAACGATATTTAATATATATATATATATATATATATATATATATATATATATATATATATATATATATATATATAAACTCCTGGACAAAATTAACGCAACAATCTGAAAATTAATTTATCTTTTTCTTATGTCAGTTTTAAAGTTTATCGAGTATTTGAATAGTAGGCTATGCATATTTTGTTTCGTTGTTCATGACAGAAATTAAAACGATTCGTTTAGATTTACAGTTTTAAAGAATTTTTTTAGAAGATAAACAATTTTCTGTAATAATGCGATACATTTTGTTTAAAAGTAAGCTTATAAATTGTTCCCTTTTTCAAAGTAATACGTTCTTGTGGTAGACTGTTTTATTTTTGACCCCGAAGAATTAGAAAAATGAATCGAACAAGGAATTTAACTGAACACGAGGTAGTGCGAGCTTCAGTTTTATTGGACGAGGGATATTGTCAGAGTTATGTTGCCAATTTGTTAGACAAACATCATTCCACCATAATTCGTATGGTAAGATGCTTGAATGAAGTAGGAACTTATTCTAGAAGGCTAGGGCAAGGGCGAAAACGATGCACTAGTGACCTAGATGAACGTTTTATAAGACAATATGCTTTAAGAAACAGGACTATCACTAGTTCAATAATAAGAAACGAACCCGAAGCTGTTCGCAATGTTACAATTTCTTCTAAAACAATTAGAAAACGGTTAATGAAGCTGGATTAAACAGTAGGAGACCAGTCACTGCGCCCTTGCTTACTAGAGAGAACAGAGATGCCAGGTTACGTTTTGCTCGAAATCACGAAAACTGCTCTGTGGATGATTGGAAACAAGTTTTCTTCACAGATGAAACTAGGGTTAGTCTAAAACATCCAGATGGTCGTGAGCGAATATGGCGAAGACCAGGAGAGAGGTTTGCTCCTTGCAATATATCTGCAAGGATTCCATTCGGCGGTGGCTATGTTATGTTCTGGGGTGGCATCTGCTTTGATGCTCGCACAGAGTTAGTTCCTGTCCGTACGAGATCCATGAATGCTCACTACTATCTTGAGAATATTGTAATAGAACATGTGATGCCTTTCGGTCATTTTGTGGGGCCCAATTTCCTGTTTATGCAAGACAACGCTCGACCTCACGTGGCTAGGGAGGTACTCGATTATCTTAATCAAGTTGATATACCGATTATGCAATGGCCACCAAAAAGCCCGGATCTGAATCCAATAGAACATGAATGAGATCACCTTTAGAAAAATGTGAAACCTTGCACCTTGAAACCTGAGGGAACTTGAAAATGCAGTTATCACAGAATGGGAGCAAATTCCTCAAGATTTCATCCAAAATTTAATTACAAGCATGCCTAGGCGCATAAACTCTGTCATCCGAAGTAGAGGAGGCAACACACGCTACTAGTGTCCCAGTTACACCATTAATTTTGCTACTAGTGTCCCAGTTTATTTTTTTTTCATTATTACATAATTTCAACGATTTTGTTATTAGGTCTTAAGAGTAATTTTAATTCGAATCTTATAGAGAAATTTGGTACCTAATTCACTTTTAAAGTATCCGAATAAGTTTTTTCTAACTTTTAGTGTAATCAATGTTCATAAAAAATTATCAAAATTAATTCATTATAGAGATTTGTATGATTTAATATATTGTTGCGTTAATTTTGTCCAGGAGTGTGTATATATATATATATATATATATATATATATATATATATATATATATATATATATATATATATATATATATTATATATATATATATATATATATATATATATATATATATATATATATATATATATATATATATATATATATATATATATATATATATATATATATATATATATATATATATATATATATATATATATATATATATATGTGTGCATTTTAAATTAACAATAGTACTAGCGGACATCTTTAATTATAATAATAGTTTTTTCCTCTTAGTTTGTTTTCAGCAAAATAAATTTTGCTGTTTATTTAACCATGATTACGTATTTAATGTAATTTCTTTGTAATCCGGTGTTACGTCCTTTTTATATTCTCTGATTTAACACCTAGTAAGGTCATCTTAACTAAAAAAAGAATGCAACAGTTTGAAAAACCCAGAACAAACATAAAACAATGTCATATAGGCAATTTGCATTCCATCACATCACATATGGCTAAATAAAATCAGTATTTGTAATAAAGTCATTAAAACTTCGTTTGGTTGTTTATTATTCCAAACCGTTATGCAAAAAATAATAATTTTGTATCACTAATTATGTATTATCTATGATACTATATACTAAGTTTTAAAAGATAACAATTATTAGAGTATGCGATCATAATTTTATTTTAAAAAATTTTCCAGTCAGGAATGTATTAATCATTAAAAGGACGGAAAGAAAATGTGAACTTTAATAGTTCGTTGCAAATATTACTAATAGTGCACTAAAAAAGCATTTCAAATTTCAGTCTAGATACAGCAATATTACGATTTTATCCTCTCTGGGATATCACCAGGAGTATTGTTCTGAGTTTTAGACGTCGAAAAATTTGTGCTCTTTTGAAAACGCGTTTTTTGAGCTTAAAAAGTGAATAACTCCGGTTATATAAATCGGATCGAGACAAAAAACACATACTTTTCATAATGAATTTCCAACAAAACCTCGTTGGTATTAAGGCGCTTAAGTGCGTATATAACCTACAAAATTGAAAAAAAAACAGGTAAAAAAACTGTCGACTAAATGGACCAATTGGCTTGAAACTTTAAAAAAATATGCTTTTTGTTATAGCACAAATACTCAGTGAGTACATTTGAATTTGTTATTTAAAATTTGAATTGCCGGCCATTTTATGCCATTTGATCCAAAATGGATTTTTTTTCAAAAGTTAGGGGTCGATGCCAGTTCTCCTATGACATTAAAAATATTTTTTTCTGGAGTCATTTTAACCATTTACATTTGTTTATTAATCAAATAACAATAAATGTGTTTCTCGGTCATTTTGAAAAAGAACTGAAATTTTTTTATCATATCTGGTAAAGAACAGCGAGACCTTTATGTATAAAAAAATATTTTTGTTAACATAAACATGACCGAAAAAAAGCATTTGTTATTTGATTAATAAACATTTTTTTTTATGGGTCTAGCACACGTGCTGCAGGGAAGTCCATAAAGCGCTACGGGAGCGACACGTGTGCAGAAAAAGCGATTCACGTTGTTCTTGAATCACTGTAAATTGTACTCGGTGGGAAACACAGTTCTGGGCAAATTACTCCAAAGGGATGATGTTCTCCATACAAAAGACTACTTGAAAAGCGTTGTACGAGGAGTAACAACCTGAACCTCATACGGATGTGAAGTATTAGCGCGACGTGTATTTCTAACATGCACCACTCTGGGAGGAATTAAGCGGGCTACATCCTTCGAACACTTTCCATGAAAATACTTGCAGAATAGGCTGGAGTTGCCAACCGTTCTTCGATGATCCAGCGAATCAAGGCCGTGGGTCAGTTCCGGGTCTCCAATCAGACGAACAGCTCTTCTCTGACTAGAATCCAACGAATGTAATGTATGTTTGGGAGCGGAGATCCAAATAGGGGAGCAGTATTCCATAGTTGGTCGAATTTGAGCTTTGCAAAGAATTAACAGTTGTTGTGGAGTGTAAAGCTTTCTGGTTCGAAATAATATTCCCAACATTTGAGAAGCTCTCTTTGTTATGCCTGCGACATGTTCATGCCAGGACATATTTGCTCCCAAACTAACGCTCAACAAATTGATTGACGATGTTAGAGGAATGGAGTGCCCCGCCATAACTATGTCGGGTTTAGCAACATTAACTTTTTTTAGAAAAAACTGCCTCCTGGGTTTTTGTAACGTTAAATTTCACTTGGCTACTGTCACCACAAGATAGAATTTCTTCCAGGTCTTTGTTAAGTTGAACGACTTTCCGCTGTCTGCGGATATTCGTCTGAGTAGTCGATGTCCAAGCATTCAAAGTGAATGAAGAGATAAGCGTGCTGTCATGTGCAAAGCTGTAGATTGGGTTTCCGGTCATTTCCAGCAGATCGTTAATGTAAAGGAGAAACAGAGTAGGAAATAGAATGGAGCCTTGGGGTACACCAGCGTTGATAGTGAAGGTGTTAGAAAGAAATCCGTCGATTACCACTCGTAAAGAACGCTCTCTGAGGAAACATGAGCGCCACAAACAGAATTTTTCAGACCTACCATAAGAGCGTAGCTTAGCCAACAGTCCATAGTGCCAAACACGGTCGAATGCCTTGGATATGTCAAGAGTAACCGCTCGAGATTCTCCAAAGTGTTCAATGTGTCAAATGTAAAAAAAGCTGTTAAAATGACTCCAAAAAAAATTTATAAAATCATCATTGTTTTGACCTTTTTTTACTGCACTATTACTAACCATTTTCATTAAAAATCCTATTAGAATCTCACATTATTACGTTTTAAATAGCTTTGAGAAAATTTTCATGTTTTGTTTAATAGTTTAAAAGTCACTTTAAAAAAGGCGCTCGAAATCGTACTAGAATAATAATTATAATAGATTAGAGAATTGTATAGAAATTATAAAAACACCTGGTATCCTCGTGAGTAATTAATTTAGGCTTAGTTACTTCTAGTTATAATAATTTCCAATAATTAAGAATACGCGCATACTATTAATGAATTCTAATTTTTTACCTTTCCAAAAAGTGCTTCTTTTTTAATAAGATACTGAGTAGGAGAGAATCTTAAACTAGTTGTAGAATTTTACTATTTTCCTTCTATTTTGTTAGTTGTTTTTTTTTTAACTGCTAAGAAAACATTTTAGTATTATTATTTACTACTAATATCTATTCAGTATATATCACCACTATACAAAACACTTCATTTTTCACTCGCGCACGAGCACAAAAATGAAGTGTTTGATGTAGTGGTGATATATACTGAGTAGTTGTCGTTGTGCCAAAGATTCCATATTCCCAGCATAGTAATATTTATGCTTAAAATACATTTCTAAAATTTGTATACAGTTGCGTGCAAAAGTTTTTTGGGCCAAAAATATTTTTGATTAATTAATTAATCAATTTAAAAAGAAGAGAAGAGAAAAAACCAAATACACCATCATAAACTACTTTATCTATACTAACAACATATACAACTAAAAAATCTTCTACTATAAATAACAATCATTTATAACAAAAATAACATTTTTCGGCTGTTCATAAGTATTGGGCCAGCTTCGAATTTCACAATAAAAAGGTATATAACATAGCAAAAATCACTATAAACTCAGAAAAGAGTGGTAGTAAAAGATACATTCTTATCAATACTTTGTAGCCATACCCTTCGAAGCTAATATGGCGTCACTTCGTTGAGGCATCGATTCGATTTATTTGAGAATTCTGTCTCTGGTGATATTGGCCCACTCTTCTTGAACTTTATTCCCGAGAACACCTTTATTGGAAGAATTCTAAGTTCCTACTTTCATTTTCAACTCTTCCCACAAATGCTCTATGCGATTCAAGTCCGGAGATTGACTTGGCCATTCTAACACTCAAAGATTTTTCTCTCTGAAAAATCCTTGCAAAAACTTGGAGCGATGTTTCGGATCATTATCTTGTTGAAAAATCCATCCTCGTGGTATATTTCGACGTTCATAAGGAAGCATGTGTTCTAATGAAATATTTCTGTACATAACAGCGTCCATAACACCTTCAATTTTAACTATTGAACCGACAGCTTGCCACGAAAACGCCCCCCAAAGCATAATACTACCACCAATGTGTGGTGGTAGTTTTATGCTTTGTCGGTATTTGATACCGAGAATCATGTCTAGTACCTTTTGGTCATTGAACATATCTTCTTCCATCATTTTCAAATAAATTAACTTTAGTTTCGTCCGAAAACAGTACTTTTTCCAGTATTCAACTGTGTAATTTTGGTGTATTTTTGCGAATGCTAATCGGGCCTTCTTATTTATTTTACTGACGAACAGTTTTTTTACTCCAACACGTCCAAGAAGCCAACTTGCATTAGTCTAAGAAACAGTACTCCTACTGATGTCAGCTAAATTCTCTTCACGTAATTCACGTGCAATAATTGCAGCATTCTTTTCTACATCTGCAACTGCTTTTCTCTTAATTATTTTGTCTACACTAATAGTTGTTTTCTTTGGTCATCCAGAGCATTAATTATATTGTTAACCATTGTTTTTCCCAAGGATAAAAATTCAGCTATTTCACGTGAAACTTTTCCTTTACCGTACGACCTTATAACAGTTTTCCGAATGTTTAATGACGTGTGTTTCGGTATATGCCCTCAATGGTACTGATACACTATTATGAAGTGAACTAAATTCTTGATGTTTGCCTGGATTCACGATCAGAAATGTAAACATAATTGAGTAAATCAGAGTTTCTTAGAAGTTGGCCTGATACTTAATAACCGAAAAACGTTATTTTTGTTAGGAATAATTGTTATTTATAGTAGAAGATTTTTTAGTTGTATATGTTGTTAGTATAATTAAAGTAGTTTATGATGGTGTATGTGTATGCTTTTTTCTGTTCTCCCTTTATAACTATAACTTAATCACAAAAATATTTTTGGCCCAAAACTTTTGCACGCAACTGTAGTAACCGGGAAGGTACAAGGTAGAAGATCTAGAGTACGGTCTCCAACAAGATAGTCCGATATGCATGACTCAAGTCAAGTCGCGCAGGATCGAGATGCCTGGAGAATGACTGTTGAGGCAGCAACTGCATAGTATCACTGATACTCCTATTGGAGTGGAAGGATTGAGAAAGAGAGAATAATTTGTATAGTTAATCTTAATTCTGTTAAGTTATTTTGGACTTCTACAAAAATAGACAATGTAATATTTATGTAATTTTTTTTTGCATTATTGAAACAATACCTATTTTATTTAACTTAATTGTTTATTATTGTTCCAGTAACAAAAAGAACAATTCTTTTTATAAAATAATTGTAATAAACGATAGTCATTGAGGTTTTTATGACAATTACGCCCTGGTTACAGGGAACATTGGTCTGCAAAAAAAGCAATATTTTCAGATGTCTAAATGAAAATAGGTATTTTCAAGGAACTAAGGCTTATTATAAGTAAATATGCATGGAATAGCAGTTGAAAACAGTACGAGTTCGTTGCATTTTTCAGCGTTTACGATTTTTTTTCCCAAAAAATGGGTGAAAGTAATCCGAAACATGACAAAGTGATAAATTTTCTCACTAAAGAGGAAAATAGTCCAGAAATTACCTATAAAAGAATGTCTCAAGTATACATCAATGATGGTCTAGCTTATTTCCAAGTAAAATTTTGGTGTAAACGGTTTCAGTGGGGCCGAGACTTAGTTTAGAATGATCCAAATCGGCATGACCAGTTGAGGAAAGAACTGAAAAAAATCATTAAACTTGTTATGGGCTTGCTACTATTACAAAGATGGAATATCCGCATCTACAGTTGTCAAGATTGGTTACGCAGATTTAGAGGTAAAAAAGGTTATGCGCGAAGGATTCCGTATCTCCTTACACCAGAACGAAAACTGGCGAAAATGGAAACTTCTCAAGAATATTTGGCCGTTTTAGAAAATAATGAGAGTGTTTTTTTTGTGAATTGCGACAAGGCATAGGTATTCTATTTGGATTCTTCCATGGAGCAAGAGTCGATGCTATGGGTTCATACGGATTTTCCACTTCCCAAGCAAGTGATAACTCTTCTCAAAAATAAAGGCGATAGTTTTTAGGATCACAAAGACATTTTGCATATTGAATATATGGAAAAAAGTCTACAATTAATCGAGAGATGTTCAGGAGGACAACTCAAAATCTGAAGCAGGACATTAGAGAAAAAGCAGCCAAAAATGTTGCTTACTTGTTTAGTTGAAAGGCGCAATATCGTCAAATTTTGAGGCATAAACATGGATAGATAGGATGAAACGGCTCGAGAAATGCTGGGTTAAATATATGAGCGTAGGCGGTAATTATGGTAGATTTTCGTTTACGTTCTTGGAGTTCTCCTTCATAACTATGTAGATAATTTCAAATAATAGCACCTCCGTATTTTAAGCTGAAAATAATTTTTAAATTCAAATTTTGCTTAAAAATATTTTTTTAAAGTTATTAGCTGTAGAATTTTCTAAAAAATGAACTTGTTTGCCCTGTTAAAGTAGAATCTATCAATACCCTAACTTTATAGACTAATTTTTGTTGCAGATTCGGTTTTCACTCATCAAAGACCTTCAGATACATATTTTAACATCCGAAACCTTGTAGATTTGTATATTTATAGCTTTTGTAGTTAGAAATATGCTTTTATTTAGAATTGCTTTATTAAGAGCAAGACATTATATTGTGACTCACTAAATGAATCGAAGTATTTGTTACAATGCCTACAGGGTTTCAAAAAATGTAAGAGGCACATTATAAGTTGCCGTGAACTGTATGTATAATGATGCTGCATCGTAATCTTGAAATAATAAGCGCAAGTCGGGCTTGTGCAATTAGTGTTCCGTATGTTGAATGCTTTTGAAATAAAAATTTTTGTTACGGAGGTATAAAATGATCAGTGGCTTCGAAAAAGATACCCCAAATGAGTTTTCAACAAAGTTTTTCCGATCTTCACTAAAAAATGGTGACCTTGAAATTTTTTTTTATATATACCAGATAAATTATTAAAGGCAATGCACTCGTGATAATTTTCGTTCAATCTACACCCTGTGAAGAATATTTCAGAATGTTTTAAAAATTTTCTGATCAGGACTTTTCGAAATAAGGGGAATTGAAATTTTTCCCAATTTTTTAAAAACAATACAAAGAAAAGTGTGCGCAAATATTACAATATATATATATATATATATATATATATATATATATATATATATATATATATATACCTATATATATATATATATATATATATATATATATATATATATATATATATATGTATATATATATATATATATATATATATATATATATATATATATATATATATATATATTTATATATATGTGTGTGTGTGTGTGTTTGAACTCGTATTTTTATAAGTTTTCATTTAACACACCATTCGATGACCTGGTAAACAAATGTTTTTTCACTTCCGATTTTACCCCCCAAAACTAAGCCCTTAGTCGAAATTTAACTTTCAAAACTACACGGCTCTGATGAGGCCATCAATTCCTATATTAGTGTCAAATTTCAACTTTCGAAGAAAATCGGATGTGTCAGACAGACAGATACACACCGAAGTGATCTTATAAGTGTTCCGTACGGAACACTAAAAAAACCGTGGCACAAGGATGGAAAATTACTTAACACAAACCGAAATTGCTGTCACGATATGATATATTTGGAATCTGAAAATAATTGAATAGTTAGTGTGCAAAATTAATATCCCTTTTAACAGATATCTAATATAATCGATTATACACAAGATATCCTTAAAATGTGGTAATTGAAATTATTACAAATTGATCGGTTTAGAGTGTAAAATTATACATACCATTTGCGTGAAAGTAGAAATAAGATAAAATTAATTAGCGTACCTGTCAGAAGCAATATACTTTACAAATTATAAAACTAAATAAATAATTTTTCACTTGGTAATCTCCATAGCAGTGAAAACAATCTGAAATAAAGTAAATACGAGGGAGGTTCAATAATTAAGGAGACGGTGAAGAAAAAACAGTGTGTTCAATAAGAATGAAATCTACACTACTTTTCAATGTAGTCTCCATCAATATTTAGGCACTTTTTTCATCGTGCTCTGAGCTTCCGAATTTCTGTAGTTTAGAATTGTTCACCTTGCTGTCTGAGCCAGTCATGTGCAGCTTTTTTGACCGCTTGTCTTCGACCTTGGTGCCACATAAAAATTCTTTGAGCGGGCCAAACAGATACGGTATGCAGTCAGAACTATAAGGTGCAACCCAACTTTTCGATCGTCTCGTGCGTTTCCTGAGCGGTATGAGGGCGGGCGTTATTATGCACTAGTATCACATCTTTTGAGAGAGAGTCTTGTCGTTTTCTTCTTATCGTGATTTTACTTTCTGTTAAATCATGTTTGAATAGTACTTTCGGACTTGAGAGTCCCAGAACACCATTAACCTTACTTTACCGGCAGACACGCAAGTTTTAATTTTTTTCTTTGCAAGAAAATTTGGATGTTTCTAATGAAGACTTTACCGTCTGGATTCAGGTTCAAAACGATGAATCTATCTTTCATCACAGGTTATATACGATCTGGAAAGTTATGACCTTCCGTTAAAAATTGTCGTTTGAGTTCAGAATAAATGCGAATCCGGTTGCCTTTATGGTCCTGAGTTAGCTGTATTCAAATCCATCTTGAATATGTTTTGCGATAGTTCAGCTTATCCTGAATGATGGAATACATGCTTTCAGTAGTGACATTACATGTTTTAGCAATTATCACAATTTTTATAAGTCTGTCATCTCTGAGAAGGTCATCTATGCGATTTTGTAGCGTGTCGGTAGAAACTTTAACGGGTCTTCCCTAGTGATGAAGATCCATGACACTTGTTCTACCTGAATTAAGCTATTCAATCCACTTATACACTTTTCCGCAGCTTAATCACTTTTCACCATACTGTTTCAGCATTCTCGAGTAAATTTTTGCCAGTTTCACATCTTCAGACAACAACAATTTTTTTTTCAAACAGCTTATTGAATCCGTCTCCAAGGGTTGCCATTTTGACCGTCAGAAAGCTTCATTTAAAAATATTTAGTAGTTTCCCCACTCTTGCTGTTTGTTTCCTTAATTATGGAACATCTCTTGTATCTAGAGAGTGGTTGATTATCATGAAAAATACTTGGGAATCTCAATTTTATATTAAATTTTATCAAGGCACCACAAAAAGCTAGATGAAACTTTAACACTCTGTATAATTTAATCAAGATTTATAATAAAAGCAATGGACTAGAAGGATCAATGTTTCTAACTTTCCCCTTAAAGAAAAATAATGGTAATAATAATAATAGCATGCACTAAAGAATTATGTTATTATAGATACTATAAACCGGAAAACAGAAAAAAAAAGATATAAAATCATTTACTCAGTAATTGCCTTTAAAACACGCAGTTCCAAAATAAATACTGGACTTTCTCATATTAAAGGAATACTTAATCCAAGGATTAAAATTTGATATTTGAGGTTGTAGGTACTTTTGAGTAAAAGATTCACAAAAAAATTGAGCAGAGGACTTCAAAAATATTTACAGTTGAAACATGTTATTGACATACCTAAAGTGCATCTGCTATAATTCAAAATATTATGTAATTTTCTTGAAAATTATTACATGATATATAAGCAGCGACTTCTCCAAATCCCTCACCCTTCCCTTAAACACCCTATGTTTGTCTGCAGTTAAATTTTATCCATTATCTGCCGAAAACCAGGAAAAACTTCGTAATACTATTGAAAATATACAACACTAAAAATCTCTCGTTCATTTTAAGGCCGTAATGTCGCTGAAAAAACTATACATTTCATTCTTACTTCGTGTGCTTTGATATTTCATTTCGTTCTATAGTTTTCGTGCCAACAGACTCACAGATCTACAGATTCTCAGACCGACGAACAGGCAGGCGAAAATGGAAAACCATGTTTTTTTTGTAATTCAAGGACCCTGAAAGGTTGAGAAATGCAAAAGTCTAAGAGAGTGTTTTTATAACGAATACAATACCTCCTTTTTGCAAGTGAAGTAAAAAGAATGCTTTTGTTCAAGAGCAATAGAACTTTTATTCAATATAAATAATGAAGATTTTTATCTTAAGAGCAGAACTATTTCATTTTTTTTTATTAGCACTGCAGGGAAATCCCTAAAGCGGTACAGGAGTGACACGTGTGAGAAAAATAGATTTACCTCATTCATAAGGTTATGATGTATTAGCGCGACGTGAATTCCCAAAATGCACCACTTTGGGAATTAAGCGGGCTACATTGAACAATTTCCATAAAAGTCTTTAAATGTCCTTCGAAACTCTAGGTGAATTTTGGATCTCCAATCAGGCCAACACTCCTCGTCTGAACATAACATCTGTGGGAGCAGAGCCCCAAACATGAGAGCAGTATTCCATCTTTGTTCGAATTTTAGCTTTCTACAGGATGGGAGGTTGTCGAGGAATGTAAAGCTTTCTAATACGGAATAATATTCCCAGCTTTTGAGAAGCTTTCTTGACTATGCATGTAACAAGTTTATGAGATATTTCCGCCGAAGTGAATGTCCAGAAAATTCAATTATGATGGTAGAAAAATGGAGTCTTCCGACATACACTGTGGCTATCTTACTATTGAATTTCAGTAGTTTTTATAAGACCGGGTGTTGTTTCTAACAGCTTTGTTTTTTTTTATTCCTTTTGCTAAAGTATTGTAGTTGCGAAGAGCGAAATTTCCTTTTCTTAGATTAAAATTGTTGGCGGCCTGGAACGAGATATCGATTTCAAATTTGGCACGCATATATTATTTGAAATAAGAAGAGAATCCATATTTTTGGAGCTATATTACTTTAGGAAAAGAGAAAGATTGAGGTCGATAAATCTTGTAACACGTAGGCTGAAAAGTTTTTGGTCTGACACACAGATGTGGCCCTTTTCAAAAAATCCATACGATTTTTAAGAAGTACCAACCTTCAAACGATACGTGTCAAAACTTCATGATATTTCGACGATTAGTTTACAAGTTACCGTGGTTTTAGTGATGCTACTTTTGATATTTTCAAGACAATGGAAACAATTAAATTTCGTGTGTTTATTAAACACTGTTTTTTTGATGGGAAAAAATACCGTTCAAGCAAAGCAATGGCTTAATAAGTATTATGGGGACTCTGCTCCTGGAAAATCACTCATCATTTACTGGTATGCTGAGTTTAAGCGCGTTCGTACAGATACAAATGATGCTGAACGCTCTGGACGTCCAAATGAGGTGGTTACACAGGAAAACATAAAAAAAATCCGCACAAATTTTTGGAAGACCTCTGCTATTTATGGAGACACAACGACCAAGAACACTTGGTAGTAAACGGTGAAATAATAAATAACCTGAGATATGTCCATATAGCCGACACTTCTTGGGGATTTCACAAGAGAAGAAAGAAGAAGAAAACGGTCGCTCTAATAATGAGTAAAAAACGGCATCAGCAATCCACAGTTCATCGTTAACATTACAGATCTCGCCATGTCCGAGACTATTACATACTTGGGCTGTACTCTGAATAAAGATTGGGAGATTAGGACCACTCTCCGGAAATAAGATGCCGAATTGAGAAGGCAAGGGGCACATTTAACAAGATGCTAGTATACTATGTAATCTGACCGTCAGTATTTATAGCCGAGTCGGGGTGTTGCGATGCTACTACTACCCTTCAGTACTCCTGTATGGATCGGAGGCGTGGGCCCTTTCGCTGCCTCCTGCAAACGCATTGATACTTTTAAGATGATGTTACCGTCGCATACTTAGTATTTCATGAGTTCAGAGAACTATATTCCTAACAAGTGTTAAACGCAAGAAAATTGAGTACTTTGGGCACTTCATGTGAAATAAAAAATACTGCCTCTTCCAACTGATCTTACAAGGAAAAATAGAAGGTTACAGATTAGTAGGGTGCCGACAAATGTCATGGCGGCGAAACTTACGAATACGGACGGGAATTACATCAGCGGCATTATTCACAACAGGCGAATAAAGTAATATAGACCAACGTGATGGCCAACATCCACAGAGCATAGGCACTTAAAGAAGATGACTAATAAAACTTTATTTAAAGGAATTGTTCAATTTTTCTAGATTTTGGTGACGCACCCCGTATACGCAAGAAAATTACTGAGTAAATGCCTTAACCAATTTTTAGATGAAAATTAGAAAGTGTCATGGTATGTTACTTGTGACACCTCTGACCCGTAATTTACGTCTTTTTTTTTCTCTTATTCTGTCGAAGGTCTTGTCTCGACAATTTCATGACTAGAAAGTAATAATTAAATTATATTAAATATTTAATGTATCCGGTATACCACAAGTTTTGTTCTGACAGTCTCTACCGAACAAATTTTTAAAAATATTTAAACTATAGTATATTTAAATTATTATAGGATAACCTATAATTAGTAGACGTTTTTAAACATTTCAAGTATAAACAAGTTATACTTTAAATAATAATTAAAACGAACCAACCAACCACATAATTTTCTAACAAAAACAAAATTAATAATATGAATAAAAGTGGTTCATTACTTCTAAGAGAGTTCAGATTCATTTACCATTGACCTCTATTCGTAGACACGTTTTAAACTTGAGTGCTGTGAGAATAAAGATGAAAAGTAACAGTACTATAATCACAGCAGTGATAGTAAAGTCTTAACCTCTAGTACTTTTACTTTCATTCATAATCTTAGGTTGGGTACGAAGATTTACTACGAGGGTCTTTTTTAAGTTATCTATCTATGAAGAAAAACTTGCAGATTTTTAAAAAATGTATTTTTCTATATAACTAGTAGCTGTTTCCTTTGAGCCAAAAAAATCTTTGATTTGTGCTTCAAAAAACGACGCTAATCTGAGGAAAACTTAAGTCTCGTGAGGTTTTCCTTGAAACGTTTGAACAAACAAAAGTCTAGGGGCGCAAAATTAGGGCCATAAGATGGCTGTTGCAACTTGGTGAATCAATGGCTTTCCGTAATGCATGAACCTTGTGAACCCAACAAAGTTGTCGTGCATTAGCAAAGTTGTCGTTCTCTATTAAGCTAGACGTTTCTATTTAATGGCCGGCTTCAGGATTTGTATCACTCTTCCGTAAACCCTTCCGTGAATTGTGGGCCTTTTTTCTATACTTCAAAAGGCAAAATTCCTTGGCAGTTTTAAAAACCGGCCGCTATTACCTTTCCAGAAAATAACTAAGTTGTCACGTTCTTTGGAGCTGGAAAGACCTTATAAATCAATTGCATCGACATCTGCTTTGTGGGAAGATTCCAATGGAATACAATTCGGGAAAAATAACTCTTATCGTTCGGTAAAATAGCCAAATGGTTGAGTCTTAGTTAAATAGAAGCTGTTTGGACCAAAATTCTATTTAAAAAAGGGATGAATCAACATTGCCGTACACCTGGGATATTCGTGGATGAATACCTTCTGGCTTATTTCCTTCTTTAGTAAAAAAATTGTCGCCATACTTTAAATTATTTTCATTTGTTCAAAAAAAAAAATTGGAAAAAACCGTACGAACTCATACCAAATTTCATTAGAATACTACACAGTCATGTTAATTTAACAACCAAGCTGGTAGATACGTAGCTATGTAGACAAATTAAAAGAACACCCTCGTATTCAAGGTTTCGAGCCACGATATAAAATGAATTGTGATTCCTAGCTTATGGCTAAATGAGAAACTATTGCCTCTTTCAAATATGAAAGGAGATTAGATAGGTTGTTACTGTTGAAATTTTATTAAAATAATTATTTTTTATGGATGACGATAAAAAATTGATAATAAGTATTCTCTCATAAATAATGAGTAGGTTAGTTCAAGGCAGTTATATTTATTAACCAGCATATGCTTCACAACTTGTATCATTTAAGAATAGATTTCTCTTCATATACCACTCTCTGTTACCTCCCTCAAATTTTACTATCATCGACAAAAATTACAAATATAAAAAAAACTGTTAAAATGACCCCAAAAAAAATTTTTTTTAGTGACATCGGAAAGCTGGCGTCAAAACCTAAACATAAAATGGCGGGCAATTAAAATTTTAAATAATAAATTCAATTTTGCCCACTGGGTTCAATATTTTTGTACCAAAATTTATGGTATTTTTGCTATAATAAAGGGAATATTTTTTAAAAGTTTCAAGCGGTTCGGTTTACTTAGTCGACCTGTACAATAAAACGAAATAAAAAATATATTTTTTGCTTTTTTTTTTCAATTTTGTAGGTTTTGTACGCGCTTGGGTGACTCAAAACCATCCAAATTTGTTGGAAATTCCATTACGAAGAGGTTGTTTTTTTTTTTGTCTCGGTCCGACTTATATAACTGGAGTTATTCACATTTTAAGCTAAAAAAACGGGTATTGAAACTTCAAGTGTTTATAATAAAACAGCACAAGTTTCTCAACGTCCAAAACTCAGGACAATACTCCTGGTAATACCCCATAATATTGCTGTATCTAGACTGTGCAATTTCAAATGCCTTTTTTACTGCACTAAAAAGAATCTCAAAGTAATTTACCTTAATCCGAAAAATAATTTCATGTAAATTGAATCAGTCGTTCTCGGTTTACAAACGGACACACACGTTCTACTCATCCACACACATGCCCTCAATGAATTTTTTGCTCTGCGTGAAAATTAATTTCTAATAATCTGATAATTCAAATTCTTTGGCTCTCCTATTAAAAATAATAAATATCTTTTTGTTTTCGGTAGATACAATCTAAAAATTATAGTCAAAGAAGTGTGTAGATGTAGATTCTCTATATACACACATGTATAGACATATACGTAAACAGAGGCGTATATAGATTAGATAGATTAGATAGGTATTCTGGCACAAGTTGGCACATATTATTTTCTATTTTGGGAATTTGGAATCTTGGGCACGAGACTACTCAATATATGTCACCACTATACCACACTCGAGGCTTGTTTCGCAAACCATATTAGCTTCATCAGGAGCAATGAATAATTTCATCGCAATCATCGCTTCTGATGATGCAAATATAGTTAGCGAAATGCGCGTCAAGTGCAAAAATAAAGTTTTTGGTCTAGGAGTGATATATATATACTGAGTATACATTATTTTCAAATATCTTAAAATTTTAAAAGTTGTAAATAAGTGAACGCTTGTCAATATATAAATTGGATAATTGGTTTGTTTACGAATTTTATATCACCCAAAATGGTATCCGAAGTGAAATAAAATGTTTAGACTTTTTTAATACTTAAGTGCCTATACTGGGTCATAATTAACTACGAATTAAACACGAAAATAACCAAAAGGAAGGTTCGACAATAAGGGACGAATAGTGATTTAATCTTGCTAATGAATGTGGGCAGTCAAGTGTGTAGTAGAAAAACAATGAAGGACCCCTTGGGATACTCGAAGACCACTCATCCACACAGAATGATGGTTTGGGTTGACGTTTTACCGTATGACTGGCTGTACATCTCCTTCATTTATATAATCTGGAGGCAAGATGAATACCAACTATTATATTAATGAATTATTTCGTTTCGATGAGCTGAAATTGTACCCAAAGAATGACTACGTTCTTCAAGCTGATTCTGATACAAATCACTGCTCGAAAGGACCCAAAAAAATAGATTTTTTCGTCTGATGTTACCTCAAGAAGCGAATTAACAAAAGAAAAATCATAAAATCAAAAAAACTTATCAGGGATGGGGTACCAAATTTCGATTAAGATAAGAACAAAAAAATTTCAAGGCGCAAGCATGGAGGTGTCTGGAAATATACCCTAAAAAGGGTCTCCACATCAAGAACTACGACTAATTATTCTTAAATACGAATAAAATTATGTTACTGATAATTAATTCAAATAAATGCAAGCTCAATTCCTGTATAATTTTGGTAATATGAAATTCAGCTGGCACGTTAAAATAGTGTAATATTAAAACACAAACATTTTATTACTGCTACGAAATCCAAACGCTAAACAATGAATGTGTACGACGATCACTCGTAAACAGTCCACCTTCAATTATACCTTCAAAAGTAATATTGAACCATTTCTATGCGAGATTGGTGTAAAGAAAGACATTTTAAAAATATTTAAATAAATGATACATAATATAAGTACAAGGGCTACCTCTTAAGTTTTTACAAAAACAATGAAAGAAAAAACAATTTTTGGTACAAAAGGTTTTATTGTTTCTCAATAGCTTAAAGATTTATATACTTTTGCATGTGTTCGAACCAATTCTCGAAATATTTTTTCCACTCTGAAGTTGGTGCCTCAAAAATATGGCTTTTGAAGGATTCAACAGCTTCTTAAGGTGATGAAAACCGCTGTTCACGCATTTTTTTGACATTCGGGAACAAAAAGAAGTTGTTAAGCAATAAATCAGGTAAATACTGGCAATGAGACTTTAATTCGATGTTTTTCTCCGTCAAACAATCAATTGTTTGACGGGCTGTGTGGGACCTGGGATTGTCATGATGAAGAATGATGCGAAGTATTCCGTTGTTTTTCCTGATTTTATCGATGACTTCTGGCAAACAAATTATTGTATTGTTGTTGTACAGCATTAACTGTTCTTCGTTCCTCTAAAGCAATAGTTGCACCATGTTCAGTATAACAAAAGAAACAAGCGATCAATTTCTAGGAAGTTCTTCGCGAATGAACCACTTTTGTTGGATTCGGTTCATCTTGGAACACCCAAACAGTTGATTGTTGCTTAGTTTCCGACTCGTACGAATATATTCAAGTTTCGTCTTCTATTACGATGTTGTATGCGGATTTTGCATGTCCTCGGTCGAATTTTTTGAGCATTTCCTTACACCAATTGACACGAGCCTGTTTTTGAGTTTCGGTTAAATTATGCGAAATCCATCGGGAACAGATCTTTTTCATAGCTAAATATTCATGCAAAATGATTGTACTGCAATCTTCGATATACCTAAGAATGACTCTATCTTACGGTAAGTCACATGCCGATCCTCTTTAATCATGTTACTCACAGCAACGATGTTTTTTGGAACAACAACCGATTTTTGTAGACCTTCATGAAATTTATCGTTGACGGAAGCACGATCATGATGAAATTCTGCAAACCAATTGCAAACAGTCTTTTCTGATGATGATTCATTACCAAACGTTGAACGAAAAGATTCAAGGCAATGTTGTTGAGTTAGGCCTTTACTAAAATCGTAAAACATCGTCCAAGAAAACCTTCACGTGAAATTTCCATTTAGTTCACAAAACTGTTTTTTTTTAAACGCACACTGTAAACAAACTACTTGGCCAACTTCTGAGCTGCCACTGTTTTAACAATAGCAAATGGCAAATTTTACGACAATGATAATGTCACATCTTAATAGCGCCATCCAGTGGTCGTTTGAAAAACTTAAAAGGCGGCCCTCGTAATAATAAGATTATCACGGTTGTAATTAATAATATTCTAGGACACCTGTTGGGTTTAAGGGTTCTAAATGGGTGGGGATTAATAACATGATGAACGGTGAATCCTTCCAGATTTTTTGTAGCTTTCTTGATCACCGTATAAAGAATAATCAAAAGCAACTTCATACGCAAAAATGAACAAGCATTTATAATTTGAAAATATTACTGGAATTATTTAAATCATTTCAAAAGTATATCCGTTCAAAAATATGGTAAAGAGGATCAGTGTCTTTGCTTTTACAAGATTATTTAGCATCTTTTATAGAGTAGCAATTTTGCAAATTAAAGCTTAAGGCTCAAGAAATTATAGTTGTAAATATTTTTCAACAAATCTATTTATGGAAGTAGTAGAAATGTTTAAAAGTATTTTTACTACTTACAAAACCATTATATTAACTGATATATGTTACATACATATTTACTTGTATAAATTAAAATGGACGTAACTATAAATTATTAATAAAAAACATGTAATAAATTTGTGACATGTATATGCATGACCTTACTAAAGAAGTGAGTATTTTTATCCATTTTTTACCAATGTACTAGTGATTCTAACTTTTCCTTTTATGTATTTAGTTAGGTAATACTACTAAAAAGTATTGTTTGTTGGTCGATTGACACATCACCTGTCGGAAATAAAATACACTTGCACTTTCTTTCAATTATTTTTAAGAGATGTTACAGCATTGTTTACCGTTTTAAACCATTAAGAGTTTTATTTGTTTTAGAATTATATTCTTATAAATATTTATATCGTCATGTAACTTTAAATGTGGAACATTTCAAATATCAAAAAATTAAGGGGTTACATACTAGTACAAGTATGAAATGTGGATTTTTTTTTTTGTAAAAAAACATGTTAAATTCGGAAGAATGATAAAAAGTGTTTTATTCAAAGTATGCTCCATCGCTTGTTATACATTTTTCCCATCTTTCGGACAATTTGTGAATACCACGCCAGTAAATCTTCCCCTTTTGCTGCGAACCATTCATCGAGCCATTTTTTCACATCTTCGTACGAACCAAAGCGCTGCTCAGCAAGTGCTCATCCATCAATGCAAACAAGTGGTAATCGGAAGGAGCCAAGTCTGGTAAGTAAGCCGCATGGGGTAGAACTTTCCAGCTGAGTGCTTCGAACGTGCCGCGAACTGGTTTTGCCGAATGTGATGGAGCATTGTCATGAAGAAAAATGACTTTGTGTTGCCTCTTTCGGTATTCTGGCCTTTTTTTCAACCAGCTAACGGTTCAAATCGGTCAATTGTTGTTAGTAACGTTTAGTATTAACCGTTTCCCCAGGTTTTAACAGCTTATAATAGACCACGCCCCTCTGGTCCCACCAAACACAGAGCATCGTCTTTCTGCCAAAGCGATTCGGTCTTGCGGTCGATGTGGATGGTGCGCCTGGGTCTACCCATGATTTTTTGCGCTTGGGATTCTCAAAATAAGTCTACTTTTCATCCCCTGTAACTATACGATGCAAAAACAACTTCCTTTTGTACCGAGCGAGCAAAATGTCACACGTGTTTTTGCGCTTTTCCATTTGCCTGTCGTTCAATTCATGTGGTACCCATCTTCTGAATCTTTCCCATCTCTCGTAGCCGATTGGAAACAGCTTGTTGACTAACGCCCAATTGCTCGGCGAGTTGTTTTTGTGTTTGTGAATCATCTTCGTCCAACAGTGCTTGCAATTCCAGATCTTCATATTTTTTTAGCAGTTTTCCACGTTCCTTGTCTGCAACATCGAAGTCACCACTTTTGAAACGCCGAAACCATCTTTCACACGTATCTTGCGATGGAGCATGCTCACCATAAGCTTCTCGAAGTAATCGGTATGATTCAACAGCAGTTTTCTTCAAATGAAAATTAATGCTGTCCGCGAATGCTCTTTGTTCGATATAAATTTGGACATATTGAAGACAACACAACACTATGCACACACTTTTCCAATTTATCACTCGTGCGCGTCTGACACTTATTGATGACACAACAAAATGGCGCAGTGTCAAATCTTTATAGCACAAACTGCATTAGTGCACCATCTGTTGTCTGAAATCCGCATTTCATACTTGTACACCTGGTATACCTGGGCGCTGCAAAAACTACACTCCTGGACAAAATTAACGCAACAATATATGAAATCATACAAATCTCTATAATGCATTAATTTTAATAAATTTTTATGAACACTGGTTACACTAAAAGTTAGAAAAAACTTATTCGGATACTTTAAAAGTGAATTAGCTACCAAATTTCTCTATAAGATTCGAATTAATTATTTATTCTTAAAACCTAAAAACAAAATCGTTGAAATTATGTAATAATGAAAAAAATAAACTGGGACACTAGTAGCAAAATTAATGGTGTAACTGGGACACTAGTAGCGTGTGTTGCCTCCTCTACTTCGGATGACAGCGTTTATGTGCCTAGGCATGCTTCTAATTAAATTTTGGATAAAATCTTGAGGAATTTGCTCCCTTTCTGTGATAACTGCATTTTCAAGTTCCCTCAGGTTTCTAGGTGCAGTTATATGACGTTTCACATTTTTCTTAAGGTGATCCCATACATGTTCTATCGGATTCAGATCCGGGCTTTTTGGTGGCCATTGCGTAATCGGTATATCAACTTGATTAAGATAATCGAGTACCTTCCTAGCCACGCGACGTCGAGCGTTGTCTTGCATAAACGGGAAATTGGGCCCCACAAAATGACCGAAAGGTATCACATGTTCTATTACAATATTCTCAAAATAGTAGTCAGCATTCATGGATCTCGTACGGACAGGAACTAACTCTGTGCGAGCATCAAAGCAGATGTCACCCCAGAACATAACAGAGTTACCGCCGAATGGAATCCTTGCAAAGGAGCAAACCTCTCTCCTGGTCTTCGCCATACTCGCTCACAACCATCTGGATGTTTTAGACTAACCCTAGTTTCATCTGTGAAGAAAACTTGTTTCCAATCATCAACAGACCAGTTTTCGTGATTTCCAGCAAAACGTAACCTGGCAAGTCTGTTCTCTCTAGTAAGCAAGGGCGCAGTGGCTGGTCTCCTACTGTTTAATCCAGCTTCATTTAACCGTCTTCTAACTGTTTTAGAAGAAATTGTGACATTGCGAACAGCTTCGAGTTCGTTTCTTATTATAGAACTAGTGACAGTCCTGTTTCTTAAAGCATATTGTCTTATAAAACGTTCATCTAGGTCGCTAGTGCATCGTTTTCGCCCTTGCCCTAGCCTTCTAGAATAAGTTCCTACTTCATTCAAGCGTCTTATCATACGACTTATTGTGGAACGATGTTTGCCTAACAAATTGGCAACATAACTCTGACAATATCCCTCGTCCAATAAAAACTGAGGCTCGCACTACCTCGTGTTCAGTTAAATTCCTTGTTCGATTCATTTTTCTAATTCTTCGGGGTCAAAAATAAAACAGTCTACCACAAAAACGTATTACTTTGAAAAAGGGAAGCTTACTTTTAAAGAAAATCTATCGCATTATTACAGAAAATTGTTTATCTTCTAAAAAATTCCTTAAAACTGTAAATCTAAACGAATTGTTTTGATTTCTGTCATGAACAACGAAACAAAATATGCATAGCCTACTATTCAAATACTCGATAAACTTTAAAACTGACATAAAAAAAAGATAAATTAATTTTCAGATTGTTGCGTTAATTTTGTACAGGAGTTTATGTATATATTAAAAAAAATATGTTAAAGGTTATTAAGTGAATAATACAAAAGAATGGCGATTATATTTTTTTTATTGCACTTTAAATTATAAGAATTTTTTTTTTGGGTTGTTTTAAATGTTAATTTTTTTTTTTCGGGTTAAATGGACCACTGATGAAAACTATGGCGCCTCCTTCTCTGCAGGATAACTTCACAAAAAATAATCCAATATTCAAAAATACAAAATTAATCTTGTAAAATAATATAGTAGTTAAAAATTGCCGAAGGGTTTTTTTCAAAAATAAAAAATTTACGGTATTTCAAACGCTAGTATGCAATTTTGCAAAATTTATGTTTAAGAATTTATAAAAAATTTAAAAAAACCTTTCGAAATATTGTAGAAAAGTAATTATTAAGATTTAAAAAAAAATTAAAGAATATTCGAAATTGATTGAATAATATTGCAGACATTGCACTGAGACAGGTAGCTGTCCCGTTCCGACGCCAGGTCACATTTAACGCTATAACTTTGGAATGGAATGGAATTTTCTTAAATTTTCTTTTTAAATAATTCGTAGAAGTATAGAGAATAAAAATTCGTAAAAAAGAACAAAAACGGTTTTTTTTTTTTAAATTCGAGGTAACGCGTAGGCTCTAAAGTTTTTGGTCTAGCTACTTAAAACACATTTTTTTTTTTGCAAAATTCGAATTTGTTCATCAACATAGTCTCCTTCAAGAGCGATACTATCAGTCCAACGCTTTTCTGACATTTCTATACCTTTCTTGTAGAAGGGCTTGTCTTTGCCTTCAAAATAGGCCTCATATACTATACGATAACTTCTTCATTGGAGCCAAATCTTTCCCGCGAGCATTTTTTGCGGTCTGAGAATCGATAATAGTTGCTGGGGACCAAATCTGGAGAATATGGTGGATGAGGAAGTAATTCGAACTTCAATTCATGCAATTTTACTATCGTAACCACTGACTTGTGACACTGTACATTGTCTTGATGAAAGAACACTTTTTTTGTTCATTTGGGACCTTCCCAGCCGACTGTTGTGTCTTTGGTCGCTTCGGGCGGCTTCCACCGGCTGCTGTCCACTCAGCTGACTGTCGATTGGATTCCGGCGTGTAATGGTGAATCCATGTTTCATCCATTGTCACATATCGCATGAGAAAATCCTTTTTATTGTGGTACCCATTTCGAACAGAGCTTTCTCATGCCCAAATGTTCATGCAAAATATGACCAACACGTTCTTTTAATATCTTTAGAGTGTCAGCTATCTCACGTAATGTCACTTTACGGTCATCTAAAACAATTTTGTGGAATTTTTTGATGTTTTCCGGTGTAACCACCTCATTTGGGCGTCTAGGGTGTTCAGCATCACTTGTGTCTGTATGACCGCGTTTAAATTCAGCATACCAGTAAATGAGTGATTTTCTAGGGGGCAGAGTCCCCGTAACACTTATTAAACCATTACTTTGCTTGAACGGTTTTTTTTCCCATCAAAAAACAGTGTTTAATCAACACACGAACTCTGATTTTTTCCATTGTTTTGAAAACATCAAAATTAGCGTCACTAAAACCACTGTTACTTGTAAACTAATCGTCGAAATGTCATGAAATTTTGACGCCTATCGTTTAAAAGCTGTTACTTCTTAGAGATTATATGGGTTTTCTAAAAGGGTGTCAGACTGAAAAACTTTTCAGCTTATTTATTTGTTTTGACACTGAGATGTAACTTAATTTTTTCTTATTTCCTTACCTCGTATGTATAGTAGTTTAGTAGAATACAGAATGATTTAAAAATAATTTAAAATTTTTTCTGGATAACGTAATGAATTTTCGATTAACAAAGGCTTTTCATATTTTTACTTCTTTTACTCAGAAAAATACAGTATTGGTGAAGAAATCAGACTTCGAGATTTTTTACTGTTTCGCGCTTTAGGTACCCCAGACTCCAAAAAACATAATTCTAATTTTTTTTTATCTTAAGTCTGTCTGTTTGTTCATATGTCGTTCACTCTGTATCCTTATTTGGGTGTCTATTGGCATGTCTGTCGGTATTTGTTGGCACGATAATTGTCGAATTAGAAATTTGGCACACAACAGTATTTTATTTGAGGAAATCCACCACAAACGCATATAATTTTTAGAATAAAATGACCCTTAAAAGTTGTTCAAATAATTGCTACCGATTTATTTAAAAATATTTTCGAAGAATTTCTCTTGGAAGCTGTTTCGAATAATGATTGTATTTTTACAATCCAATCTAATTTATTATGTGACCTCAATTTTTAATCAATTCTGAAAAAAAAGGAAACTTAAATTGTTACGATACATAAAAGATCAATTTAACTATTTGTAAAAAACAATGCATGTAACTACTTTTCTTTCGTAAATTACTTCAAAATTGAATAAAATGTATTAAAGCAGCACTATTTTTAAATATTTCATCATTTGTTTAAGTTAATATTTTTTCCTCATGAGAAAATAACCATGTATAGAGTACGTCCACAAATAAAGTTACAGTTTCAAATTGTAAAGGGAAAAAATACCTTATTTATTAGATTCCTCAACACAATCAACACTGAATAGAATGTGTACAACTCAACTACCGCAACCGTTTTTTTTTACCTTTAATCGTCTATATATTTCATTACAAATAATTAAAACTACGAAAAATTCATATAATTCTACCGTTTTATCCCTTTCTGTTGGGGCGATCTCTCTCAAAAATCCTTCTTTCCTGCTTAAAAAAATATATGTGTACCAAATTGAAATCGATATCTCGTTTTATTCAAGATTTATTGTTTCAATAATTCGACAAACTGACAAATCTATGGAAAACTATGCTTTTTCGTGACCCTGAAAAGTGAAGAAAGGTAAAGATCTTTGTGTATTATCTTCTCACAAATATAATATTTTTCGTAGCAAGTGAGATACAAAAACCGTAAACCATACTAGAGATATTTTTTTTTAGGGGTCTAGCACACGTGCTGCAGGGAAGTCCCTAAAGCGCTACAGAAGTGACAGGTGTGCGAAAAAGCGATTCACGTTGTTCTCGTATCTCTGTAAATTGTACTCGGTGGGAAACATCGATGATGATAATTGCAATATCTTCTACCTGGTCACATTTAAAAATACTTGCTATAACTTAATGAATATGTAATGTAACCGGCCATCAATATAAAGTTTTCTTAATATCTTTGTTTCGTTGCTATGAATATATTTCAATTTCGCAAATTGGTATGAGCACATAATATTCATTAACTACATACTAGGATGCTTCATTATTAACAGAGAAACGTAGATTGAACGAAAATAATTTAAGAGTATTGAATAATATGCAGAAAAAACACACACTTAAAGTTACAATTCACTTTAAAGAAAAAAAAAACGACCAAATGCAAGTCTGACTTTCGCAATTAGTGTTCCGTATGGTGACTGCTTTTAAAATAAAAAATGTTGTTACCCTAAATGAGTTTTCATCAAAGTTTGTATCCAATCTTTGTTGAAAAGTTAGGTATGACCTTGAATTTTTTGTTTTTTTTTTTTTTATACACCAGATATATTATCAAAGATAATGCACTCGTGATAATTTTCGTGAAATCAATACCTTGCGGAGAATATTCTAGTATTTTTTCAAAATTTTTAGATCAGTACTTGTCGAGGTAAGAGCGATTTTTGGCAATTATTTAAAAACAATACTAAGGAAAGTGTGCGCAAGTATTACATCATATATATTTATGAACTCTTGTTTTTACAAGCTTTCATTTGACACCCCACTACTACACTTTTTTTCACCTCTGATTTCGCCCCCCAAAACTAATCCCTTAAGTCAAAATTTAACTTTCAAAACTACACGGCTCTGTTGGGGCCATCAGTTCCTATATTTGTGCTGAATTTCAATTTTTTATGTCAAATAGTTTCGGAGAAAATAGGGTGTGACAGACGGACAGACACCGAAGTGATCTTATAAGTGTTCCGTATGGAACACTAAAAGAAGGCTTGGCAAAAAATACTGATGGGATAAGGTTTATAGTAATTTCTATCACTGCTTGTCATGAGAGCTGTAGGTAATTCAATTAAATGATTGGAAAAAAAAGCAATTTTGGTAAAATCGATTATTTCATTTCAATACTATCTTTGAGGGATAATTGTAATGTATTTTCTTACAATTCAGAATAACGTAATTGGTGATTGCTAATTCGCTCTGGGTGTTTGAATTGCTTTCGCAGTAATTGATTTACGAGCGTAGTAATTGAATTATTTTGATGGTAACTGAACTAATGTGCGAGCAATTAAATTATTTTTAGGGTAATTGAATTACTATAGCGGTAACTTGCCTACTTCCATAGAAATTGAATTATCATGTATCTAACTAAATTACCATAAAAATAATTCAATATCGTCAATTATAATAGTAATTAAATGGCTGCAAAATAAATTAAATTAGTGTTAAAGAAAGGAAGTTTCTATAAAAAGTAATGGAGTTACTATTAATGTAAGTACATTTGTATGAAAGTAATGAAGTTACTATAAAATTAATTAAATTACAATAAAAGTAAATGAATTAATAAAAATTTGAATGAATTACTATTAAATTTCCAAAAACATTAATAGAATTAGATTACAATTGAAGGAGTTACGATAAAAGTAATAATTTCAAATTTGATACACGTATCATTCTTGAGTGATATTATTTAAAAAGAAGGAAGTGAAAAAAGAAGACAGTAGTATTTAGAGAATTTTTTCTGGATTTATATATATATATATATATATATATATATATATATATATATATATATATATATATATATACTGAGTTAGTCGTTACTTGATCGAAACTCATTGTAAATTAACAAAGTTAAGCACTAATATGTTTCAAAATTTTCACTTTCTTATTTTTTCTCCGCTACAATTGTTTCAACACGACGGTGTCTTCATCAGACGGGAGATATTCTAAACTAAACCAAACTAAAAGTTTAGAATATCTTCCATCTGATGAAGACATTGTTGTGTTGAAACAATTGTAACGGAGCAAAAATAATAAAGTGGAAATTATGAAACACATTAGTGTTTAATTTTTTTTAATATATATATATATATATATATATATATATATATATATATATATATATATATATATATATTATATATATATATTTTTATATATATATATATATATATATATATATATATATATATATATATATATATATATATATATATATATTCTACTAGATTTTCTTTTATTATTAATAATATATATTTTATTATACAACTACATATTATTTAAAATACTAAGTTGCGTTGGGAAAATTATTTTACTAATTAACTTTTATTACAGATTTATAGAATTTTTTGGAAGTATTATTTTTCTACAAAGTAAATACACGTAATTATTCGATTCAACAACTAAACTGATATTTATATCGCATTTTATAAAAATTATTAAGATTTAAGTCAAACTGTCCGTTTGCAAAGCTATAATAAATAATGAAAAAAAATCTTCGCCACAGAAATGTAAAAACAAACGTTAACAAAACTTTAGGACACTTACCACGTGATAAGGCATGATAACGAATTCCTAAACACTAAGAAATAACAAGAAAACAGTCCTACCGAAGATCTACCAAGTTTATGGTAAAGCAGAAGCTCGTTAGTTTTATTTATACATCATTTGCTATTCCTACCAAGTGAAAGTGATGTATGTACTATATTTGAATCTACAATGGTACATGTGAGGATGGAATCAAAACTAGGGGGATCATGTTTCCTAAATTAGGCTTGAAAAATTATAGCAGTTAGAAAATTGAGTTTAGTTTTGCAGAAATCATCCACGTCTCATTATTTAACTCTGACGAACGTAATAAATTAACTAAATAGCCCTATTCACTTTAAAACTTAGACCCGGCCGTGTTGCCCTGAACTCTAAATATTCTAGCTACGTAATTGTTGTTCTAAAATTTCAGCAAATAAATATTTTTTAAAAAAAAATTTAATTTTTATTGATTAAAATATAAATAAAAACGAATTTTCTGGTGTGTAATGTAACAGATTAACTAAATACCCCTATTCACTAAAGGGGTTTAAAATTTAGCCCCGACCTTGTTGCCCTGAACTCTAAATATTCTAGCTACGCACTTGATGTTCTAATGTTTGTATTGAAAATTTCAGCAAATCACTGTTTATATAAAAAAAAATATTATAGAAATCTTATAGTTTGCAGAACATTAACACAATATTTAATTTTTGATTGATTAAAACATAAATAAAAACGAATTTTCTGGTGTGGTTTTACGCAGTCTCACAACTGTTTAGTTTCTTACTTAATTTACTGCTACTTTTGTTAATTTAACCGATTTAAAGTTAGTCCCTTTCAGTAAACCAAGCAGTAAATGTAAACTTAAAAATATATATATTCTTTTATGGTATCAGCTGTTTATTATTATTTTTTAAAACACTAGCGATACTTGGATGATTTTGATAGAATAAATAAGCAGGATTTGCATGTCTTATTCTCCGTGTTAGGGATATAGATGAACATAATGTATACAAACAACATTTTATTTAATTTCTTTTGTACGTTTTTGAACTTTTTCAGGAAATCTAAATTCGTTATTATTTATTACCAATTTAACCCAACTCAAATAATAAATTGAACTTCCATTTAATACAGGTATACTGACAAAACAAAAAGAACTAATAATTATTATTAGAACTGTAAATTTAC
>CM032452.1:68107438-68319938 GCA_019049505.1 Pachyrhynchus sulphureomaculatus | reverse complement strand
CCTACAAGCGAAAATGTACCAAAAGGAGTCTCACTGGGAAAAATAAATGTGTTTAGTGCTTACCAATGAATGTATTTTAGATAAAAAAATAAGTTCTGTTACGCAATTATAAATTAAAAAATTTTTTTTAGTCTTTTATCTTTTATTTTAAGATGATAACTTGTTTAACATAGATACCTACATTGTCAGAAAACGTGACGTTCTATGACAAAATGAAAGTCATTTTCGGATTCAGTACACCCAAAAACATAAGAATTACGCAAAAAAACCAAAACAGCTCTCAATGTTTTTTTTTGCAGACTTGCGTAATAAGTGTATCAAAAAATGTTTAAACAAGAGTTATAAGATGTTACGCGGCGCATATGCTGACGTTGACAATAAAATGTTTTGAACTATCAGTACGAAGAAATTACGCCATCTTGATTTTTTTTTAATGAAGAGCCCTGTATATATTATTTTATTTTTGAGTCCTACTAAAAATTCTATATATTACTTGTATAACATATCATATGTCTAAATTGAACTGTTTTGGAATTATGGTCATTTGAAATTTAAAATAAAAAAAGACAAAAAAAAAAAGCTATTAATAAATACTCTAGGTTTATTTTTAAGGTAAAAATTGCTCAGAATATCTACTGTTAACTCCGAGGCAATAACTCAATCTGTCATAAAAAGCCTGAACAGAGTTTTGCAAAGCATCTGGGGTGATCTGTGCTACTTCATATTGAATTCTTTGTTGTAAATATTTTGTAGTTTCAGGTTGACTTCGGTAAACTTTGGTTTTCAAATGACCCCATAAAAAAAATCGAGTGGCGTAAGGTCAGGACTCCTTGCAGGCCATTCTACAGCATCTCTTCTGCCTATCCATCGATTAGGAGAAATCGCATCCAAATATCTACGAACACTGATTTCATAGTGTGGAGGTGCTTCGTCCTGTTGATACCACAGATTCCTGTTAGGGGTACCCAAACTATTTTCATAGAGAAAAAGACCTGCACAAGTTGGAATAACTTGCTCTTGGAGTAACCGTAAATACCGCTATCCTGTAAGATTTTCATCAATAAAAAAGGGACCAATGATAAGACGTCCACAAATCTCTGCCCACAAGTTCATCCATCTTTTGTGGTCTTTGAGAATGACTGTTGATTATCTAGTAAGCATTCTCAGTAGACCAGTACCGGCAGTTATGCGTGTTAAGCCTTCCATTAAGACAAAATTTGGCTTCGTCAGAAAAGAGAAATATTATGAATTAGGTTAGGATCATTATTGATTCGTTCTATCATGACCTCGCAAAATTCAACGCGTGGGTTTGTATGGATGCAATTTTTCTTCATTCAGTATACCACTTAAGGTACCGTTACTTATGTTGTGGTTTAGGCAAAGCTGACGAGTGGGGATTTTCTGTAATTTCCAATAAAGCATCTAACTTTTTATCATCGCTTGTTTTAACTTTTGGAGGTTCAGATTTCGAACGATCCTTAACATGACCTGATTGTCTAAATCGTCCTTTTAATAGTTTGCCAACTACGGATTGACTAATAGGTTCTCGATTCAGATATTCTGCGTTAAAAAGATCACATCTTCTGTTGGTCTATGGTATCCGTTACTAACCATCATTAACAAAGTGATTCTTTCAGTTTCTGTTAAATATACCATATTACGCCTAAATTGCAGTTTCACAAAATGCAGCAATAGACGTTTTCGTCAATATATCATTTTTTGACGCGTTAAGTCGCTACCTGAAATTAATTTCAAATATCAATAATTCCAAAATTTAGACATATGCTATGTTAGACAAATAATATCTAGAATTTT
Source organism: Pachyrhynchus sulphureomaculatus (assembly GCA_019049505.1). Lineage (NCBI taxonomy): Eukaryota > Metazoa > Arthropoda > Insecta > Coleoptera > Curculionidae > Pachyrhynchus > Pachyrhynchus sulphureomaculatus. The sequence continues at coordinate 68,318,123 of CM032452.1, read as the reverse complement.
TAGTAGGACTCAAAAATAAAATAACATACAGGACTTTCGATTTAAAAAAAAATTAAGATGGCGTAATTTCTTCGAACTGACAGTTCAAAACATTTTATTGTCAACGTCAACATGTGCGCCGTATAATACCATATAATTTTTATTTAAACATTTTTTTAATACTCTGATTAATAAATGCTGTAAAATCATTATTCCATGCATGTGGGGCACCCTGTATGTATATTATGGGTACAGGGAAATCCCTAAAGTGCTACAGGACTGACGCGTACGCGGAAAAAGCGATTCACGTTGGTCTTGAATCGTGGTAAATTTTATTTGGTAGGGAATAAATCATTCCAAAGTGATGAGGTCCTTCATATATAAGAATTTTTGAAAAAGATGACACGAACAAAACAAGCTGAAATTCATAAGGATGTGGTGTATTAAAGCGACGTGTATTCCTAGGATGCATCACTCTGGAAGGAATTAAGCGGGCGAGATATATCGAACACTTATAGAATGGACTCAAGTCGATTTCTGCAACGCTAATTTTTTTAGGAAAAACTGCCGCCTGGATTTTTGTACCGGTTAATTCTACTTGGTTACAGTTAACCCTGGAAAAAAAATTGTTCCGGATCTTTAAGTTGAACAACTTCCTGCTGTTTGCGAACATTTGGATTGGTTACTGATGTTCAAGCATTCAAGGTAAATGGGGAAACAAACATACTGTCTTCTGTAAAGCTGTAGAATAGATTCGTTAATCTAAAGGAAAAATAAAATACGAGACAGTATTGAGTCCTGTAACATACGACGTTTATATTGAATTAATTAGAAAAAAAAGGTAAAGAACACTCTCTGAGGAACCCGGGAGCTATAGACATAACCTCTCAGATGTAGCATACTAGCATAGCTTCGTTAACAATCCGTCATACCATACAATGTTGAATACCTTAGATATATCGAGTGCAACCACTCGAGAATCTCCAAAATGTTCAATTGCGTTGTTCCAAGTTAGAATATCTCCTGTTGATCTTTGTTTACGACAGCCATGATGATAATATTAAGTCCTTTCAGATATTTCAAGAGATACTGGTGCCTTTTTCATTACTTTCGCTTTAATTGAAAGCAGTGTTACGGGTCGATAGTTGTTTGGCAAGGTATTTCTGCCATTTTTTGATATTAGCTGATGATTGGCTGATTGCAGGGTGGGTAGACGATTGTGTCTGTTTGTACCTACAGCCTGTTGATTTATTGTGTTCCTCTCTCTTGGTTACATGAACATCTTCCCTTTAAGACTGTTCTATTAGCTTTCTTCCGAGCCCTTCATGTGGTAATTTACCGCCACGGTGTAGATCTGCGAACAGTTGTGTGTTCCAAGTTAAAGCAGCACATTCATATAGGATGTGCATAGGTTTCTTCCTCTTCACCACATAATCTGCATGTTGGGGGACTATTGTAGATGCCCATTTTCTGTAAATGTTTCCTCAGGTGACAGTGGCTGGTTATCAGTTACACCACTAGTCTGGTAGGACATCACTTTCTTTGAAGGCCGTCAGTTACGCCCCTCGTATGTCTTTGGCCAGGATAGATGTTGCGAACCAACGATGTATATGTGGCTGATATGACCATTTGTTGATTGTAGTTTTTAGCACACGCTTTGGTAGACCAAACGCTGGTTTAGGATCCCTGTATAGTTTTGTAGCTTCGAATCTTGCTAGTTCGTCCGCTTTTTCATTACCTTTTATTCCCGAATGTCCTGAGACCCATAGTAGTTAAACTCTATTATTTCTGGAGGATAGTTCTACCAGGTTACGTTTACACACCATCGTGATCTTGGAGTTGGTCTGATATGCATCTAAAGCGTTTAGAGCAGCTTGTCCCTTTAAGGAAATATATATTTCTTGGGTGCGGTAGTCCCGTCTAATACATCATATGCTTGTATTGCGTGAATTTCTGTCTGGAATATTATTGCACTTATCCCTAGTGGAATGCTAAAGCTCTTCTTGGGCTTTTCTGCATATATTCTAGTGTTTACTCTGCTTAAAGTTATTGATCCGTCTATGTAATAGATCAAACCCGCCTTTGTCTGAGTCTCTACCTTCATCGTTAGATTTGGATCGCACACAATTCTAAATGGTTTTTCGGTATTCATTGAACTCCAGGGTATTTCTAGCAGCCAAGAAATATTTATTTTCTGTAAGATAGATTGAAAAATCTGAAAAAAACGTCTAACCAAGGAAAAATTCGAAAACGTTTCGTGGGTTCGTCCCATTTAGAAGATTTGTAGAGAAAAATCTTGCGTAGTTTAGGTGCCTCTCTGTCACTGATTAGTAGAATGCTAGATATTGTAACAAGTTTATGGTCGAAATGACATAATTGCATTTTGGTGCCCCCGGAGCAGCCCCTACCCGATCCGATCAGAGGGTTATTTCACCTTAAAAGCTACATGATCAAGCTTTTCTCTCAGGGAAATCCCGGAATTGGATGGATATGCACTAATAATTTGCCTAAAAAGCTAATATATAGAATTTTCATAATTATAATATTAACAACCAAATCGTATTTATAAGAAAACAAAAATGACAAACTTAGTATAAAAGATACGGAACAAACTCATACATATTTTGAGAAATTATATAAAGATGAAGAAAATAATGAAACCATATTTGAAGAAGTGGCAGAAGTAAATCTAGAAGTAACTTTAGAACAGACAGAAAGAATTATAAGAAGACTTAAAAACAGAAAAGCCTCAGGACCAGACGACATTACAAATGAGATGTTAAAATATAGAGGAGAGAACCTATATCAACAACTAGCACAGCTCTTTACAAACATAGTAAAACATGGACAAATACCTACAGATTGGAAAACTAGCATAACAATCCCAATATTCAAAAGAGGACCAAAACGTCACCCGAAAACTACCGCGGAATATCACTCCTAAATACTACCTTAAAGGTATTAACAAAAATCATACTGGAAGAAATGAGCAAGGATATTGAAATAAGAGAGGAACAACAGGGATTCCGTAAAAACCGATAGACCATAGATGCCATATTTATAGTCAGGCAGATAATGGCAAAAGCTAAAGAATTTAACAAACCTGCATATACGTGTTTCGTCGATATGACTCAAGCCTTCGATAGAGTGCAATTAACAGATATTATAAAATTATTATAGGAAAACCAGCAAACCAGACGTTAATAAAAAATCATAAATGACATTAACACAGAATGTTGAAAAAAAATAAAAGTGGAACATCTACTGAGCAAGGAAGTAAAAATAAACGCCGGAATAAGACAAGGCGATTTACTTAGTCCCTTTATCTTCAATCTCGTGATGGACAGACTAGTGGAGCATTTTCCAAAAACTGGAGGATACAAAATGGGCAACACACACTTCAACACAATCTGCTACGCCGATGATGGAATCCTCATCTCCGATTCTGAGGACAACCTTCAGAAGATCTTTTTTCATGCCTTTAATTTGGAAGCGAGAAAACTAAACATGATTATCAACACAACTAAGACAAAATATATGGTAGCTTCGAAATAATTATTAAGCTGCAAGCTGAAGATCCAAAGAAGTATTATTGAACAGGTTAATAATTTTAAATACCTGGGAACAATGATAACAAGCTACGGAGATTTAAACAGGGAAGTAAAACAACAGTCTATGAAGGCATTACTAATAGCAGGTTGTTTGACGGATATAGTATGGAAAAATAAATACCTCACAGTGGAAAGTAAAATAGGAATAAATAAGACAACAGTGAGACCGATCCTTACATATGAAGTAGAAACAAGAGCTGACACATGTAAAACAGCACAAATGATGAGGACAACAGAAATGAAGATGATTAGGGACATACATGGAAAAACTATCCACGACAGAATCCGCAACAAAGATCTACAAGAACTAAGTAAGATCCAAGAAATATCCAAATGGACCAGAACTAGAAGAAAACAATGGAATAAACACGTAGATCGTATGGGCGACAACAGATTGGTAAAAAGAGCTAAACTCAATAAACCCTGCGGTAGAAGCACTAGGGGCAGACCTCCGAAAACGTGAAAGGAATGCTGGACTCCACATCGGAAGAGGCCTAATAAAGGATATGAAACAAGATCAGAAGAGATACCAACAAGAGTTGAAGGAACTATGAAAGGAGAATGAAGTATTAAAAGAGGAAAATAAGGTAATTAGAGAAAACATGAGAAGTATAGAATGGCCAACCAAATCTGAAAATGGGTGTAGAACTTTTTATGGAGAGGAGTATGGATATAAAAGTACAGATTAAAGATGTGATAAAAATGGGAGCGACTATATACAAGATAGAACTTGGAAACACGGGAGATAAAGAAGCTGTAATGAAAAATAAAAACAAACTGAGAAACCTAGGAGAGAGAGTTTATATAAACAACGGTTTAACAAAAGATGAACGCAAAATTTAAAAGAAATTGAAGCATATAGCAGAAAACAAGAGAAAGAAAGGAAAAAGTGTGAAAATAGGTTATCAAAAAATCGTAATCAAAGGAAGAGAATATAAATGGGATATTGAGGAAGAAAAACTGAAAGAACAAACAAAGAATACTACGACCATCAAGTCAAAAAAACTGAGAAAAATGATAGAGATAGGTAGATTAACGACGATCCTGGCAAAGATAAAGGATACGGAAGAGAGGACTAGTAAAATGAATACAAATAAGAAGGTAATCAAAGAAATAGATAGGAAGAAAGAAATGGGAAATAATTATCGAGTTTTTAGATTGAGAACACGGAATAATAGGGGTATAAACGGAAAAGAGGATAAACTGACAGAAGAACATCAAATGCACTATGTAGGAATCACTGAAACAGAGAGGAAAGGAAATGGATGCAAAAAATTAGAAGGAAAAGCATACAAAAATCAACATCGAGACATAATACCGGAATAAGATACAGAACTCATACAAACAGAAGAAACTAATACAGAAGAAACAAAAGAGGCAATCGGCAATTTAAACAGGATGGAAGGATATAGAAGGAAATATGGAAAAGATAGATGTAGAATAATTCAACGCCGCGGGTCTTACAATCCTAACAAGTATAAACACGTCGATCGAATGGACGCCAGCAGACTGGTAAAAAGGGCCAAACTCAATAAACCCTACGGTAGAAAAACTAGGGGCAGACCTCCGAAAACGTGAAAGGAATGCTGGACTCCACATCGGAAGAGGCGTAATGGGGATAAAACAGGCAGTATGCCTACTTATATGACGCACCATGTAAGAAAGAATAAAAAGAAGAAGAAATGACAGTAACTCAATAGTAGGCACAAGTCGGAGGGATTTTGATTAATCATTTATTCATGACACCTCAATTGGTAATTTTTAAACTTATTTTTTAAAGTACCAAAGGTTAAATTTTCTAGATTGTATGGCATACTGTTATAAATTATTAAACAAATATATTTAAATCAAGATTTCTATTTCTCCGTTTGATGCATGAGTTTTTTTTTTAATTTATTTGAATTTTTGGTGTTGAAGATTACACTGGCCTACACAATTTAAAGTTTTTTGTCACATTGAAAATTGTACCACATTTTGGTTGTCTTAGATGTTCTTAATATTGAAAGTAACTTCAAAAAGAAGATTGTAATACGTAACATTTTTCGAAGGTTTGAAATAACAAGTAGGAGTAGGTCTCTTTTAGGGGTCGAGCAATTATTTAAAGTCACATTTCCCTTCGTATCGCTTCTTCATGCGGAATATCTTGGTTAAATCTTTTGTCGAATTCGTCTATATTTTCGAGGGAAAGTTCCAGGTGCGAATCCAGAAAGTATATTTTTAACATATGTTTGATCCAAAAGTTTTCGAAGATGTTAAAAGGTTTTTAATTAAGTCTTTTATAGTTTTCTTTTTTTTTTTTTTTATGGGTCTAGCACACGTGCTGCAGAGAAGTCCCTAAAGCGCTCCAGGAGCGGCACGAGTGCGGAAAAAGCGATTCACGTTGTTCTTGAATCGCTGTAAATTGTACTCGGTGGAAAACACAGCGCTGGGTAAATTATTCCAAAGGGATGACGTTCTCCATATAAAAGATTGCTTGAAAAGCGTTGTACGCGGAGTAACAAGCTGAACCTCATATGGATGCGAAGCACCAGCGCGACGTGTATTTCTAACATGCACCGCTTTGGGAAGAATTAAGCGGGCTACATCCTTCGAACACTTTCCATGAAAATACTTGTAGAACAGACTCAAGTCGCCAACCGTTCTTCGATGTTCCAGCGAATCAAGGCCGCCGGTCAATTTCGGGTCCCCAATCAGACGGACCGCTCTTCTCTGAACAGAATCCAACAAATGCAGTGTATGTTTCGGAGCGGAGCCCCAAACGTGGGAGCAGTATTCCATAGTTGGTCGAATTTGGGCTTTGTAAAGAATTAACAGTTGCTGTGGGGTGTAAAGCTTTCTGGTTCTAAATAATATTCCCAACTTTTGAGAAGCTCTCCTCGCTATGCCTGCAACATGTTCATGCCAAGACATATTTGCTCCCAAACTAACGCCCAACAAATTGAGCGACGATGCTAGGGGAATGGAGTGCCCCGACATAACTATGTCGGGTTCAGCAACGTTAACTTTTTTAGAAAAAAAAACTGCCGCTTGGGTTTTTGTAGCGTTAAATTCCACTTTGTTACTGTCACCCCAAGATAGAATTTCTTCCAGGTCTTTGTTAAGTTGAACGACCTCCTGCTGTCTGCGGATATTCGCCTGAGCAGCCGATGTCCGAGCGTTCAAGGTGAATAAAGAGACAAGCGTACTGTCATCTGCAAAGCTATAGATTGGATTCCCGGTCTTTTCCAGCAGATCGTTAATGTAAATGAGAAAGAGAGTAGGAGACAGTATGGAGCCCTGGGGCACACTGGCGTTGATAGTGAGGGTGTTAGAAAGAAATCCGTCGACCGCCACTCGTAAAGAACGCTCTCTGAGGAAACATGAGAGCCACAAACAGAACCTTTCAGACATACCATAAGAGCGTAACTTAGCCAACAGTCCATCGTGCCAAACACGGTCGAATGCCTTGGATATGGCAAGAGCAACCGCTCGAGATTCTCCAAAGTGTTCAATTGCGTTGTTCCAAACATGTGTTACATAAGTCAGAAGATCTCCTGTTGATCTATGTTTACGAAAACCATATTGGTGATCGCTAATAATATTGAATCGTTCAAGATATTTTAGAAGATGCTCATTGATAACCTTTTCCATAACTTTCGATATTATTGAAAGCAGTGCAACTGGTCGGTAGTTATTTGGCAAGGTCTTCTTACCTTTTTTAGGTATCGGCTGAACCGTGGCACATTTCCAGCAGGACGGAAATATTCCCTTTCTGTAGGATAGGTTAAAAAGTCTACAGAAAACTGGTGTTAGTTCCCTTGCACAGTTTTTGAGAACTATGGCAGGTATTCCGTCAGCGCCAGAAGCCTTCTTGGTGTCTAGCTTCATTAAAATACGCTTTATGATGCGCTGTCTGAAGACAACATCGGGCATCCTTGACTGCAATATGGGAATAGTAGGTGGTGTTTTTCCTTGGAAATCGACAGTAGAATATGAAGCAAAGAGTTCAGCCAACAAGTTCGCTCATTCAACAGGTGTGGTTGCAATGGAATTATCTGGCCGTGTGAGTGGTGGTATGGTGGATTTGGTAAAATTTTGACTAACTGCCTTAGCGACTGCCCAAAAGGACCTGGAATTGTTGGGACAAGCGTGAAGTTTGTTTCTAATTCGTTGATTGTGTGCCTCCTTGGTTTCCTCGATAATTCCCTGGCATCTGTTCCGGGCATGAACAAAGATGTTACGATTTACGATGTTAGGATTTTCACGCCATTGTCGATAGGCAATATGTTTAGAAGCAACAGCTTCTTTGCATTTTCGGTCGAACCAAGGCTTGCCGTTGGAGGAGCATTTCTTCGAAAAAGGGATGTAAGCTTCCATACCAGCCAAAATAACATCGGAGACCTCCCTGGCGCAGTCAGATGGGTTATCGGATCGAAAACAAACGTCCATCCAAGGAAAAGTTTGAAAATATTCCATGAGATCTTCCCATTTAGCAGATTTGTAGTGCCAAATCTTGCGCGGCCTAGGCGCCTCTCTGACACTGATTGGCAGGATACTCGATGTCGAAAGCAGTTTATGGTCGGAAGAACCTAACGGCGGATTTACGGTGACCGTGTAAATCTCCGGATTGGTGGTTAAAAACAGATCAAGAAGACTGGCGAACTCCCCGTCTCGATCAGGGATCTGTGTTGGTTCGTCAATAAGCTGAGTTAAGCCATATTGGAAGCTGTAAATCGGGAATTTCTGGTAGTTGTCACAATGAGCCTATTCCCCATAGTAATGATAGCCCTTGGCCTATACCAACGTCTATTGTGAATTAAATTACTAGTTTTTCATTTCCTTACTTCTTTGTCGTGAACTGTTTTTAGAAAAACATCAAGTCTTTCTGAATAACCTCTTTTTCTTAATAAAATAATATCGCGTTTCAGTTAATAATTCATTTCTCTTTCCCATTTTCGATGACGATATATTTTTATATATTACTTACGGTAATAAAATACAGCACTAAAACCTAAACGTGATACGGCAACATGATCCGAAATCTATTTTAACTTAACATAGACCAATACTTGTATTATACACAAAACTTAATTATCAATAAATGCATTCTTATTTACAGGACTATACATTATGCCCTTTAAAATTAAGGGCCGATTTTTTTAGGTTTTTTGCTATCGGTAATACAATTGCATCAAAAATCATAGAATAGATTCTCGAGTGTCAGTAAGAAAAAAGGCAAGATCCCATCCATTTTTAATCACATACACAAGTTTATATACGAGGGTATCTTTGTACAATTCTATTTAGCGATCAAGGAAAAAATGCAGCGTTTAAAAAAATATATTTTTCCTCTTAACTACTATCTACACGAACACATAGAGTTCAGAGTTTCTCGAGTTATTTTATTCTGTTCAAAAACTTATTTTGTTTGCAGCGCAAAAAATGACGCTTCAGTGGCTTTTAACTTATCATCGATTAGTCAGGTCTTTTTTCAGAGATATGAACAAAAAGAAGCCGCCAGGTACTAAATCAGGGCCATAGGGTCGATGTTATTCTTACTCGGTAATAGCTTGAATTGTGCGACTCTGTTTACCCTGCAGTCAACGAGCAAAAAAAAATTTCGGTCCTCCATGAGTTCAGATGTTTTTATCTAATCTAAGATTTTTGGATCATCCTTCTGTAAACCATTTCAATAATTGTGGACTCTTTTCCAGATAATCAATAAATAAAATTCCTCCACACTCCCAAAAACCATCACCTTTTTGGAAGCTCAGTTTTCAGTTTCTCTGGAGGTGGAGAGCTCCTATAAATTCACATCTGTTTCGTAGGAGGATTCCAAGAGAAGACTGAAGTCTCGTTGTCTGTGACAATTCGTAAACAATAACTCTTATCGTTCTTTAAAGCGACCAAATATTCTTAAGAAATTTCTTTCTTCGGCAATTTTTGCGCTAATGTGTAGGTTCTTCTTATAAAAACCTTTCTTATTCCTTAATTAATCTCGGTGTACAATTTTAAAAATCGTGGTTTTGGATACTTCAGACTCCACTGGCGATTTGATAGCAGAAAATCTTCAGCAGACCTGATGTTTCCTAAGTTCTTGCGTCAACCGGTCTTCCTGATCTCATGTTATCCTGAATTGCGTCTCAGTCCTGTTGCTGATCTTAACAGTTATAACCTATAACTGTAAAGATCGAAACGTTACTTGAAAATAAGATGAACCGTCATTGCCGTAAACTTGGAATATTCTTCCAAGAAGAACTTCTCATTCATTTCCTTCTTTAGTGTAAAATATATCACTGCGTGACACAGTAAATTCCTTTTACTCATTTTTCGGAAGGAAAAAAATCGCATAATCTGTAAAATGCAAGGGACTCGTATAAAATTTTGTCGAAGTACTTAGAATAGCGCCAGTAAGTGTAATTACAATAGCGTTATTAACTATAGTTTATGTATTTATGACTACTATCTAGATAAGCGTTTGACAATATAAACATTAAAACAAAATATGAAAAACGATATCAAAAATTTTTGATAATGGATGTAATATGTACTCATAAATTATTCTTGGTAAGTTCAGTGGAATACGTATCCTTAAAATCCGGAGATTCTATAAATTTGTCACAAAACAACTAGTAATCTAGTAATAAAGAAAATATAGCCGTATCATTACTTTGATGTTCCGGTTTGTAAATATTTAATTGACAAGAAATAATTCAAATAGAAAAAATCACTTACTGAGTTAGTCATTTCAATTTTCTCAAAGGTATTGGTTTACTGTAAGCACTTACTAATATAATAAAGAGATTGACTGTTGTATTAACACTATTACCATAAAAAATATGTGGTTTTTGTAAACTAAAACAAAATAAAATAATAAAAATGGGAAAATTTCATCCCACGATTATTAATTGTGAAATTCAAATGAGTTTAATTTAAAAAAAACATTAGTTTAGTTTAATGATATGGTTTAAAAATAATAACCTGAAATTAAACTCAAATAATTTAAAAAAAAAACATCGCCACGTCATAATATAATTTAAAAATACTGTTTTATATGAAAACTGATATTTTTCAAAAACTGGGCATTCCATAATAACGATAATTACAATGTAGCGTTTTCGTAAATATACATGTTGAAATTAGCATAGCAGAAATAATTTTATATATGGACTAGTACAGTACATTCTTGTGCATTTATCCGCAAAATTATTACTTCAAAAAGAATTAATTATTCGCAAAATAGTATTTTCCAGGGCAGTAGAGGAAATACATGTTTCTTTTATATATCACCAGTCCAAAGTCAGCATGGGAGGTATTGGCAAAATTATTATAATTTATGAATTGCTTTCCGCCTTATCAATCATCATCCATTTAAAATTTTAATAGGGATCGGTCTAGCTTGGGCAGAGTATGGAGCTCTGAAGGATATGTTTAAGAACGACAGTCCAATTAATCTGAAGAGGAAAACATTCAATCCAAGGGCCTGCTGGCCCACCGAGACACCGAGATTGTTCCCGGGATGCCAAGCCTTAGGGGCGCCATCCTCAAACTTACAAAGTGTATGCAAAATGTATGTCCAGCTGGAATCCGAATTTAGACATTCATAATCCTGCCTAAATCTAGAATTATTCGTATATAAATATAATTTATTATATATGAGCTGACACGAGCGACTAGAAGAGGATGGCGCCGTAGAAACGCCGATCCTACATCTTGAAAAGTCAGCTGAAAAGTTTGCATTTACGAAAAAAAGAGCTTTCGGAAAATCCCGTTTTTCTTATTGACGCGGAGGTTTTTTATAATTTCTAGGCAATAAAACTTTAAATAAAACCATTATGCTAATAAAACAAGAAATAGTTTGTACGATAGCACGTTCGGTGAGGATCGTTGAAATTTTTTCCATAATTATGGATTCTGGGACTAGTGTGTTTTCGTTGTCAGATTCATAAATGTACGTAATAAAGTAGTTGAACATTTGATCGCCGTAAAAAGAGTAATTTCTAGCAAGAGGAAAGAATTATGTCATTTATTGCAAACGTCTTTAAATGAATGTGGTCTTGATATGAAAAATTGCATGGTCAGTATAATGGAGTTTTGGTGCATTTGAAACAAACCAATTCTAAACATATACACACTTGGTGTCACGCACACGTATTAAATTTAGTTATATTTTACTTACTTACTTACTTCCTCTTCTGAGTAGGTCACAGACCTGTTCTACTTCGTTATTTAGCCTATTGCGATTTCACGACATCTCTTTGGTTGTTGTCCTCTTGGTCTTGTTTGATGTGGTTTTTTGTTTATACATATTTTTATCGTTCTCGTATCTTCCATCCTTTGTACATGTTCACGCAACTCTCTTCTTCTGTTTCTTCCCTATCTGACTATATCCTCTACCTTGCATTGTTCTCTTATGGTGTTATTACTCACTCTGTCTAATAAACTTTTTCCTGTTATTGCTCTCAGTATCTTCATTTTATTTGTTCGTAGTAGCTGTTTGGTTTTGTTTGTGTCTGCCCGTGCTTCTATGCTATAAGCCAGTATGGGTCTAACGCAAGTTCTAAATATTCTTGTCTTTGCTTCTACACTTAGATCTTTGTTTTTCCAAACTACATCTCTGAGGGCCCCTGATATTGCTGCTGCTTTATTTGTTTGTTGTCTCACTTCTGGTATATAATTAGTACTCCAAGATATGGGAATTTCATTACTTGCTCTATTAATTTCCCATTTATTTCTAATTTATAGCTTACTGGTTCTTTAGCTATTGTGATGCATTTTGTTTTGTCGATATTGACTTCCATGTCGTTTTTTTCTGCTACTTGTTTGAATTTATAGAGCAATCTTTGTAGGCCGTGTTCCGATTTTGATATTAGAACAAAATCATCTGCATATCCCATTTTTTTTTATTTGTTTATCTTCTAGTTCGTATCCATCGTTGACTAATTTTACTTCCTCAGTGATTTTGTCCATTATTATGCAGAATAGTAACGGGCTTAAGCTCTCTTGTTGTGTTACCGTGGTTGAGTTTTTGGATTATTTGTGGTATTGGTTATGGAATTATATCTTTCAACCTGGCTCTGTCGAATGCTTTCCTTAAGTCGATGAAACAAAAAAATGCTGGTTTCTGGTTTTCTATAGCTTTTTCTCTTATTTGCTTTATTGTAAAGATAGCGTCTGTGGTTGATCTGTTTTGACGGAACCCTTGTTGCTCGTCGCTTATGTGTATATGTTTTCTATTTCACTTTTCAGAATACGTGTGAACACTTTCATAATACTTGCTAGCAGTGTTATTCCTCTATAGTTGCTCGGGTCTTTTTGCTGCTTTTCTTAAATATCGGTGTCGTGATGCTTTTTGTCCATTCCTTGTAATATCTTATTAAAGAATGTTGTCACTTCCGACATGTAGCTTTTTCCGGCATATTTAATTAGTTCGTCATCTTCTCCTGGTGCTTTTCCATATTTAAGTCTCTTAATTGTATCTTCTCTTCCTCTTTCATAGTTTTCGTATGTTTGTTGTCTATTGTTTATGATTTCTGCTATGTTCTCTTCTTCGTCGGACTGGTTTCCATATAGTTGTTTAAAGTATTGTTGCCAATCGTTTGTTTCAATATTTGTTATTGTCAAGGATTCATTAATATTGGCTGTTCCTTTTCAGAACATTTTCCATACCTTTTTTGTTGATAGTTATATCTGGTACTACTTACTGTACGGTCTCTGCCATATCATTATTTGGAAAACTACAAGAATTCGCTGTTTTCTTTAAAGAATCGTATAAAAGAATGTTTGAATATGAAAAAACAAGTCCTCAGGTCAAATTAAGCCTTATTGGGCAAATGAGATGGTCTTCCAAACATGAAGCTTTGTCAAAAGTATTTGGACATTTTCAGACATGGAAAAACGCGGCTGAGTATTCTGGCATTGACATCCAATCTAAAGCTATTTTCGTGACTGTAGTCGTTAGTCTGAATATCATTTCAAAAGAGAAAATTTTAATGCGAAAATGATATTCGGATCAATTTTTGGGGTGTCACATCCAGTTTCAAAGTATTTACAAACAGCGAATTTAGATTATATTCAGGCTTGCCGTCAAGTGAATGGAATGCTAGGACAATAAAAAAATTTTCGAAATGACCCTGCAATTTTCCAAATTTTATTCAAAGTGCTGACAAATTTGTAGAAACCGTGAAGGTTTATGGTATTGAGATAGAAACGAAGATTCCAAACCAGCAGAAATCTAAAAATGAAAACAGTAGTGCGAATAATGCAATCAAAAATTTTGAAATAAAAACGTACAATGTTATAATTGACAGAGTCATAATGGTGATTCAAAATAGATTCGAATAACATAAAGCGTTCTATAGCGATGTAGAGTGTTTCGATCCGAAAAAATTCAAAGAAATTGTGAATAACCCGCGCTAGGCGAAAATTGTGAAACCGACAAAGAAGAAGTTCGTGACAAACTTTTGTCACTTGCTTTGTTTTTCCCACAGCTTTTTTTTACCGACATTGGAAAATGTTTATGATGATGAGTCATCTTCTTGTGATGATGAATCGTCTTTGGAAATGGAAAGCGAGAATTTATCGAACGAATACCAAAGTTCAGGCGTCGACAACCAGAAGTGAAAAAAATATAATCGGTGTCTCAGTTGGGTCTATACCTCATTAGTTGAGTACAGAATGTATGTTTCTGAATACAAAAACCTGCACATAAATTATAAATTTTTGCTGTTATTACCTATGACGCAAAATTATCAAAAATAGATTAAGAGCAACCACGAACGACGAAAACTTAGAAGCATATATGCTCATGGCATGCGACAGCGATATTCTGAAAGCTATTGATGAAAAATTTGTTATTAAAAAGATATATATATATATATATATATATATATATATATATATATATATATATATATGTATATATATATATATATATATATATATATATATATATATATATATATATATATATATATATATATATATATATATATATATATATATATATATATATATATATATATATATATATATATATATATATATATATATATATATATATATATATATATATATATACATATATATATATATATATATATATATATATATATATATATATATATATATATATATATTAAATATAAATATAATAATCATAAATATATAATAATACATACATATAATGTGTATCACAGTCAAAAAAATTATTGGGGGAGGGGGTGGCATTTAGGGTGAATCCCGGTTACAATTTTTATCCCAGCACGTAGCTGATTCAATTAATGTGTCCTTCCACTCTTTATCTATGTAACTGAGGCGTGTGCACTTACTATAGGATCTGCACACAAACTGAGGACTGCGGCAAGATGCATGAACAGATCAATGCTTGGGGTAACTCTTAATGACAGAATACGTAACGACGACCTACGCAGACGCACTTAAGTCACAGATATCATAACGAGCATAGCTACTTTAAAATATAAATGGGTAGGACACAGTGCTAGATTCAGAGATATGACATAGACGCGCAAAATGTTGGAATGGAGACCAAGAACAGATAAGCGCAACGGAGAGAGACAACCGACACGTTCGTCAGATGCTATTAAAAGAGCCGTTAATAACTCATTGCAGATTGCGCAGGATAGACAGAGATGGAATTCTACAGGGGAGGTCTATGTTCAGCAGTGGACGCAGAGGTCTGGTTGATGATGGTAATATCTGATTTTCCGTCTGGGATGTCAGGCTTGTTCGACATTGGCATTTATTTATTCCACCTGGACTCTTTTTAGGGTTACCGCATAACTAAAATCTTCACTTAAGTCATAAGTTTCAGCTACTTAAAGTTGGTATCTTACTATGTTGTATACTGTATGGTGGTCCGTTAATCCTGGTTATTCCTGATGTTCTGGAGAGTTTGCTTTCAATTACCTACCGTCTGTAGGGAGATTTTTAGACAAAATTATAATAGATAAATTATTCAACCAGTTGCTGACCGCTAAGCAGCTCTGTAGTCAAAGAGATAGATAATTTAAATATTATCCTCAAATCTAGTATCCACTCACGATGAGTAACAATAAAAAATATTCGTGGATGAGTGGTCACATCTACCTCAATCAGGAGAAGAGTCACAAATACCTCACACAAAATTCATAACTTTGGTTACGCTTTAACAATATTACAAACTTACGAAGTGTTAATGCTAATTTAAAGATCTCTGAGTGTATCATGGGCAAAGGAATTGAATACATCGATTCTAAAAATATTATTTTTGTAATAAGATAATTTTCCTAATAATAATTTTTCAATTGAAATTTTTATTAAGTCATGAGGTCAGTCACCAACTAGAATTTAACGCTACAAAACCTCAGGCAGAAGTCTGTTTAAAAAGAGTAACGTTACACTACGCGACATTGGAACACGCTGTTCTAATATTATCGTTACCCAACTTGAGACTAAATACATCTTGGTTTTCATATTGTGAACATGTAGTAGAGAAATATTCTCAAAGATCAAAAAAACATTATTTTCTACCAGAAATACTCCAGAACTGCTTGTTATTCCATACAAAACTCTAATTCGACAATTGATGGTCTTTGGATTTTCATATTTCGGGTTATGTTACTAAACATATTTTGTATTTGCTACATTTTGTCCAGGAATAACCGGACAAGTACAAGCCGGACTTACGCAATTAGTGTTCCGTACGTTGATTGGTTTTAAAATAAAAAATTTTGTTACAGAGATATAGAATAATCAATGACTTCACAAAACACTCCCCAAATGAGTTTTCAACAGTTTTTTTCTGATCTTTACTGAAACTGATGACTTTAAAATTTTTGTGTTTTTTTTATATACCGGATAAATTATTAAAGGTAATGCACTCATGATAATTTTCGTTCAATCTACAACCTGTGGGGAATATTCTAGAATTTTTTGAAAATTTTTTGATCAATACTTTTCGAGATAAAGGAGGATTTTTTTACCTTCCGATTTCATCTCCCCAAACTAACTCCTTAAGTCAAAATTTAACTTTCAAAACTACATTGTTCTGATGAGGCCATCAATTCCTATATAAGTGAAGTTTGAACTTTCTATGTTCTATTAGATATGCGGATGATACTGTTATACTTTCAACTTCAATACAAGACCTGGAATCAATTATTATGGACCGCCTGGAAATCACTAGCAAAAACTATGAATTGACAATTAATAGAGCGAAGACCAAAGTAATGATTGTCAGTCGTAATGGATATCTGTCACACACAAATAAAATTAAACATTAAAAAGATAGTCGCCTCATTAAGACTCCGCAACTCACTAGAAATCTTGGTTGTTGGGAACATCAAACGTAACTTGGTCACTTGAGTTTATTCTGGGTGTGTTAAATAGATGCAATAGGCTTGATTTATCTTTGAGAGGTGTATAATACAAATACAAGTCTTCACCTTCGTATGAGGTTCAGCATGTTTCTGTTTGTACCACTCTCTACAACGACTCTTTTATATTGAAAACTTTACCAATAACACTCTTTAGTTTTCTGATATATCTATTATCAGGTTTTTTTTTTAATTCAATTGATTGTTAAACATTAACGATAATTATCTTATTTCGTTTGGCAAACAAAAGTAGTATATATTTTTAATTGAACTTTGTCAGCTTAAAATTTTTTAACTTATCTTACTAGTGTAAATTATAGATTTATATCAAGTACTCTCCAGGGTAAAGGATCTGAGTATTAACCTTTACATTAAATATTAAAGGTATTTATTATTATTATCAGGATACAGATTACCAAAGAGTTTTATTTTTGTTTACTACAATTGCGAGAATTACTTGCTATAAAAAGTGAATATTATACGATAATGTGAAGAGGTTTGTTTCGAGGGCTAGTCCATCCAAGTCACCAATTAACGATTACCGAAAAATGAATCATCAATGCAAGAAAGGTGTTGCTATGTAATTGGAGGAATAAAACAGACGTGATCTACTATGCTCCGAGTTTATCAAGCCGTCATTTTTAAGCTATACCAACAATATGTAAGTGATGCACTTAAAGAAAAAAGATCATGTATTGGCAATAAGGAAGGCGCTGTGAACCTGTTGTAAGATAATTCCCAGTCTTGCATAACAAAAAAGACTCTAGAAACCAATTTAGTTTAATGCTAGAAGATTTCTTCTAGTGCAGCGTATTGTCTAGGCTTGGCTCGTTCGTAGTACTGCCTACTCCGATCTTTACACTATCTGGCTAATTCTTGTTTAAAGCCAGTTTAACAAGTCGAAGAATGTATCGATGAATTCATGGCATGTTCTAGAGATTCAACAAAAAGTCGGTAGAAGGAACCTTTGTCTACGGCACATTTTAGTAAAAGTGTCAGTACATTCCAAACTTTTGTTGTAATCACGTAAAATCCAAATGAGTCACTTGTTGGCTCGTCGGTTCAAGGCAGTCTCTCTTTGTTCCCATCTAAAAGGGCATAAAATGTCACATTTTGCGGTCGCCAAATTTATTAAAAAGTCGTGTCGTTTGTGAAGAAGTGGGTAAATCGTTTTAACGAGAAGAAAAATGTCGATAACTTGGCAAAACGAGGCTCGGTAGACAAACTCACTCCAAAAGTCGAAAAACGAATCGTGTCTTCACGGGATCCGAAATTGACGCCGCGTCAAGAAGTGGCAAAATTAAGAGAATCGGGTTTGAATATCTTCGATGAGACCATTCAACAACATCTTCGTGCTCATGATGTCAAATTTCGAAGCAGTTCGCTTGAGCCCACGATAAGATACTAGAGTGGCCCTTACAATCGCCGGACTCCAACTTACCAAAAAATATCAAATTAAATTATATAAAACTTAAGCTGAAAAGTTTTTCGTCTGACACATAGATGTCGCCATTTTCAAAAAATCCATTCCATTTTTAGGAAGTACCAACCTTCAAATGATACGTGTCAAAATGTCATGACATTTCGATGATTAGTTTACAAGTTACAGTGGTTTTAGTGATGGACTTTTGATATTTTCAAAATAATGGCAAAAATGGAATTTCGTGTGTTGATTAAACACTGTTTTTTCATGGAAAAAAAAGTGTTACGGGAACTCTGCCCCTGGAAAATCACTCATCATTTACTGGTATGCTAAATTTAAACGCGGTCGTTACACCGGGCAATATTAAAAAACTCAACAAAATTGTTTTGGATGACCGAAAAGTCAAATTACGTAAGATAGTTGACACCCTAAAGATATCAAAAGAACGTATTGGTCATATCTTGTATGAACATTTGGGCATGAGAAAGCTTTATTCGAAATGGGTTCCGCGTTTGCTCACAGTGGATCAAAAACAATAACGATGGTGATCCTGAGCAGTACTTGGACCTGTTTAAGCGCAGTAAACAGGATTTTTTCATGCGGTATGTGACAATGGATGAAACATGGATCTACCACTACACACCAGAATCAAATCGGCAGTCAGTTGAGTGGGCAGCAGCCGGTGAAAGCCACCCGTAGTGACCAACACAACAGTTGGCTGGGAAAGATCTGAAATAATTTTCATCGACTATGCTGAGAAGGGAAAAACCATCAATAACGAATATTACAAGTTAATGGTGCATTTCAAGGCAGAAATCGCAAAGAAATGGCCCCAGATGAGCAAGAAAAAAGTGCTCTTTCATCAAGACAATGCACCGTGTCAATGGTTACGATGGCAAAATTCCATGAACTGAAGTTCAAATTGCTTCCTCATCCACCGTATTCTCCAGATTTGGCCCCCAGCGGTTATTATCTATTCGCAGACCTCAAAAAATGCTCACGGGAAAAGAATTTGGCTCCAATCAAGAAGTTATCGCCGAAACTGAGGCCTATTTCGAAGGTAAAGGCAAATCTTTCTACAAGAAAGCTATAGAAATGTTAGAAAAGCGTTGTACTGATTGTATCGTTCTTGAAGGAGATTATGTTGATGAATAAAGTCGAATTGTGTAAAAAAAAAAGTTTTAAGGAGCTAGACCAAAAACTTTTCAGCCTACTTGTCAGATACTATAAATGCCTTTTAAGTATAAAATAAATCCAATTAAATCAACTTAAGTGAACCCTTACACAGCTATTAGCAGTAATAGGGTCCTAAAGATAAGCTCAGTACAAATGGTAGAAATCTTGATACACTGAAGGTATTTGTTGGGTTTACAAGGTTATGAATTTAAGGGTAACCGGTAACAAATATTTATTTTCGTTCATAAACTTCCAAATAGTAGTACGTCAAACCGTAAGGAATTTGTCCTCTTGTAGGATTTTTCTCGCAAAATGCAATTTAAAGCAAAATCAACGGGTAATAAAATACTAAAAATTGTATCTTCATTGTTTATTTTCACCGTACCCGTTTTGGAATTCATAAAGAGTGAATGGTCATCGTCAGCTTACATAAGTTCTATTAAATTATCATCCACTTCTTGAACACATCTGTGAATATTATCAGGATAAAATATATGATACAGCTGAATATCATCAGCATACTAGTGGATTTATAACTGTATCACCCGATTTATCAACGAAGACGTGTAAATTCAAAATAGTAGTCATTCCAAGATCTGTAAAACACCATGTGAGACCAGAAGAGAGTCTGAAGCTCCAAATTAGTACGTCACATCTTAAAGAATTTGTCTTCTAGTAGGGATTTTCTCGCAAACTGTACTCTAAAGCAAAATCAACGGGTAATAAAAAAAAAAAAGTTATCTTCTTTGTTTATTTTTAGTGCATGCTTTAATTAACAGTAACAGAAGAAAACATGTAAATCTGTTTAAGAGAGCAAAATAGAAGTGAGTGGTAAATAGTTTTCACGAACTCTCTAGGGACCAAACATATTCACCGTACTCTTTTGGCAATTCATGAAGACCGAATGGTCATCGGCAGCTTAAACCAGTTTCACTAAATCATCATCCACTTCTTGAACACATCTGTGAATATTATCAGGATAAAATATATGATACAGCTGAATATCATCGGCATACTGGTGGATTTATAACTGTATCACCCGATTTATCAACGATGACGTGTAAATTGAAAATAGTAATCGTTCCAAAATCTGTAACACACCATATTAGGCCGGAAAAGAGACAAGCTTCAAATTAATACGTCAAACCTAAAAGAATTTGTCTTCTAGTAGGGGTTTTTTCGGATTTATAATTGTATGACCCGATTTATCTAAGTTGGGAATATGGAATCTTTGGCACAATGACACTACTCAGTATATAACACCACAACACCATGAAACAAAATTATTTTCAATATAACAGTCAATTTTATGTTCACAAAGAAGGAACAGCTATAAGTAACTGCTTATCACCTTTAATAGCCAATTTATTCATGAGTAAGTTTGAAACCGAAGCTAGTCAGGAATTTGAATATTTCCCAAGGGTATGGTATAGGTATGTGGATGATATTTTCGAGATTTTTGATACAAAGAAAGCAAATATTGATGATTTTGTTTCCAAATTAAATAGCCGGTATGATTCCATTAAATTCACTTACGAAGTTGAGAACAACTGCCTTTTCTAGATATTTTATTTATTAAAAATAATAATAGATTAGAATTTGATATCTATAGGAAAGACACAGTAACAGATAGATATATTCCTAATGATTCATTTCATTGCAAACAACATAAATTAGCCGCATTACATTTTTTAGTTCATCGTTTGGTCACTTTTCCTCTAAATAGAGTAAACTTCAATAATGAAAGGAATCGTATTAGAAATATAACTAGAGTTAATGGTTATGACGATGACTTAGCAAAAAAGCTAACAAATAGTTCAGGTTAAATATTCAGAATTCCACCTTTTTTAGAGGCTAAGAGAATAACTTCGAGTATGTTTCCATACCATATAATCCGAAAGATAGCAGGGGACTCAATAAGGTATTTAATAAGGCAGGCCTCACCTTAGTCTATAAGTCATCAGACAATCTATGGAATATCTTAGGAAATCCCAAAGATAAGGTTCCTAATTGTGAGAAAAGTGGAATTTATGAAATTAGTTGTAATGATTTTGACAAAAAGTATGTTGGGCAAACTAAAAGGTCAATTAAAACACGATTTAAAGAACATTTAGCACACTTAAAATACAGTAGAACAGAAAAGTCTAGCATTGCCGAACATGCCCTTGAAACTGATTATATGTAACATTAGATAATCTAAGATTAATTAAAAATGTATCTGATAGGAAATTGTTGAATGCATACGAAAGCATGGAAATTATAAAATGTAAAAGTAGTTTAAATAAAGACAGAGGGCCTATTCTTTATAGTCCCCTCTACTGGTTACTTGACCGGAACTGATGGCCTCGCCTATGCCATTAGTTCCGCTTGAGTAATTCAAGGGTTAGGCTAAGTATAAATAGAGTTGATTTTTAGTTTAGCTTTAGTCAATCATTGCTCCTGGTGAAGCTAACATAGTTAGCGAAACGCACTTCGAGTACGAAAATAAAGTGTTTGGTGTTGTGGTGATATATACTGAGTAGTGACCCGATTTATCAACGAAGACGTGTAAATTGAAAATAGTAAACGTAAAAAGATCTGTAAAACACCATATGAGACCAGAAGAGAGTCAGAAGCTCCACTGGTACCGATTGACTTTAGGGTACTGTTATTTACATCAATGCGAGTCAATCACAATAAGGTATAACGTATTCAATCAATCAGATCAGAAAACCCGGCATCTCCTCTCAGTATGTCATCCGTTACCAGTAAAAGAGCCGTCGCAATGTTATGCCTCGGCCTGAAACTGGAATAAAAATCTAGTAAAATAGAAAATCTGTGAGTGTGGGTAAGTAACGCTTTTCAAAATATTTCTAAAGATAAAAAGAATATTTATAGGCTTCAAATCTTCATAGTCACCATTAGTAATGTGAGTATGAATGACTAACAGTAGAAGTTTTATTTTTTTTTGATGGGCATAGCACACATGTTACAAGGAAAGCCCTAAAATGCTAAACAAGCAACGTGCGGAAAAAGCGATTCACTTCCTGTAGTCTGCGGATACTTGTATGACTAGCCGATACTCGAACATTTAAAGTGAATAAAGCTTTAGATGGGGTTCCTGTCCTTTCCAGCAAATCGTTAATGTAAATGAGAAAGAGATATGGAGGCTTAGGACACACCGTAAAAACGTTCTTTGAGGAAACACGAGAACAATAAACAGAACTTTTCAGTCATACCATAAAAGCGTGGCTTAGCCAACAATCCATCATGCCAAACTCGGTTGAATGCCTTGGATGTACCAAGTGCAACCGCTTAAAATTCTCCAAAGTATTTAGTTGTGTTGTTCCAGGCATGAGTTACGTAACCTGGAAGATCTTGGTGGTCACTAATAATACTCATTCCGAAGATATTTTAGAAGATAGCTTTTTTCATGACTTTCGATATTATTGAAAGCAGTGTCACTGGGCGCTAGTTGTTTAGTAAGGTATTGTGACCTTTCTTGGGTGTCGGTTGAACTATAGCGCAGCTTCACCAGGACGGAGATATTTCTTTTCTGGAGGAGAGGTTAAAAAGTCTACAGATAACTGGTGTTAGTTCTTTCGGCCAATTTTTTTGAGTACTCTGGCAGGTATTTCGCTGACTGAAGACAAAACTGGATATCCTTGACTGCACTATAGGAATAGTATAGTATGATGTTTTCTACGCCTCTTCTTGCTCATTAAATTAAAGTTTTGCACCTTAGGCTTTTTGTTTTTTTTGTACAAATTAACCTCATCATTAGTTGGATTGTATTTAGTAATTCTGTGTTACCTATTTTATCGGATCAGAGACAGAACGAAGAATGTTAGTACATTTTTCTCAATGCTAATAATTCTTGAACTATTCAAACCTATTTTATTTTGAATTAGTGACCGTGCCGGAAATTAAAGAATTTTTTATTTAGAATATAATTTTACTCTCAGGATATTTTTGTATTTCCACACAGTTCTATAATATTCTATTTAGAAACGAAATGAATTTCTGCAAAGCTCACATTCGGTGCGAATCAGACGAATTCAAATTTTGGGAAAGTTCGGGAGCACTTTATTCGTCATTTAGACGATTAGACAAAATAAATTATTTTTAATACTCCTAATTAACAACAGTTTCATCATCCTTTTCCTTAAACATATGTACATATTTCCATACAGTTGATTAAGTGTTTGGTTTGCTGACCTTGCTTTTCCCATTAAATTAGTTTCTATTAGTTATGTTATTTGTTAATTCCAAATTTATTACCGACACTAAAACAATTCTTTAAACTCTTCTATTTATTGTCGGATATTAATTTGAAATTTACGACTAAATCCTGACTGTCGTTATTTATTGACGACGAACTAGTTTTGGTCCAAATGATCACCTTCTAACGCTAAAAATATTGATCGAAAAAGTCATAGAGTATAAACCATTAGTATTAGTTTTTATTGATTTCCGAAAAGCATTCGATACCATTAAACTACCAGTAATATTGGCAGCCTTAAAAAAATACAGAATCGATTATAGATACGCGAAATTAATAGAACACATATACAGTACTGTTTCAGCCACCATTAACCTTCATAAATCAACATCATCATTTAGAATTGAAAGAGGAATCCGACAAGAAGGTACCTTATCCCCATAACTTTTTATAGCAACGTTGGAGAATGCATTTAAAACTTTGAACTGGGATAATATGGGAATTAGTGTAGATGGTGAATATCTGAATTATCTTAGATTCGCGGACGACATCGTCCTGATTACAGATAATATGGGAGATGCAATAAAAATGGTGGAAGAACTGAAAAGGGCTGTAGCAAGAACGGGTCTAGAACTAAACATGAAAAAGACCAGACTCATGACTAATCTGGTGTTACGTGAAGAGATAAACATATCTTGATAAACTATACAGTAAATAGACGACTAAAAGTATTTGGGGCACGAAATAGGATTGGACAGGGACAATCAAACATGCGAGTTCGAGTAGAATTGGCTTGGGTTGGGCAGCTTTCGGAAGACTACGTGATACATTCAAGAACAACGATATATTTTTAACGCTAAAACGAAAAGTATTTGAGAATGTGTAATGTCAGTGATGATATACGGAGCTGAAACTTTAACTCTGACAAGGAAGACAACACAGAAATTGATGCTAGACGTTACAAGAAGAGATAAAATCCCGAACAGAATCATTAAAGATCGTACAAAGATAGTAGATATTATAAAACGTATTACGAAACAGAAATGGAGGTGGGCCGGTTACGTAGTGCACTTGACTGACAACAGGTGGACGAAGAGAATTGTTGAGTGGAGACCGCGTCAAGACGAAAGAAGCAGAGGCAGACCACCCATCGGGTAGAGGGACGACCTCCCAATTTCCCATAATTGGATAGCGAAAGCACAACATCAAGGGTTCTGAAAGGACTTGGCGGAGGCTTATATCCAGCAGTGGACGAGAGATGCTGGATCATGATGATGATTTGAATTAAAAATGGAATTTCAAACAGTAATAATCATGCAAGTGGTCTATACTAACCGCTTGAAGTTAACGAATGGTAGTAGCGAAGGATTAAAGGGCCATGCAGATCAATATAGATCAGTTTTGAGAAGAGTAATATAGTAACCTGAAATTCTCGGATTCAAAGCCCGTTGATGGTAAGAACTTTTTCATTTCTTAAAAAAGCTTATTTTGCCACAAGTCAATATAATAAAGGGTTGCGTAGAAGGTCCCGCCTTTTAAACTGAAATTGAAACAATGGTTTTTTTATATTTTAAAATAATTTTATTAAACTAAGTGTGTGTTTTTCTGATTGAATCACAATCCCGTGACTGTAGAACTTCTGGAAAACAAATTATGTCAAGTAGTTTTCACAGTCCTCTTTTGAAACTAATCTAACATCATTCAGGAAGTTCTGCAGAAACCGAAACAAACGATAGTCTGAAAGTGCCAAGTCGGGGCTATACGGTGGATGCATTAAAACTTCCAGGCCAAGCTCCCAATTTTTGCCGAGTCATCAAAAATGGGCGTGCTTAGACGTTGTCATGGTGGAAGAAGATACCCTTTCTGTTGACTAGTTCTGGCCGATTTTTTAAATCGTTTGCTTCAATCTTGTCAACTGTTAATAGTAGAATACAGAATCAATCATTTGGCAAGGCTGTAGCAGCTCATGATGCTCGATTCCATTCCTTGCAAACATACAGAATTACTTTTTTGTTGTCAGTCTGGGCTTTGCCATCGTTTGTGAAGCTTTGTCCTTTTGCGACTATAATGTTTTTAGCGCATAATTATCGTACGTGATCCATTTTTTATTGCCCGTGATCAGCTTCTTCAGAAATGGCTCGCCCTGTGCACAGTGCTAATACCAAAGTCAAATGTGACTGTCCATATGAAATGTTCCATGTGATGTTCTCATGTATCGTTTTAGTTTATTTTTAACTTATATGTGTACAGGGTGAGTCAACGATAGAGTAAAGTTCATTATCTCATTTGTTTCGACGAACAAATGGTAAATACAATAGTTTTAGAGAATGTTAAGGTGCACAGTTTAAAACTATTTTTGAGTATACAGGGTACTTCAAAAAAATGTGGCCGATATAAAATATGTTTTTTTAAATGGAACGTCCTATTTTCTAATTTCTTTTTTAATTCTCCATAAAATTTTATAACTTTTATTAATAATGTTATATACCTTAATCTAGTAGTTTTTCTAATATTTCAATTTTTTTTTTAAAAATACTAGTTTTCAATTTTGTAAAAATTGCCAGTAGCACCATTGTTTCTGAAGGTGGAATACTCATAATTGGTGCGAACGTTCTATAGAGATGAGAAAAAAGACATATGTAAAGAAATTTGAGTTAGATGCTACAGGGTGTTCAAAATAAATTTATGCATTTCGACTATTTTAAATTGAAAAATCTCAAATTTTTTAAACGGCACGCCATAGATATTATTATTTTTTCTAATAGATTTTACAAAACCCTCCAACTTTTATTAATTATGTCATATACCTATTTCTAATAGTTTTCGATTTATTTTGAATTTTTCAATTTTTACCCTTGTTTTTAATATACTTACGCCATAACATCATACTTGTCAAGACAAAACAAAAATGTAGGTATTATCAAATTTTGCCATGTCTATTAAGCAAGTAAAAATAGTTTAATTTGTTGTAGTAAGTGACGTATAAAAGTAATAGTTATGGATTTTTCTAAAAATGAGTTAATTGATATGGTTTATATACTAGGCGAGGAGGGAAAAAATTGTCTTTTGGCAGTAAGGCTTTACGGAGCGAAGTACCCTAATAGACTTACACCATCTAGAAAATCTTTTCAGTGCTTAATGGAACGGTTTGATGGTAGTGGTTGCGCTGAGTATACGAAACGGAAAGTAGTAAACCAGAATGCTACTAATGAAGAAAAAGAAATGGAGATTTTACTTCATGTTGAAGATAATCCCCAGGTCAGCAGCCGTCAACTAGCTGACTTATCTGACACATCCCAATCTACGGCTAATCGCACCACGAGAAAATACAAGTATCATCCCTTTCATATGGAACTACACCAAGAACTTTAAGACCGTGATTTTGAACGACGAGTAAACTTTTGTACCACCATGAATGGAGTAATAGAGGCCGATCCAAATTTTTTATCCAAAATAATGTTTTCTGATAAACCTACTTTTCGCAGTAATGTAGCAGTTAACAGCCATAAGATGCATTATTATTCAACAGTTAATCCATTTTGGGTCCGGGAAGTTCAAAACCAAATCCACTGGTCGCTTAATGTATGGTGTGGAATATTAAATTTTCGAATTATTGGTCCATATTTTTTCCGCAAACCGCTTAACGGGCTTAGATATCTAAATTTTTTGCAAAACGAATTACCCCAGCTTCTTGAAGAAGTTGATGACTTTGAAAGGGAACAAATGTGGATTTAACAAGACGGAGCTCTTCCTCATTACCACCGGGAAGTTCGGGAATTTTTAAACGATCGTTACCCACAAAAATGGGTCGGTAGGGATGGATTCATTCGATCATGTGAGTTAACACCTTTAGACTTCTTTTTGTGGGCCAACATTAAAGAGCGTGTTTATGTAAATCCCCCTACAATACCAGAAGATATGGAAAATAGGATACGGGATGCGTGCAGGACAATAACGCCGTTTAGGCTAAGGAAAATTAACGAAAATATAGTAAAACGACTAAACATGTATATTCAAGTAGACGAGCATATTTTTGAACATGTATTACGTCATAATAATTCATCATTAGTTAGTTAGTTGAGTTAAACTATATTAAAATTATTATTAATTATTTGTTTATGATTTCACACTAGCGTAAGTGTCAAGGGTAAAAACTGAAAAATTCAAAATAAATCGAAAACTATTAGAAATAGGTATATGACATACTTGATAAAAGTTGGAGGGCTTTATAAAATCTATCAGAAAAATAATAATATACAGGGTGTGCAATTTAAAAAATTTGAGATTTTTCAATTTAAAATAGTCGAAATGCATAAATTTATTTTGAACAACCTGTAGAATCTAACTCAAATTTCTTTATGTATATCTTTTTTTTCATCTCTATAGAATGCTCGTACCAATTATGAGTATTCCACTTTCAAAAACAATGGCGCTACTCTCAATTTTTTACAAAACTGAAAACTAGTATTTTTTTTAAAAAATTGAAATATTAGAAAAACTACTAGGTTTAGATATATAACATTATTAATAAAAAAGTTTTAAAATTATACGCAGAATTTAAAAATTAAATTAGAAAATAGGATGTTCCATTTAAAAAAACATATGTTATATCGGCCACACTTTTTTGGCGTACACTGTATACTCAAAAATAATTTTAAACTGTGCATCTTAACATTCCCTAAAACTATTGTATTAAACATTTTTTTGTCATTCCCCAAACAAATGAGATAATGAACTTTACTCTCGTTGACTCACCCTGTACAGAATTTTAAAATAAATAACAGATTAAACAACTAATGAAGATCAGAATGTATGGTGGTAACATTTTGCCACAAATATTTACTGTGATATAAAACAAGTCTTTTAATTTCATGAACATTAAACCAAAGAAAATAATTGTTCATGTTCAAAAAAAAAAAAGGAAAAAGTATATATATATATATATATATATATATATATATATATATATATATATATATATATATATATATATATATATGTAGTAGTGGTTTTTCGGGTATCCCGTGAAATCTCATCCATCTTTTTCAAAGCGTTGATCACTGGTCGGTATCTTGGCGTTGAATGTCGAGACTGGCTCCGAGTGAGCCGGTTTTATGTGCTCGGGGGTGATTCTATTGGTCGGACGGATCTGGCCAATAGAGGCTCGGCTTTGGCTGCGTGTTGTCTGTCCTGTGGTTCTTTGTAATGTTTGTGTTGGTGAAGTAACATATGGTTGAATTATTGTTTCTCTTGGTTGGACTTGGTACTGGGATATAATAAGTTTCCAAGAGTTCGGTAAACGTTGGCTATCATCCCGATTATTTAAGTTGTTGGGCCTCTTTTCTATTTCCATGGCTTCTTTGATTACCCTAGTGGATAGGTTATTAGTTTTTTGTAGGGTTCTGATTTTGTCAAAATCGATGTTGCGGCCGGTATTGTGTGCATGTTGTGCTAGAGAAGAGGTGGTGGATTTTTGTTTTACGGCGTTTTTGTGCTCGTCTCTTCTGGCGCTAATTTTTCTGTTTCTTTGGCCTATGTATGAAAGACCGCAGTTCTGACACGGAATTTCATATACACCTTCTCTAAGGCTATAATGTCTTTTGTTGTAGGTAATTTTTTGATTCGTTGTGTAAATAGTCTCAATTTGGTGTTTTCCTAGAAGTCTTCCTATTTTGTCTGTGATGTCTTTTATATATGGGAGAAATGCTTTTGTAGTATATGTCTTTCTTTCCTGTTTGTGTTGTTTATTTAGGGCCCGCCGGATCGTGTTTTGACTGTATCCATTTGAAAGTAAAAAGTTTCGAAGGAGCTTGGTTTCTTGTTGCGAATGTTCCTTGTCTGTTAGGGTTTCTGATCGGTGAGCTAAGAATTTGGCAACGGAGAAGAGTTGGGCTGGGTGATGATGTGAGCTGGCATTTAAGTATCTGTTTGTATGTGTTGGTTTTTTATATACTGAGTGAGACAAAGAACCATCTAATTTTCTTTGAAGCAAGACATCTAGAATGGTAGTTGTTCTGCTACTTCCCTTTCCATTGTAAATTTAATGTTTGGATGTATATTGTTAAGGTGTTCCAGGAACTTGTTTAAGTTGTTTTCACCGTGTTGCCATACCACAAAAGTGTCATCTACGTATCGTAGCCATGTTTTCGGAGCATTTCGAAACACTAGCTCTAGAAACTGCTCCACATAAACCGAAAACATGGCTACGATACGTAGATGACACTTTTGTGGTATGACAACACGGTGAAGACAACTTAAACAAGTTCCTGGAACACCTTAACAATATATATCCAAACATTAAATTTACAATGAAAAGGGAAGTAGCAGAACAACTACCATTCCTAGATGTTTTGCTTCAAAGAACATTAGATGGTTCTTTGTCTCACTCAGTATATAGAAAACTGACACATACAAACAGATACTTAAATGCCAGCTCACATCATCACCCAGCCCAACTCTTCTCCGTTGCCAAATTCTTAGCTCACCGATCAGAAACCCTAACAGACAAGGAATATTTGCAATAAGAAACCAAGCTCCTTCGAAATGTTTTACTTTCAAATGGATACAGTCAAAACACGATCCGGCGGGCCCTAAATAAACAACACAAACAGGAAAGAAAGACATATACTACAAAAGCATTTCTCCCATATATAAAAGGCATCACAGACAAAATAGGAAGACTTCTAGGAAAACACCAAATTAAGACATTTACACAACGAATCAAAAAATTAAAGATATTCTACCTACACCAAAAGACATTATAGCCTTAGAAGACCAAGGTGTATATAAAATTCCGTGTGAGAAGAGACGAGCACAAAAACGCTGTAAAACAAAAATCCACCACCTCTTCTCTAGCACAACATGCACACAATACCGGCCACAAAATCGATTTTGACAAAATCAGAACCCTACAAAAAAGTAATAACCTATCCACTAGGATAATCAAAGAAGCCATAGAAATAGAAAAGAGGCCCAACAACTTAAATAATCGGGATGATAGCCAACGTTTACCGAACTCTTGGAAACATATTCTATCCCAGTACCAAGTCCAACCAAGAGAAACAATAAATTCAACCATATGTTACTTCACCAACACAAACATTACAAAGAACCACAGGACCGACAACACGCAGCCAAAGCCGAACCTCTATTGGCCAGATCCGTCCGACCAATAGAATCACCTCCGAGCACATAAAACCGGCTCACTCGGAACCAGTCTCGACATTCAACGCCAAGACACCGACCAGTGATCAACGCTTTGAAAAAGATGGATGAGATTCCATCGAAACGTCAGCGAAACCGTCCATCAAGGGACTTCAAGCTAACACGGGATACCCGAAAAACCACTACTACATTTTACACCCGTGAGAACATTCGCCAATATATATATATATATATATATATATATATATATATATATATATATATATATATATATATATATATATATATATATATATATATATATATATATAATTTATTTATTCCTTTCAGTTCAAGTCTTGCATTTTTTGTATATTTCGGAACCGACGCCTTATATTTCACCTTAAAGTTTGAGTAGCCGATATTCGTTTCCAGCAGATCGTTTATGTAAATGAGAAAGAGGGTAGGAGACAGTATGGAGCCCTAGGGCACAGTGGCATTGATAGTGAAGGTGTTAGAAAGAAATCAGTCGACTGCCACTCGTAAAGAACGCTCTCTGAGGAAACACGAGAGCCATAAACAGAACTTTTCAGGCATACCGTGAGAGCGTAGCTTAGCCCACAATCCATCGTGCCAAACACGGCCGATGCCTTGGATATATCAAGTGCAACCGTGTTAAGTTCTGTTTATGGCTCTCATGTTTCCTCAGAGAGCGTTCTTTACGAGTGGCAGTCGACAGATTTATTTCTAACACCTTCACTATCAACGCAGCTGTGGCCCAAGGCTCCATACTGTCTCCTACTCTCTTTCGCATTTAAATAAACGATCTGCTGAAAACGAATATCGGCTGCTCAAACTTTAAGACGAAATATAAGGCGTCAGTTCCGAAATATACGAAAAATGCAAGACTTGAATTACTGACTTACCGTCAGGTGTTGATTTTTTTTTCCTTTACAACAGATATGTGGACATCTGACGTAAATAAGAAGAGCTTTATAAGTTTCTGTTTACTATGAGCGGCCTAGAAGATAGTAAGACCAGCGAAAACATCAAGAATGAAACTTAAATCAGAGGCTCGAAGAAAACAGTACAAACCACACAAGGGTCTACCAACTTATAAGAGAGAGTGTAGCTAACGTTAAAAAAGCTACAAAAGACTTGGGAGTAAATAATGAATTATGTTTTATACAAACCCAACAGCTGGATCGCAAATCATTTAAACGACTTATCTCCTTCCAGAATGATATTAGAACAAATCAAAGAGAGATTTTAACAATAGAATAAAGAAAATTGTCTATGGGAATTCTACATCTTATTTATGGGAAAGGCTTTTTGAACAAGGAAGAACTATCAGCTTACTTGC
The DNA here is from genome assembly GCA_019049505.1 of Pachyrhynchus sulphureomaculatus. Lineage (NCBI taxonomy): Eukaryota > Metazoa > Arthropoda > Insecta > Coleoptera > Curculionidae > Pachyrhynchus > Pachyrhynchus sulphureomaculatus. Next base: position 68,285,872 of record CM032452.1, on the reverse strand, counting down.
TGCTGAATATGAATTACTTTTTACTTTAACACAAAATCAGTGAGGAAAAAGTTATTAAAGTAATACATTGGAAGATAATACCGTTTGTTCTTTATATCGTAAATATAAATATCCAGTTTATTTCTCTAGTTCGACTATAAAAGTAATAAAATAAAAAAATAAATTTCATAGAAAAAATGAAAGTTTATGGCAACTAAGACGATTTGCAGAGATTTAAATTATTGAGGAAACGTTCCAAACGTCTTATTAAAGAAGATCATTTTAATTACTTAAATTCCGTTAAAGGAGAAATTCCATATAATAACTGACGATTTTGGCATTCGGTAGCGGTGATAGGTCACGATAATTTGCCCTGCAATATGTAATATAACGTACAAACAGGAAATAATTGTAAAGATGTATGTAATTTGTTTGTTGAATATTTAGAAATTGTTTATTAACCACAAATTGTTTTTTAGCCTTATCGAACAATACTTCTACTGCTACGTAAGTCTTTATCAGACCTTTTTAAGGTTTTTGGAAATATTTTAGAAATACTATAAGTCGGACTTGAACAATTAGTGTTTCGTACGGTGATTGCTTTTAAAATAATAATTTTTGTTACGGAGGTATAAAGTGATCAATGACTTCACAAACTACACACTAAATGAGTTTGGTGACCTTGAATTTATGTGTGTGTAATATATATATATATATATATATATATATATATATATATATATATATATATATATATATATATATATATATATATATATACGAGGCTGGTTTGAAAAGTCCGTGCAAAAATAAAAACTACTTATGTGTTCAGGGTAAACCTTTTTTATTTTTCGACATAGTCTCCTTTTAGGCTTGTACACTTCGTCCAACGATGTTCTAGTTTGTTGATCCCTTCCGAATAATAGGATTTGTCCAAGTCTGCAAAATATCCATTAGTGTCTGCAATCACCTCCTCGTTTGAATAAAATCTTTGTCCCGCCAGCCATTTCTTCAAATTGGGGAACAAATAGTAGTCCGAGGGAGCCAAGTCTGGAGAATAGTGGGATGAGAAACGAGTTGGAATCCTATTTCCATTAATTTTGCGACCACAACTGCTGAGGTGTGTGCTGGTGCGTTGTCGTGATGGAAAAGAACTTTCTTGTGGGCCAATCGCCTACGTTTTTCTTGCAGCTCGGTTTTCAAACGGTCCAATAACGATGAATAATATTCACCTGTAATAGTTGTATAGTAATGTATCCATGTTTCATCCACAGTGACGAAACGACGCTTAAAGTCCTCCGGATTCTTCTGGAACAGCTGCAAACCATCCTTGCAACAATTCACACGATTCCATTTTTGGTCAAGCGTGAGCTTTACTTGAAAGTAATGTTTAATCACCACACGAAATTCTTTTTGGTCCATTTCTTGAAAATCACTCGACTTCCTTGATTCACACGAATGCCAAACACAAAGAAATAGACCAATATGGCTGAAACTTGGTGTGCGTTCATTCAAGAGATGCTACTAACTAAACATGACCTCGATACGCGCCGGTGGTGCCATCTCTCGGACTTTGCACGGACTTTTCAAACCAGCCTCGTATATATATATATATATATATATATATATATATATATATATATATATATATATATATAAAGTGCTCCAGGAGCGGCGTGTGTGCGGAAACAGCGACTCACGTTGTTCTTGAATCGCTGTCAATTGTACTCGGTGGGAAACACAGCCCTGATCAGTACTTTTTGAGATAAAGGGGGGACAGTAATTTTTGGCAATTTTTCTAAATAATAAAAATAATACAAAGAAAAGTGTGCGCAGGTATTACATCATATGTATTTTTGAACGCGTGTTTTATAGGCTTTCATTTGACACCCCACTCGATGACCTGGTAAAAATTTTTTTCACCCCCAAAACTAATCCCTTAAGTCAAAATTTAACTTTTAAAACTACACGGCTCTGATTGGGCCATCAATTCTTATATTTGTGCCAAATTTCAACTTCCTATGTCAAGTAGTTTAGGAGAAAATCGGGTGTGACAGGCGGACGGACGGAGAGACAGACAGACACTGAAGTGATCCCATTAGTGTTCCATACGGAACATTAAAAAGGGCTGCAGTAAATTTCGTTTCAGTACTCTTTATAGCCAAACGAACATAGGGTCCCTTGATTACTCAATTAGTCTTTAGTATTGATTTTTTTCCCAAGTTAGGAATAAAATTGTTGTTCCTGCTTTTAAATCTGGTGATAAACCTTGATAAATAATTGTCGAAATTTGGAAACATTATATATTCGCTAAGATTTTTAAAAACGCTATTTATTAGTACTTCTGTTAACAAACAATCAAATTACTGTACATCAACATGAGTTTTACTAAAACTTTAGATTCCAATCGTATTTTGTGTTCAGAATTTTATCATCACCTACTTCTAGTTGATTCCACGTACACCATTTTTGAAAAAGGTATTGATAAAATTTATCATTACTGTTAAATAACCGTTGAATTTGCGCAATTAGTGTCCGTTGATTGCTTCTGAAATAAAAAATTTTGTTACGGAGGTATAAAATACACCTCAAATGAGTTTTCAACAAAGTTTGTTTCCGATCTTTACTGAAAATTGATGACTTGGAATTTTTTTTTTATATATACCAGATGAATTATTAATATAATTTTCGTGCAATCTACACCCTGTGGAAAATATCCCAGAATTTTTTCAAAATTTTTGGATCAGTACTTTTCGAGATAGACGGGGGACAGCAAGTGTGCGCATGTAAGACATTATATATATTTTTGATCTCATATTTTTACAAGCTTTCATTTGACACCCTAGTCGATGACCTAGTAAAAAAATTTTTTCACTTCCGATTTCACCCCCCAAAACTAACCCCTTAAGTCAAATTTCAACTTTCTACGTCAAATAGTTTCGGAGAAAATCGGGCGTGACAGACGGATAGACAGACGGGCAGACAGACAGACACCGGAGTGATCTTATAAGTGTTCCGTACGGAACATTAAAAAGATTGATTGAGGTGGATGCAGGTGGTGCTATTCTACATCGATTCACACCTTATCTGATCTGGGAGCGGCTTATTGGGGTTGCAATTGAAGGCAGTTATCTTTGATCACTGCGTTTTTATCATTAATATAAATAATATTAAAACAGGTTGCAATATTCTCAATTTTATTTTTAAGCGAATGGTCTTAAAGTCTTATTACCTGACGATATGACGTTAAAGTCAGATCACACTGGGGAGCAATAGATCCTCTTTGTGCTCTTGACTGTGAACTACAATCTGATCTCAAGAGATTTCATATGTACCGTCAAGAAAATATTTTATAATTTTTTTTTTATCGCTCACCTCGCCGCCGCAGCAGGATTTTTACCTTTTTTCCATATCCCAAGGATATCGGCGAGGATGTCATAATACCCGTCGACGTTGTCCAAGTGCCGAAACATACATTTTTGTATTTCACGGCACAATTCGGTAGTGCTGCCACGGACATTCTTTGCATTTCTGCAAACAACTACTACCTATGATTAATTAACTTAAATGAGTGTCTTTAAAATCACATTCACATGTAATCATAATAAAATAATAAATAATTATAATATAACTGGATGTTTTTTAAGGATAGGATAGAATAGGTTCTTGTTGATACAAAATTAGTGTTCGATGTCCACTTAGATAATATTGTGAATAGTGTTTATAGAGTACTAGAATTTATTATTCGATAAAATAAAAATTATAAGCATTTACTTAAGTGTATAACACTGTTTATGTGTGTAGTCAACATAATTTTGTAAACTACTATCTGGAATTCTATGTACAATACTTGTATTTATAAAACGCGGCTAAACTCTATTTAAAATAGATTATTTTTCGCTCTGGACATATTCGGTCTTTCTGCATAAATATATAATACATATATATATATATATATATATATATATATATATATATATATATATAATAAAGAATAAAAGTTTGTATGTTATTTGTTTGGTTGTTTGTCGGAGGTAATCTCTAAAACTACCAATCCGTTTTTAAAAAATCTTTTACTGGAATGTAGCCTGGACTTTTGGGAAGAACATGGGCTATATTTTAGGGGGTTAGGACAAAGAATGTAACAGATAATAAATATAAAATCTGCATTTTTGTGCTATTTTTGGAGCCATTCCGCTGTATGTGCATGTGCGCTGGAGAGACGCTGTTGCCAACTCTGTGTGAAGAAGTAGGTTTTCGGCAGTCTAGGGCCTTGTTAGTGACATTAGGTTAGATGTCAAAAGGACTTTATGAGACAGTGTCGCCAACTCTATGTGAAATAGTTTTTTCGGCTGAAGATGATCATCGTCGTCGATGTGTGTGTATGTACGTGTGTGGTGTTGGTTGTAGCTCAAACTGGCGTTAATGCTGCTTGACCAAAAGGTCCTTATCATGATGATGGTGTTCGAGACTCGGTTAAAACGTTTTTATTATGACGACGAGATTTATTGTTTCAATTATCTTAGTTATTTTTAGTGTGCAATGAGGGTAGGCTAGATGTAAAAAAGGCGTTAATGAAGTTAGTAGTTTTTTTTTTTTGATACAAAATTTTGTCAAGAAGACATTAGACGAGGGTTAATGATCGTTTTTTTAAAGAAAAGGGTTGTTAAAAAGGCATTAGAGGAGGGTTGGTGTGTGTGTGTTTGTATATGTGAAAAAGGGGTTAATATAGGGTTGTTTTATGATAATAATTTGATGAAAAAGGCCTAATATAAGGTGTTTTTTTGTTAAAAATGTGTTTTTTTTTTTAAAAAAAGATGTTGAAAAAAGAATTATATGGGGTTAGAAGAGAGCTGGCTTAGGGCAAGAAGTCGTTATTATTGTGTAGAAGATGATGATGATGATGACTAGGGATAGGCTAGACTAGACAAAAAAGTTCAGACGTAATCTGTTTGTTATGGCACCCGGGGAAGAGGCTCTTTATGTGAAATATAAAGAAATATTTTAAACTATCTTAAAAAAATATTTTACACGTAGTGTTTTTGTCTACACTAAAGAGTTAAATAGTAACATAACAACAACTCCCGTGCGAAGCAGGGGCGGATCGCTTATATATATATATATATATATATATATATATATATATATATATATATATATATATATATATATGTATGTATATATATGTATATATATGTATATATATATATATATATATATATATATATATATATATATATATATATATATATATATATATATATATATGTATATATATATATATATATATATATATATATATATATATATGTATATATATATATATATATATATATATATATATATATATATATATATATATATATATATATATATATACAGTTGTGGTCAAAATAATAGCAGTGGTTCAATAAAAATAACTAAAACTATTGAAAGGTAACTGCAAAATTCCATTAAGGCAAAAAATATTTTATCGTTTAAAAACTTATTAACTGTGCTGAGGTTTCAACCAAAAATATGTATATAAAAATAAATATAAACAAAATATTTACATTTTTTGTAGCGGGAGATGAATTTTGGTTGGTCAAAATAATAGCAGTGTTCGCTTAACAGGTTTTTGCTCCTTGTGTTCGGTTAAATTGTCAAATTTAGAATAGTTTTCTGTCAGATCCATCAACATTTTTTCTGTTTTCAATACAACTATGAGAAGGAAGAAGCACTGTTCTCAAGAAAAACGTGAATTGATAAGAAAATTGCGTCGTGGTGGAAAATCTTACATGCAGATTCAAAATATTTTGGGATGCTCAGCTAAAATGGTAGCAAATGCTTTAAGATGGCAACCTTTACCTGAAACTCGCGGTCGTGAACGCAAAACTACATCCAGACAGGACACACTTATAGTTCGAGCTTCAAAAGCAAACCCATTTGCTTCGTTAACACAACTTCAGGAGATTGTGGGAGTGGATGTAGCTCCTAGGACGATACAATGACGACTTAAAGAAGCAAGGTTACTAGCAAGAAGTACGCGTAAAGTACCTTTGTTAAATAAAAGACACAGAAAGAGCCGATTAGAGTTCGCGAAGGAACATATTGAATGGCCTCTATTTAAATGGCGTAATATACTGTGGTCTGACGAAAGCAAAATTGTATTATTTGGAAATGTAGGCCGCAGAACATACGTTAGACGCCCTTTAGGAACCGCATAGCAGCCTCAGTACACTATTAAGACAGTTAAACATGGAGGTTCAAAAATACTGGTATGGGCATGTTTCTCCTACTTCAGAGTAGGGCCTATATCTTGGATTAAAAACATAATGACCGCCAGTGTTTATGTTGAAATTTTACAGGACGTTATGTTACCCTATGCAGAATATGAAATGCCACTTAAATGAGTTTTTATGCATGACAATGACCCAAAACATAGTAGTCGATTATGTAAACAATTTTTAGAAAAGAAAAAAATTAATGCCTTAAATTGGCCAGCTCAAAGCCCAGATCTGAACCCGACAGAAAATCTGTGGGGCGATATTAAAGATAGCGTAGCACGTGAAAAACCTAAGAATCAAGATGAGCTCTGAGGTGTAATCAGAGATTCTTGGAAAAGCATTCCTGTTTTTAGATGTCAAGATTTGGTTAACTCTATGCCGCGACGTTGTGAAGCTGTCATAGACAATAAAGGGTTTACAATTAAGTATTAGGTATGTCTGATGCTCATAAAAGAAAAATATTGTTAATTAGTTGTACAGTTTTTTTAACAGTAATTTTAGTAAAACACTGCTATTATTTTGTCCACCATAATTTTTAGAAGTTTGTCGTTTTTCTTTGATTTTTAAGAATTTAATTAATTAGCCTTATATTACTTTGAAGCATCTTAGGTGGGCTTCAAAGTTACCATATTTATGTTTTAGTTGTTCTATTAAAAAAACTTAATAAATATGTTTTGATAAAAATTTAGTAAGCACTGCTATTATTTTGACCACAACTGTATATATATATATATATATATATATATATATATATATATATATATATATATATATATATATATATATATATATAATACAATCTTAGTTGGGGAACTCGGCAAGAAGGGGGCGTGATAAGAGATCACACAATTTTCATTAAGCCAATATTTCGGTCCTGGATTGGGACCTTCTTCAGGGCAGAACTGAAAAGAAGAACAAAGCGTATTCACTGATCGTGTCTGGGACAACTTTAAATTAATGATGTTATCGTTAGGTTGTTATAATAAATAAAATTAGTATAGAACAAGAATAAGATATTAGTCATAATAAGTTAAAAAAACTAACGTGAGAAGTGCAAAGATTTCGTTAGCCTGAATGGCCGTAGGTAGCTTATACATACAAAAGTTGTTACATATAAAAGTTGGTTAATCCATAAAATATATAAAATACACACTAAGACACTGTAGACAAAATTCTAAAAACCAAATTTAAAACATGGATGTAATTGGGAACCTTGGATGTTGAGAACATTGTTAATTATTTCACCTGTGACCACCACACATGGCCACCGCCATTTAGGAAAGATGACAAGGACGACAGGAGACAGCTGCCCGACAGAGATCAGGGGGGTTTAGTCAAGAAAACTCAATTAACCAGAATGCGGGGTCGACACCTGGAAGGAACCGACAGAAAAGGAAGTGCAAATATTGGACCTTAAGTGAGAAGGAGGGAGGGCGACCAAAAATCCGGTATGTAGTAGAGGAAGGATAAATCATAACCTAATTTTAGGTAAAGGGTGAGCGAGGGAGCGAGAGAGAGAGACAAAAATGGGAGCAACGAAGAGGAAGATTGTCTAATGAAATAATTATTAATTTATTAATTTATTGTTGGAATCTGAGTGGAGGAAGAGATTGTTTGCAAAAACCAGTGAAGACTGGAGGCACCAGGAGGTGTTAAAGGGGTGACGCAAGGTACTGTCAATGGAAGGAAGACAGTAATCATTAGGTGCACAAAATGGCCCAGATAAAATGGAAGGAATCTGTGGAGCCTAGGATCAAAGAGAACCGTAAATAAAGAGAGGAAGGAGGAGAGAAACCCTGGAAATTACAGAGCTAAAAGAGAGACGACCAACGCGGTTCAGATGGATCATAAAACACTTGAAGACAGGGAATTATTGTGTGGAATTGATTTATCACAGGAGAGGAGGAAACTATATATGCTACTAAGACCATCTAGGTCGGTTCTTTTATTGATATTGAGGTGATTCTCCTGGATGTAACACATCTCAAGGAATTCTCTCTTGGAAAGATTGTTAGAGAAATGAAGAATTTTGGGTTCCCTGAAATTAAAAGAATGACCATTGTCAACAGAATGGGTCGCCAAAGCACATCTGTGTGGATGGCATCTAGTATCACTTTTATGGAGTGCAATACGACGATTCAAGGATTGAGAAGTTTGGCCAATATAGATTGATGGACAATTGAGGCAGGAAATTGAGTAAACCAAGTCTGACATGGAAAGAACTGGCAGCGGGGCCTTCAGCTTGCTGAAGACACGTCTGTTTTTGTAATATTTAGCAATTTTAATGTTAGGAATGACACGCAAAATGTGGACCAATTTGTTTGTAAGGCCAGGAATGAATGGTAAAGAAAGCAGCGACCAATTTATTTCGACTGGGGGAGTTAAAAGGACACCTACCGCATATCTCCCCTCCCCTTTACCTATAATTAGGATATGATTTATCCTTCCTCTACTACATACCGGGTTTTTGGTCGCTCAATTGGCTATCTCCTTCTCACTTAAGGTCCAATATTTGCACTTCCCTTTCTATCGGTTCCTTCCAGGTGTCGACCCCACATTCTGGTTAATTGAGTTTTCTTGACTAAACCCCTTATCTCTGTCGGGCAGCTGTCTCCTGTCGTCCTTGTCATCTTTCCTAAATGGCGGTGGCCATGTGTGGTGGTGACAGGTGAAATAATTAACAATGTTCTTAACATCCAAGGTTCCCAATTACATCCATGTTTTAAATTTGGTTTTTAGAATTTTGTCTATAGTGTTTTAGTGTGTATTTTATATATTTTATGGATTAACCAACTTTTATAGGTAACAACTTTTGTATGTATAAGCTACCTACGGCCATTCAGGCTAACGAAATCTTTGCACTTCTCATGTGAGTTTTTTTAACTTATTATGACTAATATCTTATTCTTGTTCTATACTAATTTTATTTATTATAACAACCTAACGATAACATCATTAATTTAAAGTTGTCCCAGACACGATCAGTGAATACGCTTTGTTCTTCTTTTCAGTTCTGCCCTGAAGAAGGTCCCAATCCAGGACCGAAATATTGGCTTAATGAAAATTGTGTGATCTCTTATCACGCCCCCTTCTTGCCGAATTCCCCAACTAAGATTGTATTTTTAATAATTTTGGTAGATACGGCAATTTTTTGCTTTCTTTCTTTATTCTATATATATATATATATATATATATATATATATATATATATATATATATATATATGTATATATATATATATATATATATATATATATATATATATATATATATATATAATATATATATATATATATATATATATATATATATATATATATATATATATATATATATATATATATATATGGTACCTTTTTTTACAACAAATAGTTCGTTAAATACTGTATTAGTGTTTAAATGTTCAAGCTATTTGTGTGATAAACACATACATAGAAGATTATTTCTTAATATGTATTCAAAAACTGTTATATTAAGATCGAAATGTAGAAAGACAATGTAAAAGACTTATTCTTAATTTTGAATAAACTTCGTAAAAAATGGTTGCTTTAATGCTACAGACAAGGATTTGGAACTCGAGAAGCACTTTTCGGGCTGAGTGTATTTTTACAGAAATGTAGAGATCAAAGGAAGGACGTTTACTTGTGTTTTATCGACTACGAAAAAGCATTTGACTAAGTCAAGCATCCATAATTAATACAAATGCTTTAAAATATGAGCCTTAAAGAAAATGACATCAGATTCATTACTCACCTATATTGGGATCAGGTGGCGACAATACGAGTAAATAGCAGAGAGACTGAGGAAATAGGAATAAAAAGAAGTGTTCGTCAGGGATGTGTTCTTTCTCCGCTCCTGCTTAATCTATACTCTGAGCACATATTCCAGAAGGCCTTAGAGAATGCCACAGATGGTATCGAAGTTAATGGAAAAATCAATAACAACCTAAGGTACGGTACGCTGATGATACTATTATTATAGCAGATACAGCGGATGGACTTCAGCATCTTATGAACAATATATCTAGGGAAGGCGATGTTTTAGGCATGAAAGTAAACGTTAATAAAACGAAAGTAATGGTCATTTCAAGAACACCCGGGTTGCAAACAGATATTCGTGTTTACGATCAATTGATAGAACAAGTAAACAAATTTAAATATCTAGGGTGTTGGGTAATCAATGATTTGAATCCTGAAGTTGAGGTACGAGTTCGCATTGAAATGGCTAGAGCTGCTTTCCTCAAAATGAGACACCTCCTCACAGACTCAACCCTTTCTTTGGATACTCGTTATCGTTTTGTAACGGTCTATATATATATATATATATATATATATATATATATATATATATATATATATATATATATATATATCCAGTGCTTTTATATGGAGTTGAGGCCTGGACCTTGGGAGTACGATCAATGAATCGTTTTGGAGTCTTTCGAATTATGGGTCATGCGCAGAATATTGAAGATTTCTTGGACAGGACGTGTTACTAATGAAGATGTACTTCGTCGAATGGGTAGAGAAAGAGAACTATTGGCATTTATTAAAAGACAAAAAACTCGTTACTTGGGACATATTTATAGGAGTCCACGTTACTCACTGCTCCGGTTGTTGATGGAAGGGAAAATTGAAGGGAAAAGAGGTGTGGGGCGTCGAAAATGTTCTTGGCTGAAAAATATATGAGATTGGACAGGTCTGGATATCCATACTTTATTAAGAATTGCCCAGGATAGGGAAGAATTCGCCGTGATTACAGCCCAACTTCAGTAATGGAGATCGAACTATAAGAAGAAGAAGAATGCTAATTATCCTGTGTGCAAATAAATAAAAATTAACAGATCATTGTTTTTCCGACAAAACTAACAAAGTGGCGCAGTTACCTACAAAGACTTGTTTGTTGTCAAGCACATGATATGTTTTTAATCAATTGTTAAATTAGTAAAAGTTATATCGTTATAATCGAATGAATTAGACTGAAAGTGTTGAAAATGCATCTGAAACATAAAATATAAAATTTTTTAAATCCACACATGAAATTTTACTGTTTTACTTCCTGCATTTGACACAGAAAATTGTATTTACTAATCGTACGTAACCAATTTATTTAAAAGTAAAATTTTACAACTGTAGATTATCTGATTGAAACAATAAAGTATGACACGAGGATGAGTTGGTTAAAACGTATTACGTAAGTTTTTGGTTTAAAGATTGAGATGTTCTAAATAGTGAAGAATGCAAATTTTAGGATCATCAATGGTGTGACCATAAAAAAAATAGAGTAACAAAGGCGAAGCTACTTACAAAGTAGATACGTAAATTGACACACAAGAGGAGATTAAACGAGAATCGGGGAGCGAAACCTCACTGGAACTTTAAAATCTTAGTACCCTTTCAATACAAAAAAACTAAAAGTCGATAACTTTGGGTGGGACGCGCGATTTTTTTACAAAAATGAAGCCCTACCTACAATGCAAATCAATTTACGAGGTGTACAAGTATGAAATGCGGATTTTTTTCTAAAAAAACATGGGAAATTGGGAAGAATGATAAAAAGTGCTTTATTGAAAGTATGCTCCATCGCTTGTTATACATTTTTCCCATCTTTCGGGCAATTTGTGAATACCACGCCAGTAAAAATCTTCCCCTTTTGCTGGGAACCATTCATCGAGCCATTTTTTTCACATCTTCGTACGAACTAAAGCGCTGCTCAGCAAGTGCGTGACCCATCGATACAAACAAGTGGTAATCGGAAGGAGCCAAGTCTGGTGAGTAAGCCGCATGGGGTAGAACTTCCCAGCTGAGTGCTTCTGGCCTTTTTTCAAGCAGCGAACGGTTCAAATCGGTCAATTGTTGTTGGTAACGTTTAGTATTAACCGTTTCCCCAGGTTTTAACCGCTCATAATAGACCACGCCCCTCTGGTCCCACTAAACACAGAGCATCGTCTTTCTGCCAAAGCGATTCGGTCTTGCGGTCGATGTGGATGGTGCGCCTGGGTCTACCCATGATTTTTTGCGCTTGGGATTCTCAAAATAAATCCACTTTTCATCCCCTGTAACTATACAATGCAAAAACGACTTCCTTTTGTACCGAGCAAGCAAAATGTCACACGTGTTTTTGCGCTTTTCCATTTGCCTGTCGTTCAACTCATATGGTACCCATCTACCGGTCTTCTGAATCTTTCCCATCTCTCGTAGCTGATTGGAAACAGCTTGTTAACTAACGCCCAATTGCTCGGCGAGTTGTTTTGTATTTGCGAATCATCTTCGTCCAACAATGCTTGCAGTTCCACATCTTCGTATTTTTTCGGCGGTTTTCTACGTTCCTTGTCTGCAACAAGTTCACACGTATCTTGCGATGGAGCATGTTCACCATAAGCTTCTCGAAGTAATCGGTATGATTCAACAGCAGTTTTCTTCAAATCAAAATAAAAAATTAATGCTGTCCGCGAATGCTCTTTGTTCGGTATAAATTTCGACATATTGAACACAACAACACAACACTATGCACACACTTTTCCAATTTATCACTCGTGCGAGTCTGACACTTGTTGAAGATACAACAAAATGGCGCAGTGTCAAAGCTGCATTGGTGCACCAACTGAAATCCGCATTTCATACTTGTACACCTGGTATACTAAAGTCAAAAATCAATGACAAATGGTGAACGTTTTTCATAAAAGAGTGCGCCGTTTTTAGGAGGTGTATTTTCTACATCCATAGGGGCGGAGAGGGAGGTGTGTACCCTTCTGGACCTCCCCTCCCCTGGCTATGCCATAAGTGTTGACGTGTGTACATTAATTAAAATCATTTCAGCTTAAATATATGGACCGATTGTAATAGGGAAAACTTATCAATTAACAAAGGTGATTTATAGAGATATGTTAAACGATGATTCTTGTTAAGAGATTTTTGGACCCAGATATATACTACAGAAAGCAAAAAAAGGGTTATTGTTAGGGTTATTATTACTTGTTATCTTCATGCCTGCCCTTTTCTACCATTATAAATTTATGTCTAGTCTTTCTATCCATGCGATAGAAAAGGTTTTCAGTTTGTTCTGTAGTAACTCTCAATTTTTTTATTTGTGGTACCTGGTCGCAAAACACAAATATCATGTACCATACAAACTAAAGTATTTACAACGGATGTACTTTATTATAGTTCGATACGGACTCCTCCCTATTTAGAGTTTTTAAACCCATTTAGTCTTTCTACAACTACAACATGATTGTTCGTTATTCTGCCCATCCTGTCGATAATCACAGGCCAACATTTTTCAAAGCCTGAGACCAGACTATACTTTTTCGAATGTTTTTGGTGCACTAAATCCAAATCCAGAATTACTCCATCACATCAGTTTTTCGATATATCCTAACCTAGGAATGCAAAAAACACGGATTTTTGCTATATTTAGGATTATATTACACCGCGAATTAATGTTACTAGTACTACTCTTCCTCTTCATGCATTTTGAATTTTTCAGATATTTTATTTCTTCTCGGAGAAATCGTCCGTTAAAATTAATTAGTTTGGCGTTTTCGTTACAACCATACCAAAGAAAAGTTGATCCGACAGCCGAGAGTAGTGTAATTATGTGATTTTTGGGACGCTGAATCCGAATTCGTTGCCGGTTTAACTCCATCGAGTCATGGTTTCTCAGGTCGGAAAGAAGGTTTTTTATAAAAGTACTTTTCTGCTGTATTCAATTTTGACTCGTTTAGTTATGTTTGGTTAAGAGCTTGGGATGTTTTAGAGTGGTTTATTTAACAGCTTAAGGTGTGTAAATTTCTGCTGTTTTGATTCGTTTAGAGTCGTTTTGTTAAGGGTTTGTTACGTTTGCCTTTCTGTTGTATTACATTTTGATTCTTTTAGGAATTGAGAACGTAATATATTTTATCAATTTTCACTCGAATCCTGAAGTTATGTTAGGTTCATTTGTCTTCATGCTTGTTTAAGGATTAAGAATGTAAATAACAAAAACAGAGTATCATCGAGAAAAAAATTTTTTCGAACAGAAGTTGTGTATTTTTGCTGGAGAAACATGATGCCGTCATAAAAAATATGAGTTTTCTTTTAAAAAATCAAAACTGACCTTGAAATGACCTCCTTCAAAATGATCTTCCAAGGTCATCACAATTATATAATTTTATTGTCCCTTCAAAACTCTTCAACTTTTGATTGAAACTTTTTTTGCTAAAATTTGATACAAAAAAAAACCTGGTACATTAAAATGGGACACCATGTATGATAATAAATAAATAATATTGCTATTAGAAAGATGATTTCTCCGAGAAATTCAAAATACCTTTTGTAGAGGAAGAGTAGTACTATGCCGCAACGAGATTTGTGGGGAAAAATTAATTCGCAATGTAATATAATCCCGAATATAGGGAAAAACCGAGTTTTTTGCAATTTTTGGTTAGGACATCTGCAAAACCTGATACGATAGAGCAATTCTGAATTGAGCGCACCAAAAACCATTGAGAAAGTATACTCTGGTCTCAGGGTCTAGAGTTTCGCCCAATTTTGTAGGCCTGTAACTTTTACCGAAAGCTAAATTATATATACTATCCTGTATCACTTTATTCATTAACTGAAGCTAGGGGTCCATCATTTTGATATTACTTATATGAGTAGAAACTGTAGGCGAAGGACTATTCAAATTCTTTCAGTACAAATAATATGCCTTGTACATGAGATGTAGGAGTAATAATTTTCTTTCAGTGAAAGAATTTTTCAACTGTGTTCCCTCAAGGTCTCAATTGTCAATTTTAATCTATAATTGGGCCTAGGATGCAGAATTTCGTCAATATACTATTAACATAAACTCCCGATAGTTTTACCACTCCCGATAATTTTACCAGATCCGATATTGTAGGTTATGGAAATTGCCTTTTCTGTTAGCTTACACTTATATGGCCACCAAAACCATCATGAAAGACTCTAAGAGGTTGCTCTAATATATATACAACAAAACTGGTCGG
Source organism: Pachyrhynchus sulphureomaculatus (assembly GCA_019049505.1). Taxonomy (NCBI): domain Eukaryota; kingdom Metazoa; phylum Arthropoda; class Insecta; order Coleoptera; family Curculionidae; genus Pachyrhynchus; species Pachyrhynchus sulphureomaculatus. Next base: position 68,270,638 of record CM032452.1, on the reverse strand, counting down.
AACTTCACACATGTTCATTAACTGAAGACGACGATATGAAAGACTTCAATAACTACTATAACTATTTGAGGAAAAATGGCACATATGGAACGAGTCTAGAGATACTTGCCCTCTCGCAAAACCCAAAATAGCAACTTTCATATCTTCTTAAAACAACGAAGAACAAGAGACACAAAAATAACTGTTAGGGACAGACCAACAATAATATAGCACAGGAAAACACACCGAAACTATTTCTACTAACAGGCAACCCAATGTCGGCACACTTTAAGCTTCTGACACCACAAAACACTAAAAACACCCCAAACAACAGTAGGCCAATAAAAGAAGCATCGGGCGAGCGACGCAACGGTCGAGGACGTCGCGGGAAATCGCAGCTCGACTAAAACGATGAAGACCGGGCAACCGAAAATGGACCTGCCCAAAGCGTTTTGCCGGCGAGTAAGTCGACACTCACCAAGGCGGGAAAATCAAAGCAACGCATGAGTTGCACCACAGGAATTAACGAAAAAATAGTGATTCAAAAACAACGTGAATCGCTTTTTCCGAACACATCCGCTCCTGGAGCGCTTTAGGGACTTCCCTGCAGCACGTGTGCTAGATCCATAAAAAAAAAAGTATTTTTGGGAGGCCGGAATAGACATACTGATAAATAAAAAGATAAACAAATGATTTTTTTGACATCGTCAGATATAAATAATACTTATTATTTCATTTGCTTGGAATGTTATTACATTTAACCGTTGTGACTGCCTGGTATAAATCGTTTTATTATTAAAATAATAATAATAATGAAAAATTATCTAATATCAAGATGAAGCGGTCAATGACAGACTCATGAATATTAAAAAAATTAATGAAATAACAAATATTTAAATGTAAAAGATGCTGATACCGACCTTTCCAATTCGTACTTCTAATTGACGCATCTATTTGAACAGAAATTATTTTTACATTGTAACAATGACGAAAGTAAGAAGGCGAATTATGAGACCAGCACATTCTCTTGCTTTAAGCATAATTAAACTAATTGGTCGAGATGCACTTTTTCCATGCTCTGGTGTGTGTGACTTGTCGCTACGAATGATATTTTTCTGCCGCTTTACAAAGAGATCCTCGACATGACTGATCAATTCTTATTCGGTAAAAGTAGATGATAAAAAAGATAAGTTTATAAAATATTTATTATTTCGTAACTGCAATTATAGATCGCATTTTTCATCCGACTATTTATTTGAAAAGTAATAGAACGAAACAGAGTTTCGCCCAATTTTGTAGGGGATACCTGGGAATAACGGCCACCTGTCTTAAACGGGTAATATTCTTGTTACACGTGGTGACTGAAGAACTTAAGAGAATGGCTGTACTTCCATATAAATATTACAAAAATTACAACAACCAGGATGGCCAACCTCCAAGGGAGATGACACCTGAAAAAAAATTTAGGAATATTAGCCGTTTAAGACAGGTGGCCGTTATTCCCAGGTTTTGCGCCCTATAATTAAGACATATATTTTTCTATTTTTAAACATTTTCTTTATTTTACTAACTAAAGTTAGCATACACACAGATTGAAAAGTTAAAATGATTTAATAATATAAAAAAAATATTTGGAATGTACAGTATATACACAGTAATATATACATAATATGGATTTTTTAAAAAATATATACATGTTATTAAGCTTTTTTGAAGTATGTTTCAATTGATGTTTGTTTAAAATTTTTTAGCTTTGATTTCAAAACCTCAGATTCACGTGAAAGTAACACCCGAGAAATATCTATAGCCATTTCACCATTGTTATTACACTAAAAATAGTTTTGTATGTCTCTTAAATTTGCACAAACTTCACTCATACTAGAAAAAGTAGATTTTGGAGTTTCACATTCGTCCACATCACTGTCTGAATCAGAGCTAAGCTTTTGGTCTGTATCGCGCAGTTCCTCAACAATTTCCGAAATACTGAAGTTTGAATTTTCTGTAGACAGATCACTATAAATGGAAACAAATTGATCTAGAGAGCTGAGCAAGGGGTATTTCATCTTCTTCGTAAAAAATAGCATCTTCTGGAACAACATCGGAGAATCTGGCCTCGAAAAAATATTTTTTAATTGTAACTGGAGAAAGATTTTTCCACGCAGTCGTAATCCATATTAGTGCATTCGTTAAATTTATGCTTTTTCAGATTTTTCAAAATCGTAATAACTACCAACAAACGTAAGTAACTTTTGATCAAAAATTTTCATCTTAAAATTTTGAATTATTCCTTGATCTAAAGGCTGACAATATGACAACAACATTTTCTAGTGGCACTTTAGAATGGGAGGTAGCATTGTCTAAGAAAAGCAGCACTTTTCTATTTTGTTTCGTCATTTTATTATCAAATTTGTGGAGCCATCTGGTCATAATTTCTGACGTCATCCAGACCTTTTTGTTATATTCCCATTCTAAGGGTAACTTGTCAACATGACTACGTTTAAAACAACGAGGATTTTTACTTTTCCCAATTATTAACGGATTTTCTTTTTCTCCTTCCATATTTGCACACAGTAAAATAGTTAATCGTTGTTTTGCTATCTTCTTTCCTGCACATTTATCGTTTTTTAAAGCAAATGTCTTATTTGGCATGGCTCGGTAATAAAGATCTGTTTCATCAGCATTGTATACATCTCGTGGAGAATAATCTTTTAAAATTAGCGGCCTCTACATCTTTCAAATTTACATCTGCGGACTTACCAGAAACTAACTGACTGGAGTAATATTGTGCCGTTTACAGAAACTTTTCAATCACCCATTTGATGCAGCGAAATTTTCCACTTTCACACTGCTTGACGCCTCCAGTGCTTCTTGTTTGAGTAGTGGTCCAGATATTGGAACTGCTTCATTTCTGGTCTTGCAAAACCAATTGTAGACAACTTGATCCAGTGCTAATCCTGCCGACTTGGGATATTTTCGTTTTTGCTCCAAATTAACATCCTCTTCAAACATTTTTTTTAGTTCACTCTTAATTTCTAATATATCGAGAATTTGCGTTTTTTCAACCTCAAACTTTTCAGCCAGTTTTCGAGAACTTAACGCAAACTTTTTACTTTCAGCGATGATAATAATTTTGTCTTTTAGTGACAAACGTTTTCGTTTCAGCGATATTATTAAGAACGTGTTCAGTACAAAGACAACTTTAAAATAATGGAATAAATAGAAAAGCTCAAATTTAAACCAGATAATTTTAACAACAATAAAGGGTGTTTCCTTGAATAAATTGCCCAGTTGCAGTAGTAGTAAAAGTAAAGGTTGAAGGCCCATAAAAATAATTAGTATGTCATAAAAACCTTCGACCAGCCCGGACGTTATTACCAGGTAAATTTCTAAGGAAATATGCCATAAAAATTTCGGTTTAACTGGCCGTGGCCGTTTAATACAAGTGGCCGTAATTAACAGGTTTTTGTATACAGGAATTTATATGCAATAGGGTTCATTACCACAGGCGGCCACTTATGACAGGTGGCCGTTAACACAGGTTTCAGATATATATATATATATATATATATATATATATATATATATATATATATATATATATATATATATATATATATATATATATATATATATATATATATATATATATATATATATATATATATATATATATATATATATATATACATATATATATATACATATATATATATATATATATATATATATATATATATATATATATATATGTATATATATGTATATATATATATATATATATATATATATATATATATATATATATATATATATATATATATATATACATATATATATATATATATATATATATATATATATATATATATATATATATATATCAATACATATTATAAAACAGGCTGTCTATCTGCCTGTTTAGATGTATAATTTGTTGATATTTGGCCTAAATTAACCGACCTATGACGATGAATGTCGATAAAGTCGGAAAAAAATCAATCGACGGAGAGATATCTTTAGGTACGCTGCGTAAATAAAAGAGAGATACGTGAAAACAATGTAAGGCAATATAGTTCGCCTAAAAAAGTCCGCGACATCATATGTCTCTTTACAAGGGTCAACCCAAATTATCGAAGTAAAGATATTAAATAGAGACGTGTTAAAATATTTCAACTAAAGAGAGTAATTTAGGTGAGAAAATATAAATCCTTATCAAATTAAAAGCGTTCTTTGTCTTGCGCATTTAACGAAGGTAAAAAGTGTCTTTAAATCTCGACATTTGGATGAGTAGTTTAGATTTTACAAGGGTGTTTCCGAACTCGCGCCACCCCCGCTGCGATGTGCTCCCATAACTCTGCCACACAAATTGATTTTAAAAGTAGGGGCTCCTATAATATCGCTGCGTAACTTAAATCTATCGAAAATTATGTCCAAACATAATCTGTTCTTTTTTTGTGCAATTTTTGACCCACTCCGGTATATGTGTGCAAACACAGGGGTGAGGTAGTGTTGCCAACTCTGTGTGAATAAGTAGTTTTTAGGCTGTTTAGGGTATTGTTAGCGTGTAATGGAGTTAGGTCAGATGAAAAAAGGGCGTTATGAGAGAGTGTTGCCAACTCTATGTGAAGTAGTATTTTTTCGGCTGAAGATGTTCATCGTCCTCGAGGTGTCAGTGTGTGTTTGTGTGTGTGTATGCCTGTGTGGTGTTGGTTGTAGGTCAAACGGGCGTTAATGAAAATAGTGATGAGGGGTTGGTTAACCAATACCCTATTATGGTCATGAGGAGTGTGTTAGACTCGGTTAAAAAGTGTTTATTATGACGATAAGGTTTAATATTAGAATTGTCTTGGTTATTTTGAATGTGTAATGGGGGTAGGTTAGATGTAAAAAGGCGTTAATGAAGTTAGGAGATTTTTTGACATAAAGTTTGTCAAAAAGAGAGGGTTAGTGGTTGTTGTTTGATAAAAAGGTTATTAAAAGGACATTAGAAGAGGGTTGATGTGTGAGTCTGTAGATGTAAATAAACTTGTTATGTTATTGTTTAACTCCTCGTTGTAATTTAGTGTAGACAAAAATAGCACATCTAAAACATTTTTTTAAGATAGTTTAAAATATTTCTTTATACACCACATTAAGTGTCTTCCCGGGTGCCAAAATAAATAGCCCTCGTGAAACATTCTATCCATTAGTGAAAACAGGAATAAAATCCGGTTTCTAAGAAAATTCACAGAAAGACAGACAGACACGGCGGGAGAGCGTGTCTTATACTATGTATTGATATTTAAGGCCATCCAAAAATGAGGGTAAATTACCCTCATAAGAAATTATTTGGATAAGAGGGAATATATGTAAAATAGAAACGAATGAAGACTTGTGTGATGCATATGAGGCATATTTTAACATGCCTATGAGGAATCTAGAAAAACACTCGGTTCTGCATTACTGTTACATCTCATGCAGAGCAACTTTGAACAGTAACTATCCATATTCTGGAGAAAAAATGTGGCATTTTTTACTAAGTATTTGTAGTCAGTATTTTAATCACAGTTTTTTGTTTGTTTCAGTACGCTTTAGTGCGCTACAGAATGAAAAATAGAGCAATGAAATTCGAAATCCCGAGGATTTAGTGGGAGCCTACTAACCACGAAAATGACTGCTACTTCCGTGTGGTCAAGCCAGCGTCAGGAGAGAAGGCTAAAAACGAAACCTGAACGGAGCACCTAGACCTACCGTCTTCAGTTGCGCCTGGGCCCCATTCCGATAATTTGCTCGTACCCATTCGTCAGTTTTCTGCGTCCCAAGAAAGCGGAACTTCCAGTTCCAATCCAAACAGCCAGAGAGCTCACACAGACGGTAAAAAATCGAAAAAATAATTCCCTGACCGCGTAACTAATTCAAGTACATAATGTCAATGATTTTCCTTTATTTTAGGGCAAAACGAACCAGTCACAAATAAAGAGAAACTATGCACGAAATTGTGTTGACTAGTGACATCGAAAAAGAGTAAGCTGGTGATTTCAAGCTTGGCAATATTTTTTTTTCCTTCAGGGACTTATCAAAATCCAAGTACATTGTTTTTGACGTGTTTATTTACCATAACCACTGGCGTACATGCTGAAAAGCAATAGAGCTTCATTTTTTATTTTCTTATTGGTTCTAGAGGAGGGCATAGCTTCGTAAATTTACGTTTAAAACGCGATTACACATCTAACCTTGCTTGAAAACTGGTTGACTGGATAGCATGTAAACGAATCAATCAAATGTGTTATCATAGTTCCAAGATTAAAAAAAAATCTTTCGCAATGTTAGTCTAATGAACTGCATATAATTTTAGCTAATACAGAAGAAAGTAAATAGCCTCATATTTATAAGAAACAGCAAAATATTTTTTAAATTTGTACTTTTATAAGTTATTTATAACCACATAACAGGTAGGCTGAACAGTTTTTGGTCTAGCTATTTAAAACACATTTTTTTTGCAAAATTCGATTTTATTCATCAATATAGTCTCCTTCAAGAGCGATACAATCAGTTTCACGCTTTTCTATTATTTCTATACTTTTCTTGTAGAAGGATTTGTCATTGCCTTCAAAATAGGCCTCAGTTTCGGCGATAACTTGGAGCCAAATCTCTTTCTGGCGAGCATTTTTTTGAGGTCTGCGAATAGATAATAGTTGCTGGGAGCTAAATCTGGAGAATACGGTAGATGAGGAAGCAATTCGAACTTCAATTCATGCAATTTTGCCATTGTAATCATTGACTTGTGACACGGTGCATTGTCTTGACGAAAGAGCACTTTTTCTTGTTCATTTGGGACCGTTTCTTTGTGATTCTGCCTTCAAACGCATCAATATTCGCTATTAATGGTTTTTTCCTTCTCGGCATAGTCGATAAAAATTGTTCCATGTGCATCCCAAAATACAGAGGTCAAATCCTTCCCAGCCGACTGTTGTGTCTTTGGTTGCTTCGGGCGGCTTTCACCGGCTGCTGTTCACTCAGCTGACTGTCGATTTGATTCCAGTGTGTAGGGATGGATCCATGTTTCATCCATTGTCACATATCGTGTAAAAAAATCCTTTTTATTGCGCTTAAACAAGTCCAAGCAGCGCTCAAAATCATCAACACGTTGTTGTTTTTGGTCCACTGTGACCAAACGCGGTACCCATTTCGAACAGACCTTTCTCACGCCCAATGTTCATGCAAAATATGACCAACACGTTCTTTTGATACCTGTAGGATGCCGGCTATCTCACGCAATTTCACTTTACGGTCATCCAAAACAATTTTGTGGATTTTTTGATGTTTTCCGGTGTAACCACCTCATTTGAGCGTCCCGAGCCATTGCTTTGCTTGAACGATATTTTTTCCCATCAAAAAGCAGTGTTTAATCAACAAGCGAAATTCAATTTTTTACGTTGTTTTGAAAATATCAAAAGTAGCGTCACTAAAACCACTGTAACTTCTAAACTAATCTTCGAAATGTCATGAAATTATGAGACGTATCGTTCGAAGGTTGGTACTTCCCAAAAATCATATGGATTTTTTGAAAAGGGCGATATCTATGTGTCAGACCAAAAACTTTTTAGCCTACGTATAATAATCTGCTATAAAAATAATCAAATATAAGTGGCAACATCGGTATCAAACCACGTATGTTTTCTAGCGGTGTTGCGAGAAAGTGTAGTAAGGTAATTTTTTTCATAAGACAGGGATGCATTTCAGTTCAGTATTTTCTACTTGTTAGGGCACTTATTTCACTTTCTAATGACTTATTTATTTAACGGGAAACGATTTTATAGACGATATAGTTTGTCTACTTTCAAAATGTTTTTAAAGGAGAGTCATTATGATTTCTTTCCTGCAATTATTTTGATACTAGAATTTAATTATCATATTCAACGACATTCATAACACCTTGTATATATCTCCCAATTATTTATTATTTGGTTCAATACGCACAAATTCATTCGAATATCGAAAGATACATTTTGTAGACATATTGATTTACAGACTTAGTATGTTAGTTGTATAAAATCGACATGTTTTTTATTTATTTGCAAACCTAAATTCCACATCTCAATCCGGTCCTTAATATATATGGTATAATAAGAAAAGTATAATTCAAAAAGGTTAAACGATCACATTTAGGGCATTGTACAAAATGCAACATGAGAAATATATATGCGGGTCAAGTGGAACTACAATTTAATTCAGAATTCAGTAAATTTCACTTTTGACTTTTTTTACACATTTTCATATTGCTTGACAAGCCCTTTAAACGATTTCGTTATTCAATTACGGTATTATATAAATAAGGATTTTTAAAATTAACTGTTTTGTTGTTATTAAAGTAAAATTTTCTCTTCGTATTGAAGATACTGGTACACGAGCGAACTATATTAAATCAATTACACAGGCTAACGATGAAAAAACTTTTTAAATAATTTTACCTAATGTTTCTTCGTGTGCTGAGTCCGAAAATAATAATAAAAAAGTCGTATCACCCTCCAATTTTTCACATTTTAATATTCAAAATGTGAAAAGTTTATTTTTTATCATTCGAATGTTATTAGGTTGGCAATAAAATCAGAATTTTATAAGGTTGGCAGTAAAAACAAATGTTATTAGGTTGGCAGTTTTGATAAATGTCACAGCTGTTTGTTTTCTTTCAGTTAATATAACCTCGCATTGCAGTGTTTAACCCATGTTTAATTCACACTCAAAGTACAGCTAATCGTGGTTGTAAAAACTCTCCCAACCCTGTTTGTTATACATGTGGTGAGTTTGTAGTTAAAAACATCAAACATTGACTTTGTAAAAAAAGTATACTTTGCATATTTTTTGGTGCAGAAATCGGTAATCAAGAAAAATGTTGGTCTCCTCACAAAGTATGTTATGTTTGTATTGAGGATCTTAGGAAATTGTATACGAAAGAAAAGAAAGCTTTTAGATTTGCAGTACCCATGGTATGGAGAGAGCAAGAAAATCATTCAAATGATTGTTATTTTTGCAGCGTTGATGTTTCTGGATATAACTCCAAAAATAAGAAAGTAATTGTCTATGTTAACTTTACTTCAGCTAATCGGCTGGTAGGACATGGACCGGGACTTCCTGTCCCTGAGCCACCTCAGTCTATTGATGACGTTTTACAGTCCAGTCTGGAATTTAATGAAAGTCGACCGGATGATAATGAGTTTCAACGTTCTCTAGAAAATTTAAAACCATATTTGTTTACACAAGCCGAGTTAAATGATTTGGTGAGAGATTTAGGTTTGACTAAGGAAAAAGCAGAATTGCTTGGTTCTAGGCTGAAAGAAAAACATTTTTGGAATCTGGAACATTTTATTTAATTTAATTATTTATAATTTAATTATTTAATTTTCCCTATTTTGAAATTTAATCGATGTCATATTGTGAGAGAACTGTAGGTGATACAAAAAACTGATACCAGATACGGTTTCAGCACCCAAAAATACATAACACTTAGATGTATTAGTTTAAAAAGTTTTTACAAATATTTTTTTTTTTGTTGAAATATGTTATTACGTGCCCAACGGCAACTTAACAATGTCATTCAACTTAACAAAGACCTGGAGGAAATTATATCTTGGGGTGACAGTAACCAAGTGGAATTTAACGCTACAAAAACCTAGGCGGCAGTTTTTTCTTAAAAAGTTAACGTTGCTGAACTCGATATAGTTATGTCGGGGCACTCCATTCCCCTAGCATCGTCGCTCAATTTGTTGGGCGTTAGTTTGGGAGCAAATATGTCCTGGCATGAACATGTTGCAGGCATAGCAAGGAGAGCTTCTCAAAAGTTAGGAATATTATTTCGAACCAGAAAGCTTTATACTCCACAACAACTGTTAATTTACAGCGATTCAAGAACAACGTGAATTGCTTTTTCCGCACACATGTCGCTCTTGAAGCGCTTTAGGGACTTCCCTGCAGCACGTGTGCTAGACCCATAAATATATATATATATATATATATATATATATATATATATATATATATATATATATATATATATATATATATTAAAACCCGTAAAAATAAATGAACACTAAACTCTAGGACCCGTGGTCTTCTCAAAAGTTGGGAATATTATTTCGAACCAGAAAGCTTTACACTCCACAGAACAAAAACAACAACACTTTACAAAGCTCAAATTCGACCAACTATGGAATACTGCTCCCATGTTTGGGACTCCGCTCCCAAACGTACACTGCATTTGTTGGATTCTGTTCAGAGAAGAGCTATTCGTCTGATTGGAGACCCGGAACTGACCGGCGGCCTTGATTCGCTGGAACATCGAAGAACGGTTGGCGACTTGAGTCTGTTCTACAAGTATTTTCATGGAAATGGTTCGAAGGATGTAGCCCGCTTAATTCCTCCCAAAGCGGTGCATGTTAGGAATACACATCGCGCTGGTGCTTCACATCCGTATGAGGTTCAGCTTGTTACTCCGCGTACAACGCTTTTCAAGCAATCTTTTATATGGAGAACATCATCCCTTTGGAATAATTTGCCCAGCGCTGTGTTTCCCACCAAGTACAATTTACAGCGATTCAAGAACAACGTGAATCGCTTTTTCCGTACACATGCCGCTCCTGGAGCGCCTTAGGGATTTCCCTGCAGCACGTGTGCTAGACCCATAAAAAGAAAAAAAAAAAGAAGTATCTTAATAGATATTACGCAAATTACCGGATAAAGGCACATTTAAATATATATATATATATATATATATATATATATATATATATATATATATATAAGCTAAAAATATACATCGAACTGTTGTGGGTTTTACTTGATGGAAATTCATATTAAATACAACAAAAAACTGGTCATTTAAACACAAAATTTTCACAGTATTTTTATTTTTCAGTACAACGTGTTTCGTCGAAATTTTGTGTTTAAATAACCAGTTTTGTGTGGTATTTAAAAATATACAGACTGTCAAGTAAGTACGTGTCTGCAAGAATTCATTTTTGGTAGATGCAATTCTAGCAATTCAACAAACAATCTGTAGAGCGAATTTTTGGGTACGACGTATTTTGGTAAAAGTATCAGTCGATTCCAAACTTTTGTCAAAATCACGTAAAAACCCAAAATGAGTGATTTGTTTGCGCGTCGCTTCGAGGAAGTCTTTCTTCTTCTTCCCATCCAAAAGGGCCTAAAGTGACACAATCCTCGACTGCTAAATATAATAAAAAGTTGGTGTCGTTTGTGAAGGAGTTAGAAAATCTTTTTACCTAGACGAAAAATGGCGACGACTTGTCAAAACGTGGCTCGGTAGGCAAAGTCTAATGCACGACAATGCGAGGCCACATGCTGCTACATCGGTGCGGCAATACCTAGCGGAAGTGAGGATACCCACATTAGATTGGCCTGCGCGGAGTCCTGACTCAGTCCAATCGAGCACATGTGGGATGAACTTAAAAGAAGTGTTCGAGCCAGAAATTCAGCCCCTGCACCGTTGAGGGACTTAAAGGTTGCGATGACGGAAAAGTAAGAAAGAATCCCACCGACAGTGGTGAAAAAGCTCACCCGCTGCATGAAAAACCGGCTGGAAGCAGTAATAAGGGCTAAGGAGAATACAAAATATTGATTTTGGTTTTCATCAATAAATTTAATTGTTAAACTTAAGATTTGCTAAATTTTTCCTTTCTCTACCCCTTGTTCTCCTTGTTTCCCTTTACAATCATTATAATCAGTAAACAGCATGAGGTATACTATGGAATTTGATATCATAAGAAGGAGAATAAAATGGTCTTTCAAACGATACTTATTGGCTGAACTTTTTGGTTTACATTCTACTGTCGATTTCAAAGGAAAAACGCCACCTGCTATTCCCATAGTGCAGTCAAGGATGCCCGATATTGTCTTCAGACAGCGTATCATTAAACGTATTTTAATGAAGCTAGATACCAAAAAACTTTTGGTGCTGATGGAATACCTGCCATAGTTCTCAAAAACTGTGCGAGAGAACTAACATCAGTTTTCTGTAGACTTTTCAACCTATCCTACAGAAAGGGAATTTTTCCTTCCTGCTGGAAATGTGCCACAGTTCAGCCGATACTTAAAAAAGGCAAGAAGACTTTGCTAAATAACTACTGCCCAGTCGCACTGCTTTCAATAATATCGAAAGTCATGGAAAAGGATTGATTGCATCTTCTAAAATATCTTGAAGTATTCAACATTATTAGCGATCACCAATATGGCTTTCGTAAACATAAATCAACAGGAGATCTTCTGATGTATGTAACACATATTTGGAACAATGTAATTGAACACTTTGGAGAATCTCGAGCGGTTGTCTTCACATATCCAAGGCATTCGACCGTGTTTGGCACGATGGACTGTTGGCTAAGTTATGCTCTTATGGTTGTCTGAAAAGTTCTGTTTGTGGCTCTCATGTTCCCTCAAAGAGCGTACCTTTACGAGTGATAGACGACGGATTTCTTTCTAACACCTCCACTAGCAACGACGGTGTGCCCCAAGGCTCCGTACTATCTCCTACTCTCTTTCTCATTTACATTAACGATCTGCTGGAAAGACTGGAAACCAGATCTACAGCTTTGCAGATGACAGTACGATTATCTCTTCATTCACTTTGAACGCACGGACATCGGCTACTCAGACGAATATCCGTAGACAGCGGGAAGTTGCTCAACTTAACAGAGACCTGGAAGAAATTCTATTTTGGGGTGAAAGTAACCAAGTAGATTTTGACGCTACAAAAACCCAGGCTGCAGTTTTTTCTAAAAAAGTTAACGTTGCTAAACCCGACATAGCTATGGCAAGGCACTCCATTCTTCTAACATCGTCACTCAATTTGTTGGGAGTTATTTTGGGAGCAACTGTGTCCTGGGAAAGCAAGGAGAGCTTCTCAAAAGTTGGGAATATTATTTCGAACCAGAAAGCTTTACACTCTACAACAACTGTTAATTCTTTACAAAGCTGAATTCGACTAACTATGGAATACTGCTCCCATGTTTGGGGCTCCGCTCCCAAACATACATTGCATTTATTCGATTCTATTCAGAGAAGAGCTGTTCGTCTGATTGGAGACCCGGAACTGACCAGCGGTCTCGATTTGCATCGAAGAACGGTTGGCGACTTGGCCTATTCTACAAGTATTTTCATGGAAAGTGTTCGAAGAATGTAGCCCGCTTAATTCCTCCCAGAGCGGTGCATGTTAGAAATACACGCCGCGCCAATACTTCACATCCGTATGAGGTTCAGCTTGTGACTCCTCGTTTTTCAAGCAGTATTTTATATGGAGAACATCATCCCTTAGGAATAATTTGCCCAGGACTGTGTTTCCCACCGAGTACAATTGACAGCGATTCAAGAACAACATGAATCGCTTTTTCCGCATACGTGTCGCTCTTGAAGCGCTTTAGGGAGTTCCCTGCAGCACGTGTGCTAAACCCATAAAAAAAATACTAAAATCCGTAAAAATAAATGAACACTAAATCCTAGGACTCGTGGTAAATAAAGCCAAATAGTTTGAGTCGATTTTTTTTCATATATATATATATATATATATATATATATATATATATATATATATATATATATATATATATATATATACATATATATATATATATATATATATATATATATATATATATATATATATATATATATATATATATATATATATACAGTCAGTCAAAGTGAAACTCGTACACTAGCTTCAATATAATTTTATTTGTAACACAAAAAGCACACTGAAAGAATAACATTTTATCATTTAACTCCCAATTAGTATAACTAAATAACAATGCGAATAGTAAATTATTCCAAATATTTTAACAGAAAAATAAAAATATTATTTTTAAACCTCAAAATGAAACTCGTACAAATGTAAAAAAATGGCTTTCTATACTGTCTAATATTTTGTTGGTGGGCCTTTGTTTCCTATCACATCTCTTAGTCGATTGGGGACCGACCGCACCAATTTTTCACAATATTCTGGCGATATTTTTTCCCATTCTTCCTGTAATACAGCCTTGACTTGATTTTTATTAGAAATTTCATGTTTTTTGATGACAATTTTCAAATGGTTCCATAAATTTTCAATTACATTAAGGTCTGGACTTTGTGGTGGCGTTTCGAGTACTTTTGGACAGTTGTATAAGAGCCATTGTTTAACTCGTTGTGCTTTATGCTTGGGATCATTATCCTGATAAAATTTGAATGATCCCTGCAATCCAAACTTTTCCGCGCTTTGCTTTAAATTTTGCTTCAATATGTCCAAATACATAGTTTGATCCATTATACCCTCTATAAAATGTAAGTTTCCTGGGCCTTTGGCAGACATACACCCCCACACCATAACGGATCCTCCTCCATGCTTAACTGTCGCCTTAGATTTTTTTCTTTTAGTGCTTCATTTGCCCTTCTCCATACTCTTAGCTGCCCATCCGATCCCCAAATGTTAAACTTACTCTCATCAGTGAAAATAACTTCTTTCCAGAATTCAAAATCCTTTTCACGGTATTCTTCAGCAAACTGTAGTCTTTTAACTTTATTTACTTTACTAATAAATGGCTTTTTTCTAGCAACCCTGCTATTTAATTTATGTTTTTTTAAAAGATTTCTAATTGTTTGTGGATTAACACTTTTATGCAAATATTTTTCAGCTTCCTTTGCTAGCTTAGGAGCAGACATTTTTGGATCTTCTTCCACTTTTCGCAAAATCCATCGTTCGTCGTAATAATTAAAAATTTTTCTGGGACTTTTCCTAACTTTATTTTTTATTCTATTTTCATTTTTGTAGCGGTCTACAATGCTTTGAACTGTTGTATGACTTCGGTTCACAATCTTGCCGATTTGACGGTAGGACTTACCCATCTGAAAATGATGGATTATCAATTCCCTTTCGGCAACGCAAGTTTGTCCTCGTTGCCGTCCCATATTTGAAAAACAAAATTAAACGACAGTAAATGTTTGAAACTATCACCAGACACTATAATTTTAGAATAAATTTGTTTCAAGGTATTTTTACAACAATTAGATACTAACTGTACGAGTTTAATTTTGGCGTTCTAAATGCAAATTTATAACAATTTGTTTACATTCCAAATTTTTTTTAGATCACTATATGCTGAGGAATTTGTACTAATACGCAGGTCACACAAAATGTATTTGCTGTTGTTTATTTTACACTGAGATAAAAATATTTAAAATTTTTATAGTGTACGAGTTTCACTTTGACTGACTGTACTCATTCCGATGATTGTTTAAGTAGATTATCTAATCACTAATTACATATAAAAATAATGATAATAGCAATGCAATTAATTTAATTGTTAAGTTTGACAAATAAGTCCTTAAAAATAGTGAAGAATGACTTTAGAATAGCGGAAAAATGTATGCCTTGTTTACAAGAATATTTCTAAGAACTTTTAGATGACGCGCTTAGATAAAATATTTTTAAGAAATAAAAAACGAAAATAACTTAATGTGGAAGATTTCCACTTTTTATAAAATTAGTTTATTCACTTTTACATAAATAAATAGGTATTTTAAATGAAGCTAAGGTTGTTTATCCACAAATGATATTTCTAAATAGTATTTTTATTTCCCTAGCTATAGAGTACAGTATTATATTCGTGAACAAATCATTATTCCAGATGTTCACATTTCTTTACGTTTCGAAATCCCCTCCCCCCCCCCAATTACGAAAACTATAGTTTTCTATATAATAAAAGACTGTTTTTAGTCAATTTCCACTGGTTTACTTAAATTGCGATGACACGTTTCGCTGTCGATGCAGCTTCTTCAGATCTACATTTTACTGTCAAGTTAGGTTTAATGTTCACAATTTTATATAATTTCTTAATTATAATATTACACCTAATTTAAATTATATTGATAGTATTGGAAAACCCACACAGATTTGGAATTAGGACAATAAATTCAATAATGGTGAATTGCTTAAATCTACCTGATCATTGAGTAAAGTACCTGTAGTCCTTAATCGATTTATTTGCATTGCCTCTAAAAGGTTTAGTTTTAAACCTTTTTGTTGGGTGTGTAAAATTTTGAAATTCTTGTTAAATGTGTGATTTTCTGTTAAAAGTTACATAGAAATATCACTTTTACAATGGAAGAAGATGTCGAAGGGAAAATCAACTTCCTAGACTTAACAATCAGTAAAACCATGAAAAAACATGAATTTGCAATATATCACAAACCTTGTCATACAGATACCACAATTCACAATAGTTATTATATATTTATAATGAATTTCCATCAAGTAGAAGCTACAATCATCCAAAACTATGGTTTCCTACTTTAGTCGATTTATCTGTCAGTCTGTTCGACTTTGAGAACGATAACTTTCGAATACAATCGAATGTCGAGTTCCAATTTAGTGCCCATATGACGCACATGAAATAGAAAGGAAGTTATACTTTTGTGTGTGTGTTCTCGTTATATATTGTATAGTTTCAATAGTATTATGAGCTTTTTATTAGTTTATAGTTATACAAACGTACAAACGAAATCCCGAAGGAATGAAAAGTGTCTTATTTAACGACTATACACGAAGACAAAAACAATTGCAATAATTACCGAGGAATAGCAGTTACGGCATCCATGAATAGAATCTATGGAAAAATTTTAAAGAACAAAATGGAGAAGGAATATCAAGATTTAGAAACAGAAAAACAAGGAGGCTTCAGCACGGGATGATCCACAATAGACCACATTTTCTCCTTAACGCAATTAATAGAAAAAGGGATGGCACGACACCAAGAAGTCAACTTACTGTTTGTTGACTTGAGAAAAGTATATGATAGCGTTCCTCTGCAGAAATTGTGACAACCACGGGAAAGTACTAATATTAACATGGAATTAATTAAAGCTGTCAAAACACTATACGACGAACCCATAATTAAAATTAAAACAGGAATACATATAACACGAGGATTTATTACGTCAAAAAGTGTAGAGCAAGGATGCTGTTTATCACCAATTCTTTTTAAGATATATCTGGAAAGTGTACCGCAGAGATGGAAGCTGAAATGTAGACCAATGGGGATACCATCAATTAACACCATGTTTTACACGCTATGCTTCGCGAATAACCAAGTGGTAATGGCCCTAGATCGCCACGACCTGAACTACATGACGAGAAAACTATTTGTCGAATACAAAGGAGTTCAAAAGTCAATGTAGAGAAGGGGAGAGCAACAATAAGATCTTATACTGGACGATTGAACCACGATAAGACACTGCGGCGACTACAGGTATCTGGGTATGAAAATTTCGGAGAATGGAAAACTGGACAGGGCATTAAGACAGAGAAATACAGCAGGAAGAGAGACCATTAAATTGCTGAACAGCATTCTATGGAAAAAATCTATAAATAAAACCAACAAAAAGAGGATATATGAAACCACAGTGAAGAGTATCACATTATATACCTGTGAAGTATAATCTCCAAAGCATTAGCTACGCTGAGAGCAAGGGAATTGGACTTCTAGAGAAGAGCAGCAGGATTATCTAGAAGAGAAAGAGTCACCAACGAAAGTATTAAAGAAATTATGGGAATCAAATACAATATTACAGACGACATTCTAACGAAATAACTTATATGGTTTGGGTACATCCAAAGAATGGACGAACATCGAATCCCAAAACAAATACTAAAATGGAAACCAGAAGGCAGGAAAAAGCGAGGTTCTTTGGTCAAAAAGCACTTCAAAAGAAAAGAAACACTATATCTATAATGCGATTTTTAAAAGCATTATACTCTACGACTGCGAACCGTGGCAGTTAACCAAAAGTTTAGAACAGAAACTTCTTGCTTTCGAAATGGCTACTGGTAAAGATCTGCTGGTGTATCAAGAGTGAATAGAATCAGAAATGAACGAATAAGAGAAATCATGAAGGTAACAAGAACAATAATAGACGATGTCCAACAAAAACAAGTAGTCTGGTACGGGCAAAGAATGACAGAACAGCGCATCCCAAAACTAGTTCTAAAATGGACACCTCTAGAAAGAAAAACAATGGAAAGGCCGAAAACAACCTGGATTGGCGGAATCCAGAAAGCCATGTCGAAGAGAAACTTAAGACCAGAAGTTAGCGACTGGGAACCGGGCAGCGTAGAATGCTGCGGAACTGGATATGATGATGAAATTTCTTTCAACAGGGAATAAGTTTCTATGGTGGATTTTCCAAATTTAACAAGCAACTTCAGATTAATACACTGTACCACGTGAGGCATTTTTCCGGTGGAATGCGGATACACAATCGAATGAAGATTATAGTCGAACTAGTCAGCACAGGGTCTTAAAAATCCAACAGTAGATGGGAGAACGAAATATGAATATATATATATATATATATATATATATATATATATATATATATATATATATATATATATATATATATATATATATATATATATATATATATATATATATATATATATATATGTATGTATATACTTATTAGTTTTTTTTGTTTAACAATGGACATTTTAAAGCGTTATTATTTGTTGTCAAGTTATGTATGGAGTGTTAGAAGGAGTCGAGAAATCTGAAAATTAGACTATTTCTTCGCTATATCTAATTTCAACCAGAATTCTTCCTCTGCTTAAATTTCTACCTTCTTTTCAGGGCTCCTGACTTCAAGAAACCTAAAAATCACATTTTTTCAATCTCATCAATATTTACAAAATGTTATTTATGTAAAGAGATGTAATTGTAAAGTGACCCCACAATTGTTTTTATATAGAGTCTGTCAAGTAAGATCGTGTCTGCGATAATTCGTTTGTGGTAGATGTGATTCTAGCGATTTAACAAAAAATCGGAAGAGGGAAACTTTGTCTACGACGCATTTTAGTAAAAGTGTCAGTCGACTCCGAACTCTCGTCGAAATCAAGTAAATTCCAAAATGAGTTACTTATTTGCCAGTCTCACAGTAGTCCGAAAGCCCGAAAAACTGGCCATAATGTAAGAAACAAACGGTTCTATTTAGGAATTTTTAGCTGTTTGAATACTTCTGCCAATTCATTTACTATGATATACAACCACTCAGGTGCATCTTCCGCTTGCACTTGTCTCATAACTTTCATTTCATTTCAAAGCGTCGAGTGCCACGCAGCATCTCTTGTGAAGCACGTCAGATCTCATCACGTTTAAAGTATTATAGAAAGTATAAAAGTGAACGAATTTTAATTGTTTAAAATGAATTCTGTCCTTGAAGGTGAATACAATTTCATTTTGTTTCTGAAATTTCATATTTACTTAATATTAAGTGAGTAATTATCTATTCAATTATCGAGTTTTTAAGAAAATAATCCCAAAAATCTTTGAAGAACAAGCAGTAAGTTAAAAACTCTATTGAACTTTAACGTGAAATGAGTTGAAGGTTGTTTATTAGATATTTTTTGCCAAAATATCAAAAAATTGAGTGCTAGATGTCGCAAGTTCGATGTTTGTGTTAGTCTTTGTGCGTGGACGCCATGGACACGTTTTTCTTAAAATTCGGGAAAGTGTTAAAAACTTAAAAAAATTCGAGATAATGATAGAAAATTCAACTATTTGTTTGAAAATTCGGGAAATTGTTGCAAAATATGAAAAATAGTTAACAAATTTGAGTAACTGTTACAAAATGGGAAAAAAGTTAGTTAAATAATTCGGGAAAATGTTGCAACATATAGCAAATTGTTTACAACTTCGGGAAATTGTTGCTAAAAATAAAAAAATATTGTTATATATACTTATTTAACATTCGGTACTGAAAACGACGCTGGGCGTCATGACGCTAAACACTTTTTTTTTTTCATCGGCATACCTTTTGTAAAATGGCACTGGAAAGCCCTAATTTATTTCAATATTTTTTTCTTTAACTGTTTTTTAGTAGACGGTTGTCATACTTTAATCTGACAGTAATTGTAATAATATTAGTGACTATGCGGTTGAGGTTTTTCCTTTAATAAAATATCTTTGAACAAAAAAAAAAACAAGAATACATTACATTACATTATATTGAAATCACAAAAAATTGTATAACTTTTAGCATTACATAACCTATTATGTATTTATAAAATTTAATGTTTGAAACTTAAAAAATAAAAAAACATCACATTGTCTTCCTTCTTCTATCATGCATTTTTCCATTCTTTTCTTTAACGCTTGATGAGTGGCTGTGTAAATAATTTCTCCAGATATAGTATTCCACGCATCTGATATTTTCTCCATACCATTTCTCGCAGTTTTGTATACAAGATCTTTAAGAGTCCCCCCACAAGAAAAAAATCTAACGGCGCAAGGTCTGGTGACTTATGTAACCATTGAATAACTGGGCGCGAACCCCTATCCATCTTCATTGAAACGGTTGTATGAAGTGGTTCTCCGTCGTGTTGATACCACATGTGCCTTCTTAAAATAAGGAGATATATATATATATATATATATATATATATATATATATATATATATATATATGTTATATATATATCAATCGGTTTTATAACGTCTTCCGTCTTCCGATGCCTAATTTTCACTCCTCCCTGTCTCTCCATCCCTCCTCCTCCAGATCTCTCTCTAGTACTTCCTTGTTGATTCCTGCTCTCCAGCTTTGGCGTCTACTATGCTATTGACAACCACTGAGCGAAACTGCTCGGGAGAACTCGGTTCGTTTATGCGCATGCGCCGAGATGATTATGCTACATTTACAATGAAATTTTCCTTGTGGAAAACAAGACGAAAATAACAAATCACAAGGTTTTTTTTGGAATAGGCCTAAAATGGTCTAATATTGGCTGTTCTTGCTAACTTGAACTAACCTTGGTCTCCAGTTACTAATATAGCACGTATATCATTTTTTCACATTACGGTAGAACATTTTTTTTTTCATTATTTAATTTATTTTGTAATTGCTGATTATTTAATTCAGGTTAGTTTCGGCTAGTTCAAGTTAATAAAAACGATAACTTCTCGATTTTTTCTCATAAATTTTTCAAATTTAGGCCATTTTGAGCTTATTTAAAGGATGCTAGTAATAAACACATTCTACCAACATAGAGACATACATAAGTACACAAGGGTTCAACATACAAAACAAGAGAGGTCAATTATAGTATATACTGGTACAAAGGAGCAAAAGAAAATATGTGAAAAACGTAAGAATAAGAAGAGGAGCCGAAATATACAGTGATCATTACCTACTAGTAGGAATAATCAAAGAAAGGTTGCCTAAAGATGAAAGCCCAACAATAAGAAAATACAAATCAATAAGGAATATAAACTAAGAAATGAAGAAATTATGATCAAATATCGACAAATAACAGGAGAAATTCGAAAAAAAAAAAAAGGATACAGACATATAAAATATGCAAGTTTGGAAGAAAAATGGAGTATCTTCAAGAATATAATCCTGGACGGGGCTACCAGAGTATGCGGAGTGTGCAACGCAAAAAACAGTAAAAGACAAACAGCTTGGTGGAATGGTGATATACAAGAAAAAATTATTGCGAAGAAGAATGAATGGAAAAAATATCTCAAAACAAAAACACCTGAACCATATAAAGGAAAAAGGAAAAGAGTTAAAGAGTGGATAAGAAAAGCAAATGAACAATCATGGAAAGAATTCGGAGATAAAATGAAAATAGTAAAGAAAATCAAAAGCTATTCTACAGAGTTCTTAAATCATTCAGGAAAGACCAACCTATAACCGAATTATATGTAAAAAAACCAAAAACCAAGAAATCCTAACAACAGAGAAAGCAATAATGGAAAGATGGAAAAAATACTTTGAAGAACTATTGGGGGTAATGAAGAAAAAGATAATACAAATTATGAAGAATTGGAACAGCAAAATATGGAAGAAACAGAAGATAGGGAACAAATAGAATGGAAGGAGTTGGAGGAAGTTATAAGAAAATTGAAAAATGGAAAAGTTTCAGGCAGCAATAAGATAACGTCTGAAATGATTAAATACATGGGAAGGAAAGGAAAAACAATATTGTTAGAAATAATTATTACTGCATGGGAGAAAGAAAACTTTCCAGCCGAATGGGGAATATCGTTTATTACACCAATCTATAAAAAGGGAGAACACAAGGATTGTAATAATTACAGAGGAATTACTATACTGAACACAACTGTCAAAATTTATGAAGGCATTATTAATAATAGGATAAAGAAAGTAATAGAACCACAACTATCGGAATCGCAAAGTAGATTTAGACAAGACCACATATTTACACTGAAACAGATTATCGAAAAAAGATCAAAATAGAATAAAAGTCTACACCTTGCTTTCATAGACTTAAAAAAAGCATTTGACAGTGTACTGAGAAACAAAGTGTGGAAAAGCCTAGAAAACAAAAGAATAAACAAAAAGACAATAAGAATAATAAAGGGAATATACAGCAACAATGTGCAGTATGTAATAAAAAACAACAGGAAGTCGGAGGGATTTACAACACAGGAAGGTTTGAGGCAAGGAGGAAGCTTGAGCCCAACATTGTTCACTGTATACATGGATGAAATAATCAAGAAATGCGAAATAAAAGTGAAAAGAATGACAATAGGATACTGGAAGCTGAAACGAATAGAAGTATCTGAAGCGGCTTTTGCTGATGATATTGTGCTGTTGGCGGAAAATGAGAGACAATTACAAGGAAACCTCGATATTTGGAATAAAGCGTTTAAGGAAGAAGGTATGGAAATCAATAAAGATAAAACAAAAGTAATGACAATGGGAAACCAACAAACAAACTTTTACATAGAAGGGAATAAAGTACAACAAGTGGAACAATATAAGTATCTGGGAGTGATAATGGATGAAACTGGAAAACAAGACAAAGAAATTGATGAAAGAATCGAAAAAACGAACAAACTTTACTATGCAATAAATAATAAATTCATTAGGAAGAAAGAGGTGACGAAACAAACAAAAATAAAAGTGTTCAAGGTAATTTTTAGGACAATTCTGACATATTGATGTGAGTAATGGACCCTAACAGACAGGCAGAAAAACAAGATACAAGCCGTCGAAATGAAATACCTGAGAGCAGTACAAGGAGTTACACGGAAGGACAGAATAAGGAATACAGAAATAAGGAGAGGGCTGAGAGTACAAGCAATTATGGAGCTGGGATGGTGGGGACATGTACAGAGAATGAAGGATGACAGACAGGTGAAACAAGTGTATGAAGCCCGAATACAGGGAAAACAGAAGCGAGGAAGATCTAGACAAACCTGGAATGGGACTATTGGAAGTATACTTGAGGAGAAGGGAAAATCCTGGAAAGAAGCAGTGAAAATGGCAAATAATAGAGACAGATGGAAGAAGTTTATATGTAGAGATTGGGGGGGGGGGGGAAGAAAAAGGAGAATGTATAACTGCCCTACACCAAATGGTAGAAGGGATATACGATTATATATATATATATATATATATATATATATATATATATATATATATATATATATATATATAAGCTTATTTAAAAAAAAAAGTCTCCCTTTTTCTGAAAAGTCCGCGTACCAAAAATAATGACAATAAACAATTTTGTGATAAGATTAGATTATAACTGAAAAAAATTTAACAATTTTTCGAAAATATTAGGCGGACTACGTTTCACCCATTAGTGTGAACGGAGCCTATTCTTCCGAAAACAGCTGACAGTATCGATCAGTGGTTATCAACAGTTGTCAGTGATATAGGTTAATTTTTATTTACCAAAAAAAAGCACAAGAACGGCTTCCCCCCAAAATTTTCTCATAAGTTTTTCAAAGGTAGATCATTTTAAGCCTATTCCAAGAAAAAAGAACCTCTTTTTCTGAAAAGCCAGCGTAACGAAGTTTTACCGATGGAAGTTGTTTGACGCCGCGGCGCCCAGCGTCGTTTTAACTCCAAATGTCAAATACGTCAGTATATTCCCTGACATGCGTTATACTATTCGACATTTTAAAAAAAAATAAATATCCAACAATTTTCCATAAATTAGTACTAAAATCCTATCGGAATCCTTTAAGAATGCAAAAAGTTGCTCGCTACTGCTAGCGACAGTTTATTAATTGTATGCTAGTTGGCGAACTATCACTGAAAGACAAGACAGGCATAAAAATAATCTGTTTCAGTATATGGATTCTAACTTGAAATAGTGTTCATAATTAATTAGGTTTTCTTCATGCACAAACCCAGTAGTTTAATTATTACTTGCATAAATATATGGTAATGCGTTACAAAATATTACATTATTTTAAGACAAATACTAATAAGTACGCTGAAATACGCAAACAAAACGTTATTCTCACACACGTACAATCGATTGGTTAAGCATAAACGGATTGTATGGGAATGCAACGTAATTTTTATTTGTTTTTTATTAAACTTAAACTTTAAATTTATGCGTTGGTTGCAAATAGGTTAAGGAGTAACTAAACGGGATTATGTAGTAATAAAAATATTATTATGTAGGTTTAAACTAGATCAGATATAGATGGTGAATTTGTGTCAAATAAAGATAAAATAATTTTATTTTGGGGTGACAGTAACCAAGAAGAATTTAACGTTACATATACTCAGGTGGTGTTTTTTTTTTCTAAAAAAAGGTATCATTACGGAATCCGATATAGTTATGTAGAGACACTCCATTTCTCTGGTATCGTCACTCAAGTTGCTGGGAGCTCAATTGGGAAGTAAAGGTTGGAAACAAACTTTGTTGAAAACTCATTTGGGGTGTGTTTTGTGAAGTCACTGATAATTTTATACCTCCGTAACAACAAACAATTTTTATTTTAAAGGCAATCGCAGTACGGAACACTAATTGCATAAGTTCAACTTGCACTTGACCGGTTATTTCATGTAATGTTTTTACAAGTTATGCATATTTTTCGAGATATTCTTGAAAGACCTAAAATGGAGCCCTTTCGGACCCCAATTTTCAGCGGGCCATGCCCCGATTGCTGCAAACTTTTTTATATATATTGTTTGGCTGTTAATGAATCTCTTTCGCCAAAAAATCTAACTTATTTAAATTTATGAAATATGAAGAAAAACTCACAGAGCTTAAAAAATATATATTTTTTCTACATATCTGCCGTCTACACCAGTGATTCCCAAAGTGGTTCAGGTGGACCCCCAGGGGTCAACGGGAGACTCGACGGGGGTCTACGTTGGCGTGAAAAAAAAATGGGGGTTCACAAGTTGTAAGTGGGGGTCCACGAAAATTTATCTGGTTTCGATAGTAAAGAACAAAAATGTTGGCTTGGCTTTACCTAGCAATGTAGGCAGATAATACACTACTCAAAAAAATTAAGGGAGCAAAAAAAATTCCAAATTTTTCGGTGATTTTTGACCGGCTGTATTTCGGTGAAAAATGGTCGTATTGAGACTTTAAAAAAAGAATTTTGAAGCTTTAAGATTCTAATTTTCAGATTTCTTGGCTAAAATTTTTTAGGAGCTACGGTTCTTATGCAATCCTAACAGCTAGCGCGAAAAAAAAAATTTGTAGATATTTTGCTTTTTTTTTGGTCCATGGGCTTGAAAAAATTTTTTTCAGTTAGGCCGGCATATGGATCAGATAGCATTAATTTCCTTGTTTTAAAACCTCCCTTAATTTTTTTGAGTAGTGTATTTTAAGAAGGTCAGCGACTGTTACTTGTAAAAACTTGCATACTCGATATTCAGTATAACGCGCGTCGAGATTTGCAAAGCGCCGCCCGCCCGCCCGCAACGCAACCCGTTCAGACGTGCAAAGGGACGAAATACGACTTGTGCTGTGCTTGCAATCTTGCATGAACTTGTTTGATTCTTCATCAATATAAAATACGAATGCCAAGGACAAACGTTACTCATTTGTTTCCGGAATTTTGAAAAGAAAAGTGTGAGTGAATCGATGTCAGTGTTTGCCAGTGCCGAAAAAAGTAAGTACCTGCCTATTTGTTATTCATACTTTTATTTTATATTGTAAATAATATTATATTTGTTATGTTTGCGTGTAGTAGGTACGTAATAAAAATTAAATACTGAACAGGGTCATTATTCGATACTTCTATAAAAGAACAGAAAGCCGAGAAAGATTGAACTTTTAGTACTTTTTATTATAAAATTATTTATTTACCCGACTGTGGTGATTCACTAAAGGAGAGATATATGATTGACCTGCATGTTTGTACATATTTCAGTGCCCTCGTAGTTGCTAATGCTAAATGACTAACAATATTTTCATAAATTGTACGTGTCTTTATGTACCACTCGTAACGTACATCAAAGTAATAAATAAATCATTAAAATCGCAGAGTTTTGATGTCAAAATATTCTTTAAAAGTACTTTCTCTCGAATTTACAGAAATGTATCAAAATATAATTTATAAAAAAATATTTTATATTACATTAAAATAGGTTCAGCCGTTTTGTGAAAACCTCTATATGGGTCTTAGCAGTTTATTGCTTTTAATAGTTAAAATCAGTTTTGCCGCCGGCATTTTGATTTTTTCATTGCAGTAATTAATTAATCCTATTTTATTCTGTTAAAATAGCCATATCCTGATTATTTGAAATTTGGTTTTCTTCCATCAAAGGCAGACAAACGATTGCCCATATGCCTTTTTTGCAACAAAGTTTTGAGTAATGAATGAAACCATCGAAGCTCGCAGATCATCTAAGAAGTTGTCATCCTGATAAAATAGGTAAAGATTTTAAAATATTTTCAAACATTGAAGGAAAAAATATGAAAAGAGACCCACCGTGCACAGTATGTTCGCTTCAACGTCTCAAAGTAACGATGATGGGTTGCGGGCATCTTACAATATCTCATTGCTTATAGCGAAATCTGGAAAACCGCACACCATCGGGAGAACAGTTAATTTTACCCGCTGTTGAAGAGGTTTTAAAAACTGTTCTGCACAAACCTCCATTTGACGTACTCAAAAGAATTCCTTTGAGTAACAACACTGTACAAAGACGTATTGATGAAATGAGCTCTGATATTGAAAGCTTCTTGTGTAATTATCTGCAAATAACTCATTTTTCTATTCAACTGGAGTCAACTTTACCTGGTAATGAAGCATTATTATTGGCATATGTTCGATTTGTTATGGACGAAGAAATCCATGAAGAGCTGCTATTCGCGAAAACTTTGGAGACGGACACTAAAGACGAATCAATATTTAATGTCCTGAGTGATTTTTTTTAAGGAAAAATCACATTATTTCGGTGACAGCAGATGAAGCTCCTGCTATGTTCTGGCGATATCGTGGGTTTATAAGCCATCTTAAAAGAATTATACCAGGAGTAACTGCAATTCACTGTGTCATCCACCGACACAGTGGTAGCGAAAAATTGGAGTGATAGATTGCACCAACCGCTTCAATTTGTGATTAAAGCAGTTAACAAAATAAGAAGCAATGCGTTGAATACCCATTTATTTGCACAATTGTGCGACGAAAATGATGAAGACTTCCAACTATTGCTCTTACATACTGAAGTACGCTGGTTGTCGAAAGGTGCATGTTTAACAAGATTTCACTCACTTTTTGAATCAGTTTTAGAGTTTCTGGAAAGTAAAGATCCAGATTTAAAAGAAAACCTGATCAAATTGAAAGCAGATATCGCGTATTTGACAGATTTGTTCAAAAAATTTAATGACATTAACTTGCAGTTACAAGGGGACAGCCTAAATTTAATAAAAACAAAGGGTGTAATTTCGGCTTTTCTTGGAAAATTGAAATTTATGAAGCAAAATGTTAGTCGGCGCGAATTCTCCCAGTTTCCAAACTCACAGGCAGAATGTCTTGATGAGGATATTCAGACATACGTTCAACATTTAAATGCCCTGCATGATGACTTCAAAAATAGATTTAAAGATATTCTGAAGATGGAAATACCACCATGGATCATAAATCCATTTGATGAAACGGAAGTGGTGAATGTGGTATTACAAGAGGAGCTACTCGAGCTTAGCACCAATGAGGAGCTGAAGGTGAAATTTAAAAAAGGCTATCAAACATTTTGGCTGCAGGCAGAAATACCCGAAAAATATCCTGGGCTGTGGGAAATTGCGAGAAAACTTTTGATAGCGTCTCCCTCATCATACCTTGTCGAAAAAAGTTTTAGCGTCGTTACATATATATATATATATATATATATATATATATATATATATATATATATATATATATATACATATATATATATATATATATATATATATATATATATATATATATATATATATATATATATATATATATATGAACGCCTTGCATTTGGTTTATCTACTTTACATGCATGGAGCCGCACGTTTTAATGTTTGCTTCACGTCAGCTATCGTTTAGAAATAAAAAAGTGGCAAGTCAGGGGAGATAACGACAAAGCTATTGTGAAGCAACGCTCACAAGAGATACAAAAAGTGTTTAAAGATCGTATGGGTCTCATTGTAGATAAACCAAAACCTGGGTATGGTAACACAAACGATGGAAACACAGCACGTAGATTGAACAACACAGAACGGGGAAATTTGCGGTTATTCCTTACAAAACTGAAGCCAAATATTGATAATTTGCTGTCAATCCATCAAGTACATCCCTCCCATTAAAATTATGACTATTTTTTTTTAATTGTTGATTTGCATTGTTGAAGTTACGGTACGAGGATAGACTAAAAAATGTTGGTAAGATACAACGAATTGTACTAAGTACGTATACCTAATATTTCAACGGAGGCCAACACAGCAGCCACAAGTCAACACATCAACGCAGGGGGCGCGATTTTCAAGGGATCCCCCTTAAGTATATGTGGTTTAATGTAAAATTACTGAAAACAGATCAAGTCATATGGACTTCAGCAGTCTTCCACTTTTCTCTTATTTGTCAATCCATCCCGAGACGTGTTTCGCCCTATCACGGCTCATCAGTTCGGCTAGGAGCGACAAACAAGAGAAGAGAATTTACTAGTTCTTATCCAGGTACTTACGGAACAATATGGTTATGAATAGTACTAAGTATGCATACCTAATACTCAATCGGAGGCTGACATAGCAGCCATAACCCGACAGAGTGGTTGACAAAGTCAACATTTCAAAGCAGGCACCATGGTTTTCGAGGGATCCCCCTCAGACAGATGTGGTTTAATGTAAAACTTCTGAAAACAGACAAAGTCCATATTTCAGCAGTCTACCGACTGTTTTCTTATTTGTCAATCCATCCTGAGACGTGTTTTGCTGTATCACGACATCGGATCGACAAACAAGAGAATAGAATTTTCTAGTAATGTTATTATGTAAAAATGTAAATTTTAGACAACCAAAATAGTAGACAGCTAAGCCAGGACAAGCATTCCTAGGTGAATAGTAGCAACAGAGGCGACGGAGACACGATATAATGTATAGTATGTAAGATTTGACAGAAGATGGGCTCATAAAATATGTAGTTCTTACGCCATCTAGGAATTTTTATTTCCTCTTGAGTAATGGTAAGTGATAAATCTATTATTATAATTATTCTGTCTTTGACCTGAGAAAAATTTTCGGCCCCTGAGGTCTTTCTTTATACGGTTGAACAAAAAGAAGTCAGGGTGCTAAATCAGGGCATTAGGGTGGATGTTGTAATTCGGTGAATCTTCAGCTTTCGGTGATAGCTTGAACTGTGCGAACCTTGTTTTGTTCCCAATAAGTTCAGAGGTCTTTTATTATTCATGCTTGAGGTTTTAAATCCTCCTTTATTCCTTTAAATATTCCTATTAATTATAGGCTCTTTTTAGTGTTCCGTATGGAACGTTCATAAGATCACTTCGGTGTCTGTCTGTCTGTCTGTCATACCCGATTTTCCCCGAAACTATTTGACATAGAAAGTTGAAATTTGGCACTAATATAGGAATTGAAGACCTTATCAGAGCCGTATAGTTTGGAAGTTCAATTTTGACTTAAGGGGTTATTTTTGGGGGGTGAAATTGGAAGTGAAAAAAAAATTACCAGGTCATCGAGTAGGGTGTCAAATGGAAGCTTGTAAAAACACGTGTTCAAAAATATATATAATGTAATGCTTGCGCACAGTTTTCTTTGTACTATTTTTAAAAAATTGCGAAATATCGCTGTTCCCCTGTAGTGATAAAAAATTTTGAAAAAATTCTGGAATATTCTCCACAGGGTGTAGGTTGAACGAAAATTATCACGAGTGCATTACCTTTAATAACATAGGCTAACAAAAAATATTTGTAAAAACTTTTTAAACCAATACATCTAAGTGTTATGTATTTTTGGGTGCTGAAACCGTATCTGATATCAGTTTTTTTGTATCACCCACAGTTCTCCCACAATATGACATCGATTAAATTTCAAAATAGGAAAAAAAAAGCCTTTTTTTTCTGCTTGAAAAACTGAGCAAACTGTTGATCTCTTGTTCTATAAGGGTAAATAGATGTTCCAGATTCCAATAAATTCTAAAATCTTTCAGCCTAGAACCAAGCAATTCTGCTTTTTCCTTAGTCAAACCCAAATCTCTCACTAAATCATTTAACTCATCTTGTGCAAACAACTGTGGTGTTAAATTGTGAACTCATCATCATCCGGTCGACTTTCAATAAATTCGGGACTGGACTGTAAAACGTCATCAATAGACTGAGGTGGCTCAGGGACAGGAAGTCGCGGTCCATGTTTTACCGGCCGATTAGCTGAAGTAAAGGTAGGATAGACAATTACTTTCTTATTTTTGGAGTTATATCCAGAAACATCAGCGCTGCAAAAATAACAATCATTTGAATGATTTTTTCCATACCATGGGTAATGCCAATCTAAAAGCTTTCTTTTCTCTCTTATACCATTTCTTAAGATCCTCGACACAAACATAACATACTTTGTGAGGAGCCCAACATTTTTCTTGATTAGCGATTTCTACACCAAAATATGCAAAATATACTTTTTTTACAAAGTTAGTAATACTACTCAGTATATATCACCACTACACCAAACAGTTTATTTTTGCACTCGACGCGCGTTTCGCTAACCATGTTAGCTTCATCAGGAACGATGATTGACTAAAGCTAAACTACAAATCTACCCTATTTATACTTAGCCTAACCCTTGAATTACTCAAGCGGAACTAATGACATAGGCAAGGCCATCAGTTCCGGTCAAGTAACCAGTAGAGTGGACTATAAGGAATAGGCCCTCTGTCTTTATTTAAACTACTTTTACATTTTATGATTTCCATACTTTCGTATGCGTTCAACAATCTCCTATCAGATACATTTTTTATTAATCTTAGATTATCTAATGTTACAGTATGATCAGCTTCAAGGGCATGTTCGGCAATGCTAGACTTTTCTGTTCTATTGTATCTTAAGTGTGCTAAATGTTCTTTAAATCGTGTTTTAATTGACCTTTTAGTTTGCCCAACATACTTTTTGTCACAATCATTACAATTAATTTCATAAATTCCACTTTTCTCACAATTAGGAATCTTATCTTTGGGATTTCCTAAGATATTCCTCAGATTGTCTGTTGACTTATAGACTAAGGTGAGGCCTACCTTATTAAATACCTTATTGAGACCCTTGCTATATTTCGGATTATATGGTATGGAGACATACTTGGTGTTATTTTCTTCGCGTGTAATAAGGTATTTAATAAGGTAGGCCTCACCTTAGTCTATAAGTCAACAGACAATCTGAGGAATATCTTAGAAAATCCCAAAGATAAGATTCTTAATTGTGAGAAAAGTGGAATTTATGAAATTAGTTGTAATGATTGTGACAAAAAGTATGTTGGGCAAACTAAAAGGTCAATTAAAACATGATTTAAATAATATTTAGCACACTTAAGATACAATAGAACAGAAAAGTCTAGCATTGCCGAACATGCCCTTGAAGCTGATCATACTTTAACATTAGATAATCTAAGATTAATAAAAAATGTATCTGATAGGAGATTGTTGAACGCATACGAAAGTATGGAAATCATAAAATGTAAAAGTAGTTTAAATAAAGACAGAGGGCCTATTCCTTATAGTCCACTCTACTGGTTACTTGACCGGAACTGATGGCCTTGCCTATGTCATTAGTTCCGCTTGAGTAATTCAAGGGTTAGGCTAAGTATAAATAGGGTAGATTTGTAGTTTAGCTTTAGTCAATCATCGCTCCTGATGATGCTAACATGGTTAGCGAAACGCGCGTCGAGTGCAAAAATAAAGTGTTTGGTGTAGTGATGATATATACTGAGTAGTATCATTGTGCCAAAGATTCCACATTCCCAACTTAGTAAAGTCAGTAATGTTTCTTTGATGTTTTTTTAACTACAAATCACCACATATATAACAAAAAGTGTTGGGAGAGTTTTACAACGACGATTATACTTTGAGTGTGTATTAAAGCACATGGGTTAAACACTGCAATGCGAGGTTACATTAACTGGAAGAAAACAAACAGCTGTGACATTTATCGGAACTGAACTAATAACATTTGATTTTACTGCCAACCTTATAAAATTCTGATTTTATTGCCATTCACATTCGAATGATAAAAAATAAACTTTTCACATTTTGAATATTAAAATGTGAAAAATTGGTGGGTGATACGACTTTTTTTATTATTATCTTCTTACTTAACACACCAAAAAACATAGGAATCAGGTAAAATTATTAAAAAAAGTGTTTTCATCATTAGCCTGTGCAATTTATCTGATATATAAAAAAAATAAAAATTTCGGGGTCATCAGATTTCAGTAGAGATCGGAAAAAAACTTTGTTCAAAACTTATTTGGGGTGTGTTTTGTGAAGTCATTGATCACTTTATATCTCCGTAACAAAAATTTTTATTTTAAAAGCAATCAACGTACGGAATACTAATTGTGCAGGTCCGACTTGCATTTGGCCGGTTATTATTGATATAACCTTTACACATCATTTATTGTAATTTCCAATTAGACTCATAGTAATTAAATTCTAGTACGATATGAAACAATTTTTTTCTAGTATTTTGTAAGTATCCACTTGAACCAGATATGTGTAAAACTAGAATTCGGCTATTGGGTTAAACCTTCATCCTGTTGACTTTTATAATTATTAGCGATGTTACAAGATTTAAATAATTAAACTTCAATTAAAACTAGCTTAATTGCATAACCAAATTAAATCTTCATTTATAAATGCTTGATTGATTTAACTATAGGCAATTCTTAACAAGTTATTAAAATATATTTTTTTAACTCTTACTGCTCATAAGTATAACGTAAATGATCTTAAAGAAATAATATATAACATATGATAATTATATTACTTAAATTAACATATAAAAATTCAAATGTAATAATGGTGGCTTCTCAGGCCTAAATAACCGGTCAAGTGCAAGTTGGATTTACGCAATTAGTGTTCCGTACTGCGATTGCCTTTAAAATAAAAATTTTTGTTACGGAGACATTAAATGATCACACTGAGTTCACACAATACACCCCAAATGAGTTTCCGATAAAAAAATTAAGAGCTCAGATTACAAATATGTCAAGTCAGATACTGACTCAGCAGGCTAATCAGACCAACCAGAATAAGATAAAAAGTTCCTGACATGTATTTATTTTAGGATACAATTAATATTTTCACGTTTTTTCTTAGTCAATAATGTAAAATAGTTATTCCATTTGAGCTACGTAATAGCTAATAGATAAATCTAACTCAATCTAGAATCCAATGATAAAAGTTCAAAACAAATATTTACTACCTAAATATTTGTTTAATTTTTAACAAATAAAATGCCCGCAGGGAGGGATTTTGTCACCTCTACTGTGGTGCATGGTGGTGGATGATCTACTAAGAACCCTATAGGAAGAAGGCATCTTCGCTTATGGCTACGCTGATGATGTGGCAATAGTGGTTAGAGGCAACTTTCTACAACTCCGCAAGGAGATCATGCAGAGAGCCCTGAGGATTCCTCAAAGATGGTGCATGGCAAAGGGACTAACCTTCAGTCCATCAAAAACCGACGCCATGATCTTTACTAGGAAATACAAATCTCAAGAAATTGCACCACTTAGTTTCTGGGGCAATGAACTGGTCTACTCGAGCTCGGTGAAATGTCTTGGAGTTCGTCTGGATCCAAAACTAAACTGGAAATAACACCTCAACGAAAAGAGGAACAAATTCTACACGTCTTTTTGAACCTGTAGCAAAACTCTGGGCACAACGGGGGGTATGCAACCCAAGGTGGTACTGTGGATATACAGGGCGGTGCTATTGCCTAGATTAACGTACACGGCAGGGGAACTACCTTAGGGCAGCAGTGGGGGCTATGAGAATGACACCAATGGAGGCGCTAGAAGTAGCACTTTGTGTCCCATTACTGAATCAGTTCATCATCTACACGGCGAGATTAGCAGCATACAGACTGAAATGCCAAGGCGAATGGAGGAATGGGGACCGAGGACACTCAGGTCTGAAATTTCTTCAGGAACGCCCATTCGTCTTAAAACAAGATAGAATCACGAAACCAAAACAAGTGATTAAATCTTTTTCTGTCCATATCCCTGAGAGGAAGGACACGTAAAAACTCCTGAACAGGCCAAATACCGACATTTGGTATATTGACGGTTTGGGGCGCGAATCTTTTGCCATAAATTAAACCACAGGGAAAGTATACCCATGGGCAATATGGCTATGGTTTTCCAAGCTGAGGTGTTAGCCATCCTCAGATGTGCGAAAATACAAATCTGGAAAGCGACAAATAATACGAAAATTTTAATCTGCTGCGACAGTAAAAGCTCTTGCCAAATCCACCACGGACAGCTTGCCGATAAGGGAATGCGTGCAAGAACTAAACACGTTAGGAGATAACAACAAGGTTACCCTAATGTGGGTACCAGGCCACCAAGGCATATCTGCAGATGAAATAACGGATGAACTGACCAAAAGAGGCACCTTAGAGGACCCACCTGAACAGTTTGTAGGAGTTCCATTCGCTTTCGGTAAAAAGAAGATCCGGGAATGGTTGGACAAAGAACACCAACTCTCTTGGGATGCAGGAGCGGGGTATCGTCAAACCAAACTCCTTATGAAACAAACTACGACAGGCAGAACAAAGGAACTCTTGTCGATGTCAAAACAAAGGCTAGGCCTGAGTATAGGACTCCTTTCGGGACATGTGGCACTACAAGCCCATTTATATAACCTCAAACTGACTGAGCGGAAAATATGTCGGCTCTGCGAGGGAGAAAGCGAGGACAGCGTTCACATTTTGTGCGAATGTCCTGCACTAATGGTTAAGTGTGGTGGTAAGATCTACAAGAGGTCAGGGTGAGTAGCCTATGTCCCTTGGCAGAAAATGCCGGACTAGGACTGCGACCTTGATTCGACAGTAGGGAGTCACAGAAGAACTTTTAGATCTAGGTGACATTAGGGACTCAAGGTACCACCCCCCCTCTTTTTACTACTACTACTAACAAATAAAATAAAATTATTTTGTGTCGGTACATAAGCAGTTATCAGTCCCGGTTCAATTCACAACTTAAACGAAATAAACCTTCACCATTTTGGCGGGTAAATAGTTTTTTTTAATATCAGATAAATTATCAAACGTAATGAATTCAAATTATGCTTTATGAAGACTACTTCAGAATTTTTTCAAAATTTTTTGAAAAGTATTTTTCGAAATAGGGTCAATGGACAGAGGTCTTTGGCCATTCTTTTAAAAATAATACAAAGAAAAGTGTATGCAAGTATTATATCATTTATATTTTTGAACTCGTGTTTTTACAAGCTTTTATTTGACCCCAGTCAATGATCTGGTAATTTTTTTTTCACTTCCGATTTCACCATCCAAAACTAAAACTTCTTAAATCCAAATTTAAAATCAAAACTATACGGCCCTGATTGGGCCATCAATTCCTATATTTGTGCCAAACTTCAAATTTTCGGAGAAAATCTGGTGTGACAGATAGACAGACAGACACCGAAGTGATCCCATAACTGTTCCGTACACTAAAAAATATCTTATTTGATCTTGTTACTTCTTCTGTCAGCATTAAGTTTCAACTCTCTCTCTCTCTCTCTTCAGTCTCAATTCCCTCCAGGAAACGTAGTAGTCATTTTGTTGCGTTGTGGGATGTTCTTCTCCACATTTCTCTATCCTGCGCTTCGTCGACCAGTGTGTGAATTGATTTATTAACAAGATGATAACTTGGTCCACCCAAGGGGACGGAGAACGTCCTCGAGGTCTTCTACTGGACCTTGAATGATGAGATTTTCTAAATGTTTTCTCATGATATGGTCGAAAATTTTAATGATTTTTGTTTGGATAAAACTTGAAATACGTTGCTGGATATTGAACTCTGGTTTAATTGAATCGTTGATCTGTCGTGCGGTCCACGAGATTCTAAGCATTCTTCTCCAGCAGTACATTTCTGTAGCATCTAGTTTTTTTTTATTTCCAACTTTCTCAATGTCCAGAACTCACAGCCATATGCGAGAATAGGAAAGACAAGACAATTTACCAGTCTGATTTTTACTTGTTTGGATATGTGGTTCTCTTACCATATTTTCTTGAGCACAGCAACTTTTGCAAGAGCATACCTTCGACAGACCTCTCCTTCTATTGCACCGGCACTATTCATTAGGGATCCCAAGTACACATACAGAAGAACCGTGTCATCTGCAAACCTCAAATTACTAATCATTTTACGGTTAATTGATATCCTTCCTTGCCAATCATCTAAGGCCTTTTGCATGATATATTCGCCATATATATTGAAAAGTTTGGAAGATAGGATGTAACCTTGTCTTACACCACAGTGAGGTTGAAATTCATCAGATTTTGTATCATTAACAATAACATGGCACTTAGTATTGGTGTACAGATTTTTAATTAGGCTTGTAAGATGGATAGAAACTCCCATTTTATTAGTACTGACCAGAGTACTGACCATTTTACCTTATCAAACGTTTTTCGATAGTCTAAAAGATATAAATAGAGTTGTGAAATTCACATGTTTTTTCCATTATTTGGTAATGTTTAATAGTTGATCTCTGATTCTCCGACCACTTGAAAAGCTGGCTTGCTCTGGTGGGATTTGTGGTTGAATGTATGTTTCTAAACGATCATTAATAATTTGCAGGAGGAGTTTAGTGGCATGAGAAATTAAAGTTATTGTGCGATAGTTATCACAATTTGTGATAGATCCTTTTTTTATGAAACATTTAGTCCAGTCTGTTGGCCATTG
The DNA here is from genome assembly GCA_019049505.1 of Pachyrhynchus sulphureomaculatus. Lineage (NCBI taxonomy): Eukaryota > Metazoa > Arthropoda > Insecta > Coleoptera > Curculionidae > Pachyrhynchus > Pachyrhynchus sulphureomaculatus. Next base: position 68,233,467 of record CM032452.1, on the reverse strand, counting down.
TTGAGTATGCCAGATTTTGTTACATAATTTGTAGATAACTTCGATACCCAGCTTTCTCGTTGCTTGTATTACTTCTGAGGTAATCCTGTCAGGACCTGGAAATTTAAATGGTTTTCTTTTCCTTATAGCTTCTTCAAATTCGCTTTTTAGTATATCTAGTTTATTAGATTCTATATTTATGTCAGGAATTTAATTAGTGCGGTAGTCTTCGCTTGTGTAAAGTTTTTCACAGTATCGACGCCAAGTCTCAGCAATCTCGTTATAATTAGTTATTAAGCAGCAGTCCTAGCTCTGAAGTCTCTCGTAAGAAATTTTATTTTTTTAAACAAATCTCTTGGTTGGTTCGTCAACGCATGCATTTCTATTTTTTCATAAATAATTGAATAATATTGATTTTTATCTTTGGTGCAAGATTGTTGGTTTTCTTTGTTTAGTTTACTGTAATCAGTTCTTTGTTCATCTGAATTTATACATTTTGCTATTATCCGTCTTCTTTCATCTATTTTCAAGAGTGTGTTATAGGAGATCCAGTGTTTACGTTTATTTTTTCTCTGATATGGTTGTTCTGAAACTGTGTTGTTCATCCAGTTTATTGTCTCGTCCAATATTTGTTGCGATTCCATGTCATTGTGGATCAGTGGGCGTGATTTCTCTAGTTGTTGCTGAAACAATTCTAAATTATCTATCTCCATTCGATTTACATATCTGGGTTTAAGTGTACTTTTTAGTTTCAACCGAATTCTTCCTGCCAAAAGTTTGTGACCAGATCCGCAAGTTGCTCCTGGGTAGGTACATGTTGCGGTAAATGAAGATTTCCATCGTAAATTGGTGAGGATGTAGTCAATCTGATTGCGTACTCTATCACCAGGACTTTTCCAAGTGTACAGCCTTCTAATATGATGACAAAAAACTGTATTCATTATAGTGAGATTGTTTTCTACAGCAAATTCTAAAAGTTTCAACTATAAATTGGAAAAATTTCTTAAATATAGAGTTTCTTGTAATCTCAGCAGAGAATTATATTTATGTAATTAATGTTGAATTTTATTAATAGTAATTCAAAATTTACTTGCAGTGAAGATGTAGAGAGAAGTTATTCTTGATTCACTCAAATTGCTCAGGCAGATGAGTTTCTTTGATGATCATCAGCTGAACGAACGTAAGGCGTGATCATTATTATCCCACCCTACCGAGTGGCAGCCTATGTGAGTTGGAGCCGTAGGATTTGTCGAGTTGGATTTTTCCTTTTTTACTTAATAATGACAATCAATCGATGCCTTTATCCTCAATCCTCTGTTCCTAGAATATACCTTTTATGTTATCGATAGTCGAATCATTTTGGCAATAACGTGTAAGATTGTTAGGAGTTCCGATTCTCTCCTGGAGATGGTCTGCGGCCATGAACAGAAACAAGTACAAACTTTTCTATTTAAGGCAGCTTGGTCTGGCAGAAAATTTTGACGACTTCATCAGGAGCGATCATCGCTCCTGATGTAGCTAACATGGTCAGCGAAACGTGTGTCGAGGGCAAAAATAATGTGTTTTGTATAGTGGTGATATATACTGAGTAAAGTATTCTATAGAATAACGTTTCAAAATGGGAGATACGAAAAATATAATACTAAAGGCAAAATGGAAATTGGCAGGACACCTAGCAAAAATGGGAAAGACAAGATGGACAATGACAAGAACGGAATAAAGTCTAAAGTTAAATATTTAACAAAATAAGACATTCTTTCTATCAACATTTTTATAGGTAAAAATATAAATTTCATTAAACTAACAATTCCGTTCAAGTTTGAATTGATTTTTTTTGTACCAATTCATATACAGTTTCAAAATAAACTGTATTAATCTGAAGAGAAACGGAAATTCTATTTTAAGTCATTGTTACTATTTAATTGCCCGTTACTAAGTCGCTAGGTATAAGGGGTTTTAAATGTTATAATTTGGGGAAAGTTAGTCATTGCTCGTATTTAATTTATAATACTCTTGCTTTCAAACCTGTTACGGTATGATTATGTCCGGTTTTAGAAGACTTCCTTTAACATTTATACAACTGTGATTTTGAGATTAATGATTCTATAATATATTTAGGGACAAATTAGCAACTAGTTCTATTAGGGTCACATTTCGGTCGTATAACTCGTTACTTTTAAGTCCCAAGAACGTAGTTTATAAATAATTAGTTATACTTGAGTACAAAGAATTAATAAACGAGGGTTTTTTTTTTTTAAGTTACCTTACCTAGCCATGAAAATGACGTTATACATAAATATTGCTTCACTCTCAAATTATTTTCGCTGTTTTAAGTACTTTTACAAAATTTAGTATTTGTTCGTTGTATTTTGCAGTTTTGACGATTTTTTTTTTTTAATGGGAGAAAGCAATTTGGAGCACAACGCTGTGATAAAGTTTCTCATTAAATAAATAGGCTAAAAGTTATTGATATAAGAATGTCCGAGGTATAAGGCAATGAATGCACTATTTCGATGGGGCGGAGACTCAAAATGACCCCAGATTAGAAAGATTGGTTCAGGCAAGAACTGAGGAAATTAGGCTTGTTGAATATTTGCTGCTGTCAGATCCCAATGCTTGCCAATGAAGCTGGAGCATCCGAAACTACAGTTTTCAAGATTGAGGCCAATGCCTATTAACAATATTCAGTATGCTGATGATGATACGCTCCTCCTTACTAATAATAAGAAAGAATTATAATGCACATTGGGCAGAGTCATTGATATCAGCCAAAGCTATGGATGGATAAATATAAAAGAAAAAAAAATCAAGATCATTAGTAAGATACATATATTGACAATGTTAGACTATGAATGGGAAAACAAGATATAGAAAGAGAAAGGAGATTTAAATACTTGGGGTGCTAGCTCGATAAAATTAAATGTAAATTGAAATAGCCTGAAATAATTTTTTCAAAATGAAAACATTATTATGTAACTGGAGTATGACTACTCGATGGCGGGCCACAAAGTGCTATGTACTGTTGAAACTGTAAAATGGAGTTGAAGGATGGATATTAAAAGCACGAACCATATCAAGTTTGGATTCACATTTGAAATATCTGACAGTGTTACGGTCTTGGAAAGAATGAATAAAGATCAAGTACTTTTAACCACAATAAAAAGGAGAAAAACAGCTTCTTTTGGCCATATTTTCAGAAACGTTAAATATAGTTTTCTACAATTACAGGGAAAAATTGAAGGAAGACGGAGCATCGAACGTAAAAAGTTTTCTTGGCTGCAGAACCCGCGCCAGTGGTTTGATATTAGGAAGGCTTGCACTGCTCTATCTTGCTCAAGATAGAGAAGAATTTTAGTTGATGGTCGCCAATCTCTGTTTAGGCAAAGGTACTTAAAGAAGAAAGAAGAACGACGAAGACTGAGGGTTGAAAAAGGTTTCTGCACAATGGATTCCCAACAGGAATTAACTAAGAGAGAAAGTTCGAAAGAACATTTGGCAGTTTTAGAGAACAATGAGAGTTATTTTTCGCGAATTGCCACATGCAATAACACTTAGGTGGTTTATCAGAATCTTCCTACTATATATCCATGTCAGGAACCTAATTAACTTAGCCTAGGTAAGGATTTTATGTTATTTTAAAGGAAATCATGGTAATTGCGCAAGTCCAACTTTCACTTGGCCGTTTTTTTTTTACTTTTAGAAAACTGTGCATGTGTGGCTATTCTAAAAGATTAAGTAGTCTCTAAAGACAACATTATGGCTAAATGAAAATCACAACTCTCTAGAAATACGTCTGAGTTTAGGGCAGCTAGAGTACATCGAATTGGAGAGTTAGCACTAAATGCTCACAGAGGCTTGACGTGTAAGAACAATGGCGCCTATTCCTAATATTCCTATAATCCCAACGGATCTACCGATTCATTTCAAGCGGTTGCAGTTTCCGGTGAAAGGACCGGTTGCTGTCACAATAAACTAGTTCCAGGGTCAAACTTTCAGACTCGTTCGAGTCGATTTGAGACAGGAATGAATTGTCATTTATATGCCGGGTTATCAAGAATTGCAACTCCAGACATTCAATATATTTTGCTACCAGAAAATAATGAAACATTAAACATGATATACAGAGAAGCTCTAACCAATTAATATAGCTGCTTAAAATGAAATAAAGTAAAAAAAATAACGCTTCCATGACAACGAAGTCGCAGGCGGTTATATATGTGTGTGTGTATATATATATATATATATATATATATATATATATATATATATATATATATATATATATATATATATATATATGTATATATATATATATATATATATATATATATATATATATATATATATATATATATAGGTTGAAAAGTTTTTGGTTTAGCTACTTAAAACACATTTTTTTTTTGCAAAAGTCGACTTTATTCATGAATATAGTCTCCTTCAAGAGCGATACAATCAGTCTCACGCTTTTCTAACATTTCTATACCTTTCTTGTAGAAGGATTTGTCTTTGCCTTCAAAATAGGCCTCAGTTTCGACGATAACTTCTTCATTGGAACCAAATTTCTTTTCTGTGAGCATTTTTTTCAGGTCTCTGAATAGATAATAGTCGCTGGGAGCCAAATCTGGAGAATACGGTGGATGAGGATGCAATTCGAACTTCAATTCATGCAATCTGGCTATCGTAACCATTGACTTGTGACACGGTGCATTGTCTTGAAGAAAGTGCACTGTTTTTTTGTTCATTTGCGGCTGTTTGTTTGCGATTTCTGCCTTCAAACGCACCAATAACTTTATATAATATTCGCTATTGATGATTTTTCCCTTCTCAGCATAGTCGAAGAAAATTAGTCCGTGCGCATCCCAAAATACAGAGGCCAAAACCTTCCGAGCCGACTGTTGTGTCTTTGGCCGAACAGAGCTTTCTCATGCCAAAATGTTCATGCAAAATATGACCAACACGTTCTTTTGATATCTTTAAGCTTCACTTTATGGTTGTCCAAACCAATTTTGTGGATTTTTTTAATATTTTCCGGTGTAACCACCTCATTTGGGCGTCCAGAGCGTTCAGCATCATATGTATCTCTACGACCGCGTATAAATTCAGCATACCAGTAAATGATAAGTGATTTTGTAGGGGCCGTAACACCAACCACCATTGCTTTGCTGGAATGGTATTTTTTCCCGTCAAATCAACATACGAAATTCGATTTTTTCCATTGTTTTGAAAATATCAAAAGTAGCGTGACTAAAACCACTATAACTTGTAAACTAATCGTCAAAATGTCATGCAATTTTGATACGTAGGAAACTTTTAAAAAAGGCGACATCTGTGTGTCTGACCAAAAACTTTTCAGCCTACGTGTTTTATTAATATATATATATATATATATATATATATATATATATATATATATATATATATATATATATATATATATATATATATATATAATATATAAGTTGAGCTCCGAACAAATGTTGCGCTCATACGAAATACCTAAATACTGAAATATTATGAAGAATATTTTCACTGTTTCGTTTTTATAATATCAGTGTTGTGGAATCAAATATCGATCATCAATGATCTGACAGTGCATCGAGCGTTGTTAATGATATTGTGAATTTGTTTTGGGAACACTCTAGAACATATTGTGTTTCTTGTGTGTATGAGGATATAAGTTTTATGGACAGTTCTTGAAACTTTCACTCTGAGTAATGCCTCAAGTACTTTTTATGGATCACCATTTTACAGAATTTACATAATATTTCTTTTGTAATATTTATTAACTTCATTTGTTTAATTTATTTTGTAATATTTATTAACTTACTTCATTTGTTTATTGGACAATATTTTAGATATATGAAATAACAGTAAGTATTTTAATTATAGCCTAGACTTTCCATTAAATAATTTTATAGTAGTCTTACAATCAAAAAAAAAATTACTATCAGGTTTTCGAGCTACCAGTGTAATATAATTTTTAATCTACTGCCACTCTATTTATAATTTTGCGTGTATCTATCAACCATGGTAGCGTAGGATAGATCGGTTGAAGTCAAACAGAATGGCCAGTTCGGCCATGTAACTGGAATCTATTATATTTTTTGTACAGATTTATGTTCAAGAAGGGGTTGGTGGAATGAGTAAAGACTACTTAAAGATTTATATTTCGGATAATACCAACCGTGAGGTAAAAATAAATCCAGAAATTAAAAATAACAGCAAGAGTTCGTTGACGAACGGGGACATTGTAGATCAAGATTAAGAGAAAATGATCTAATATGAAAGTATTGCCTTATTCTTAATACAAAATTAAAAATCATTGCATCATTCATCTTATGATTACTAACCTGAACTAAAGGTGATTGAAAGTTATCTCTTGCGTGAAAAAATAAAATATTTAATCAGTTCATTGTGTTATATTTTTAATAATTCTAAAATTTCTGGTCAGCGAAAGTTGGAAATAAACGAGATGTTTTATTATAAATTTATCCTCATTTCTCTCCAAATAGTACATTTTTTTCTTTTTTAGATCTATTAGGTTGTGGAAAAAATGTTAAGCATTTTAAAGTCAAAATTGTGAGAATCATTTTTAGTGTCGGTCTGTCTGTCTGACTGTCACACCCGATTTTCTCCAAAATTATTTCACATAGAAAACTAAAATTTTTTGGCACTAATATTGATGACCCAGTAGTTTTAAAAATTTAGTTTTGACTTAAGGGGTTAGTTTTTGGGGGGCGAAATCGGAAGTGAAAAAAATTGCAGGGTAGTCGAGTCGGGTATCAAATGAAAGCTTGTGAAAACACTAGTGGTGAGTTTAACAGCGACATTTAGGTCACAGGTATACCTACGACGGTGATTATAAGTCACAGCTGCTTTTAATAGCGACTTAGGTCGCTACGTGATTACATCCCAAATCTCCAGAAATCCGAAACTACTACTGTTTAATGATCGACAACGGCGCCTGTCACAGCCAGCCAATTTTACGACCCATTATTTCTAATATTTTCATGTATCTATTTTTGTTTTATTCATTTGCATAGTACTTTTGTTGTGTTATTATTTTTTTTATTAACGTCTTTCTGCCTAAATATACACATATAAGTATTTATCAAATTATTGGCAAATAAATTTATACAACAAAATTTTACTTTGTAGTTTTTAAGTTAACAGCGTTGTCTGTAACGAGACGATAGGCGCCGTCGCTGATCATTAAATTCAGATCTGGCGGATCTGCGACATCTGCTTATGCAGCGAGTATTTAAAACAGCGACTAGAGTCGCTGCTTTGTGAAGAATTGCGTCGCTGGTATTACCTGTGACTATCTAAGTCACAGGCAAAAGTCACAGATATGATAATATCGCTCATCTCAAGAAAACACGAGTTCAAAAATATATATGATGTAATACTGAAGCAAACTTTTCTTCATATTATTTTTAAAAAATCGCCAAAAATCGCCCTCCCCCTACCCTATCTCTAAAAGTACTAATTAAAAAATTTCCAAAAAATTCTGAAATATTCTTCATGTAGACTGAGTGAAAATTATCACGAGTGCATTACGTCTGATAATTTATCTGGTTTAAAAAAAAGCTGTTTGACTTTTATGACAATATGGTAGAGATTTTAACTGTGAAAAGTTGTGAATTTAACCGGGACTAAGAGCTAGGAAATATCAATACGTATTCGGTGCAATCAGTTGTATACTTATATACTTTTCAGTACATTACAGTTTTAAGCATTTAGCAAACCAGATAAAATTTCCATGATGACTGATGACCGAGACAAAATAATTTTATTTTATTTGTTTATAATTAAACAAATATTAAAGTGGTAAATATTTGTTTTAAACTTTTACTGCAAAGATGTCTCGCTTTTAATATATTCTTAGTAATTCTTACATTGAAGATGAATGTGTGAGTGAATTTCATAGAATACTTCAGCAATCACGGTACGGAACACTAATTGTGCAAGCTCGACTTGGCGGGTTTCTGTTTTTTTTTTATGGGTCTAGCACACGTGCTGCATGGAGGTCCCTAAAGCGCTACAGATTCACGTTGTTCTTGAATCGCTGCAAATTGTACTCGGTGGGAAACACAGTCCTGGGCAAATTATTCCAAAAGGATGATGTTCTCCGTATAAAAGACTGCTTGAAAAGCGTTGTACGAGGAGTAATAAGCTGAACCTCATGCGGATGTGAAGTATCAGCGCGACGTGTATTTCTAACACGCACCACTCTGGGAGGAATTAAACGGGCCACATCCTCCGAACACTTTCCATGAAAATACTTGTAGAATAAGCTCAAGTCGCCAAACGTTCTTCGTTGTTCCAGCGAATCAAGGCCGCCGGTCAGTTCCGGGTCTCCAATCAGACGAACAGCTCTTCTCTGAATAGAATCCAACAAAAGCGGTGTATGTTTGGGAGCGGAGCCCCAAACATGGGAGCAGTATTCCATAGTTCGTTGAATTTGAGCTTTGTAAAGAATTAACAGTGTGTGTTATATTTGGAAAAATTTTTATTGAAGTTATTATGTACCATTTTGTTCGATAGTTTTCTGCCATTTTTTTGACAGCACCATAATCTCGTCACTCTAGAACTTCCGTAGTTTTTGGGCCAAAAATTGTGACACGTGGTCTTCATAAATCTCTTTTTAAACTAACTTAACACAATTCTGGAAGTCTGCAGAGATCGAAACAAATAACAGTTTGACAGTGCAAGATTCAGGCTATAGGGTGGATGCACTGAAACTCCGCAGCCAAGCGCTCACAATGTTTGGCGAGTCCGTTTTTTTTTCAATCACTTGCTGATAGTACAGTACAGAGTCAATCGTTTTGCTATGCTGCAGTAGCTCACGATGCACGATTCCTTTCCAATTCCACCTAGCATAACCTTTTTTGGTGTCAATCCGGGCTATGTCATCGTTCGTGGAGCTTTATCCTTTTTTAACCATATTATTCTCTCGTGTAATTTACCTTCTATCGCTCGTACTCCACCGTTTCAGAAATGACTCGATTTCGTTACGTTTCTGTAGAGATTAGCAGAAGGAAATTCGGCCGAGTACATTTTTTAGCATCAAATCATGTGGCACCCAAACATCGAACTTCTTTGTGCAGCCAGCTTTCTCCAAATTATTTAAAACTATTGCGTAATGGATGTTTAGTTCTTTGGCGATGTCATGGTTACTCAAATGCCGGGCTTACTCAATTTTCGCCAAAATTCTATTAACATTTTCTCTCATTGGTCAATCAGTTCGAGGAGCATTTTTGACATCGAAATTTCCAGAACAAAAGCGACTGAACCATCTTTTGGCTATTAGTTTGGATAACGCATCTTGACTATAGATAATAAGAATTTTTTCATAGGCCTTCGCAGCATTTGTGCCTTTATCGAAATAAAATTGTAAAATATAGCGAACTTTTGTAGAAATTTCATTCATCTTCAAGGTGCTCTAAATTAAGTCTGAATAAACGAGTTACAACAGTTTTTGCACGCCTACTACGAGGCTGGTTTGAAAAGTCCGTGCAAAGTCCGAGAGATGGCACCACCGGCGCGTATCGAGGTCATGTTTAGTTAGTAGCATCTCTTGAATGAACGGACACCAAGTTTCAGCCATATTGGTATATTTCTTTGTGTTTGGCATTTGTGTGAATCAAGGAAGTCGAGTGATTTTCAAGAAATGGACGAAAAAGAATTTCGTGTGGTGATTAAACATTACTTTATGAAAGGCAAAACGCCTCAGGAGACTAAAGAGAAGCTTGATAAACATTATGGTGACTCTGCACCTTCGATTAGAACAGTTTATAAGTGGTTTCAAAATTTTCGGACTGGCCATATGGGCACAAATAACGCTGAACGTTCTGGACGGCCTGTGGAGGTTACGACTCCAGAAATCATTGATCAAATCCATGATATGGTGATGGATGACAGAAGAGTTAAGGTGCGTGAGATTGCTAGTGCTGTCGGCATCTCGACTGAACGGGTACATAATATTTTGCATAAACATTTGGACATGAGAAAGCTATCCGCAAGATGGGTGCCGCGATTGCTCACGCTTGATTGCAGCTGTTCCAGAAGAATCCGGAGGACTTTAAGCGTCGTTTCGTCACTGTGGATGAAACATGGATACATTACTATACTCCTAAGACCAAACAACAATCTAAACAATGGGTTACCAAGGGGGAATCTGCACCAAAAAGGCGAAGACCGTTCCTTCGGCCGGAAAGGTTATGGCGACTGTCTTTTGGGATTCGCAAGGGATAATCCTCATCGACTATCTGGAAAAGGGTAAAACTATTACAGGTGAATATTACTCATCGTTATTGGACCGTTTGAAAACCGAGCTGCAAGAAAAACGCCCGCGATTGGTCCACAAGAAAGTCCTTTTCCATCACGACAACGCACCAGCACACACCTCAGCAGTTGTGGTCGCAAAATTAATGGAAATAGGATTCCAACTCGTTTCACATCCCCCCTATTCTCCAGACTTGGCTCCCTCGGACTACTATTTGTTCCCCAATTTGAAGAAATGGCTGGCGGGACAAAGATTTTATTCAAACGAGTAGATGATTGCAGACACTAATGGATATTTTGCAGACTTGGACAAATCCTATTATTCGGAAGGGATCAACAAACTAGAACATCGTTGGACGAAGTGTATAAGCCTAAAAGGAGACTATGTCGAAAAATAAAAAAAGTTTACCCCAAACACATAAGTAGTTTTTATTTTTGCACGGACTTTTCAAAACAGCCTCGTACTGTCAAATATCTCACTAAAGGTAATCCGATGCAACTTATATTACCTCAGGTATATGACACTAAATCGATCTAACGAAAAAACAGGCTCAATATTTTTTCGACTATACTTTTTGTTGATTCTAGTCTTTACCCAAGTATTCGAGTTTGAAGCACAATTAGTTATATTTGTAGATTTAAAAACAGTATTTAAACTGCTTATTTTCTTTCTACGGTACTAGGTTACTTTAGTGTTCGGCTTATCTTTTTTAGGAACCTTTCTTTCTAAAGTAACGAATATTTTATTTTTATTTGTTTAGATTTAAGTGTTCAATTTTAATTCATTAATTAATACAATTTTCCGTGGTTGTCTGATAAGCAAAAGCGTATCTTAGTCTTTAATTTCCTCGTATTAGTGTGTTGTACGGTATACTTATAGGATCACACACATCTGTCTGTCACATTCGATTTTCTTCGAAATTATTTGACGTAGAAAGTTGAAATTTAGTACAAGCATAGGAACTGTTGGCCCAATCAGAGCTGTGAAGTTTTGAAAGTTAAATTTTGACTTAAGAAGTTAGTTTTGGGGGGTGAAATCGGAAGTGAAAAAAAAAAAATTAACAGGTCGTCGAGTGGGAGCGTCAAATGAAAGCTTGTGGAAACACGAGTTCAAAAATATATGATGTAATACTTGCGCACACTTTTCTTTGTATTATTTTAACAAATTGGCTAAAAATCGCGGTTTCCCCCCATATCTCGAAAAGTACTAATCAAAAAATTTTGAAAAAATTCTAGAATATTCTTCATAAAGTGTGGATTGAGCAAAAATTATCATGAGTGCATTACGTTTAACAATTTATCTATTATTACAAAAATACTATGAAAACTATGTGACTTGATAACATGGTCGAGGTTTTATTATTATACTTTCCAGTATATTACTGCTCATGCGATGCTCCTGTAGGGAGACCAGAGTATTTTATTTAATTTGTTTATAATTAAACAAATATTTAAGTCGTAAATATTTGTTTCACACTTTTATGACCAGATTCTAGATTGAGCTAGATTGATTTATTGGCTATTAGGTAGCTAAGATACTATAACTACTATACATTACTGACAAAGAAAAAACGTGAAAATATATATTGGATTTTAGGACATATACATGTTAGGGATCTAATTGACTTAGCCTTAGCAATCATTGTATGGAACACTAATTGAGCAAGTTCGACTTAGACCTGGCCGTTTTTCTTTGTTTAAATTCGATTAACAAGATACAGTCCCTGGCCAAATTATTAGACGCACTGCAAGATTTCATGTAAAATATTAATTACCGAGTGATATTGTACCGTTTTATTATTTTAAATTGATTTGTTTTTTATTTTTATATTATCCAATCAATTACCTATTTATTTGACATAAATAAAACAGCATTAATTTAGAAAAGCATAAGTTTATTAAGTTTTAAAGAAAAGTGAAATTAATGTTAGTAAAAGTCAATATTTAGTTGAGCCACCTTTAGCCGCTATCAAAGCTTTAATTCTGCGCGGCATGCTATCAATGCAAGATTGTACTGTCTCCTGCATTTGAGGATGATGATTCCACACATGAATAATCTTTTCTAGGAGCTGGGTTTTGTTGGTAATCACATCTTTAGCCACTTCTCTTTTCATCAGCTCCCACACATTTTCAATGTGGTTCATATCAGGGCCAATCCAACAGAGGGATATTTTTTTCTGCCAAAAAAGCTTTAACAGACCGAGCAGTGTGACAGGGAGCTCCATCTTGCATGAAAGTGAATGGTTCCCCATTTGGAAACCATTCTCTGAGCTGCGGAATCAACCGATTTTGTAATACTTCTTTGTACTGATCTTGCCTCATTATTAATTTGACGACGTACAGACGTCCAGTGCCCTTGCCGCTGATGACTGACCAAATCATCACTTTGGTGGGATGTTTAACCGTCGGGACGACACAATCAGGATGAAACTTTTCTCCATGACGACGACGCACATACTGAGCTTTATTCTGCAAAATTTCGAATGTGCTTTCGTCACTGAAGCAGACCTGTCAAAAATAGGAAAAATATATAAACTTCCATGTTTATTTGCTTTATTTAACTGAAAATGATAATCATATTGATAATCAATTATTGATTAAATTGCTGTATCTTACCGATCTCCAGAAGTCCACATCTTTGTCTTGCCATTGTTTGGCCCACTTTAGGCGCTTTGCTTTCATTGCAGCTGTTAACTTGGGCTTCCTGGCGGGGCGACAGGCCTTAAAATCTAATTCTTTCAATTTTCTTCGAACAGTGCGCTCAGAAGCATTTACGCTAGCATCCTGGAGTTGTGATTTTATTACCTTTGTGGTAGCAAATCTGTTTTCTACACAAATTTTCTTCAAACATCTCTCTGACCGTGGAGTGAAAATTGGTTTTCTACCGCATCTTTTCTTTCTTTTCGGGCTTAATTCCTTCCCTGACTCAATTTTCTTTTTTATGCGTCGTACACTAGCTTCAGAAACCTCCAATCTTCGTGATATTTCTCGGTTTGTAAATGTTTTCGCAATCACAAGGGCCTTCACTTCAGCTTTTTTACGTGGTGAAAGATCGCCTTTTCTACCCATAATGAAAATAGTCCAATTACTTTTTTAAAACACTCCATACAAAATAAACTAATAACTGAGTAGTATAAAACTGTTAAACAAACAATCACAGTCCATAAAGCCACAGAAACACGTCCGTACCTGACTCGATTCCGATCGCGACTGATACAGGTTTGTACTTATTTACCTTCATGTATCACTTTGTCAACACAGTGTTGCCATATGTTAAAAATAAATACAAATATATAGTCTACAACAATTCTTTTAAATAAAAATCAATAATATTGTAGTTTAAATATACCATTATTGCATAAAAACTCTTAAGAAACATAAAATTACTAAAAAAAAATACTGTGCGTCTAATAATTTGGCCAGGGACTGTAGTCTATGCCGAAGATTAGCCATAATTTTAACAAGAGTGCCTTTAAAATTATCGTTGCGAGATTCTAACAACTATGTATCAATAAAACTTGCATTGAAATTTTCTAAAAGCTTAGCTTTGTAGCTGACATATTATTTAACAGTGCATATTTGAAATTCTGTTACTTGCTCTAGGGGAAAATTATTAATTACGGTACAGCAATTAATGTGCTTGAATGGAAAGTAATTTTGTTACACAGATTTAAAGGTCCAGACATGATTTATTTGCTACACACGTTTGTAACTGCAAAGTGTCATAATATAAAATATTAAAATATAATGGCTTTGTTTCTATAAAACATGATCAGTCAATTGTAATTGTATAACTAGGTTTGAACTCTGCAAACTACCAAAAAATATATTTATTAGAAACTCAATGGCATTTTAATAATAATAGGTTGTAGTGATATAAAGATAGGCTTTTCTTATATCTGCTAAATATTTATTTCAAAATTATTGAATCAAAAACTTGTAGGAGACGACGGTTTTTTATGGTGGCAGCACACGCGCTGCATGATTATGATTTCGATAAACCAGTATAAAGCAACGAGGCTTCATAGAACTAATACTGCTATGAGCGTTATTGAATCTATATTTTCCAGATTTCTTGTTCCAGTCTCTTGGTTTCGACACACTTGCTAGAAGATCAATTTTGTAGTTATTTTCTACATCAGAGCTCGAACTATCTTTTACATGATCAACTTGATATTTTGAAATTACTTTACTAATTCACCATCTTGATTTTCCGAGAACCGTGCATGCTGGGAATACACTTCAAACTCTTATCCTTCTGAACTTGTCATTTCTTGTATCAGCCTGTCCAAAAACACTTGTATATGGGATGAATTGTCTAGGACACTGTGATTTATATATATATATATATATATATATATATATATATATATATATATATATATATATATATATATATATATATCGGGCCTGTCTGGAAAGTAATGTCACCGATTTTATTGTGAGATGACTGTACGTCGCGGCGCGCTCTACCCGCTGGGGGTCGGTGGTGGAGGAAGCCAGCTACCGAGAGAGTACTTGGTCAGTTGTCCAGTGGTCTTGATCCTACCGATTTTTCGGTATTTCTACAGATATGGGGTCTGTCCTACCGAAATATCGAAATTTAACAATTTTTCCACGATTTTACGTTTCCAAGTTGACAACCCTTTTCGTTTATGTTTTTACGGGGAATACCCCGATTGTAAGATACGTAAGTATTGCAGAATGTTCCCGATATCTTCTGGGGAGTACCATTGTCTATATAAACAAGAATTTGGATTTTATTGTTTTATTGATTTTCGTTATTTAGAAGAGAAACTTTCTCCAAGTTACTAATAGTGTCTACTAGTAGTATCTACCAAAAACAATATTATATTACCAAGTCAAAATATCATCAGACGAAGAAACCGAGTACAAACGCGAGTGCAAAAAGAAAAAAAATACCTACAATTTTATAGAAAAGAATGGAAAGAAGAATTGTCAAGCTGGCTGCAAGAAAGTCGTAAAAGAGCAAACTATGCCTACTGTAAAAGTTGTAATAGGGATATTAATATTATATCAGGGAAATACGCTCTTAGGAAACACAATTCTTCACAAGCACACTCGGTATCATCAAAGAATATAAAATCACAACCAAAGATATCATCATTTACTGTGACAAAAACTCAAAAACCTGATATACAAGTTAAACAAGGTAAAAAACATTTCATTATTAGTGTTCCGTACGGAACACTTAAAAGATGACTTCGGTGTCTGTCTGTCTGTTAACCTGTCTGTCTGTCACACCCGATTTTCTTCGAAACTATTTGTCATAGAAAGAAATTTGGTAATAATATAGGAACTGATGGCCTTATCAAAGCCGTGTAGTTTTGAAAGTCAAATTTTGACTTAAGGGGTTAGTTCTGGGGGTGAAACTGGAAATAAAAAAAAAAAAATTAGTAGGTCAACGAGTGTGATGTCAAATAAAAGATTGTGAAAACACGAGTAAAATATATATATATATATATATATATATATATATATATATATATATATATATATATATGTATATATATATATATATATATATATATATATATATAATATATATAAAATGCAACGTCTGTCTGTCTGTCTGTCTGTCTGTCTGTCCGTTAGTGCGCTTATCACTGGAGAACCACTTATCCGATTTACGTACTTTTTTTTTTAAATATACATATGTTCTCTGGCCAGGTTATAGGCTATATTTTATTACGATAGGTAGCATAGGGAATGGGCAGTGACGATAATAGTGAATGAAGTCGGAAAAAAGTTTGCCGTTAGCGCGTTCCCTTGCAGTATACAGCCTAAACCATTAAATTTGAAACAATATTATGTAGCAGAGAATATCTATAATCTATAATCTATAATATATATAAAGCAATGTCTCTCTGTCTGTCTGTCTGTCCATTAGTGCGTTTATCAGGCGAGAATCACTTATCCAATTTACGTGTCTTTTTTTAAATTCATACATATATTCTTTGGCCAGGTTATATAGTAATAATAATAATCTACATCTATAATATATGTAAAATGCAACGTCTCTCTGTCTGTCCGTTAGTGCGCTTATCCCTCGAAAACTTACGTGATTTTTTAAATTCATACATATGTTCTCTGAAGAGGTTATATAATAATAATAATAATAATAATCTATATAATATATATATATATAAAACGCAACGTCTCTCTGTCTGTCTGTCCGTTAGTGGGCTTATCATTCGAGAACCACTCATCGGATTTACGTGATTTTTTTTTAATTCTTAATTTAATATATGTCAAAAAAAATCTATAAAATATATAAAACGTAACATCTCTCTGCCTGTCTGTCTATCCATTACTGCCCTTAGCACTCAAGAACCACTTATCCGATTTACGTATTTTTTTATTATAAAATACAAATGGAATAAACAGAGACAAAATGCTAATATATAGGAAAAAAGTTGGAAGTTTAGCTTCGCAGAAAGACTGAATAGATGGGAGGAATACTTTAAAGAAACATTAAATGGAGGTGAAAATGAGGAGTTGAATGAGAAATAGGAAGCAAAATTAACTGAAGGGAAGGAGGCGACAAATAAACCCTGCAAAGAAGAAATAAGAGAAATACTCAGAACCCAAAAAAAATAAGGCCCCGGGTGGAAATTGTAGAACTGATAAAAGCTGGAGGAGTAAATCTGGAAAATGAAATATGCCGGTTGGTGCAAGAAATATGGGAAACAGAAAAGATGCCAGTGAGCTGGAGAGAGTCGCTCATTTGTTCAATATACAAAAAAGGCGAAAAAACTATATGTGCTAATAATAGACCAATAGCCTTACTGGATGTCGTGTACAAGAGAGTAGTGTTGGCTATCAAAAACAGACTAGCAGAGCAAGCCGAGTCTATTCTGGGAGAGTACCAGTGTGGATTCAGGAAAAATAGATCGGTTACAGACCAGATATTTTCGACTAAGCAAATCCAAGATAATAGCTTAGAACAAAATTTGGCACTACACTTGGTCTTTGTGAATTTCAGAGAAGCATATGACTCTGTAAATAGAGAAGGACGCTACAAAATAATGGAAGAACTAAAAATTCCCAGTAAATTGATTCGCATGGTGAGAATGACCCTGAATGACACAGAAAATAGAGTGTTGGTTGAGGGCAAAGTATCAGACAAGTTTAAGGTGAAGAGAGGATTAAGACAGGGGGAACCAGTGTCGACATGTCTATTTAATTTGGTACTAGAGAAGATAATCCGGGAGTCAGAAATAAAAACAAATGGAACGATATACCAACAAACCTGCCAATGCTTGGCCTATGCGGATGATGTAGCAGTGATTACAAGAGCAAAAGAGAACCTCAAAAAGCCATAAGTAGGATAGAAGAAAGGGGAAGGATGAGAGGACTAAAGATAAATGAGGGAAAAAACAAAATACATGGAAATTCCAAAGAAGAAGGATATTAAAAACAACAAAAGTTTAGATATAATAAACAACTTAGGAAAAAGATGTATGTTTGAAAAGGTAGACAAATTTAATTATCTGGGAGTAACAATAACATAGAGTGGACAAGAAAAGACGGAGATACAAGAAAGAATAGTGAAAGGACAGAGATGTTTGGGGGAATGAATCCAATATTGAAATTAAAGAATGTATCAAGAAAAGCAAAAGAAAGAATATATACGACAGTTGTCAGACCCATGGTGACATATAGATGCGAAACGTGGAAACTGAATGCAAGAGAAAAGGAGACGTTGGAGGTGTGGGAAAGGAAAGCTTTGAGAAAAATCTACGGAGGAAGGAAAGAAGAGGGACTGTGGAGAAGAAGAACAAACTAGGAATTAAAAAGCCTATATACGAAACCCCTTATAAGCCAAATCATAATAAGCCAGCGATTAGGATGGTTGGGACACGTGGCAAGGATGAAGGAGGAAAGACAGGCAAAGCAAGCCCTAATAAGAGGAGTGGTTGGAAGAAGAGGCAAGGGTAGACCTCGACCTACATGGATTCAGGCAGTAAAGCAAATCCGGAGTTGATGGGAATCCTGCACTAGGAAAAGCTAACAGGAGACAAAAAAAAAAAGTGGAGACAAGTACGCAACCAAGCCATGGGCCTCTAAGGCCCCTTGAGCTATACAATAATATAAACATAACGAATAAGCAGTGACGATAAGGGTGAATCAAGTTCACGCGAGCGAAGCCGCGGGCACGGCTAGTATATATATATATATATATATATATATATATATATATATATATATATATATATATATATATATATATATATATATATATATATATATATATATATATATATATATATATATATATATATATATATATATATATATATATATATATATATATATATATATATATATATTGTAACATTCATTTTTTCCTAGATTTTAAGACCATATAATGTTACTGATTTTTCACTTTATAATGTACTTCTTTTCATTTTTCTATCGAGCGGTATATTAATCAGAAATTCCAAGCCGCTCGTTATATAGTGTGCTGTGCGGGTTTGCGACCGAATCTATCGATACGCCGGGATTGGTCAAATGTTTGTATCCGGAGTTTTGGTTCCGGCGTCGCCATATTACAGACAGAGTGCCCACGGCTTATTTAAGGGTCCGGAGGACGCGAATCTTGGCTTAGTAACACCGAGCCGCCGCCAGGCAGTAACATCAAGCCGCCGCCAGGCTTAGTACCATCAAGCCGCCGAGAGGCTTAGTACCATCAAGCCGCAGCCAGGCTAATTTCCACCGAGCCGCCAAGTGGCGATTTTCCACCGAGCCGCAGTAGAGGCTTACGACAATATCTACGAGAGCCAAGTTAAGCACGAGTTTTTTTATCATAAAGCCGTAGTGGGCTTTGTGTGTTTTCTAAATGGAGTAGCTAAAGTAGGCTCTTCTCAAAAGTGTGAAATCGGTTTTGTGTTCCATTGAAGGCCTAGAAGCCCGTAGGAAAACCGTAAGTTACCAGAACATACATCAATAAATATATTCCCCGCAAATAAGTGTTTTAACAGCAATTTGAACTGAAAAATCGCGAAGTGAATATCACGACTCTTCGATTTCGGGTGTAGTCAAGATTTAGAAGTAAAATCTCTGATGTAGGGACTCTAATTTATAAGAACTACTTTTAGGCTAGAATTTTTCTGTATTCCTTAAAACTGCAAAGGTTGGAACTTTTATTTTAAATCATGAATAAATTTCCTTTTTTTGATTAAAGCTAGTGTCTCACTGAATACCTATTTTTCTTTTCAGGATAAGAAAAGTTGTACTAGAATAATTCTTTTTAGTAATAACCGTAAAACACTTCAGTATTTTTTCATTTTTTTAACTGAAGTTAGATCCTTTCTATTTCAAAATGAATGGTGCCCAAAATTTGTACAACTGAAGCTTTTTAAAAATAGAAAATAATTCCAAAAAGACGTATAACAATTATCTCTTACCCATATTTCTCTACCAAGGAAAACTGAGCTAGTGTGTGTTTAATTTCTTTAGTTCTTTTAAAATCAGGATTCACTCAATTCATTATCAGAAATTAAAAAGAGGTTGCAAGAAAATTGCGCCCAAGCGTGGGAAAAACAATTTTCACAGGGTACAAAATGACGCCTCAAAATTAGGGAAAGTCACCATGTTACAAAATAGCGCTGTCAACGCGGGGCTTTTGGAATTTTATTTTTTAAAGGGTTCAGTGTACTAGCTTTCGAACAAAGTAAAAGCTCTAACTTTTCAGATATTTTTATTTCTTAATATTTATTAAACGAAACTACACAATAGCAATAAGACAAAAGCAGGAAATTTGTAGAATTATTTATTTCAATTTATCTGATGGTGGTATAGATATTTGAATTTTGTTAATCGACTCTAAGATAAGTGATCCCTGTTTTTTTCTTAAAAGCTACTTTTATAGTTCAGATTAGCAGATGTGCTGGTTTACTTTAATTTTTGCAGTGTTAGATTTATTTTGTGGTTAACCGAAGAAAAAACTGTACTTTTTTCTCACCGATGTTTTGCATGAATATTAAAAATACTTTGCTGATATGAAACGATATTTGGAGATTTTTTTGTTGAAAATTTTTAACATATTTGGTAAAAGAATTTTAATACAAGGCAATACTTAGAAATTTTTTTGAAATTGTTGAAGATTTTTTAAATGTTTGGTAAAGAAGTTTACATATTTTAAGTGCCTTTACATATTTTTTATTTTGACTATTGGGAGCACAGGAGAAATATTTTCACTACCTTTTAAACAATTCTTTTAAATTGTATTCATTTATCATGGAAGCTTTCAATTTTAAAGTCAATCACCTACTGGAATATGAGTTAGACTATGAAATGAAAATCCGTCGTATTTTCTCAGAACGTCCGGTCGCGGATAAAAGAAAGATTCCAACGAGGATCTTAAGTAAAGGAATAATCCAATAGATCAGATTGGACTAAATAGTTACAAAAGTTTCTGATTTTTTTTTAAGTCTAATAAAAATCCTCCTTCTCAAGTTAAAACTCCTGCTTCTCCAAATGGTCACATATCTCCTTTATTCGTGCATAAATATTTAGATAATAGACCGCATATAAAGATAAATCTATTAAGTGTCCATTTCTCGGCTTTATTTGACTCTCGTGCAAATACCTCAGTAGGTCAGAATGGTATTAAAATTTTAAGTCGTTTAAGAATAAAAATATGCCATATCGAAAATAGAAGTGTTACCACTGCAGATGGCAGCCGTCTAAAAGTTTTAGGTACGGTTGAGTTGCCGCTAGTCTGCAATAGTCATTGTTTAGTAATCTCTGCTCTAGTAGTACCTTCTCTATCACATACTTTGGTTTTAGGATGTGATTTTGCACAAAAATTCGGAATTTTAGTAAATTTTAATTTCACCGACGTGCGTAGTAGGATACATAAGGCTTATGAACGGAACAGTAAGTCTTACAACCTTAGAAAAAGGGATTTTGCCTTTAATATAGGTGATCACGTTTGGCGAAAAAATAAAATTCTTTCCAGTGCAGCCGATAAATTCACATCTAAGTTGGTACCTAAGTATGTGCATTGCGTGATAAGAGAAAAGATTTCAGATTTAGTTTATGGTTTGGTTAATTTAGATGGGACTAAAATAGGACGATGGCATATTAAAGACTTAAAACCATTCAATGAACCTAACCCTAATGAAAGTTTGTCAGAAGAAGAATAATTTATATTTACATTATCTTAATTGCTTTACTTTATTTTTTTTGATGTTGCTCTGTAGAGGTGACGACCTCGTTTTTTTTGACTGTTATAAAAGTTGAGCAGAGAATAGCTTACTTTTATTGTTTAATGCTAAGGTTTTGGGTATTGGCCATATCCCAAACTTAGGTTGATTGTGGTTGATGTTTAGCATCGACTCAGTTTTAGCGAGCTTGCGAAGGAGTCACACTCAGGATATATCATAAGACTGGTATGTCGGTGGTCGCGGGATTTGATTTGCTTATGACCCCAAATAATATCCAGTTCTTGACACTTGGAAGCGAAATTTTGATTAGAGGCAATCCAAGGGGATCTTGAGTTAGGACAAGCGCAAGATGTAGCTCGTGTAGTGTGATGTAGAGTCAAAATTTTTATGAGCAATTTCAAAGTTTGTTACCCGAGTGGGTGGATTTCTATTACCTTAGTGGTATATGTTGGGTGCAATTAAGAGTAAATTGATTTTGGTTTATCCTGTAAGTCTAAGACTTGGATTATTTTGATTTAGATCTTCTTCTGAATTGACAAACTGAGGGTATACTCTATTCTTTTCAGGGCAGTTTAAACGTTACCTTTGAGTCACTAATTTTTTTAAAATTTTTTTGCATAGACTCATAGGCGTATGTTGAGTTTTTTCGGTATACTATCAGATTGATAGGAAATTGAAGCCCTGCAGGAGAACTAAAGGCTGATCATTTACAGGAGATGAGAGCAGAGTAAGACAGTCGTTTCACAAAGAAATGATCAAAATCTGATACCGAGATGAGAACCTTGTTAAGAGTGGCTAAGCGCAGTGAAGGAAGATTCCTAACCGAATTTTTAGATTTCCAAGAGGTAATCTAGGAGTTTGGGCTGACAGAAAACGGTTATGCCTGATACCTGTAGCAGTTTCTTCTAGAGGCTATTGTCTAGGAAGACGATTAACACCATGATCGAATATTTTAGCTGTCAACGATGTTTTCTTCTTGTCTCTGATTAAGCTGGAAAAGCTCTTGTCGTCTTCAACAGTTTTGTTGCGTTGCCACCGAAAAATAGAGAAATTTTTGCTTCATGTAGCTTTTTAAGCTCATTTTCGTAGTTTGGAAATTTCCGTTAGAAGCTTGGTTAAGTCAACCTTGTAAACCTTTTAGGTTGTATCCCATAAGTTATTTTTTACAGGCTGTGATGCACCGGGTGCTAACAGATGCCGTTACGACGTTTGGCAGGAAATTAGTCTTCCTGAGGAACAGACTGATTGGAAGGGTAGTCTATGGGGGGCGAACGTTTGACCTTTGGGACCTTTTAAAGGTTTTGTTACTCAATGGTTATTTCTATTTGAGCCAAAGGAGAGCCTAGCTACTGTAGTCGACCTCAGCTCCAATTAGCCTATTAGTGGTGACAGGCTGTTGGCAGTAGTGTGTTTCGGAACACCCTATTGATTAAATTTTTTTTGACTTATGGTGGTGTGGTAGACACCGTTTTAGTTTAGTGGATGCTATAATCTACTTCCTTTTGTTGGTGGACACCAGGGTCACCATTTCCGTATTTTATTGTCTCCACCTTTCAGTATATCGTGGTGAGGTGTTTGTCTCCTGTTATGTGGGATGGATTGAATGTTTTTCGTTGTTGTTCTAGGGCGAGACCAGTACACGAGGGTTCTTCATGCAACTTGGAGAAGCGCAATGCTGGTTAAATTTTATATCTCTGTGTAGCCACCCTGAAGAATGACGGAGGGCGTTTTTTTCTGGCTCATGTTTCTAGGCAGATTTGATGCGATGTGCCGAAGATTTGATTAGCTTTTGCTAAGAGCTTTCACCAAGCTCAGTATGGAGTTATCATAACCAAGAGTTTGGGATTTGAACTCCTGTATGTATTTCTGTATATATTTCTGTATATATTTCTGTATATATTTCTGTATATATTTCAGTGTATGTTGGTTGCCTGAGGGCATGTGCTCAAAATGTGTGATTTTGAGTCGTTTTGTTTATGGACTCCTATATATAGGATTATGACTTTAGGGAGGTCCTATTTAGAGACTAGCTGTCTCACATAGTTATGCTAGGAATGTTTCCTTGAATGTTAGTTGCGCGTGGACTAATCATTCTGTTCTTTGTGAACATTGCTTTTTGAAGCAGGATCATTCAGTTTGGTGAATTTTAGCTTTTATAGCTATTCACTGTGTTTAGAGTGAATTTTAGCTTTTGTAGCTATTCACTGTGCCTATAGTGATATTGTTAGCTTTTATAGCTGCTCACTATGTTAATGGCGAGATTGTTCTTTTAGAACGCAGACTTTGTGTAGTCGAGGACTATTTACAGAGTGTTTTCTTGGCGAGGAGCCGAGGCTTCTTTCTGGCGATGTACCAGAATGTTTTCTTGGCGAGGAGCCGAGGTTTTTTTCTGGCGATATACCAGAGTGTTTTCTTGGCGAGGAGCCGAGGTTTTTTCTGGCGATATACCAGAGTGTTTAGTTGGCGATGAGCTGACGTGTTTTCTGGCGATCAACCAGAGCGTTTTCCCTGGCGACTTTAGCATGTCTGGATGTCTTAGGACGTCGACATTGCGTTATAGAGTGCGATTATCTGGCGATCAACCAGAGCGTTTTCCCTGGCGATTTTAGCATGTCTAGATGTCTTAGGACGTCGACATTGCGTTATAGAGTGCGATTATTTTCTGGTGCGACTAGTAGTGATACTAGATTTGGAATGTTCTCTTAGCGATGAGCTAGAGCATTGATGGCGATTTTTTCCGAGCGTTTGTCTGGATTTTCATCCAGGTGTTTTTCTTAGCCTTGTGCTAAATGGTCTTACAAGACTTTCTCCTTTTAGTGTTAGTGTTTGCACTAGAATCACTTATTTTTTTTGTTTTTCTTTATTTAAGAATTTTTATAAATTTCTTTTGCTGAAATAGAAAATTTTCAGATAATCCTTAAAATATTTTAAGGGGGGTGTTCATACTTTGTTTCAGTTCATTTTTTTTGATTTAGACAAGAGTCTAGACAAAGTTATATTTTTTTTTGTTTTGGTAACAATAACAGAGCTGATTCTTTTATATAAGAAGACCGCGATTGTTACTTTGAACAGGTATTTCTTATGTTCATGCAAGGATTTTTATTTACTTTTTGATGTACTTAACTTTAGTGCTTAATTAAGTTAAGTCTAGTTATAAGATTCTTGTGTACATGCAAAGATTTTCATTTGGTTTTCATTGTACTTAATATTAGTGCTTAATTGAATTAAGTCTAGTAGTAAGGTCCGAAGTTTGTAATTTTGTTTTAAGTTCTGACCTTAGTATTAAGTGATAGTGTACCACTTTGTACCTTTTCATAAGTAGCCTTAGTTTAATAGACTAGTGTAGTCTATTTCTTTTTGGAAGGGGGTAATGTAACATTCATTTTTTCCTAGATTTTAAGACCATATAATGTTACTGATTTTTCACTTTATAATGTACTTCTTTTCATTTTTCTATCGAGCGGTATATTAATCAGAAATTCCAAGCCGCTCGTTATATAGTGTGCTGTGCGGGTTTGCGACCGAATCTATCGATACGCCGGGATTGGTCAAATTTTGTATCCGGAGTTTTGGTTCCGGCGTCGCCATATTACAGACAGAGTGCGCACGGCTTATTTAAGGGTCCGGAGGACGCGAATCTTGGCTTAGTAACACCGAGCCGCCGCCAGGCAGTAACATCAAGCCGCCGCCAGGCTTAGTACCATCAAGCCGCCGAGAGGCTTAGTACCATCAAGCCGCAGCCAGGCTAATTTCCACCGAGCCGCCAAGTGGCGATTTTCCACCGAGCCGCAGTAGAGGCTTACGACAATATCTACGAGAGCCAAGTTAAGCACGAGTTTTTTTATCATAAAGCCGTAGTGGGCTTTGTGTGTTTTCTAAATGGAGTAGCTAAAGTAGGCTCTTCTCAAAAGTGTGAAATCGGTTTTGTGTTCCATTGAAGGCCTAGAAGCCCGTAGGAAAACCGTAAGTTACCAGAACATACATCAATAAATATATTCCCCGCAAATAAGTCTTTTAACAGCAATTTGAACTGAAAAATCGCGAAGTGAATATCACGACTCTTCGATTTCGGGTGTAGTCAAGATTTAGAAGTAAAATCTCTGATTTAGGGACTCTAATTTATAAGAACTACTTTTAGGCTAGAATTTTTCTGTATTCCTTAAAACTGCAAAGGTTGGAACTTTTATTTTAAATCATGAATAAATTTCCTTTTTTTGATTAAAGCTAGTGTCTCACTGAATACCTATTTTTCTTTTCAGGATAAGAAAAGTTGTACTAGAATAATTCTTTTTAGTAATAACCGTAAAACACTTCAGTATTTTTTCATTTTTTTAACTGAAGTTAGATCCTTTCTATTTCAAAATGAATGGTGCCCAAAATTTGTACAACTGAAGCTTTTTAAAAATAGAAAATAATTCCAAAAAGACGTATAACAATTATCTCTTACCCATATTTCTCTACCAAGGAAAACTGAGCTAGTGTGTGTTTAATTTCTTTAGTTCTTTTAAAATCAGGATTCACTCAATTCATTATCAGAAATTAAAAAGAGGTTGCAAGAAAATTGCGCCCAAGCGTGGGAAAAACAATTTTCACAGGGTACAAAATGACGCCTCAAAAAGCGGGAAAGAGACCAGGTTACAATATATATATATATATATATATATATATATATATATATATATATATATATATAT
Organism: Pachyrhynchus sulphureomaculatus; assembly: GCA_019049505.1. Classification (NCBI taxonomy): domain Eukaryota; kingdom Metazoa; phylum Arthropoda; class Insecta; order Coleoptera; family Curculionidae; genus Pachyrhynchus; species Pachyrhynchus sulphureomaculatus. Next base: position 68,207,312 of record CM032452.1, on the reverse strand, counting down.
ATATATATATATATATATATATATATATAATGTAATACTTGCGCACATTTTCTTTGTATTATTTTTAAAAAATCGCGAAAAATCCTTGTCCCCCCACCTTATCTCGAAAAGTACTGATCAAAAAATTTTGAAAAAATTGTGGAATATTCTCCAGGGGGTGTAGATTGAACGAAAATTATCACCTTTAATAATTTATCTGGTATATAAAAAAACAAAAATTTCAAGGTCATCAATTTTCAGTAAAGATTGGAAACAAACTTTGTTGAAAACTCATTTGGGGTGTGTTTTGTGAAGTCACTGATCATTTTATACCACCGTAACAACATTTTTTATTTTAAAAGCAATCAACGTACGGAACACTAATTGTGCAAGTTCAACTTGCACTTAACCGGTTATTTTTTACTAAGCACCAGTACATTGTTATATTATTTTGTATTCTACCAGTGTATAGTAGATACGTCTTTTTTAATTCCTTTTTATATTTTCAGGTGAAGTAAGATCACCCTCGTTTGTTGCTGAACATAATCTACCATTTACCATTATGGAGCACCTACCGAAACCGATACAGTCCGTTTGTCCCGATTCAAAAATTGCAAAAAAACTAAAATGTTCGACAACGAAAACTCACGACATAATTGATCATATTATAGGCAAGGAAAGTTTTGATAATTTATGTGAAGGTCTGCGGTAAACTAAGTTTTCATTTATCATTGACGAGTCCACTGATCTTACGGAAAACCATAACAAATAGATGCTCGTACTACACTCTGTCGCCGACTTACTAAGCCTATTCAAGCAGAGCGGCACAGCACGGCTGGCACTTATTGCAGAAACGCACCTTTCTCGAGCTTACTGCTCGAAGGCATAGATGGCAGCATTGGTATAACAACTAAAGACGAAATGAAAAGAATCGCATTTTTATAATTTACCAAAAGTGTTCTTCGTATTTGCTGAACCATCCCAAGACGCATTTCGCGGTATTACGGCTCATCAGCTGGGCTAGGTTCAGCAAATACGAGAACACATTTTTAGTCCTTTATCCAGGTAACTAACGGAAAACCATAACAAATAGATGCTCATGTCGCTCTGTCGGCGACTTACTAAGCCTATTCAAGCAGAGCGGCACAGTACGGCTGGCACTTATTGCAGAAACGCACCTTTCTCGAGCTTACTGCTCGAAGGCATAGCTGCCATCTTGCATCTTGGGATGGTTCAGTAAATACGAAGAACACTTTTGGTAACTTCTCAAAATGCGATTCTTTTCGTTTCATCTTTAGTTGTTATACCATGCTGCCACTGATCTTAGCTTAACCAAACACTTGTGCTTAGTCGTGCGATATGCGAAAGAGCATCGCATCTGTGATTGTTTTTTAGCTCTTATTCCATTAGAAGCTGCTAATGCAGTAACCTTATTTGAACAGATTCCCAATATTTTTATATCGGGTCTTCCATTAAGGACTTGACAACTTTTTTTTGAAATAAAACGCAACCCATTTGAGACATTTCGAAAATTTTATTATCGGCTTGAAGTACAATCAAAACATTTATGTATGGAATTCGACTTCATTCATATGTCCACCACGGGCACGTTTGCAGCGGTCGATTCGTTGAGCCCAATTTTCTATGACTCGGCCACACATTTCGACGGAAACGGCCGCTATCTCTCTTTCAATATTGGCTCTGAGCTCCTCTAACGACGCAGGCTTGTTAGCATAGACCAATGATTTAACGTACCCCCATAAAAAGAAGTCTAGAGGTGTTAAATCACACGATCTAGGCGGCCATTCGACGGGACCATTTCTCGATATAACACGTTCACCGAATTTAGATTGCATTAAGTCGATTGTTACACCCGCTGTGTGGCTTGTGGAGCCGTCTTGTTGAAACCACATATCATTAATGTCTAGCTCATGCAATTGATCAAAGAAATAACGTTGCAACATGCCTCTGTAGCGATCTCCATTGACTGTAACGTGACGGTTATTTTCATCAACGAAAAAGAACGGCCCAATGACACCACCGGCATGAAAACCGCACCAAACAGTAATTTTTTGTGGATGAAGTGATGTTTCTTCAAGCACATGAGGGTTTTCACCTGACCAATAACGCATATTCTGTTTGTTGACGAAGCCGTTTATCCAAAAATGCGCTTCATCACTAAAGATGATTTTGCGATGAAATTGGTCATCTTCTTCTAACATTTCTAGAGCCCAATTCGAGAACGTACGTCGCTTCATATGATCGAGTGGCTTTAGTTCTTGAGTTAACTTTAACTTATAAGGGTGCAGGCCAAGATCCTTTCGCAAAATTCGCCATAGTGTGGTCTGAGCGATGCCCAATTCTTGAGAAAGCCGTGAAATCGACTGTTTTGGTTCGTTTGAGATGGACGCTTGAACGGCAGCAATATTCTGGCCACTTCGACCAACCCGTTGTCTCACTGGCACGGAAACATCCAGCAGCGAATATGTTAACTCAAATTTTTTCACTAGACTATGTATTGCGTGTCTACTGGGACGAGAATTACTACCAAAAATTGGCGTTAACGCTCTTAAAGTTGCAGTCACCGACTCCAAATTTTGGTAGTAAATTTTAATTATTTGTAAACGTTGTTCGTTCGTGTACTTCACCATGATGAAAATGTTGACTTTACTGAATGTTTTGACGTTGACAGTTCGGTGATTGGCTTAAGGGTGCGTTCACAGTGAAATTTCAAAGTTGTCAAGTCCCAAATGGAAGACCCTTTATCTACTTAAGTGCACATCTTTGCGTGTCATATGCTTGTAACAAACTGCCACGCTTTATAGAGGATCTTAAAAGGAACATTTACAATTAATTACTTTTCCTCTAGTCCAAAAAGAGTTGCAGAGGTTAAAGACTTTCAAATTTTGTGTGACTTGTAAGTACATAAAATACTTCACCCCTGTCAGACACGCTGGTTATCAGTACATGCAGCGGTAAAAAGAATATTGCTCTAAAACTATTTTTCATACACCAAGTATTTAATAATGATCATCTTTTAGCTGCAAAAAATATATTACAGATGATTCAAGATCCCACTAAAATCCTATTTTTGGAATTTTTAGATCTTGTGTTACCATTTTTTAATGATTTAAATAAATAAATGCAGGCAGAACACCCAAAAATTCATATATTATATGAAAGAATAAGTCAGACATTAAGAACTCTTTTTGAATGCTTTTCAAAAAAAGAATATTTAACAAGTATTCCAATCGGAAATGTTGATTTTAAAAATCCTAGACATTTTATGGATATCGATGTCGTATACTATGGCACTGCGGCATCTAATACCATACACTACTTAGTAATTCAGATTTAAGCCCAGATCGAGTAAATTTGTTTAAACGCAGATCCCCAGATTTTTATATCGAAGCTTGCGAGCAAATAACTGCGCGGTTTCGATTGAAAAATAATCCAATAAAAGGTTTAGACATCATTGAACCAACGAATGTTAAAAGTTGGAAAACTGCTTCGATAATTCCTGTTGGTAGACTCTTTCCCAGTATTGTTCAGAATAATGATTTCCAACAAATTGATACAGAGTGGCGTATTTTAAGAAATTAGGAACAAATCAAAATATTTCCTGATGACTTGGAACTATTTTGGGATAATGTCAGTGTACTAAAGTATGACGATGACACTCAAATGTTTCTTTTGTTTACTTTCATCTTTACTATTTTATCACTGCCCCACTCATCTTGAGTTGAGTGCATATTCTCGCATATTAATCTTATGAAAACAAAACAGCGAAATAAGCTGTTTACTGAGTCAGTTACTAGTTTATTACATATAAAACGACTATTTAATGACGCTTATTGTTATGACTTCGAAATTAGTTCAAAGATGACTGCGGCTATGGTCAAAGAATATTGGTATGATCGTAAAAATTAATTAGATTTAAGTTTGTGTACCTATTTGATGTTAGATATCTTTAGTAATAAACTAATTACAAATTACTTAGTTTGTTATGTTGTTGGTATTTCGATTTCCTTTTATTTGATTAGTATTTACTAGTGTTTATTCATTAATTTATAAAATATTGTAAAAAAAAAGAATTACTCTTATTAGTTTTAAGTGTATACTTAGTATATTCTGTAAGATCCTATTATTTTACAAAGATAAAGAAGTTTAAAATAAACAAATTTGATTGAATATTTTTTTTTTTTTCATATATCGATTTTGGGTAAAAATATACCGATATTAGCGGGCAACTCTACCGATTTCGCATTTTGACGTCCGAGACCACTGCAGTTGTCTCTGAGCTCTCGGAGGGTAAGGACGAGCGATTTCGTGAACCTTTGTTTCGTCTCTTGTACAAGTCGCGATCCATCGCTCACTGGAACAAAGATACGCGATAAAATTTTCTGTGAAACTCATCAAGTCCGCAATGGAAACTTATGCAATAGTTCAGCAGGCCTTCGGGGATGAGTATTTTTCATAAAGGCACGTCTACAGATGGCACGAGGCGTTTTCAGAAGGTGAATGAGCAAATTAAAGATCAAGATCATGCACATTGTGTTTTTTGACATCAGGGAATCGTTTACCATCAGTTTGTACCTCCAACCATCAATTCTAAATTTTACGTGGAAGTGCTCAAGAAACTGAGAACAAGGCGTCAGGCCAGACATCAGCAGCGATTGGAAACTTCACCATGACAACGCCCCAGTCCACACCACCTCCGTCGCGACCAGCTACCTGGTCAGACCTAACGTGGCCACGCTGCCCGACGTGGTTCCCCCAAACTTCTTTTTGTTTCCCCGCTTGAAATTCCCCCTGAAAGAACATCATTTCAGAACAACTGATGACGTGAAAGCAGCTTGTACAAAGGCTTTAAAAAGTAATTCCTGACCAGGCTTTCTAGGACGCCTTTGCAGCTTGGAAATCGCGCTGGTAAAAATATATCGACGCAGAAGGAGACTATTTTGAAGAATTTTAATGTATTATACCGATCTGGTCAATAAATTTTTACTTTCCGGACAGACCTTGTATATTATATATATATATATATATATATATATATATATATATATATATATATATTTAGAGAAGTGACTGAGCGAATAATCATCATCATCAGCTAGGCAGTCCATCGTCGGACATAAGCCTCCCCTATGTACGTCCATCTTCTTCGGTTTAGGACCTTGTTTATCCAGCTGTATCCCACTAGTCTTTTTATGTCGTCAGATCATCGGGTTTGTTGGCATCCTCTAGTTCTTTTCTCATTCCAGGGCCTCCAATTGATTACCTTATGGGTCCATCGATTATTAGAGAGTCTTGCGATATGACCCGCCCATTACCACTTCAACCTGCTCACCCTCTCACTACATCAGTTATCTTGGACCTTCCTCGAATTTCCTCATTAGTCAACCTATCCCTCAAAGATATTTCCAACATCCTTCTTTCCATCGCTCATTGAGCTACTTGCAGGCGATTTATAATGTCTTAATTCAAAGCCCACGTTTCCGTTCCATATGTCAATACTGGCAACACGCATTGATCAAACGTGTTCGCTTTTAGTGTATTTGGGATATTGGAAAGGAAAATGTTCCGTAATCTGTCAAATGTCGACCAAGTCAATGATATTCTCCTTGATATATCTGCTTTTAAGTGTTCCTTGGATATTACTATTTTTTGTCCAAGAAATACGTATGAATCCGTACTTGTGATTTTCGCGTCTTCAATGTTCAGTTCTATTTCTTTATTACAGTCGTCATTTTTCATGAACATGGTTTTGGCGATGTTTATCTTCAGACCAATCTCTCTGGACTTGTTGTTAAGTTCGTTCAGCATTTCTTATTGGTGTTTCCTTTCAATACTATCTGAAATGTTGCATTTTTTATATATATATATATATATATATATATATATATATATATATATATATATATATATATATATATATAAAGAAAGAAAGCAAAAGTTGCCGTATCTAACAAAATTCTTAAATATAAAATTAGTTGGGGAACTCGGCGAAGAGCGTGATAAATGTTCACACAATGTTCATTTAGCCAGTATTTCGGTCCTTGGTTGGGACCTTCTTCAGGGCAAAAACTTACTCTGGGAGCGCTGGATCCTACTGTTGTCATTCGGTCTATCTGATATCAAATTGTTCATGCATCCAAAGTTTTGTACAATGTGTTTAGGGACAAGTCCCGTTGAACGGCATTTCAATAAAAAATTTCTCCTACTGGTTATTCTAGCTAACTTATGGTTATACTTTGGATGCATGAACAATTTGATCTCAGATAGACCGAATGACAACAGTAGGATCCAGCGCTTCCAGAGTAAGTTTTTGCCCTGAAGAAGGTCCAAACCAAGTACCGAAATATTGGTTAAATGAACATTGTGTGAACATTTATCACGCCCTTTGCTGAGTTCCCCAACTAATTTTATATACGGCATTGTTAGATACGGCAACTTTTGCTTTCTTTCTTTATTTCTTATAGAAATGGGTTTTTTCCAAGAGTTATATAGAATATATGGAGCGGAAACTACTAGCCTTTTCCGGAATTGGCCTAAGTATAACCATATTCCCATTCCACCATTTATTATTCGAACTGACTCGCTTTTGTCTGATGGTGGTTCAACTTTACTCTCATAAAAGTCCTTGTAGAATCTCTCTATATTCATTCATAGTTCATTCGTTTGAGTTATTATTTGGTTGTTCTCATCTACTAATTTTGTTATTTGTAGTTTATTTGTTTATTTATTTATTTGTTATCAACGGTAACACCATTTCTACAAAAAACATCGACAATATGCAAGAGAAAAAACAATGTGAATGAAAAATATAATTAAAGCTAAATGTAAAACTAATAGGTCAGAATGCAGGGTATTACAATCTAAATTAATCATTTTAAAGGTAAACAGTACTTGACATATAATACCAATGGGAAACTACCCGAAAATTAAAGAAACTCTATAGCGAGGTCAGTTGCTTGACCAGATTTTTGAATCGTTGTACTGGGCCATCAATTGGCAAATTATATTTATCAAAATTACGCTGCATTCTAAAGATTGGTCTATGCAAGCCATAGTTTCTGGTGACATTAGCTGGGTAAAATAACGACCTGGCGCGGGTACGATGCACGGTATGAAAAGATAATTTACTAAGTAAGTACTTACGGTCAATATATCCATTTAGTAGCTTAAATAAGAAATGTAGATCAGCTTGCATTCGTCTGTCCTGAAGACTGCACATATTTAACAATCTTTGTACCAGGTCATAGTTGGTATGTCCCTCAGTTAAAGGAATTTTCAATTTAAAAGAACATATACGTAAGAATTTTTTTTGGACACACTCCAACTGATTAATATGGACATTATAAAAATTAGACCACACCGGGCTTGCATACTCCAAAATCGGTCGAACGTACGAGCGATACAATAATTTAAACACATTATATGAAAAATCGGTGCTAAATCTATCAATAAAACCCAAATACCTACCGGCTCGCTGCACCACATTCATTTGATGGCCGATGAAAGATAAAAAACAATCAAACATCACGCCAAGATCCCTTGTTCTTCATTTATTGATCTTTGTAAAAGTTTTATACCCTTCTTGTTCTCCAGAGTTTCTTCAATTCTCTCATTGTTATAGTTTCTTACATCTCTTCTAATACATTTCTTTATATCGTTATTCAAAATTATTTTTACATGTCACCGTGTCTTGTTTCATAGATTTTCGTTTTTGTACTAGTTTGACCGTTTCTTTGAAGAGCTTTTCTTCTTTGATATTTCTCGTAAGAGCTACTTCTTTCGCACTTTCTACTATACGATGAACGATTTTTCTGTAAATTTCGTTGAGGGATGAAGATCCTCTTTGATTTCATGTTCTTCGAGTTTATGTATATACTCATTTTTCTTGTGTTTAAGTTGTGTTCTATCTACCATTTTCATCTTTTGATTCATCACTTTTCTTCTAGCGAATATTACACCTATATAAAGATAATGCTCTGCTAAATACAGCCTTAATACACAGTCTGCAAGAATTATGAATTTTTAAAATATAATCTTAAAACATATGAGTCAAAATGTGGAAACAAGAGGATTTTAGGGTATTTTAAATTTTACTTTCTAAGTCATAGTATCACATTTGATACGCTCTACATACTAGAAAACACATTTTACATTAGTAGCGTATAATTAATTTAGAATAATTGTGATTTATTACGTGCTTTAAAATTTATCAAATTACAATCGATTAACACATTATAGTTAAGTGTATGCTTATCTAAATATTCAAAATATTATACATTTCAAAATATATATAAACTATATTATGAAAGGCATATTCAGTTGGCAAGTGCGATTTTTCTTATAAGTATGAAGGCAATTTTAGGGCTCATTTTGTGTGCCACCCTTGCTTCGGCTCAGTTTGATCCTCATTTTTCTGACGGAAAGAATACCATTGTACATCTGTTCGAATGGAAATGGAGCGATATTGCTGCGGAATGTGAAAATTGGTTAAGTAAGAAAGGATTTGCTGGTGTGCAGGTATTTAAAAATTTTTCAAGAGTTTACAAAACTATTAATTACACACAATGTGGAAGGGTGTCAGATTTTTATGATCTTCCAGAAAACCAGCACTTTTCTGTTAGAAACAATATTGCATATGGAAATTTAATTCTAGAACAAAATGGACTTACAGTCATAAAGCAATATTAAAATTTGATTAGCCGCAATACTACTGAATCGATACGAAGTTTTTTGAGCCCCACTATTTTAAGCCTTTTTATGTTTGACTATAAGCAATTATGTTTAAAATATGTTTCTTATCATAACTAAATACGAGGAAACTTTCTCATGACACTGTGATCATTGATCCTCACTCTTTTTATAATCTTCTGTTAAAGCGATATCGTTCAAAAATTTCAGGTTACTGTAGCATATGTGTATTAAATCTGAAATCAATTTTTTTTTATGAGTCTAGCACACGTGTTACAGGGAAATCCCTAAAGCGCTCCAGAAGCGGCAAGTCTGCGGAAAAACTATTTACGCTGTTCTTGAATCGCTGTAAGTTGTACTCGGTGGGAAGCACAGCCCTGGACAAATTATTCCCAAGAGATGATGTTCTCCATATAATACATCCTTTGAACACTTTCCATGAAAATACTTGTAGAACAGACTCAAGTCGACAAACGTTCTTCGATGTTCCAGCGAATCTAGGCCGCCGGTCAGTTCCGGGTCTCCAATCAGACGAACAGCTCTTCTTTGAACAGAATCCAATAAATGCAGTGTGTGTTTGGGAGCGGAGCCCCAAACATGGGAGCAGTGTTCCATAGTTGGTCGAATTTGAGCTTTGTAAATAAGTAACAGTTGTTGTGGAGTGTAAAGCTTTCTGGTTCGAAATAATATTCCCAACTTTTGAGAAGCTCTCCTTGCTATGCCTACAACATGTTTATCCCAAGACATATTTACTCCCAAATTAACGCCCAACAAATTGAGTGACGATGCTAGGGGAATGGAGTGCCCCGACATGGCTATTTTAGGTGCACCAACGTTATCTTTTTTAGAAAAACTGCCGCCTGGGTTTTTGTAGCGTTAAATTTCACTTGGTTACTGTCACCCCAAGATAGAATTTCTTCCAGGACTTTCTTAAGTTGAACGACCTCCTGCTGTCTGAGGACATTCGCCTGAGTAGCCGATGTCCGAGCGTTCAATGTGAATGAAGAGATAAGCGTACTGTCATCTGCAAAGTTATAGATTGGATTCCCAGTCTTTTCCAGCAGATCGTTAATGTAAATGAGAAAGAGAGTAGGAGACAGAATGGAGTCTTGGGGCACACCGGCGTTGATAATGAAGGTATTAGAAATCAACCACCACTCGTAAAGAACGCTCTCTGAGGAAACATGAGAGCCACAGACAGAACTTTTCAGACATACCATAAGAGCGTAGCTTAGCCAACAGTCCGTCATGCCAAACACGGTCGAATGCTTTGGATATGTCAAGAGCAACCAACATATGTTACAGAAAATCTCTTGTTGATCTATGTGTACGAAAGCCATATTGGTGACAGCTAATAATGTTGAATTCTGCAAGATATTTTAGAAGATGCTGATTAATAACCTTTTCCATGACTTTTGATATTAATGAAAGCAGTGCGACTGGTCGGTAGTTATTTGGCAAGGTCTTCTTGCCTTTTTTAGGTATCGGCTGAACTGTGGCACATTTCCAGCAAGAAGGAAATATTCCGTTTCTGTAGGATAAGTTGAAAAGTCTACAGAAAACTGGTGTTAGTTCCTTCGCACAGTTTCTGAGAACTATGGCAGGTATTCCGTCAGCTCCAGAAACCTTTTTGGTGTCTAGCTCAATTAAAATACGCTTTATGATACGCTGTCTGAAGACAACATCGGGCATCCTTGACTGCAATATAGGAATAGTAGGTGGTGTTTTTCCTTGGAAATCGACAGTAGAATGTGAAGCAAAGAGTTCAGCCAAAAAGTTCGCTTTCTCAACAGGTGTCGTTGCAATTGAATTATCTGGCCATGTGAGTGGTGGCATGGTGGACTTGGTGAAATTTTGACTAACTGCCTTAGCGATTTCCCAAAAGGACCTGGAATTGTTGGGACAAGCGAGAAGTTTGTTTCTAATTCGTCGATTGTGTGCCTCCTTGGTTTCGTCTCATACCTCATTATGCTTGATAGGTATCGTGTTATGCGAGCAGACAGACAGATCGATAAACAAACATAACGGAGAAAGCTTGAGGCTACGGAATCAATGAAGGAATCTCGGAAAGTGATTGTGTCGTAAATACGTAAGGAAATAAAAACTAATATACAAATTCATGAAGTTCTGCAATATTACACTTATAAATCAAAATTAAGAAACAATTTTCACAAAAGTTCTGGAACAAAGTTTGGAAATCATTTGAAATAAACATGTCTGCAAAGTTTTATTACGCTGTTTGCAAATGAGGTTATACAAAAGTAGTAGATTAGTGATTTAAAACTTTCCACATTGGAAAACTTTAGAAAATAAATACGATTAATATAGGAGTTATTCTGCGGGAGTTTGAAATTAAGGGACAACATCATTTTACAACACTATAAAACAAAGAGCGCAAGAAAGATATTTATAGCAACGAGAATTTGGAGGAATTAACAATACCAATCAACAGATAATTAATCCTGCCAAGTTCTATTAACTGTTTTGATTGTTGCTGTTATTTCTGCCAAATTCTCGTTGCTATAAACATCTTTCCCACGCTCTTTTGTTTAGGGTGCAAAAAGGCTTTTCTTCTTAAAGTTAAACGCCTAAAGAGCCTTTTAATCGCAATTTTCAACCTCCATAAGAATCGTAGTAAAGAATAAAAACTTTTTAAACATTTAAAATATTATTTAAAATGTCGGACTGGGGACCGAATTTGAGCTTTTAACATAATAATAATAACCGGCCAAGTGCAAGTCGGACTTGCGCCGTTGGTATTGCTTATGTTGAATGCTTTAAAAAATCAAAATTTGTGTTACGGAGGTATAAAATGATCAGTGACTTCACAAAACACACTCCAAATGAGTGGTAAACAAAATTTGTTTCCGATCTTTGTTGAAAACTGACGACCTTGAAATTATTGTTTTTTTTATATACCAGATAAATTATTAAAGATAATTCACTCGAGATATTTTTCGTTCAATCTACAATATTTTAGAATTTTTTCAAAATTATTTTTATCAGTACTTTTCGAAATAAGGAGGTGACAACGATTTTTGGCAATTTTTTACAAATAATACAGAGAAAAGTGTGCGCAAGTATTACATTATATATATTTTTGAACTCATGTTTTCACAAGCTTTCATTTGATATCCCACTCGGTGACCTGGCAATTTTTTTTTCACTTCCAATTTTACCCCCCAAAACTAACCTTTTAAGTCAAAATTTAACTTTCAAAACTACACGCCTTTGATGAGGCCATCAATTCCTATATTAGCGCCAAATTTCAACTTTCTACGTCAAATAGTTTCGGAGAAAATCGGGTGTGACAGACGGACAGACAGACGGGCAGACAGATGGACAGACAGACGGACAGACACCGAAGTGATCTTATAAGTGTTCCATACGGAACACTGAAAATAAATTTTGAAAGAGACATTTTGCACTATCCTATTTAAATTTTTTAGTCTTTGTCTGTAAACGTTAACTGTATAAATAAACTTTCCAACTTATGATCACCTCTAAATCTTCAGATAAAAAAAAATAATACTTTCGATTAAAATAAAGTTTGCATTTTTGGAAGGGAAGTATATCCCGAACTATTTGATTTAAATCTTCTTTTTTAATATTGAAAACATTTTAAACCGTTTTATTATTGGATAAGAGCTCACATTTTATAATTCAAACTTATCTGCCACCGCTAGCAATGTTTCGCGACGATAAAGGTTCATCTAACTTCCTGCTCCTGTTGAAATTGAATTGAAAGCAACAGTTTCTTTAGATTTTGGAATCAGTTTTGTGACGGTTTAATAATAGAAGGAATAAAAATATTTACAGCTGTCACTTGTTCGCCTTACATCTATTAATTTCAATTTCAAGGTGGATAAGAATATTATTGAATGATAAGACATATATTGGGAGGCTAGTAGTAACGCGTTGCGAGTATTTTTATTGAAAAGGTACGCTATAAGAATTATCCCAAGAATTTCTTATCAAGAATTGCATCATAATTGTTTTAAGATATTTCAAATTGTATCGTTAGCGATAATTTATATTTTGAAAATATGTGTGTAAGTTTACATTATAATAAATGCTGTTTAAGTTTCTAAAGTTTAACGCTATGAAAGGGTTTTTTGTTGCCAGATTCTCTCCTTACCACTAAGTGTGTTTAGTGTTCCATACGGAACACTTATAGGATCATTTCGATGTCAGTCTGCCCGATTTTCTCCAATACTATTTGACATAAAAGTTGAAATTTTGCACTAATATAGAAATTGATAGCCTCATCAGAGTTATGTAGTTTTGAAAGTTAAATTTTGACTTAAGGGGTTAGTTTTCGGGGTGAAGCCGGAAGTGAAAAAAAAAAATTGCGACGTCGTCGAGTAGGGTGTCAAATGAAAACTCATAAAACACGAGTTCAGAAATATGTATAATGTAATACTTGCACACACTTTTCTTTGTATTATTTTTAAAAAATGTTGAAGAATCGCTACCGCCCTTAGCTCGAAAAGTACTGATCAAAAAATTTTGAAAAAATTCTAGAATATTCTTCATAAAGTGTAGATTGAGCGCAAATTATCACAAGTGCATTACGTTTGATAATTTATCTGTTTTAAAAAAAGACAACGAAAACTATGTGACTTGACAATATGGTGGAGGTTTTGTTAATATACTTTCCAGTATATTATTGCTTACGCGTTGCTCCTGTAGTGAAACCAAAGAATTTTATTTTATTTGTTTATAATTAAACAAATATTTAAGTCGTAAATATTTGTTGTGCACTTTTATGACTAGATTCTAGATTGAGCTAGATTGATTATTGATTATTAGGTAGCTAAAATACTATAACTATTTTACATTATTGACAAAGAAAAAACGTGAAAATACATATTGGATTTTAAGACATATACATATCATAGACATAATTGACTTAGCCTAGGTAAGGATTTTATTTTAAAAGCAATCACCTTACGAAACACTAATCGTGCAAGTCCGACTTAGACCTGGCCGTTTTTTTTTTTATTTAAATTCGATTAACAAGGTAGTCTACGCCGAAGATTAGTCATGATTTTAACAGTAGTCTCTTCAGAATTGTCGTTGTGAAATTCTAACAACTGTGCATCAATAAGATTTGCACACTCCACAGGGTGTAGATTGTATGAAAATTATCATGAGTGCATTACCTTTAATAATTTATCTGGTATATATAAAAAAAAACACAAATTTCAAGGTCATCAGTTTTCAGTAAAGATCGGAAAACACGTTTGGGATGTGTTTTGTGAAGTCATTGATCATTTTATACCTCCCTAACAGAAATTTTTATTTTAAAAGCAATCAACGTACGGAACACTAATTACGCAAGTCCAATTTGCACTTGACCGGTTATTTTTAAATTAGGTTTTTAAAATTTTAATGTATAAAACGGTTCCTTTTTATGAAAAATCTCCTACGGCTTCACCCGATTGTAGTTTGACATTTCCCCTTCTTTAAACAGCTTCGTCTTTAGTGTTCTTTTTTTTTAAGAAACCTTTCTTTGGTTTGTCTTGTCTCTGTATCACAGCATCCCGGTAGATGAAGCTCCTCGATAAATCGTGCGAGACGCATTTCTTCCAGATCACATTATGAATCTTGCCTGACATTGTCTCACAAATGCATACTGCTTGTTTGATTAACAAATATTCAAGTAAATATAAGATGAGGTCATGGACTCAGCTCTGTCACCACAGCTATTGCCAAAATCTTTAATCGCCTACGTTGAATGAAAGGAGTTAAGTTAAACTAAAGGATCTAAAGCTCAAATTTGAGCTCCGCACAGGGTGGTTAAATTTATCCTTGAAGAGTTGACGCCTCTCTGGATACCGTTCGTGGTACAAATCACTTGCCGCTTCCGAATTTTCTCCGGTTTGTATGAAACACACTATCATATCCCATTTTTCGTAATTTTCAAACTTCATTGCGATTTACTTGACAATTCAATAACTGATCCTAAAGTAAAATTTGACAACTACGAGTAAACAATTGAATTCAACCATATGGCCTCCCCGTCCAAAGCCTATTTCACAAAATGTGCATTTAAAACTCGCGTAAAAACTGAAAACCTTTATATTTTGAAGGAGATTTAAGCAAAATATAAAGTGTGCTATATTTTTAGAATGGTAATTTAAAGCTCTATTCGGATAAGGAAAAATCAACAGGGTACCCCATTTAAAAAATATATTTTTGCGTTAATAACTATTAGAATATTAGTTGTAAAAAAATGTAACTTACACTGCTGAAATCCACGTGAAAAAGTGCTTTGAGAATGTTTTTACAGAAACAAAAGTTTTCAATAGGAAAGAATTACAAACATTTTTGCAAAATGCAGATTTTTGAAAAATACCCTGTATATCTGAAACGATACTAAATATCGATATGCGGTTTTCACCACTGAGTTTATCATAAAAATTGAGCTTCAGACACTGACATCAGTTTTCGTCTATCTCCTTTAGATAAAGGGGTTTACCTTTAAAAGTATCCAATTTGGACTACCCTGTACATTGCTGACATATTTGTGGTATGGTCCCTTGAAAAAACAACAAACAAATTTTTCTTAGACGTCCTTATGCAGAAGGTAGCTTAACTAGGCAGTCACTTAAAGGATCGTCATGTCTTATTTACACGCAAACAATATTAAACTATAAATTCTGGTTATGTCTGTTGTCTTGTTTGTTAAAAATCCCCATCTAATCCCAAATTTACATGTTATCCCTGGCCTGCATGTGTGTGTTAAGCTGATCTCACTGGCCTGAGAACAAGAAGGGTATAAACCTGTCTATATTCGTTGTGGAGAAGGTCGTTTTTCTTTTTTTATCATTTTGTAAAGAATACCAACTGCTCACTCTATCAATAATTTGTGATACAATGAAAGTTCAGTATAAAGTGTTCCAATTAACAACTGGCTGTATGGCAGAACTGCCCAAGCCAAAATAAAATATTTAAAAAAGCATACAGTCTACAGACAGCTATTACACATTAACAGGTATTTGCAAACATCAAACTTACATGCATTAGCCTAAACCTTAATCTCAAGATCTTTCCGCCTAAATGATAAAACTAAAAGGCAAAAAGATACAGCACATAGATAATCAAAACAGCAATACAACAACAAAAAAAGCACACAAGCAAGATCCCACAAACAACCTGAAAACAAACTGAGAATTACACTCCCTTGTTTCGAAGACAGACTTCATTTGAACACTTCTACAAAAAAACAATATATCTACCACCTACAAACATATAGAACAATATGATAGTCACTCAGAAATACAAAAGACAAAATTATGCCAAAAAAGCATGACGTATATAGCATTCAAAGTGGAAATTGCAATAAGGCCACATAGAGAGAAACGAGCAGAAGGATATCTGCTAATATCGGTAACAAATAACATCAGTTCTCTCTCTCAAATTAAATTTCACCAGTTACAAGCAAAAATCCACCGTATAACATTATAAAACAAGAATCATCTTCGCGAATCGATAGAAATGGCTAACATTCTTCCAGCAGCATGAAAATGTGTAATAACACAAGACAGCAATGCATCTGCGACACAATATCTGTATTTTAACTTCAAATATTTTTTCCCTTAGTTAAAAAGTTTACAATAAACAAAAATACCGTGAAGTGATAAGATAAGGCATAATATATCAATAAAAAAATTCTTGAAAAATACAGGTTCTGAATTACCATATAAATTTTGGCTAATGTTACAATTTTCAAGATCTTAAAATAATAACGACGCCATTCCCGATAAGAACTTTCTGCGATAATTCTTATCGCATACCTTTGTAATAACAATACTTGTAATAGGTTAGTACTAGCCCCCCAATATATATTTTTATTAATCAATACTCTTACCACCTTAAACTATTTGAAATTAAGGTTAGTCAATAAGTTTTGAAAACGACACCTATGGAGCATAACTTGAACTAAATGTTGAACACCATTTTGCTTCATCTGTCATATGAACACACCCTGAATTTCAAGTCGCTATGTCAAGTCATTCATTATTTATCAGCTGGTTAAAATACAAGTGTTTGAGTATTTTTTAAAAATGGAAAAAATCGCATATCGTGCAAATTCTTTGTCTTGAAAGGTTTATCGGCAACTGAAATCAATGCAAAGTTAGTAATAGTGTTAAAGGAATGCTCTTTCATTCCCAACTGTTCATAGATGGACTCGAGTTTAAACGTGGTCGTACAAACGTCAATGGTGATCCACGTTCAGGACGTCTAAAAACTGAAGAAACTATTGTGCAAGTACAAGATATGGCAATGGAAGACCGTCGATTAAACATGGGATGATTCAGCTGAGGCTGTAGGCATCTCACATGGATCAGTATATGAGATCTTAACTAAGGTTTTGGGTGTAAGAAAGCTATTTACAAGATGGGTGTCGCATTGGCTAACATCAGAACAAACACGCACTCGAGAAAAACTTTCTAAATAACATTTAGCTAGTTTCACCAAGAATAAAACTGATTTTACGCATAGATTTGTAACTAAGGATGAGACTTGGGTTTACCAATATGATCCTGAACTTCGACAACCAGCTGCACAGTGGACTGAGTCTGGTTGTTCAGCTCCAAAGCAGCCAAAGTGGTAAGAGCCGTGCAAAAAAATTATGGCATCAGTTTTCTGCATTGTAAAAGGAGTTTTTTTAATTGATTACCTTTAAACCGGTAAAATAATCTCAGGAGGGTATTACTATAACCTTTTGGACCAGCTGGCTGAGAAAATTCATGAGAAAAGACCCGGTTTGTAGAAGAAAAAAATCATCTTTCATCATGACATGCATCTGCTCACCGAGATGCTTTGGTAATGGCAAAACTGGTCGGATTAAAATACGAATTGTTGGAACATCCATCCTAGTCGCGGGATCTGGCTCCGTCTGACTTCCATTTGTTCCCAACCCCAAAAGATTTCTATGTGGGAAGCGTTTTTCAGCAAATAATAAGGTGGTAGCATCCGTAGATGGGTATTTTGAAGGTCTTCCGAAAAACCACTTCAGCGATGGGGTAAATGAATTGGAAAATAGCTGAAAAAAATGTATTAAGCTTAGTGGAGATTATGCTGAAGAATACATGTATTTCGACTAACTAATTCATCTTGTTCATTTCTGCTTTTAAAACTTATTGACTGACCCGTATATGTAAGGCAGATAAGTGATAACTGCCAATAATGTTATTCCCTCAAATCGTCAACTGATCTCCAAATACAACTGTCGTTTTTGACACTATTTAAAAAATAGGTTGTCAGTAGTCATCGCTGACTAGCTGTCGAGCAGAATAGCTATATATAACCATATATAATATGCTATAAAAATTAATGAATATTAGTTATATCTGTCACAGTTATAGTAAAAGAATAAAAAATTGTACATAAAAAAATTTAAAATTTGTGTTGTTTTTATAATTATAAACTAAAATATACATTGGCTGTCAGATTAACATCTTTGAATACACCATTTTTGATTTACGGCCACTTCTGACCAAAAAGCGTCTACAATTTGATCATAACGTGGAGACGATATCCTAATATCAACAAGGTACATAAAAATTCGAAGTCAACAGGTCAAAGAACATAGGAAAAGTGTACCTGAACATTAATTTGGCTACAAGATATAAAATGGGCAAAAATGGGTAAAAATGGGCGAAAATGGCCATTATATAAAAAAGAAAAACGTTTCACATTTAAATGCTTAACCTATTTCAGCAAACCAACAGAAAAACTGGGAAAATTTTTAAATCAAAAAAATACCAACATAGCTTACAAGACTAACAATACTATAGGGAAATATCTCAAAAACTACAAACCACAAATCAATAAAGACAATAAATCAGGGGTTTATCAATTAACATGTGGGTCATGTCCTAAAACATACATAGGACAAACTGGACGTACATTTATACAAAGAATTACAGAACACGAAAAAAGTTTCATCCATAGAAACTCTAATTCAACATATGCTAATCATCTTTTAACAGAAAATTACACGTTTAACAAGAATTTCAAAATTTTACATACCCAACAAAAAGGTTTAAAACTAAACCTTTTAGAGACAATGCAAATAAATCGATTAAGGACTACAGGTACTTTACTCAACGACCAGGCAGATTTAAACAATTCACCAATATTGAATTTATTCTCCTAATTCCATGTCTGTGTGGGTTTTCCAATACTATCAATGTAATTTAATTAGGTGTAATATTATAATTAAGAAATTATATAAAATTGTAAACCTGACGTGACAGTGTAAAATGTAGATCTGAAGTCTTTTATTATATATTTATAAGGAATTTCCATCAAGTAAAAGCTACAGCCATCCAAAATTTATTTGGGCTGGCTTTATCTTTGAATATATAACTTAATTTCCTGAATGCGCACCATCCAAGCCTGATTCTCCTTGAAATTTCATCCCAGATACTGTCTCTCATCGTAGTAATTTTTTGCCTCAGATACACATAATTCTTAACAATATCGAGAGCTGTTCCTTCCAAATTTATAACCATGTTGTTATTAGTGTTACCTAGGATACCTGTTAGTAATAACTAATGCTTAATATACCTATTTTTTGCAGATTTCTCCTCCTATGGAAAATGCAGTTGTTAGTAACAGACCCTGGTGGGAAAAATACCAACCTGTCAGTTATATCCTAAGTAATAGGTGTGGAGATGAAAACGCTTTGTCGGACATGATTAAACGTTGCAACAATGTCGGCATTAGGTATTGTAAAACTCTTTCCCAATTTTCAAGTTCAAATTGTTACAGTACTGTCCATGGGCTACATTTATATTCCGTTTTATACTTGTTTACTTGACACTTCACTTGTCAAACTTGTCATTAAAAGCAGAAATTAATGAAGTTTGACGCACTGTGAAAGCATGATGATTGAAACTGAGTAAAACAATTTAGCTCAAAGAAACCTCAAATTTATAGTCCAAAGCCACGTCTGAAACAGCCTGACTGACGGAGAACTTAAAAATCACAGTCTAATGTTAATTTGGATATTTCAAATAGATATTTAGTATTTGATTGAATAATATACATGCATAAACATATTAGAAGCAAATTAACATTAGATCTGATGCACATAAAATAAGAAATGTCACTACTAGTGTTTTATCGTGTCAATTTAGGTAAATCTCAATAATACTAAATTTTCGGTTCAGTCTGCTTTAATTTTATATAGAAATTTTTAGAACACCGAAGTTTGAAATCGGTTTTAAAACTAAACGTAACATATAATATCCTGTATATATATATATATATATATATATATATATATATATATATATATATATATATATATATATATGTATATATATATATATATATATATATATATATATATATATATATATATATATATATTTATATATATATATATATATATATATATATATATATATATATATATATATATATATATATATATATATATATATATATATATATATATATATATATATATATATATATATATATATATATATATATATATATATATACACACACATACATACACGGACACTCGTAATTGTATTTATTTTTTTTCCTGTGTTTTTGTTAATTTTAGAATATATGCTGATTTAGTCGTCAACCATATGGCTACTTCTACAGGTCAAGGTACTGCAGGTAGTACTTGCGATCCCGGCAGTAAAAACTATCCAGCTGTTTCTTACTCAAATGAAAATTTCCACACTAGTTGTGATATTGACTACAGCAGTGCAACTTCAATTAGGAATTGTGAACTGTCTGGTAAGTACACATTTATGCTTATACTTGGGTTGAAAAGTCCCAAGACTTGAAGAAAAAACAATGTTTTTGCCAAAAATCGATGGAGTCGATGTAAAAACTCTTCTGGATTACGCCGAAACAGTGCCAAATAGCATTATGAATCTTCGACATGTTGCTGTTTTTGATCAATCGCACATAGGTTTTTAATATGCAAATATTCATGCAAAATATGCCCCACGCGTTCAGGTGATACCTTCACGATGTCAGCTATCTCTCTTTCTTTCACTTTGTGGTCATTCAGAACAATATTGTTGAATGTTTGTGTTTTATGGAATGACTGCTTCATTTGGACGTCCGAAACGTGACGCACCATCGGTGCTTGTACGACCGCTTTTACATTTACTAAACCATCGCTATATAGTTGCTTACGATGAAGCAGATGTGCCATAACACTTCTTAAGACATTTTTGGGTTCTGGCTGTGTTTTTTCCCATCAAAAAGCAATCTTTTCGTTCCACCGTCTTGTAAAAATCAGTAGTGTCACTAAAACAGCTGTAACACGCAAACTACTAGACTCACTAACATGAAAATTTGACACGAGTCTTCTGATAGTTGACACTAACTGAAAAATCATATGACTTTTTTGTATATACTGCCATCTCTCGGATAGTCGCGATATTTTTCATCTTATGTATGTATCTATTTGTGGAACTAAAACAGTTTTAATATTAGGTGCACGAATTAATTTGCGACTACAGAATATACTTAAATTGTAATTTTTTCCAATTTTATGTTCATTTTAAAGTGACATTTATTGAGGTTCAAAATGTCGTATAATACTCGATCAATTCATCAAACTGACTGAGGTACCAGAAATGGTTTGTTCGGTTTTGGGTTAAATTGTTATATCGCAAAACACATGTGTGGAATGAGTTTAACAGTCTTAAGAGGAGGCTCAATTCAACTCTGAAGATATTGAACTCCCCTGGCCATCGAAAAGGGTGGAAGACGAGGAATTGGAACTTGCAAATGCCCTCGCAGTTACCCAATAAGCCAGGGGTCGGCAACCTTTTAACTAAGGGGTGCCAGTTTTCATCCATACAACATTTTGCGTGCCGACATAGGTACTTACTACGACTAAAATTAACAAATATTAACTTAAATTAACTTAAAATATTGCTTTTAGAAGGTTTAATTACAAAAAAACTTTTAACATTTAACAAATAATTTTATTATACTAGTCCTAGGACCTAGTGTGAACCCTGTGCTTGAAGTTCTTTAGAGAGTTTTCTTATATCCGGTTCATGTCTGGTTATTTTCAATGTCACACATGCTTCCGAGTTGTCTGTGGTCAGCCTGCTTCGGTACGGGTTTAAAATCACTCTCATATG
Organism: Pachyrhynchus sulphureomaculatus; assembly: GCA_019049505.1. Classification (NCBI taxonomy): domain Eukaryota; kingdom Metazoa; phylum Arthropoda; class Insecta; order Coleoptera; family Curculionidae; genus Pachyrhynchus; species Pachyrhynchus sulphureomaculatus. Next base: position 68,185,476 of record CM032452.1, on the reverse strand, counting down.
GGAAAAAAGTTGTTCACAGATATAGGATGATCCGAAAGCTGTAAGCATGGCAAACGCTACTTTCTTAAGACAAATAAATTTTTCTGGTAAACTCATCCAACAACTGAGTATCTCGTTTGAATGGTTCTGGCAGTCACCTTCTAATACCCTTTTTAATTCTACAATTTTCGTGTTCCATAACTCGGAGCTTTTAAATTCAATGTATTGAAGATCAAAATCATTAATGTCCATCCATGAGAAAAGAGATATGTCAAAGCAACTGCTGGAAAAATCCATTAAATCTGGTTTGATAAAAAAGCGAACATAGGACCATGTTTATCAAAATCCTGACCCCTCTCGATAAACTCCTCTTTTAAATTAATCATATATTTAAGAATTTCGTCTACACTGGATATATATATATATATATATATATATATATATATATATATATATATATATATATATATATATATAAGTTTTTAAATTTGGAAAATATTTATATGTGTTTGTAGTAATATCGCTGATAAATAAATCTATTTTTAATTTGAATGATTTCCAGGATTCGTATAAATCCAGAACTATTTTGCCTGAACCTTGTAACTTTAAGTTGAATTCACTGAGATGGTTTGTAACATCAGTAAGAAACATTAACATACAGATCCAGTTCTTATCTTCTACCTCAGGATAAGCATCCACTTGATTTTTTTCCAACAAGAACGATTTAATTTCGCCCAGACATTGCACAAATCTAGAGAGCACTTTACCACGGCTGAGCCAGCGCACATTATTGTGCAATGGTATATCTAAATATGCACTTTCTAATTCCTGCAGAAACGCCTTAAATTGTCTATGGATCAGTGAAGAACGACCGACAATGTAGTTAACTATTTTAACCACCCTATCCATCACGGATTTTAAACTTCCAGCGGAGATTTTAGCGCACAAACTCTCTTGGTGAATTATGCAATGAAAATTCAGAACTGATCGACCCATGCGTTCAATAAGAAGGGAAAGAAATCGTTTATGTCATAGCAGGAGCGCCATCTGTCGTTACGCAAAAAATTTTACTTAAATCAATGTTCCGCTTTTCAAAATGTTTAACAATTTCTGAAAATATATCCTCTCCTTTTGTAGTTCCCTGCAATGGGAGCAGACAAATCAGCTCTTCATACACACTGCCATCATCGAAGTATCGCGCAACGATTGCCAGACAGGCAATGTCATTAATATCGACACTTTCATCCAATGCTACACTAAATATAAGACTCCGTTTGATAGCGTCTCTGCTGTTTTTGGACATTTCGTGTCATTTCGGTAAATCCCTAATCCTGGCCAATATTGTATTCTTATTGGGCAAGTCGTCGAATAAAATCTCGCCAGTACTCAAAAACGTTTGCTTCATAAATTCTCCGTCAGTGAACGGCCTACCCTTTTGTGCCAATGATTGTGCAATTTTGAAACTGCATTCAGTTACCTGATTTTTTCCTTGGAAAACTTTGCTAAAGAATGTTAACTGTTTCTCGTATTGTTTACTTGCTTTTTGTATTGCCTTCCTTTTATCAGCGTTATCTTTAAATGACGATTCATGTTTTATCTGGAAATGTCGTTGAACACTACATGTCCGGAAAACTACGCTTTCCCGACATAGGACACAAATGGCCCGATCGTTTTGCTGTACAAAACCGTAATCTGTTTGTCCATGAAGTTTGAAATGATCGAACGTCTACTTTCTGTTTCTTCGCGGCCATAACGTAACGTAATTTTAATTTTTAAAATTTTCGACGACTATTGACTGGAACGGATGTTACTTCTATACTAAATGATCCAAACGTGTAGCCGCTTGCTATATATAGAAAAATAATGTTTCCAGAAAATTCCAATAATTACGTTTATTAAATTTCTTAGAACAAAAATTATTATCTACAACGCGCCCATTGCAATCAAAGGGCCGCCTAGAATCTAACAAAAACTAAAGTTCGGCAATATAAAAAGAGGTGCGGCGCGCGTCGGAACGATTGAAGTCAAGTCAAATAAAAACCGCCTTATAGCGGCTCTTTTGATCTGAATTGAGGAGGTTTATTTGTGTTTTTGCCTAGGCTTATATTTTGAGGCTTGCCGTCTTTAATACTTGTCGAAATTAAAGCCAAACCAATGCATTGAGTAAAATTATAAATTACAAAATATATATTTTGTAGTTTTTGGTAATAATACCTAGTGACCTATATAATAAATCGTTTTTGTTTGTATCGTTAAGGTAATACTGTCTTCGATTATTTACTCAATTTCGAAACATGTCACAGATTACAGAATTAATGTGTAAACTTTGAATAGGTACGCGTGCCATTCAAAATTGCTTGGCGTGCCAGAGATGGCACGCGTGCCATAGGTTGCCGACCCCTGCAATAGGCTATTGCATGTTGTTCTTTTTGATGACCGCAGCACAGGTCCAACAGAAAAATTCCTAAATCGCTACAAGTGCATCCAGTGTGCAGAAGAAGCTATTTACATTTGTCTTGAGTCACTATAGGTTAAACTCGGTCAGAACCACTCCTGGGCAACACATTCCAAAAGGATGATGCTCTCCATATCAAAGGGCCCTTGAAGAGAGTGGACGAGGAATGAAAAATTTATTTGTATGTAATATATTGACGTGTATTTACAACGTACACCGCTCTGGGTGGAATCAAGCGGGCTACATTTATCGCATATCTCTCTTGAGAGTATTCATAAAATATACTTAAATTAGCAAATTTTATACGAATCAAGGTTTCTGGTGAGTTTCGGATCCATAATCAAGGAAATGTCTCCCTTCTGGATAGGATTTAATAAGTGCAAGCTACGCTTGGTAGCACATACCTAATCATGGGAGCAGAATTCCATTTATCGCCGAATTTGAGACTTGTACGGGATTAAAAACTCTGAAAGTGTGAAGGCCTAACAAGTTAAGTGACGATGATAATGAAACCGAGTGTCCTGACACAACTTTATCGGAACCTGTAACGTTAACTTTTTTTTGAAAAATTTGCTGTTTAAGTTTTTGTATTCTGTCTGCTTACTGTTAACTCAATTTCTTTGTTTGTATACTGCCAGCGAACATTTCTATGGGCAATTCGTGCTCGAGAATTTAGGGCAAATGATGGAACAGGTATATTGTCATTAACATAGCTCTATATTGGATTTTTGGTTTTTTTTCCTATCAGATTATTAATTTAAAGAGGATAGAAAATAAAAAACAGCATGGAGCCCTGCGATACACCGGGTTTGATAGAGAAAGTGACGAAAATAAATCTATCATTGGCAAAACTATCTCCAGGGAAACTTAAGAGCTATAGTTAATACTAAGATTTACAATATGAGCTCAGCTTACCAACAGTACGTTATGACAAACACTGTCTTGACAATCTAGTAACGATTCTGCAGGAGTTCCTCACTCCCAGGTGGTACTAGCTCTTCACTTAAAAAACCTTTTAAAGGAGGGCCTTAAAAAAACATACTGTCCAAAAAGTTCCCGGACTGATTTTTTTTCCTGGTTTTTAAGCAGCGCCATCTCGTAAACAACAGTAAAGGCTTGAACGCACATCTGCAAACAACACATTTGCATTCAATCAGTAAGTTGTAATTAGTCAGTGCTGAGTAGTAAACATTCGAACTGTATGTGTCGTAATCGTTGCGTCACAGAAGTGTGATGGAGTGATCAAATTTCGTGTGAAACTGGGTAAAACAGCTACGGAGACATTTGAATCTTTGAAAAAAGCTTACGGTGGTAATTGTTTATCGCGTTCACAAGTGTTTGAATGGTTGAAACGCTCTAAAGATGAACGGGAGTCGCTCGAGGATGATGCAAGTTCAGCCGAGGCAACCGTGAAAATTCGTCATCTTAACATCTCTAAATCAAGGGTTTAAAATATTGTCCGAAATATTTTGAACGAGAGGAAAGCGTGTGCGAAGTTTGTTGTACAACACAGCCTGCCGCCTAAACAAAAACAGGAACAAGTGGACGCCAGCCGAAACTTCATCGAAATGAAAAATGCAGACGATTCTTTCCTAAAGAAAATAATTACAGGCGATGAGACATGGTATTACCAATACGTACCTACCACAAACTCAAGAACAAAGACTTTTTAAGAAGATTTAGCGGGTTCGACCAGAATGATAGAATGCAAAGGATTTTTTCTTGCTTTACGCTCACATGACTGGAAATTGTGATGTAGTTTTTGGTGTAAAAACAAATATCCGTATTCTCCTGATTTAGCCTTTAGTGACATTCTGAACGTTGTATTGAGGTCAGAAGCGACTATCTGTTCTGTTTTTTTATTAAGACAGTCCGGGAACTTTTTAGAAAGACGGGGTATATATCCATATAGAATCCACATAGAAATCTACTGCCAATTCTAGACATAAGTGCATACTCTATATTGAAATTAAATAATTTTGTCACACTGGCATCTGAAACATGACATCTTAAATCGAAAATTGTTTTTTTTTAGACAAACAATGATAAACTAAGATAAGATGCAAGAATTATTTCGTATATTGAATTAATTAGTCATTTTAAAAATAATAAATATTATTATCTCATAAACACAGTAATTTAAGTGAGTACAAATATAAATTATCAGCTGAAGATTCGAATTGTCTTAAAATATATTAAATTTATCAATTAAAATAATTAATAGGAATAATATTTCACTCTTATTCGACGTGAGACAGTCTAATTTCCTTAATGCCCCTTTAAAAAATATACGTGTTCAGCTGCATCTTAGCTACTACTATCGTCAACAAAGTACTCTCTTTGTGCACCAATTTACTGGCTGTTAGATGGTTTTTCAACAGTTTTCAGTAGGTTAGATGTGTGATCGCGTTCACATATTAACATGCACTTCACAGAAATGTTTCTCATATCAAAATTTTCAGTTAACATTTGTCTGTTTCTAGATTATTCCTGTTACGATCGAAGAAATGAACCAGCAAGATCTTAAACTGTGAGTGCCACATGCGTTCCTTTAAGGACGCAGTGAACTTAAAGGTTTCCATTGCATTTTCTGATGTTTTGTTTCAGAGTCAGAGTACTGGAAACATCAAGTTTCATCACATGTAAATATTCACAGGAACAAATATACACTGGAAGAAAGATCAGGCTGAACCTTTAGCTATCGAGATTCGATACACAAACTTCGAAGGAAATTTTCAGAAACTCCATTCTTCTGCTAAAACCTACATAACTATTTTTTGACGAATCTGCAATTCTTCATCTTATCACACTTATTCGTCTATCGGATGGTATTATATTTCGCACTCTGTCAATGTTAATGTTCACTCTTGTTGTTTTTGGCTGTCCGCTTCTGGAATCATCTATCCTATCTTTCCGCAGATCGAAAAAGCTGTTTGGTGACTGAAGCATACTCGCCATATGCCATTTGCAATATTTCGGTTACCTATTTTTACACTAAATGTTACACGTAGATATCTATGACCTTCCCAAAAGTTAACGAAGAACTATCCTATTAGTTTTAAATTTACGCAAGTATTAGTTTAAACATGTTTAAATACGAATACTCATGTTATTTTGATGTAGTTATCTCATGGTCGACACTACACAGTTATTCCGAGAATTAGATTGTCGCACCTCGTACACCTCTGTAGACCTTTTTCAGTAATATTTGTTTAATGTCTCTTATGTTTAGATTCTATAAACCAGTTAGATACGTGTTGTTTTCAAGGGTGCTGTAAGACGCACTAAACAAAATAGACAAATAGCAGAACCCTGATGCGATCGCTCTGGGTATCCAGAAAGCATTTGATACTGTCTGGATAAACGGACTATTGTATAAACTATTAACAGTACACAACTTACCACTTTACATAGTTACTCTATTACATTCCTACATGACAAGATGTCAATTTAGAGTAAGAGTGAGAAATTCATTGTCAATACCCAGGAGCATAAAATCAGGACTACCACAGGGCTCTATATTAGCCCCTAAACTATACAATGTATATATTTTCCCACATATCCATGAACCCAATTAGGATTGTTTGCAGATGATGCGCTCATCTACGCACACTCGTACTACGCTAACTTAGCTAGAGTGCATATTTGCAATCATCTTAGTAAAATAGTCCCGTAGCTAGAGCTCCGGAAAATTAAATTAAACGATGTTAAATACGGGGGCATAGTTATTACTAAAAAATTTACATACAATAGAATAAATATACGGATCAAAATAGATACCTATCAGAAATAAACTGAGATATCTGAGAATCATAATCGATTCACGATTAAAATTCCAAACACAAATAAGTCACGTGCTATAAAAAGCATTCGTCGCGATGCATAAACTGATAATACACAAACAAATTATAAGACCAAAGCTGACATACTCTGCACCAGTGTGGTGTAGCATATTAGACACGCAGACGGCTAGACTACAAAGGATGCAGGACAAATTATTACGTTGTGCTGTATCGACACCCAGATATAGAAAAATTGACGACTTACACAATACAACAAACGTACAAACAATAAGACAACATATTGAAGAAATAGGAGACAAATTCTACAGGCATAAAACACACGTGTCAACATTAACACAAAACTTAACGCAGACAAGAGAACAAAACAGCCTAAAGCACAAACCGCTATACCACAGAATACCAGTTTATTTCGAGGTTCCATAATTGCATCGCGACGAATTCAAAATGGATTCGGAATCGGTCAAATAAAAAATTTACGTATAGAAATTTGACGCCTCGTATATGCAAACTAACCAAGACATATGGCGAAACACAAATATAATAGGGCGACCCGAAATTTTGACCTGTCGAATAACCGTCTGCCTAGTTGTTCATTCTATCGTTCGAGTCGAATAAAAGCCTTCAACGTTGATGTCGCGTCCCCGTACTCTGGAACTGGAACTAATATAAACAAAATCCTCCTTAAAACACCTTTTAAAAACAAAAGCAAATTAACAAAAGTCATATAAGACCTTGTCGGAAACGACTGAAAAAAAAAGAATATATACAAGGTTTAATTACACTACCAGTCGCCCTAGGGCCTAATTATAAATGAGTGCACTTAAAGATACTGTATTTATAATAGTTAGAAATGTAAGTAACCTTGTAACTAAACTTTAAACAATAAAGAGATGTTGAATCTGAATTGAGTTCGATTTTACTTAGTGACTTATTATTGGGCACCGGTGAAGGTGTTTAAATAGAGTACATGCATGAGCAGAAGCATCGCAACTGCCCGGTGAGCAAAGAGTCTTAGCGATGTTACCAAAATCGTATTTCTCTAAGCTGCATAACATTAAAAATATACAAATAAAATTGTTTTGCAGGTCTTAAAGATTTGGATCAAAGTCAAGACTACGTTAAAGGTAAAATTAGAGATTATATGAACCATTTAATCAGTCTTGGTATTGCTGGTTTTCGTGTTGACGCTGCTAAACACATGTGGCCTAGCGACTTGGAAGCACTATTCGGAAGTGTCAATGACCTTAACACTGAATTTTTCTCAGGCGGTTCGAGAGCTGTATACTACCAAGAAGTAATTGACACCGGTAAGTTTTTTTTTTAAACTTTATCTCTTAAAAAAAATTTCAGTTCATTCAGTCACTGCTTATTCCTTATGTTACCTAACGTAATAACATATATTCTATAACCTGGCTAGAGAACATATGTATTTTATAAAAAAAACACGTAAATCGGATTAGTGGTTCTTGAGTGCTAACCGCACTAAACGGATAGACAGACAGAGAGACGTTACAGCTTATTCCTTATGTTACCTAACGTAATAACATATATTCTATAACCTGGCTAGAGAACATATGTATTTTATAAAAAAAACACGTAAATCGGATTAGTGGTTCTTGAGTGCTAACCGCACTAACGGATAGACAGACAGAGAGACGTTACATTTTATATATATTATATAGATTATTTATTACAAAAAGTTCTTCTTTCTCACATTTGATCAATGTGGTTCCATGTTTGGCTGACGGGCCAAAACCAAGTCAGCACAAACGCTATTACCATTCTGTATTAAGGAATGACCTGACAATGTTACATGTTTTCAAAATCACTGACTTCTGAATGTTTCTGTGTATGTCCGTGTTGAGTCCCAATTGCACTAAATGTGGTGTGAATGTTATTGGTGTAAGGCCTGTGGCTGATATAATGAGGGGGACAATGATGACTTTTTCCTGTCTCCATAGCATTTTTATTTCCGTTGCAAGGTCTGTGTATTTGGAAATTTTTTCTGTGTATTTCGCTTGGATGTTTGTGTCGTTGGGGACAGCTATGTCAATCAGATAGGTGACTTTTCCTTTTTTGCACTGAAAAGTAATATCGGGTCTATTGGCGGAGACTGTTTTATCTGTATGGATACCGATATCCCAGTAGAGCTTGTAATCTTCATTTTCAAGTATGGATGTTGGCGTGTATTTGTAGTAGGGATCTGTGTTTTCTATGAGTCTGTATGTTGTGGCCAGTGCTTGGTGAACCACTTTGGCAGCTGAATCATGCCTGGCTGTGTACTCCGTGCCGGCCAATATTTTACATCCGCTCGTTATGTGTTCGATCGTTTCTTTCTGCTGGTGGCATTTCCTACATCTGTCCTCTGCAATAGTCGGGTCTTTGATGATATGCTTTTGGTAGTTTCTGGTTAATATGACTTTATCCTGGATGGCAAGTAAGAAGCCTTCAGTCTCAGGGAATAGCTGCCCATCCCGTAACCAGGTGTATGATTGTTTTTTATTTACGTGGTCTTGTTCTATGTGGTATCTGTGTTTTCCGTGGAGTGTTTTCTCTGACCACGTTTTCATCTTTTCCTGTTGTAATTGGGTGTGACTGTGTGTGTCTGCTGAGTGGTCTGCCCGGGCTAAGTCGAGAGGTCCGTAGTTTTTGTCTGCTTTCACTGTCGCTGTGTGGAGGCTGGTTTGCTTGCTGTGAAAGAATTTCCTAAGTGTTTGTATTTGTTTTGTGTGTAATGATCTGATGTCTATAATTCCTCTTCCTCCTGCCTTCCTCTCGATGGTAAGTCTTTCTTTGCATGCGTTGGGGTGTATTTGGTGTGTTCTGTATTTGGTGAATTGAGATCGTATAAGGATGTGAATATTTTCTATGTCTGTTTGTGACCATTTGATGATACCAAATGAATATGTGAGTATAGGTATAGCGAACGTGTTGATGGCTTTAGTGAGATTCTTAGAGTTTTGTTTGCAAAAGTTTCGTCAGTCTGTTTTTGAATTCGGTTCTGAGCTCTGTTTTGATGTGAGTGTGGTTGAGTTTGGTGCTTTGTTGGAAGCCTAGATATTTGTATGTTTCTTTATCGAACATGTTATCGAGCGCTTCATTGTTGATGGTTTCTGTCTCATGGTGGTGCTTCCATTGGCCTTTGTTGATGTGGAGCACTTTGCATTTACTTATACCAAATTCCATATTGACATCTAAGGTGAATATTTCTGTGATTTTGAGGAGTTCTTTCAGCTGTGTTTGTGTGGCAGCGTAGAGTTTTATGTCGTCCATATATATGAGGTGGTTTATTTTATGTTGATTCTCTTTTTGGTGTCTGATATTGAAGCCATGCTCTGTTCTGTTTAGTATATTTGAGAGTGGATTGAGACAGAGGCAAAACCATAGAGCACTGAGCGAGTCTCCCTGAAAATATACCCCGTCTGATGTACAGCTCTTCTGTTTGGATCCGTTCGGTTTGTGTTTCTAGGCGTATTTTGGTTTTCCATGTTTTCATAATTTGCGCGAGAAACTGCCTGAGGTGTTGGTTGATTTTATAGATTTCTAGGGCCCTGATTAACCAGCTGTGGGGTATGGAGTCGAAGGCTTTTTTATAGTCTATGTAACCGATGTGAAGGTTTCTGTGTTCTTTTCTGGTTTGTCCCATAATCACGCTATCTATAATCAGCTGCTCTTTGCATCCTCGACTATTTTTCCTGCATCCCTTCTGCTCTTCTGTGAGGATATTGTTGTCTGTTAGGTGTTGTTCTATTTTCTTCGATATTGTGGCTGTGATGATCTTGTATAGGGTTGGAAGACAGGTGATAGGTCGGTAGTTTGACGGGTTTGTGGTGTCTGAGCTTTTGGGTTTAACGTATGTTATTCCTTGTGTGAGGAAAGTGGGAAATGTGTGTGGTTGTAGAATGGCTTTGTTGATTTGGTGTGTGAGTGCTTCGTGTGTGGTGGTAAACTGTTTGTACCAGAAGTTTTGTATATTGTCTATTCCAGGACATTTCCAGTTGTGTGTGTGTTTGATAGTTTCTGTAATTTCTTGTGTATTAAATGTAGTATTTTCTTGTTCTGTCACATGTTTATGTTTGTCTTCTTCGGCTTTGATCCAGGGGTGTTATTATTGTGTTGTTTGGGTTCTGACCAGATACTTTTCCAATAATCTGTGAGTTCTTGTTTGTTTGGTGGTTCAGTCACTGCTATCTGTTTGTTGTACATAGTTTTCCGGTAGAACTGTTTTTCACTTCTTCGGAAGAGGTTGTTGGTGTCTTTCCTCTCATTTGATTCTTTGTATCTACGGAGTCTTGCGGCATATACAGATAGTTTTTGTTTCAAGGTATCGAGGATTTCTGGCAGTGTTCTGTTGGGAGACTTAGATTTGATCTTGTTTGCCCCCTATGTGACACGTTTGGACGCGTTCCCGCTTATAAACTGGGTAAGATGTCCTAGATCTCTCCTGATGTTGTTGATTTTGTTTTCTATTCTTATTTGCCATTTGAATTTTTGGTTTTGTCCTGTTGGGGTTTCCTTGTCGTTGAGGGAGTTTTTGATTATTTTGTGTTAGAGTGGTGATTGCTGCTGCGTATATTATTGTGTGAATGTCTTCGATTGTGCTTGAGTCTGTTATGTACTGAGGTATTATGTGCTTGTTTAGTGTGTTGAGGATTGGTTGCGTGCTCTGTCTGAAGATTAAACGAGGGATGGGATTTCTTGTTGTGGGGTCGGTGCCTGACCATCGAGCTAGATGTGACTTCATTTTTGCTTTAAGTGTTTGTATGAGAGGTGATTCGGGGTGATGTTGTGTGGATGTCGTTGAGGGTGGCGAGTGATTCATGTTGTTGTCTGTGATATGGTGTTGCGCGGTACTCGCAATATTATTTTGCGTTATGCTCCTCCTGGGTGGTGGGTATTGTTGTGTTCGACTGTGTGTTGTGAGGCTGGTTCGGAATCTGCTTTATTGTTTCTATTGTTTGGTTGGTCTGTGTTCAGTTCAACAGCCACTGTGTCCTTGATGGTTTGCAATTCGAGAGGTGTGAGACGATTGTTCTTGGTAATAACTCTTTTTTGGTCTACTACTCTCTGTTCTGAAACAAGTAATTGCAGATGTGGATATTCGGTCAAGAAAAGTCTGTGCAGTTGCTGTCTGTACCCCGATGTTATTGTTTCGAGTTTGGTGGCGGTGTAGTAACAGCGCATCACCGTCCTATTCATCTCATCCGTCCACTTTAACCGCTGTCTTGGTTTTCCAGCCTTGTTCTTGCAATAGATACGGGCCCTGGCCTGGCTTTGGTGGTTGTGTTTGTCCCGTATCTACGTCGGTTGCGGTTGGGATTGATGTTGGTGGGTCCAAGCGGCGAGTGATTCTCTTCTCAGTGATTTCTTTGTCAGGTTTTGTGTTTTCATTACAGCAACGCATGGCATGTTCGTTGATTCCTGTGGTGCAACTCATGCGCTGCTGTGATTTTCCCGCCTTGGTGGGTGTCGGCTTAGTCGCCAACACAACACTTTTGGCAGGTCCATTTTCGGTTGCCTGGTCTTCATCGTTTTGGTCGAGCTGCCATTTCCCGCGACGTCCTCGACCGTTACGTCGCTCGCCCGATGCTTCTTTTATTGGTCTGTTGTTCTCTGGAATGTTTTCAGTGTTTTGTGGTGTCAGAAGCTCAAAGTGTCCCGACATTGGGTTGCCTGTTAGTAGAAGGTAAATGGTTTTGTTGTATTTTCCCGTGCTTATTATTGTTGGTCTGTCCGTAAAAGTTATTTTTGTATGTCTTGTTCTTCGTTGTTTTGAGAAGATATGAAAGTTGCTAGAGGGCAAGTATCTCTAGGCTCGTTCCATAGGTGCCATTTTTCCGCATATAATTATAATAGTTATTGAAGTCTTTTATATCGTCGACTTCAATTAATGAAAATGTGTGAAGTTCCGACCAGTTTTGTTGTAAATTTCTTAGAGCAACCTCTCGGAGTTTCTCATGATGGTTCTCGTGGCCATATAAGTATAAGCTAACTGCACGGAAAAGGCAATTTCCATCACCTACAATGTCGGATCTGGTAAAACTATCGGGAGTAGTTTCGACTGAGGCGGTTGTTTGGTTCGTCTGTAGTTGTTGTTGTGGTGTTGCTGTAGCTGTTTGTACGACAGGGGTCCGCCTCCGCAACACCCTTCCATTTTCATTATTATAATTATTATTGTTTAACATAGTATTCCCACGAGTATCCTAGAAAAGAAAGGTCGACTGCAGCAGAGCCTGGATGCCACAGCAAGGCTACTTACTCCCGGATGGCGCCCGGTATCCGGGGGAACCGTTCGCGACTCATAAACGCTGAGCCATTCATCTTCTCGGCACGGTAAACATCTTAAGATTGCGTTTTTATTACACATAATCTGGACAACACAAGACAGCACAACATGACTCAGGTACCTCGGGATCGTCAATGCCCGTACTAGGAGAATCCTGGGATTCCCCTAGCCCCTGAGGGAAGATTATTATTATTATTATTATATAAGCTGGAAAGAGAACATATGTATGAATAAAAAAAATACGTAAATCGGGTGATTTTCGAGTGATAAACGCACTAACGAACAGATAGACAGACAGAGGGCGGTTGCATTTTATATATATTATATTCTTTGCTACATGATATTGTTCCATATTTAATGATATAGGCAGTGTATTGCAAGAGAACGCGCTACCAGCAAACTTTTTTCCGACTTGATTCACTATTATCGTCATGGCTTATTCCTTATGTTACCTAACGTAATAGAATATATCCTATAACTTGGCCAGGAAACATATATATATATATATATATATATATATATATATATATATATATATATATATATATATATATATATATTTAAAAAAAAGCATGTAAATCGAATAAGTGGTTATCGAATGATAAGCGCACTAACGGACAGACAGATAGATAGAGAGACGTTGCACTTTATATATATTGTAGAAGATTATAGATAACCTGGCCAGAGAACAAATGTATGAATTAAAAAAAAAAACATGTAAATCGGATAAGTGGTTTTCAAGTCATAAGCGCACTAACGGATAGACAGATAGACAGAGAGACGTTGCATTTTTTTATTATATTCTTTGCTACATGATATTGTTCCATATTTAATGATTTAGGCAGTGTATTGCAAGAGAACGCGCTACTTGATTCACTATATACAAAAGCACGTAAATCGAATAAGTGGTTATCGAGTGATAAGCGCACTAACGGGCAGACCGACAGAGAGACGTTGCATTTTATATATATTATAGATTTAAGTTGAAAATTACAAACCAAATAATCTATATTGGATAGCTTAGAACTTTCTATATATACGGGAGTGTATTGATAAATTTCTAGCCTAGCATGGAAAGAACAAAAATTGTTTATTAAACTTAATCTCCTTTTAATTACATGCACTTAGGCAACGGTTATAAAGTAACTCTAAGCCTTTCGAAAAAATTCTTCTTCTCGGTTTGCAAACTAGTCTTAGGCAACATTTATTACTCCTTCATTTCAGTAAAATTTACGTCTTCTCAAATGTATACTTAGTTTTGGAAGTACGTAAAAATTTGAGGGAGCTAAGTCAGAGAAATATGGGGAGTAATCAATTATTTTAAAGTCTTATTCGTTTATTCGTTAGAAAAACTAACAGTAACCCTTTAGACACTTGTTCTTCCACAATTTCTCGACGAGGTTTAGTAAATTATGAAGAATAATATTCTCCAGTAATTGTTTTGGTATATTCTAAGTAATTTGTAAAAAATATCACAACCTCATCTCTCAAAAACGGAAGCAACAACTTTTGCTCCTGATTTTTGTAAGCCAAACTACGAGTGTTTCTGTGTCTCTGGATCATAATTTTCGATACAAATAGTTAAATGGATCCTATTTAAAACGACTGCAAATCAACTTGGACTCAGTCGTTTTTGGTCGGGGTTCAAACATTTAGAGTAATATTTTCCTATCCAAATCATATTGGACAATGTGAAAAACAAGTTCGCATTAAATATTTAGAGTCATTGATATACGTTTCAGCCCATTAAGTCGATTTTCCAAAATTATTTCATACACAGTCTCAACATATTCTCGGCCAGACACAGAAAAGGTTTTTCCCGCACAATGTTCATCACTGATGTCGATTCTTGCTCTCTTGAAATCTGCAACTCAATTTCTGATATTGGCTTAGAAAGGACATTGCTTCTTTACTGTATTAAGCATATTATCGTAAATAGTTTTAACGGACGGTCCTTTCAAACAGAGTTACTTTATGACCGATCGATATTTGATTTTAGTAAATTCACAATTCTTGTCGCTGATATTTTTTTGAAAAGTTTTGTCCATTTTTGTTTCTCTACAGATGTGCATTTCTAAATGTGATTCTAAAAATGTTGAGAATTGTGGATGTTCTAGTTCAGTGGTTACCAACCTTTTTTAATCGCAACCCTTAAATTTTTTAAAAATATTCGCGACCCCCCTTTCCCATCCGCCATATTGGATCAATAAAACAAAAAAATAAGGGGTTTGAAAAAATATATTTTAGGACTTAACAGTGATATTTTTTGTAAAGTAGTTAAAGATATTAAGTATTAATGATGAATGTGATGATTGAGATTGCTTAACAAGTGTTATAATCCTTGGTTGAGTTTCTGTCAAGGCCAATCTCATGTCATCTTGAACATCCTGATTATTCCTGGCTTTTGTCTTGATCTGCAGAAGAGTTAAAAATGCACTTTCGCAGAGGTAGGTAGAAGCAAATGGCACTAATATTCGAAAAGAAAGCATGGAAACTTTAGAATATGATACGACTACCAAAATTGAGGTAACGATTTTTTCTGAAAAAAATCACGCGCTGAGGAGTCATTTTGCAGCTCCAAAAATTCATCCTGCACTTTATTGAGAATGTCGATAACATCCAAAGATACATGAAATGGGTTTAGTACTAATGCAGCTTCTTGTTCAGAGAACTCCGGGGAATAACGTTGTATTTCAGATTCAAGGGTTTGAAGATGGTTATAAATTTCCCCTCTTAGATTATCGAAAATTTCCGTCTCCGATTTTTCATTCTTGGTGCAAAGGCGTTCAAACATGGCAAAGTTTCCAAGATTTACTTTACGGCGCCAGTTTTACAGCTTTAATAGGAACGCCTGGCTATTATCTATGAAGTGAATAATTTGCGTTTCCTTACCCTGTAGTTTCAAATTTAGTTTGTTTAGCTGATCTAAGATATCAGATCAGCTACTCTTTGGATCCAGGTCTCATAATTAAAGTGTGTCATAAACTCATGTTTTCCTTTCATTTCTATGAAGGGTTTAATTTCGTTTTTCAATTCAACAACATTTCCTTTTGATAACCAACGAACAGCAGTATAGAAAAAAAGCACCTCGTGATCAAAGTTCATGTTTTGCATAGTTCCTTGAACAGACGAGTATTGAGAGCACTAGAATTTATATATTATCATCAGAGCCGAACACTTCTTGCAAATGCCTTGGAAGGGCCTTGGTAGCAAGGACAAATCGGTGAATCATGCAGTGCAGTTTGCTTGGGGTGCAAGCTCTTTAACTTTTGACTAAAAGTTTTTCCATTGTAAGTCATTACTTTCAAAGAATGAACTCATCATCTTCATGACGTCTTCACCTTGCGTAGTAGTTTTTAATGCTTTATAAAACAGAAACTCTTCTTTGATGTCCTCCAAATGAATATATCTCACAAAAACGAGTAACTGGGAACATGAACTAACATCGATACACTCGCCAAGTTGAAAGGAAAAGGCAGGAGACGCCTTTATCTCAGATAAAATTTGTTCCTTCACGTCTATGGACATATCTGAAATGCGTCTCTGAATTGTGTTGTTGGACAAGGATATATTACGCATTTTAATTTCACTCGCTTCTCCAAAAATTAGCTTATCCGACTTTAATAAACAGGGTTTGATGAGGGTTTCTGCAATGGTATGGGGTTTCTTATTTTTTGAAATTTCTAGAGCAATTTCATATGATGCCTGAACTACAGCTTGGCTTTGTTGTTGAAATGTCCTAGTAAAATCCAACTTTTGTTTTTTCAAGGCAGCCTCAAGTCGTTCAAAAAATCCAAGTCTTTTGTAATATGTTTGGAATGCTTTGTTTCTAAGTGACGTTTGAGTTTTGAGGGTTTCATAGATTCAGCACTAAGAAGAGCATTGCATAAAACACACTGTGTCTTCTCTATGCCATTATTAATAACAGTTGGAAACCCAAATTTTAAATAGTTCTCCAAATATTTTCTTTTTTTCTCCATAACGTTGATATCTAGAAAATAAAATACTTTAAAATAATTTTAAAAAATGTTTAAAAATTTTGAAGGAACATTATTTAATGTTTTTTGCTTACAAAAATCGTAAATAATCTGTCTGTTTTTAGGCGTGCCTATCGAAGATGAATTGTGATGGGCTATCCTAGTGTTGTACCGTTTTTCGGATCAAACAAGATACTAACTAACAACGATCCATTTATATACAAACCATAAAAAGAATACTGTAACGATTTAACACTAGGTAACAAGTTTACTGAGCGCGACAATTTGTCTGTACACTTATATTTATATTCGAAAGTTTAAACTCTTGGCTGAATAAGTGAAAATTGTCCCCTACGGCTCTGCTCTTGCTTATATATCAGTTGGAAGTACTTTCCCGATTATTCTCAGCTCTGCGGAACGTGTAGCTATCCGTCTCGAAACTTCTCTCTTTTACACCTTTCTTCGAGAGGCAACGGAGTGTCGCGATCGCTACGGACTACCCGGCTAGCTTGTTCCAGTCGGATTTCACCAGGCATAAGGAGAGGTGCGTGTGCCAGCCGTCCACTGATTACGTCGCATATCTCGTATGTTGTCAAGCATAAATAAATTATTAACATTTTAACACCTATCTTCAAATTTTAAATTTTAATTTTTAAAATTGATAACCGGCAACCACCCAAAAAAGCCATGGCGATCCCCTTGTTGGTCGCGAACCACCGGTAGGGAACCAACTTTTTAGTTAGTCGTTTCAGTATCATTTATATGGTATAGTTCTACAATCTACATTTTTCTTTATATATTTTCAAACTTTGAATCGTTTAAGAAGACATTATATTTTCAGGTACGGATCCAGTATACAACACTGAATACACTGGTTTTGGAAGAGTTTGTGAATTTAAATACGGAATGGAACTCGCAAGGTGTTTTAGAGGCAGCAACCCTCTCAAATATTTAGAAAACTGGGGCACGGGTTGGGGACTTTTGGATGGTGGAAAAGTTATGGCATTTATTGATAACCACGACACTGAGAGAAGCAACAGCGCATACTTGAACTACAAGGAGGCAAAAGCCTACAAAGCGGCAGTTGCCTTTATGTTAGCTCACCCATATGATAGTATGACTAAAATCATGTCTTCATACGAATTTAACGGCAGTGATGATCGTAAGTCAAAAACATATTTAATTGTGTTCAAGCATCGTTCAAACATGTCAAGTTATTTATCAAAATGTTGTTGTCACATGCATAAGTTCATAGTTCGTCTCAATTTAGAGTTATGTACTTTTTTCAAATATTTAACGAATATTTGAAACAACTTATTATTATCACAGAAGATATAGCTATCGCTTCAGAAAGACCAACATTTGAAACAAGATCTCGCCCCAAAACGAAGCCTGCTGGCTACTACCGGTTCGTTAATACGTGTCTTGTCTAGTTTTCCAGAGATGCCGCACAAGCAGTGGCGTATTTACCCTAGGGCCATCAGGACATCAGGACCATCAAGACAATGCACCGGGCCATGGCCCGGGGTGGCAGGCTGCGAGGGCCGTCCCTCGCGCTCAGCTTTGGACGCCTTTTATAATCGTTACCTACTGCTCTACACTGAGAGAAAAAATAACTTTTATGAAACCAATATTCTCTTGATACAAGAATCAAGAATTTTATGTGTGTATATATATATATATATATATATATATATATATATATATATATATATATATATATATATATATACATATATATATATATATATATATATATATATATATATATATATATATATATATATATATATATATATATATATATATATATATATATATATATATATATATATATATATATATATATTTAACTTGAAAAAATATTTTTTTTGGCAGAAGAAAGTTGTAGTATACCATTACAATTTGAAAACAACTGGTGCATGTATCAGTGTGTACACACTGTGCGAAATGAACTAAATTCCCCAGAAACGGCTATATTATCGGAATTTTGGGGATCTATATTAATACAATTTAATATAGTTTCCAAAATTCTACAAGGTGTCGACACAAACGTAGAGGTAGTTTCCAGGCTCTACGATCACTCATCACTTTCGTAGAAAATAAACGGGAATCTTTTGAAGAGGCTGGTAAAAAAATCCTCAGAAGAATACAGAAGCGTTCATAAGAGAATTATCAAGACGATGAGTGTCACGAGGGAGAAGTGTTGTTACGAGGACGTGACCATTTCAGGGTTAATACGTTCTTTCGAATGTGCGACCAATTGTTAGACGAGTTGAGGAGGCGCAAATCCGCAAATCCGCAATTTTGAATTCTTATTGGATTGGAAATTGGATATAATGTCTGAAGCGGAAGTTAGAGTTAACGCCATAAAACTCCAAAAATTATACCCGATTAATCTTGCGGATAATTTACTAGAATGTGTTCTTTTAAAACAATTCTTGACGTCACATAAAAACAAAATGAGTTTAAGGCAACTTAACCTATTTATTAAGCAAAAGGATTTGAAGAAAGCATTTCCATATACGGAAATAGCATTACGTATGTTCTTGTGCACTACAGTGACAAATTGCAGTGCAGAACGTTCATTTTCCGTATTCAAAAGAATAAAAAATTATCTACGTTCCTGGATAAGCAAAGAACGTTTGAAAGGTTTAGCCATAATTAATAGAGAAGCTGACTTAACACATTCCCTTATTTATGACAGTGTTACTAACGAATTTGTCAACCAATTTGTGCAACGCAAAAAAAATGTAAATATTTAATAAACGGTGTTTATTCTTTTGTACGGTCTTTTTTCAGAGATTTTTGCTTTTTTTTTGTTAATTTATAGGGCGGCAAACCTTAACGGTCCAGGGTGCCAAACCCTAAAATACGCCACTGCGCAGAAGTAGAAATTGTATTATAACACGTAGGCTAAAAAGTTTTTGGTCTGACACATAAATGTCGCCCTTTTAAAAAAAATCCACTTGATTTTTAGGAAGCACCAACCTTCAAACGACACGTATCAAAATTTTATGACATTTCGACGATTAGTTTACAAGTTATAGTGGTTTTAGTGACGCTACTTTTGATATTTTCAAAACAATGAAAAAATCAAATTTCGTGTGTTGATTAAACATTGTGTTTTGATGATAAAAAATACCGTTCAAGCAAAGTAATGGCTCGATAAGTGTTATGGAGACTCTGCCCTTGGAAAATCACTCATTATCTACTGGTATGTTGAATTTAAACGCGGTCGTACGGATACAAATGATGCTCAATGCTCTGGACGCCCAAATAAGCAGGTTACACTGAAAAACATCAAAAAAATCCACAGAATTGTTTTGGATGACCGTAAAGTGAAACTGCGAGAGATAGCTGACACCCTAAAGATACAAAAAGAACGTGTTGGTCATATTTTGCATCAAAATTTGGGCAAGAGGAAGCTTTGTTCGAAATGGGTACCGCGTTTGCTTACATTAGACCAAGATCAATAACGTGTTGATGATTCTGAGCGCTGTTTGGACCTGTTTAAGCGCAATAAACAGGATTTTTTCATGCGATATGTGACAATGGATGAAACATAACTACAACACCACTACACACCAGAATCAAATCGGCAGTCAGCTGAGTGGATAGCAGCCGGTGAAAGCCGCTCGAAGCGACCAAAGGCACAACAGTCAGCTGGGAAGGTTTTGGCCTTTGTGTTTTGGGATGCGCATGGAATAATTTTCATCGATTATGCTGAGAAAGCAAAAACTATCAATAGCGAATATTATATAAAGTTACTGGTGCGTTTGAAGGCAGAAATCGCAAAGAAACGGCACCAAATGAATGAGAAAAGAGTGTTCTTTCATCAAGACAATGCATCGTGTCACAAGTCAATGGTTACGATGGCAAAATTGTAGGAATTGAAGTTCGAATTGCTTCCTCATTCGCCGTATTCTCCAGCGACTATTACCTATTCGCAGACCTCCAAAAATGCTAGTGGGAAAGAGCTCCAATGAAGAAGTTATCGCCAAAACTGAGACCTATTTTGAAGGCAAAGACAAATTCTTCTACAAGAAAGGTATAGAAATGTCAGAAAAGCGTTGGACTGATTGTATTGCTCTTAAAGGGGACTATATTGATGAATAAAGTCGAATTTTGAAAAAAAAATGTGTTTTAAGTAGCTAGATCAAAAACTTTTGAGTCTACGTGTTATATAATAATACTAGAAAAAAGTATGTGAAGTATCTCTGAAAAGCTGTACAAGATATACGAGGCTGGTTTGAAAAGTCCGTGCAAAAATAAAAACTACTTATGTGTTTGGGGTAAACCTTTTTTATTTTTCGACATAGTCTCCTTTTAGGCTTATACACTTCGTCCAACGATGTTCTAGTTTGTTGATCCCTTCCGAATAATAGGATTTGTCCAAGTCTGCAAAATATCCATTAGTGTCTGCAATCACCTTCTCGTTTGAATAAAATCTTTGTCCCGCCAGCCATTTCTTCAAATTGGGGAACAAATAGTAGTCCAAGGGAGCCAAGTCTGGAGAATAGGGGGGATGTGAAACGAGTTGGAATCCTATTTCCATTAATTTTGCGACCACAACTGCTGAAGTGTGTGCTGGTGCGTTGTCGTGATGGAAAAGGACTTTCTTGTGGGCCAATCGCGGGCGTTTTTCTTGCAGCTCGGTTTTCAAACGGTCCAATAACGATGAATAATATTCACCTGTAACAGTTTTACCATTTTCTAAATAGTCGATGAGGATTATCCCTTGCGAATCCCAAAAGACAGTCGCCATAACCTTTCCGGCCGAAGGAACGGTCTTCGCCTTTTTTGGTGCAGATTCCCCCTTGGTAACCCATTGTTTAGATTGTTGTTTGGTCTCAGGAGTATAGTAATGTATCCATGTTTCATCCACAGTGACGAAACGACGCTTAAAGTCCTCCGGATTCTTCTGGAACAGCTGCAAACCATCCTTGCAACACTTCACACGATTCCGTTTTTGGTCAAGCGTGAGCAATGGCGGCACCCATCTTGCGGATAGCTTTCTCATGTCCAAATGTTTATGCAAAATATTATGTACCCGTTCAGTCGAGATGCCCACAGTACTAGCAATCTCACGCACCTTAACTCTTCTGTCATCCATCACCATATCATAGATTTGATCAATGATTTCTGGAGTCGTAACCTCCACAGGCCGTCCAGAACGTTCAGCGTCACTTGTGCCCATATGGCCAGTCCGAAAACCACTTATAAACTGTTCTAATCGAAGGTGCAGAGTCACCATAATGTTTATCAAGCTTCTCTTTAGTCTCCTGAGGCGTTTTGCCTTTCATAAAGTAATGTTTAATCACCACACGAAATTCTTTTTCGTCCATTTCTTGAAAATCACTCGACTTCCTTGATTCACACGAATGCCAAACACAAAGAAATAGACCAATATGGCTGAAACTTGGTGTGCGTTCATTCAAGAGATGCTACTAACTAAACATGACCTCGATACGCGCCGGTGGTGCCATCTCTCGGACTTTGCACGGACTTTTCAAACCAGCCTCGTATTTTAACGATCCAGAGGTATTCAGCCGACTTCGTTTTTCGGCGACGCGACGTCTTGTTTAACCTATTTGTATTTATATTAGCTATATTTTTGATATTATTATTTTTTTACTTAACAATGCTAACCTACACTTGTCTGAAATGCCAATAAATCGATTGATTTATTTAGCTATTTTGTCGAATAGTGCCCATTAGGTTTTACAATAAAGCAGTTACTAGTATAACAAAATTTTAAAACTCTTATTAGTTTGAAATACAGTAGTATTTGTTTGTATGATTTTAAATAAAGACATATTTTATTACCATTTAGTAGGTAATAAAAATTAAGAAAATGGAAAGCATGACAGTTTTATGCTCGCAGTACATCGTAAAAATAAGCAATAAGGTAGTACAATAAAAAGTTTATTCTTGAATGATTTTTTTGCGGGTAGTTTTTAATAATAGCCATTGAGTCCAAAAAAATATATCTGGAAAGCAGAAATATTGTTAAAGCATGAAGAAGTGTCCAGCATATTATCTTGTCAATTTTTTGATCGCTGTGTCACCCCCGATGGAGTATTAGATGTGCGTATTTGCTACAATTCGTTCTATCTTATCATTAAGAAAATATAATTTGTTACCGGTTTATTCTTTGCCGAATTACCATACCGTTTGAGATTGGACAAGCAACAGCCGTAATTTTGTAACATGGATAATTTACAGGATGTGAGTCACTGAGACTTGTTTCCGCATCGTTCTTGGCATGGCACAACTTTATAAAAAATATAAACAAAAAATGTTGCCAAAGTATTCATATGTATAATAAATATTTTTTCTTACTCGAATTCTACGTGAATAAGCTCCCACAGGTTGCCAATATATTTCTAGTAAGTTTCTTTTTTACAACCTATCACTAGAAACAAAAATTATTTGGCTGTATCATTAAAAATTGCATTTCGTTTACCATTTAATAATATATATATATATATATATATATATATATATATATATATATATATATATATATATATATATATGGAGTGTTATGGAATTCACTACATATATTGGAACTGACGGGTCGTTGTAGCATGACTA
The DNA here is from genome assembly GCA_019049505.1 of Pachyrhynchus sulphureomaculatus. Taxonomy (NCBI): domain Eukaryota; kingdom Metazoa; phylum Arthropoda; class Insecta; order Coleoptera; family Curculionidae; genus Pachyrhynchus; species Pachyrhynchus sulphureomaculatus. The sequence goes on along the minus strand of CM032452.1, from coordinate 68,162,376 downwards.
ATTGCAGAAAATTCACCTTAAATAGTGGATTTCGATAATAAAGGAAAAAATTGCTCTAAAGAAATGACGTCATGAATATTTTTTTCATGCCGCCACTGGTATACCATATAACTGCACAATATCTCGGAGCTTTAACCAGAATGTTAAATTCAAATTTAAAAAAGCTTTATGAATATTTAAAAGTTTACAAGGTTGGTTTGTAGGTTTTGAGGTCAGTGGATACACTGTGCCTTTTAGTACATTCATCCACTGTAAGGTTTTGCGACTTGCTGGTGTTCTGCATAGTTGTTCTTATATACTTATATAATCCATAATCTTTTAGTCATTTCTGGATGTTTATCTTTTAATGACTATTATTATTTGTGTTTTTTGTGAAGGTATTTTGGCTATTGTTATTAAAATTAGGGTAATTTGTTAATTTAGTTTGCTGCGAAAATTCTTGAATTCATCACAGTACTTCAGAAACCAAAGAACAGTCCAAAGTGGGTTTTCCGTGTCGAACCTGCACCAAAAAAGGCCAAGACGACTTTATTGGCCAACAAAGTCATGATCACAGTGTTTCGGGATGCCCGGGGCATGATCCACGTCGATTAACTTGAAAAGGGCAAAATGATTAATGTCAACTTGCTGGATCGTTTCAACCATTCTGTGAAGGAAAAACGTAGACATTTGGCGAAGAAAAAAAATTCTGTTTCATCAAGACAATGCATGCGTGCACACTTGTGTCATCGCCATGACAAAATTCCATGAGTTAGGATTCGAATTGCTTTCACATTCACCACAGTCGCCAGATTTAGCCCCCAACGATTATTTTCTATTTCCGAATATGAAAAAATGGTTCTAGGAAAAAAATTTGGCTCAAACGATAAGGTGATTGCTGAAACAAACGCCTATTTTGAAGGATTGAAGAAATCATATTTTTAAGATGCGAAACAAACGATAAAAAAAGTTAGACTAAGTGTATCGAGCTAAAAGAAGACTATTTTGAAAAGAAAATAAATTTTACTCACAAAAAAATTTTTTCTTGTCATGGCCAAGTACTTATCATACAAACCTCGTAGATATAGGAAAAAATTAATTTCTTATTTTTAAATATCGAATAAAAAAACTTCACCATACATTACGTACTGACAATGCTTTCCTTAAGTGTATTTCATTATATTCCATATATAATTGCACATTTGTTTATTATTACTATTAGGTATATGGGTGAAACAAAGATTTTTATTGATTTTTTTTTAAGTTTTTTTTTAATAAATGAAACTTATATTTTAGGATTCAGCATGTAACAGGCTTCTATTGTCTTACTTCCTAAAAAATTACCCCTTATTAACGAAACAATTATTTTTTCGTGTGTCTATATTTGGTGTATTATTGTCACTGTACTAAATGAGCTTATGTATGTACTTACAAAAAAAACCTTTTGCAGTCAGACTGACGGATGAATATACACAAAATCCGTTCCTTTAGGCTTTACTTTCATCGATTTTCGGATAATAAATGTCACGTACAAGTGTGTACACTTGTACGTGACATTTATTATCTATAGATATAGAAAATTCTAAAAAAAATAATGGAAGCCCTAGATTTCTAGCGACAGTATTAATTGAATATATCTTTAATTTTCATGTCTTAATTATTTCTGGTATTGCCACACATCACTATGCATACGAATGAATGAATAAGTCTCTCGAATGTATACTTACTGAAGAAAAAAAGTTCTCTGGCTCGTTTCAATAATGCTGGAAATAATAAATATTGTTTACTTTTATAGCATTTTTTTATGGATACAGCACACATGCTGAAGGTAAATCTCTAAAGCACCACACGTTGGTCTTGAATCGCTATAAATTGTATTTGATAGGAAACACTGTCCTGAGCAAATTATTCCAAAGGGATGTGGCTGCCTAACTTTTTTTTAAAAAAAAATTGCCGCCTGGGTTCTTGTAGCGATAAATTCTACTTGGTGTGTCACCTCAAGATAGAATTTCGTTCGTTGTTAAGTCGACCGACTTCCTGCTGTCTCTGGATATTTGCATAAGTAGGCGATGTTCAAGGATTCAAAGTGAATGAAGAAATATGATTACTGTGATCCGTAAATTTGTTGATTAGATTCCTGATCCTTTCCAGTCGTTTCAAAATGTAAATGAGAAAGAGAGTAGGAGACAGTATGGAGCCTTGAGGCATACCGGCATTGATAGTGAAGGTGAAAGAAATTCATCGACTGCCACTCGTAAAGAATGCTCTCTGACGCAACACGAGAGCCGAGCAAGCAATCATGTACTGTATTATAAAATCAAAATTTTTAAACACTATATTGCATTTTTCAAAATCTTCTTCAGTCCTGATTATTATTTGTTCTTTTTTTTAGCTCCACCAGCTAACGGTGACGATATCCTAAGTCCTGGATTTAACAGTGATGGTACTTGCACTAATGGATGGATATGCCAGCATCGTTGGTCTCCTATTTTTAATATGGTAGAATTCAAAAACGTCGTATCCGGAACGTCCATGAATAATTGGTGGACTGGTGGGGACAATCAGATAGCGTTTAGTAGAGGAGACAAGGGATTCTATGCTGTAACTATAAATGGTGATATTAACTCCAGCATTCAAACTGGTTTGCCGGATGGAAACTATTGTGACGTAATTTCAGGAAGTTATGTCAGTGGTTCCTGTACTGGAAAAACTGTTACAGTTAGTGGCGGCTACGCTAACGTACAAATTTCTTCTGGAGATACTGAAGCTGCTTTGGCACTTCATGTTAACGCTAAACTTTAAAACAGTTAAAACTATGTATTGATATTGTACAATAAAATAATTATAATATAGTTTTTATATTTTTTAAGAAAACCTGCAACTAATTTGTAGAACGTAAATCTTCTTCTTCTAAATTTTCTTTTGAATTAAAATTTTCGTATTTTAGTCAACAAGATGGACCAAAGTAATAATACCCACTGTAAAAAGTGCATGTAAAATTACATGAAAAATCATGGAAAAAAATTGCTTAAACTTCTACGAAATTTTACATACACATTTAGTTTTACTGAAAAAATTGAATATTTGCATTATAAAATGTCGAAATCAGTTGATAATAAATTGCCTGTGCGGCAATATCTTCCGGCGCTGGTTTTTAAGGCAGTGGGTGATTCTTTAGTCTTGCTAGTTCTATTGAGACTTATATTATACACAAACATTTATACTAAAGGAAAGTAAGTGGATTACTGTTTACTAATTATTATTTTATTTAAATTAATATATCCTTTATTCAATTTTTCTCTTATAAATGTTGTTATATACATATCACTATATGTCCGGAAAATATTTGTATATTGTTAAAAACCGCAGATAATTAAAAACTTATCAGTGGCAGTAGAATTTAAACCCACCATCTCAGGTTATAAGCTTTACTAACTAAGCAATAACACTAGCGGACCTTAGCGTGCTAATCGGAGATTTGTTTCAGCTCTTCTCCCATCCCAGTTGAGATGTAATCTTAATTCGTCACGTCACCCGCATTGGCATCGTCAGTAATCAATGATTCGACCCTACGGAAACGAAGAAGTAAAAAGGGCATTATATATATATACATATATATATATATATATATATATATATATATATATATATATATATATATATGTATACCAGGTGTACAAGTATGAAATGCGGATTTCAGACAACAGATGGTGCACCAATGCAGTTTGTGCTATAAAGATTTGACATTGCGCCATGTTGTTGTGTCATCAACAAGTGTCAGACGCGCACGAGTGATAAATTGGAAAAGTGTCTGTATAGTGTTGTGTTCAATATGTCGAAATTTATACCGAACAAAGAGCATTCGCGGACAGCATTATTTTTTTGTTTTCATTTGAAGAAAACTGCTGTTGAATCATACCGATTACTTCGAGAAGCTTATGGCGAACATTCTCCATTTCAAGATACGTGTGAACGATGGTTTCGGCGTTTCAAAAGGGGTGACTTCGGTGTTGCAGACAAGAAACGTGGAAAACCGCAGAAAAAATTCGAAGATGTGGAATTGCAAGCATTGTTGGACGAAAATGATTCGCAAACACAAAAACAACTCGCCGAGCAATTGGGCGTTAGGCAATAAGCTGTCTCCAATCGGCTACGAGAGATGGGAAAGATTCAGAAGACCGGTAGATGGGTACCACATGAGTTGAACGACAGGCAAATGGAAAAGCGCAAAAACACGTGTGACATTTTGCTCGCTCGGTACAAAAGGAAGTCGTTTTTGCATCGTATTGTTACAGGGGATGAAAACTGGATTTATTTTGAGAATCCCAAGCGCAAAAAATCACGGGTAGACCCAGGCGCACCATCCACATCGACCGCAAAACCGAATCGCTTTGGCAGAAAGACGATGGTCTGTGTTTGGTGGGACCAGAGGGGCGTGGTCTATTATGACCTGTTAAAACCTGGAAAAATGGTTAATACTGAACGTTACCCACAACAATTGACCGATTTGAACCGTTCGCTGCTTGAAAAAAGGCCAGAATATCGAAAGAGGCAACACCAAGTCATTTTTTCTTCATGGCAAAGCTCCATCACATACGGAAAAACCAGTTCGCGACACGTTGGAAGCACTCAGCTGGGAAGTTCTACCCCATGCGGCTTACTCACCAGACTTGGCTCCTTCCGATTACCACTTGTTTGCATCGATGGGTCACGCACTTGCTGAGCAGCGCTTTGGTTCGTACGAAGATGTGAAAAAATGGCTCGATGAATGGTTCGCAGCAAAAGGGGAAGATTTTTACTGGCGTGGTATTCACAAATTGCCCTAAAGATGGAAAAAAATGTATAACAAGCGATGGAGCATACTTTGAATAAAGCACTTTTTATCACTCTTCCGAATTTAACATGTTTTTCAAGAAAAAAAATCCGCATTTCATACTTGTACACCTGGTATATAAACATGGCTTATTATTGTAGATATAATGTAAAAAAACTTTATTGTTTTCTCTCTCTCTTTCACATTATTTTTGAACATTTAAATTATTAAGTATATATAGGGGTTTTCGAATCAACAACCAAGCAATTTTAGCGAATTTTAAGGGTAAGTTGGATGGTTATATAATGGCGAGGCCAAATCTGATTACTAATTTATTTTCGAGATGGGGTTTTACAAATGAGTGACAACGTTGTGTGAGAATTCAGAGTAGTAAAAAAATCAGAGTGCCTGGTATAATTTTTTTTTTTCGGAAAGCAATAGTTCTGAAGGATTTAAATTTTAAAATTATGTAATTTGTCCATATAGAAACTACATCTGAGACCCTGCTGGCAGATTTATTTCTTTACTGGGTTGTTGATGGCGTTTGGCGTTTATTGTGTTAAAGATATAAATTGCATTTCTTGCGAAATAACGCCAAGTGTCCTTTAGTGAATTTAAAAAGAGTAAAAGCTAATTTTTCGGCCTTCTAGGGATATTTTGTAAATATTTATTGAATCTGTTTTTTATAATGAGATTTTGAGAGTTCTTTATGCAGATTAGATTTTTAAAATTAGGGGAAAGTGGAATATTTGTTGTGCAACATGCGTTGGGCAACGGGATGTTGTAACTGTATATATATATATATATATATATATATATATATATATATATATATATATATATATATATAATATATATATATATATATATATATATATATATATATATATATATATATATATATATATATATATTATTTCAATTCTCGTTGATAGCGACCGTAGTTATTGTAAAAAATAGTTAAAGTTTTATCTTTTTATTTTCGGGAAATCGGTCAATAAGAGGAAACTCATTTGTTGTTAAATTCTATATTTCGTTGGTAATTTCCAACTTCATCAGGAATGTAAAAACTGAAAGTAGAAGAAAAAAAAAACTGTATGTACTAAACAAGCATAAACAAAGGATACTCACCACATAGAGTATTACAAAATCAAAGGTGATGTTAACATTTACCACACAGTACTAACAATTAAAAACACAAACCACATGACAAGGAACAATATAAAACCTTCTGTCCCGATCACTATAATTTAACTGATAATTATGAAGGTAATTTGCTTGAACAGTGGTTTGACTGTGTGAGTAGTAGTATCTTATGCCTAATTCTTAATAGACTATCAGATTATACTGTAAATCTACAAACTTAAAATGTTACAAGAGATATTGCTTATGTTATTAATATCCGTTTTATAAATAATTGTCTTGTCATCCTTAAAAATACGGCACATCTCAAGGAATAACCGTTTATTATATACGTTCTCAAATTCAAGAATCTTAGTACTTGCATAGTCAAAAACATGTCCCGTGTTCAAATGGTGACACGCCACAGCACACGAGTTTTTTCCCAATCGCGCAATCACTCCTGTGTTGTGTCAGCCGATTTTCCACCATTGAGAAGTCTGTCCTATATAAACACCTTCGCAACCCAGACATGGTAATCTATAAATAACACTACTGTTGAACATCAGAGGAGTTCTTTGTTTGGTCTTGGTAAACAACTTGCCATTACATAAATAATTGGTCTTAACTATCTTCAAATTTGAAAACTTGTTGAAAATCTTGACTATCCTATCAGTTAGGTTCGGAACAGATTGCAACCTAACATACTTCATTTCAAGATTGTTATCATCCAAGGGACCATCATAAAAAGTAGAATTAAAAATGATTTTTTTCAGTATACGTTTTGGGTAACCATTGTTAACGAAAATGTTATAGAGTTTGTATAGATTAGTTTGAAGGAATTGACGAAAAGTTCAGATATCTGTTAGTTGCTGTGGGTTTTTGGTACCAGTCTAATAAAATTCTGTTCAGTCTATCTTTAATAACCTTGGTGTCAAGAAAGGAAACACCTGAATCACGTTCCATTTCAATAGTGAACTGTAATCTATCATGAAATGAATTAAACATATCCAACACAAGTTGAGCGGAATGGAGCAAATGATGTCATCAACATACTTATATATGAATGGGACTTCAAATGGTAATTTAGGTAATACACAGAGTAATAATCGGTCCAACACAATGGTGGCCAGAATAGGGTAACCAACCCACTTAGACCTGTTGTTAGTTCTGTCAATGCCACTACATACAATATCTCTAAATTTCTATCCAATATTTTGAGCTGCGCATTTAAAGATAACACAGTTTTTAAGATCAAGGACACCTTTTCTTTTGTAAATGCAATACATGGCTTACAGCTACCAACTAACTATGTTCTTGTGCCACTGGATGTTGTGTCCTTGTTTACTAATATACCTTTGGAGTTGGTGATTGATGTTATTAGTAGTGATTGGGATCAGATAGCTGAATATACCACTATATCAAAAAATAATTTTATAAATCTAATTACATTCATTTTCCAACAAACATAATGATAAGTATTATCGTCAGATTTTCGGCACACCAATGGGATCCCCCATCAGCCCTATTCTGGCCACCATTGTGTGGAGTGTTTGCGTGATTGGGAAAAACTCGTGTGCTGTGGCCTGTCACCATTTGAACACGGGACATGTTTTTGACTATGCAACTACTAAGATACTTGAATTTGAGAACGTATATAATAAACGGTTATTCCTTGAGATGTGCCATATTATTAAGGATGATAATACAATTAATTATAAAACGGATATTAATAACATAAGCAATATCTCTTGTAACATTTTAAGTTTGTAGATTTACAGTATAATCTGATAGTCTATTAAGAATTAGGCACAGGATACTACTACTCACACAGTCAAACCACTGTTCAAGCAAATTACCTTTATAATTATCAGTTAAATTATAGTGATCGGGACAGAAGGTCCCTTGTTCCTTATTGTTGTTTGTGTCCCAGAATTGTTCCTTGCTATGTTGTTTGTGTTTTTAATTGTTAGTACTGTGTGGCAAATATCAACATCACCTTTGATTTTGTAATACTCTATGTTGGTGAGTCTCCTTTGTTTATTCTTGTTTAGTACATACAGTTTTTTTTTTCTTCTACTTTCAGTTTTTACATTCCTGATGAAGTTAGAAATTACCAACGAAATATAGAATTTAACAACAAATGAGTTTCCTCTTGTTGACCGATTTCCAGAAAATAAAAAGACAAAACTTTAACTATTATATATATATATATATATATATATATATATATATATACTATATATATATATATATATATATATATATATATATATATAAATATATATATATATATATATATATATATATATATATATATATATATATATATATATATATATATATATATATATATATATATATATATATATATATATATATATATATATATATATATATATATATATATATATATATATATATATATATATATATATATATATATATATATATATATATATATATATATATATAGATATATTTATATATATATATATATATATATATATATATATATATATATATATATATATATATATATATATATATATATATGCATATATATATATATATATATATATATATATATATATATATATATATATATATATATATATATATATATATATATATATATATATATATATTTATACAAGTATGAAATGAGGATTTTTTTTCTAAAAAAACATGTTAAATTCGGAAGAATAATAAAAAGTGCTTTATTCAAAGTATGCTCCATCGCTTGTCCATCTTTCGGGCAATTTGTGAATACAACGCCAGTAAAAATCTTCCCCTTTTGCTGTGAACCATTCATCGAGCCATTTTTTCACATCTTCGTATGAACCAAAGCGCTGCTCAGCAAGTGCGTGACCCATCAGTCCAAACAAGTGATAACCGGAAGGAGCCAAGTCTGGTGAGTAAGCCGCATGGGGTAGAACTTCCCAGCTGAGTGCTTCCAACGTGTCGCGAACTGGCCTTGCCGTATGTGATGGAGCATTGTCATGAAGAAAAATGACTTTGTGTTGCCTCTTTCGGTATTCTGACCTTTTTTCAAGCAGCGAACGGTTCAAATCGGTCAATTGTTGTTGATAACGTTTAGTATTAACCGTTTCCCTAGGTTTTAATAGCTCATAATCGACCACGCCCCTCTGGTCCCACCAAACACGGAGCATCGTCTTTCTGCCAAAGCGATTCGGTTTTGCGGTCGATGTGGATGGTGCGACTCTCTTCTTCTAACAGACATTAGCGACTAATATAGTTATTCTCTTCTGCCTGACCCTCTTTTTGCTTCCAACTTGCCCTGAAGTATCAATTGCAACAGTTTATACCGGTCGTGCTTTATGATGTATCCAAGGTATTCCAATTCACGTTTCTTGAGGTCCAGATCAGTTCCAGACCCTTTCCTATTCTTCTTGTTGTCAGTTACATGTTATGTCTAGGGAATTTTCAGGATTTCGAAGGTATTTATTCTCCTCATCAATGCAATATTCTGACCCTCAGTTGCAGACTAAGATCTTTCGAAGTGAATAACGAAGGAATGCTACCCTGGCCTTTTCGACGCGACATCTAATGTCCATACTCCCATGTGTCATAGATTGTAGTACCCAAATAATTGAAAATCCTCACCTGCTCTGCTACTGTGTTGTTAATTGTCAAGGGCCCTCGGTTATGGGTTGCTTTCGAAATATTGAGGGTAAGGCCATATAGTTCTGAATATTGATGAACTCTTTCTTAAGTTTTGTAGGTCTTCCAAATTACCAGCCACATCGGCATATCTGATACTGTTGATATGCTGTCCGCTTTTATACCGCTTTGTTCTGCCACCGGCTATACGGCAGCATAAGACAATTTTAATTAATTGCATTGTTATGACTGAGACGTTTTCGATATTTTCTTGGATTCTTTTATTATTTGAATCGTAGAGCATTTTCTAATTGTTTTACAAGTTACAAGTTACTCTTCTGGTGGATTTTTATTACTATTCTGTCTGGGAGTTAGGTTTTTAAAACGGGTAAAAGGGTGTCATATATCGACAATAATCAGTTTCGCTGACCCTTGATAGAGCTCTAAAGACTAATGACTTAATTACAGATAACTTGTTTTGTACGGCTAGAAAGAGAAAGAGATCATTGTAGTCAATTTTCGTTGTAAATATTATGTTTTAATCTCTTTGATTGACGGAATCCTAAAATGCTAGATAATAAATATGTTGTTCACATGTTCGTACAAAAGTTTTAGCACTAAAAAAATGGTAGCTAGAGCAGAAGAGAACCCATGGTTGGTCTTTGACTTCGAGCATAAAATGTCCCTTGGATCATGGAATATTAAACGACAGGCAGGTTTCTATTACCAAAACGTCAAAACTAATCAGAATAACGAAACCTTATAGTTTTCAACCTTACAATAAAATATTGGAAGTTTTTAATATATGACATATGACCAACTTTTCCTATGAAAAGATTTAAGAGTTTATGAAGATAACGACCGATTTTGTATATTGAAGTGTCTATTGCATTGACAATTGGACAAGGTGGGACATTGGTCTTACGAAATTTGTGGAGCCTATAAAATCACCGAAATTTTAATTTGCCATGCTTCAAATTTTCGAAATAGACATGAACCGGGATATAGAAGAAATACAAAGAGTAGGTATGTTTAGGACGGAACGAGGGAGATCAGTGTTAATTAAAACAGTAAAAGAAGGAACCAAAATTGACATCTTTAAGAAAAAGAAAGTCCTGAAGGGCACAGAAGTATAAATCGATGAAGATTACCCAAGGAGCGTGAGGGAGGAAAGAAAAAAGCTAATACCACAGTTAAAGGAAGAAAGACAAAAGGAAAATAATGCGTATATAAGATACAATAAATTGATTGTCAACAAAGGTGGGCACCAACAGGTTGAGAGAAATAACACTTTAAAGCGGACGGTGGAAGACAGGTCACCCCAGCAAAGTGCACTGGATGAGCAGATCAGAAAAGTAACTAAGACAGGGCGGCCAAAAAACTAAGAACGGATAAGGATAAACGGCAAGTAGATTACGAAAATGGCGAGAAGAGGTACAAGAGTAAAATAAACTGCAGATAGAAAATAGAGAATTTAAGATTTAGGCTTGCAACTTGGAATGTAAGAGGAAAGTATACAGAAGGAGCGCTGAAAGATCTAGTAAGCGAATTAAGAAAGTATAAAATAAGTGTTGTGGCAATCCAAGAATCCAAGCAGACAGGAGTTGAGATAGTGGAAGTAGAGGGCGCTACCTTCTTTAAAAGTGGAGGAAATGACAGAATGCTCGGGACCGGTTTTATCGTACAGGAAAAAGCCAAAGGCAGGGTCATCAATTTTAGAGCAATATCGGAGAGAATGTGCTACCTGAGACTTAAGGGATACAAACGAAACATAAGCATTATAAGTGTGCATGCCCCTACGGAAGAAAAAGATGAAACAGATAAAGATATATTCTATGAAAGACTAGTAGCGGAGTACGAGAGGATACCAAGGTATGATATAAGGATGGTGGTAGGCGACTGTAACGCAAAAGTGGGGAAAGAAATGATGTATAGACAGATAATGGGAAAGAACAGTAAGCACGATGAAACCAATGATAATCGACAGAGACTAGTAACCCTTGCAATGGAAAAAAATATGATAATCAAAAGTACCAAGTTACAACGGAAAGAAATACATAAAGGAACATGGTCCTCGCCAGATGGAAGAACAATCAACCAGATGGACCACGTTTTGATAGGGAGGAAACATAGAAGTTTTATTAGAGAGGTAAGAAGTATGAGGGGAGCGGAATGTAACTCCGATCACTTCCTAGTGAGAATTACATGCTAGGGAGAATATAAGGAGAAAGTCATAAAAGTCACAAACAAAAAGAGAAGGGCGTATAATGTGAGTAGTCTTCAAGATCAAAAAAGAAGGAAGATATAAGTAAAGTTTTACATCAGCAGGAAACAAGCACGCAAGTAGAGCGAATATGAGAACAAACAAAAACAGCAGTGAAACTAGCAGGTGATACAGCGTTAAAAAAGATGGAGAGACAAGTAAAAACCAAAGACTGGTTCGACGACGAGTGCAGCGCACTAGCAGAGGCCAAGAAAAAAGCACGGCAGAAGATGATAATGAACCCAAATGAAGATAATATTCAAGAATATAGAGAATTTCGAGGAATGTTCAAACAAACATGCAAAAGACTGAAGAGACAATACAATGAAGAAAAATTGAAAAACATAGAGGAAAGATTTGTTAATAAGGAATTGAGAAGCTTCTATCAGGAGGTAAAACGAATGAACAAAGGATACCATAGCCAAACCAGCTACCTCAGAACTAATACAGGATTAGTAATAAGTGAGCCAGATAAAATAATGGATGAGTGGAAGGGGTATTTCGAGGTATCGTTGAATAGGGGAGAAACAGAAAATGAGGTAGAAGAGCGAACAATGGATGATGATGGGAATATGGTGAGTAAGCCAACAAGAGGAGAAATCAAAGCTATAATTAATAAAACGAAAAACAACAAAAAGTCAGGTGAAAGCGAAATAAGTGCTGAAATGTTAAAGGCAGGAGGCGAACAACTGCCTGAGAAACTATTTCTACTAATAGAGCAAGTGTGGGAACAGGAGGTAACGCCAAAAGAATGCTCCAAGGCCCTTATAAGTCCACTACACAAAAAAGGTGATAAAATGTTATGCAAAAGTTATAGAGGAATAGCTCTGTTAGATACATGCTATAAGATTCTGGCAAAGGTATTGCGGGAGAGATTGAACGGGTTTGCAGAAGAAAGAATGGGGGAATACCAAGCGGGGTTCCGAAGTAACAGATCCACAACAGATCAGATATTCATTGGTAAAGAAATTCAAACTACGTGTTACGAGCATAAAATAGCGTTACATATCCTGTTTATAGACTTCCGACAGGCTTATGATAGAATTATAAGAGACAGAATGTATCAAGCATTATTCCATTTAGAAATACCAACAAAACTAATCAGATTAGTCAAAATTACTCTACAAAAAACGACCAATAAAATAGTGTGGAATGGTCTGGAATCAAAGGATTTTATAGTGGAAAGGGGACTACGACAGGGTGACCCACTGTCTGCGATGTTATTTAACTTAGTTTTGGAGAGGATAATAAGAGAGAGCACCGTAGAGGCTAACGGTACAATTTTTAATAAGGAGCACCACTGTATAGCATATGCGGATGACTTGACGTTGATAGCAAAGTCTAGCAGAGAACTGGTAAAGAGAACGAAAAGACTAATAAGAGAGGCAAGTAAATATGGTTTAGAAATCAACTCTGAGAAAACGAAGTATATGATAGCAGGAAGCACAGAAACTAAGAAAGAAAAAGAACTTAATGTAGTGACCTATGATGGAAGGGAATATAAATTTGAGAGAGTGGATAGATTTATATATTTGGGGGTACTGCTGGAAGAAAACGGGCATGAGAGGAGCGAATTGAAGGCGTGAATAGCAAAGGGCAACCAAAAATGAGGGAGCCTGAACACTCTAATGAAATCAAAGTACGTCTCTAGAAAGACAAAACTGAGGATTTATACATCGGTCATAAGACCTACTGTCACCTATGGATGTGAAACATGGGTAATGAACAAATTGAATGAAGAGACGCTAGAGAGGTGGGAAAGAAGGATGTTAAGAGTGATCTACGGAGGAAGGAATACACCGGAAGGGTGGACTAGGCGGAGAAATCAGGAACTGGAAGACTTATATGACGTACCTAGAATCACATCTTTTATAAGAGCGCAAAGAATGAGATGGTTAGGACACGTACAACATACGTACAACGTATGACAAGAGAGAGACTGCCGAAAATGGTGCTGGCGATGAAGCCTGTAGGTGCGAGAAGGAGTGAAAGCCGAGGAGGAGATGGTTGCAACATGTTGAGGATGATTTAAGATCCATAAGGGTTAGAGACTGGAGGACAAGGGCGCAGAACAGAATAGAATGGAGACATACGATTCAACAATACTTGGACGCCGGATGATGGAAGAGGGAAGGAGGGAAAAGGACACAAGCTTTACTAAGCCCTAGGCCTTCATGGCCTGTAGTTTTTATATATTTATATTTCAAATTTTAAAGGACTTAATCTTAATGCATTTCTTCTCTCAATTTTTTTTGTGTCAGTGTAAATAATCCTATAGGTGTTGTCAGTCAATAGTACATCATTATACACGACTACTGTTGCATTTGCCTTATCTGTTGAAATAATTAATATTGTTGAAGTAACTGTAAAAACGAAAGTTACAAACACTCTAACAATATCAATAAAGATAAAAGTGGTTTGCATTACACGTGGAAACCGATTATTATCCTGGGTTACGATTTAATAGGCACCAGTCAGGTGTAAAAGTTCTGGAAGAGCAAGATCCTTGAAACAATAGCAGGCGAGATGGTTTGAACTCATTCTCCTATTTAACACAATTTCATCAAAAGAATCATGATTTCTCATCTAACCAAAGTCGTGAAACTACAGTTCAAAAATTTCAGTTACACCCTATAGTTCTTAATATATATATATATATATATATATATATATATATATATATATATATATATATATATATATATATGAACATATCATATTAGTTCAACATACCAAAAGCCCTAAATCAGAGCTCGGAAGAGATTCCAGAGATTACAAAAGAAGAAATCACATCAGCTATGAAGGACATGAAAAATAACAAAGCCCCGGATGAAAATAATATTGTGATAGAGGCAGTTAAGGAGGATAAAAATTATCAAATCGCTGAAAATGTTATTTAATAAATGCCTCCTGGAAGGAATAACTCCATCGCAATCGAATAATGCAAATACTGCCATTATGCATAAAAAAAATGAGATACTTTAGACCTTACTAACTATCGACCCATTACCCTTCTGAGTCATGTATACAAATTATTCAGGAAAATACTTACCAAACGTCTTACAAATAAATTTCAGTTTCTCCTTTCAAAAGAAGAGGCAGGTTTCCGCACAGGGTATGAAATATACGACCATCACCTCACAGTTAAAGTCCTCATTGAAAAAGATATAGAACATGATAAGCCTCTGGTGCTCATATTCGTGGACTTCGAAAAGGCTTTTGATTCTGTAAACTAGCGAGGACTCTTGGAAACGCTTTCTAAATGTCGTATTGACCATCGATACTACAGTACAATTAAATATATATATATATATATATATATATATATATATATATATATATATATATATACACACATATATATATATATATATATATATATATATATATATATATATATATATATATATATATATATATATATATATATATATATGAAAATGCCATCGCTAATGCCAAAACACAAACTAACCAATCTACCAAGTCGGTGGACTGATGATTTGAAGAGAGTGGCTAGAAGTTGGGTACAAATGGCCCAGATCAGAAATGGTGGCAAGACTTGAGGGAGGCTTTCATCCAGTAGTGGACAATATAAGCTGACGATGATGATACATATGAACAATAGAAAATCTTTTTTGAAGTCAGGTAGCAAATCCTAAAATTAGTGTCATAAAAGCTCAATGCATCAGAATAGAAAAAGTAACATAATTCATTAGATTCATATAGTTTTTACAGAGTTATTATAACGTCATGCCCCTTTGTTCTTAAAGGCAATTAATGAAATAAATAATATTTTTTTAGTGGATGAAGTGACGTATGAATTCTAACGCACTCTTCGTTATTGGCCTCTGGCATTATTATTTGCTCTAAAACAAGGTGCAAAGCATTACGTAGATTTACAAAAGACTGTAATTATGAAAAAAAAGTAAATAAAAAATGTTAGTTGTAATCAAATATTATATCTAAAAGCTACCAAAGGTCACAATAATTAAGCATGTTTTGTAAAAAATTAGATTGATTAATGACGAGCCTAACTAGTAATTGTCTAAAATTTGAAGAAAAAATAATTAAAAGAAAAACTATAATCATTTATTACGTACTTAAGGCGGATTTTCAAATCCGGATTGTTTAATAAAAAATATTAATAATAACAATCAGATGATACTCGTAATTACCAATTCTAAGTAAATAACTAAATGATTTAATGTAAAACTACTGAAAACAAAGTTCATTTTTTAGCAGTCTACCCACTGTTCTCATATTTGTCAATCCTTCGGATGCGCTTCGCCAATCACAGCTCATCAGTCGGGCTAGGATCGACAAACAAGTGAACAGATTTTATTAGTCATTATCTAAGTACTTACGGAACGTAATGGTAAGATAGAATGAATTGAACCAAGTACGCACACCTAATATTCCATCGTAGGTTGACATAGCAGGCCCAAGCCAACATAGTGGATAACAAAGTCAACACGTCAACGCAGATGACGTGGTTTTCGAGGGATCCCCCACAGGTATATGTGGTTTAATGGATTACTACTGAAAACGGACAAAATCCAGATTTCAGCAGTCTACCCACTGTTCTCTGACTTGTCAGTCTATCCCGAGACGCGTTTGGCCGCATCACGGCTCATCAGTCGGGATAGGAACGACAAACAAGAGAACATATTTTACTAGTCCTTATCCAGGTACTTACGGAACGTGATGGTAAGATACAACGAATTGTAAGTACGCACACCATAAGAGAACAGTGGGTAGAGTGCTGAAATATTGACTTTGTCTATTTTCAGTAGTTTTACATTAAATCACAAATGCCTGAGGGGATCCCATCAAAACCTGCGTCATAGTGTTGACTTCGTTAACCACTCTGTCGACTTTTAACTGCTGTGTCAGCCTACGATGGAGTATTAGATGTGCGTACTTGGTACAATTCATTGTATCTTACCATTAAATAACTCTGTTAGCTACTAAAAATTAACAAAGGCAATATTTCAACAGCGACCACTCTTTTCTGATCTGTTAAGCCATCTTACCACATCATGGCTGATCAGCAGAGTTAGGACCGACAAACGAAAGAATAGTACTTATGCAATACTGTTATAACATCGTAGTAAAATTCACCAAATTGGAGCAGAGGGCTTGTAAAAGCTTAAAATTTAAAATAATTTAAAAGCATACCTATCCTCTATGGGGACCTGTTTAAGGCCACGGGATGACAAACTAAATATTACCAACAATTACTGCTAGACAGTTTAATCGTTAGGATTGTAATCTATTCATAAAAAACTATATCAACTACTGAGAATGAACAAAGTCCATATTTCAGCAGTGACCACTGTTCTCCCATCTGGCAATGCTCTATCACAACTTATCAGCCTAACTAAGATTGAACGACGAGAGTACAAAACTCAAGTATTTATTGCAGTACTGTTGTAACTTAGCAGTTAGATACGATATGCATCTCTGGCTCGTGAAAGCTTAAAACATACGAGGCTGGTTTGAAAAGTCCGTGCAAAGTCCGAGAGATGGCACCACCGGCGCGTATCGAGGTCATGTTTAGTTAGTAGCATTTCTTGAATGAACGCACACCAAGTTTCAGCCATATTGGTCTATTTCTTTGTGTTTGGCATTCGTGTGAATCAAGGAAATCGAGTGATTTTCAAGAAATGGACGAAAAAGAATTTCGTTTGGTGATTAAACATTACTTTATGAAAAGCAAAACGCCTCAGGAGACTAAAGAGAAGCTTGATAAACATTATGGTGACTCTGCACCTTCGATTAGAACAGTTTATAAGTGGTTTCAAAATTTTCGGACTGGCCATATGGGCACAAGTGACGCAGAACGTTCTGGACGGCCTGTGGAGGTTACGACTCCAGAAATCATTGATCAAATCCATGATATGGTGATCGATGACAGAAGAGTTAAGGTGCGTGAGATTGCTAGTGCTGTGGGCATCTCGACTGAACGGGTACATAATATTTTGCATAAACATTTGGACATGAGAAAGCTATCCGCAAGATTGGTGCCGCGATTGCTCACGCTTGACCAAAAACGGAATCGTGTGAAGTGTTGCAAGGATGGTTTGCAGCTGTTCCAGAAGAATCCGGAGGACTTTAAGCGTCGTTTCGTCACTGTGGATGAAACATGGATACATTACTATACTCCTGAGACCAAACAACAATCTAAACAATGGGTTACCAAGGGGGAATCTGCACCAAAAAAGGCGGAAACCGTTCCTTCGGCCGGAAAGGTTATGGCGACTGTCTTTTGGGATTCGCAAGGGATAATCCTCATCGACTATCTGGAAAAGGGTAAAACTATTACAGGTGAATATTATTCATCGTTATTGGACCGTTTGAAAACCGAGCTGCAAGAAAAACGCCCGCGATTGGCCCACAAGAAAGTCCTTTTCCATCACGACAACGCACCAGCACACACCTCAGCAGTTGTGGTCGCAAAATTAATGGAAATAGGATTCCAACTCGTTTCTCATCCCCCTTATTCTCCAGACGTGGCTCCCTCGGACTACTATTTGTTCTCCAATTTGAAGAAATGGCTGGCGGGACAAAGATTTTATTCAAACGAGGAGGTGATTGCAGACACTAATGGATATTTTGCAGACTTGGACAAATCCTATTATTCGGAAGGGATCAACAAACTAGAACATCGTTGGACGAAGTGTATAAGCCTAAAAGGAGACTATGTCGAAAAATAAAAAAGGTTTACCCCAAACACATAAGTAGTTTTTATTTTTGCACGGACTTTTCAAACCAGCCTCGTATATGAAGACCTAAATAAATATTTTGCAGCAAACGAGACCCAGAGTAAAATTGTAAATACGGTATAATATTGTAACATTAATTTTTTCCTAGATTTTAAGATCATGTTACAACACTGTTTTTCTCCCTATAATTTATATTTTATTACAAATGTACTGAAATCACTGCAATAAATATACAAATGTATATTTATTGCAGTAATTTCAATTTTTGAGTAGTGTAGCTTAAAACAGTGTTTTCAATTTTTGAGCAGTTTATTTTAAACCGGCAGTGTGTAACGCGTGTTGCCGACTTGACTTATTTAGTTTGCATTAATTTTGCGCCCGGGAGTGAGCTATTTTAAAGACGTCACTTTGAAGAAGGGGCAAAAGATATATAAACAGCCAGATGGAATTCTTAGTGGCTTTTTTCCACCATGAAGCAGTAGTGACTTTTTCCCCCATGAAGCAGGAACGGCTTTGTTCCCAGTAGGCCGTAGTGGCTTTCTTCTCCAGCACGCCAGAGTTTTTTTTGTCAGTGATGTAGCAGTGCAGTAACGGTTTCTAGCGTTCAAGTTTAAGAATTTTTCCTTTCTTGAAATATCCTGCTCATCCTCGGGCATTTCGGATCAGAGTGTTTAGCTATCCAAATGAAACTAGGATGATAGTGGCTGAGACTATATCTTTATGATAATCTCACCTGGAGAGGCCAAGTAACTTATGGAAAACCCACGAGGAGAAACCAATCCATAAGTCATAAGCACACCAGTCTAAAAATCTCACTTCTTGTCTACAAGTGCGTTTCCAACGACTACTCAACATGTGTAACGCGCGGAATTAATTTCACAAACTTTTAATATTGTGTTTTATCAAGCCTTTTATTAAAATCTTAGTAATCCTGATTTAAGGACTCTATGTAATAGTGTACATTCTGCTAACTTAAGGGGTTTCTATTTAATAGAAGTAATTTTTAAGAGTGTAATAAAGTTAGGAATTTTTATTTTGTTAATAAATATACCCTTCCTTATTTACATGTGTAGTGTTTCACTAAACTCCTGCTCTTTCTTTTAGGACGCACAGGTTGTAATATATTTAATCTTATTTTAACAACTAAATAACTCTTCAGTATTTTTTCATTTTTTGAGCTAAAATTAGATTTCTTTTATTCTAAAATGAATGGTGGCCAAAAAAAAAAACCTTACAACCCCATTTTTAACAACTATAGAGTCTATTTTCAAAAGACGTACAAAAATTATCTCTTATCCATATTCTCTACCAAAGAAAAAAAATGAGCTAGCTTATATCTAATTACTATAGTTCTTTCAGTATTAATATCCACTCAATCCATTCCCAGACATTAAGATATACATAAGGGTTAAATAACGGCTTCTGTTTAATAAGTAAAATATTTATTAAAAATAAAGAAAGTTGGGGCTATATAAAATTGCGCCTCAACGTAGAGAGACGCTATAATATAATGCGTAAAGTAACAAAATTCAGCATAAGCAAGACTGGAACATGTCGGAAAAAGTACTTTATTTAAGTTTGACGAAATGAACTGCCATGTATGAGGGCAGCCTTTTTAAGTTTTTACAAACGACCACTAGATGGCGCTATTGAGATGTGACATTGCCACTGTTGTAAAATTAGATATTTGTCATTATTAAAACAGCGGCACCTCAGAAATTGGCCGAATAGTTTGTTTACAGTGAGTGTTCAAAAAAGCAGTTTTGTGAACAAATGGAAATTTCACGTGAAGATTTTCGTTGGATGATTTTTTACGATTTTAGTAAATTCCTCACTTAACAATAATGTTTCGAATCGTTTCCTTCAACTTTTGTTAATGAATCACCATAAGAAATAACTGTTTACAATTAGTTTGCAGAATATCGTCATGGTTGTGCTTTTGTCAGCGATGAATTTCGTGAAGGTCGATCAAAATCGGTGTGTCCCAAAAACATCGTTGCGTGCGCAACATGATTAAAGAGGATCGGCTTGTGACTTAGCGCAAGATAGATTCATCCTTAGGCATATCGAAGACTGCAGTACATTCGATTTTGCATGAACATTTGGCTGTGAGCAAGATCTGTTCCCGATTGATTTCTCATAATTTGGCCGTAACTCAAAAACAGGCTCGTGTCAATTGGTATAAGGAAATGCTCAAAAAATTCGACCGAGGGCATGCAAAATTCGTATACAACATCATAACAGGAGACGAAACTTGGATATATTCGTACGAGCCAGAAACTACGCAACAATCAACTATTTGAGTGTTCCGAGATGAACCAAATCTATTCGTTCATGAAGCACTTCCAAGAAAATGATCGCTTGTTTCTTTGGTTATACTGGATACGTTGCAACCATTGCTTCAGAGAATCGAAGAACAGTTAATGCTGAATGGTATTCAACAATTTGTTTACCAAAAGTCATCGATGAAATCAAGAAAAACAACTGAAAACACGTCAAACAATTGATTATTTGTCAGAGAAAAACGTCGACTTAATATCTCATTGCCCGTATTCACCTGATTTATCGCTTAACGACTTCTTGTTGTTTTCAAATGTCAAAAAGAAAATACGTGTACAGGGTGGTCCAAACTGGACACTTTTAAAGGTAAACCCCTTTATCTAAAGGAGAACGAAAACTGATGTCGGTGTCTGAGGCTCAATTATGATAAACTCAATGGTGAAAACCGCATATCGATATCTAGTACCGTTTCAGATATACAGGGTGTTTTTTAAAAATCTGCATTTTGGAAAAATGTTTGTAATTCCTTTCCTATTGAAAATTTTTGATTTCTGTAAAAAAATTCTCGAAGCACTTTCTCACGCGGATTTCAACAGTGCAACTTACATTTTTTTTACAACTAATATTTTAATAGTTATTAATGTAGAAATATATTTTTTAAATGGGACACCCTATATATTTTTCCTTATCCGAATAGAACTTTAAATTACCATTCTAAAAATATAAACTTTATATTTTGCTTAAAAATATAATATATATAGCATTAGTAAATTTCATTGTAGTTATAACTCTTAGAGTTTCTCCTGGGATTTTTTTTACAATTTGACTGCTATCCGTAAACAATTGATATTGCCGCTCCGTCCAAAGCCTACTTCACAAAATGTGCATTTAAAACTCTCGTAAAAACTGAAAATCTTTATATTTTGAAGTAGATTTAAGCAAAATATGAAGTAGGCTATATTTTGAAATGGTAATTTAAAGCTCTATTCGGAGAAGGAAAAATATACAGGGTATCCCATTTCAAAAATATATTTTTGCGTTAATAACTATTAAAATACTAGTTGTAAAAAAATGTAACTTACACTGTTGAAATCCACGTGAAAAGGTGTTTTGAGAATGTTTTTACGGAAATTAAAAATTTTCAATAGGAAAAGAATCACAAACATTTTTTCAAAATGTAGATTTTTGAAAAACACCCTGTATATCTGAAACGGTACTAGATATCGATATACGGTTTTCACCATTGAGTTTATCATAAAAATTGAGCCTGACGCCGACATCAGTTTTCGTCTATCTCCTTTAGATAAAGGGGTTTACTTTTAAAAGTGTCCAATTTGGACCACCCTGTACATCACCTCAAAAAGCTGTTGAATCCTTCCAAAACCATGTTTTTGAGGTACCAACTTCAGAGTGGGAAAAATGTTCGAACGCATGCAAAAGAGTGTATATCTTAAAGGCGAATATTTTGAGAAACAATAAAACAAACATTTTTTTTTTCTTCCATTGGTTTTGTAAAAACTTGAAAGGTAGCCCTGGTATGAGTATTTTAGCGGAATAAATAATTTGTATTGGAAAATATATTTGAATAGTGAGCAAAATTGTGGTTAAGCACCAAATAATGCACAGTAGATTTAAACCATTATACAATATTGGTTGGAAATATTGGATTTTGGTTTAATATGACAAAGCTTTTAATCTCTTGCAATATATACCGCGACTATATCATTTATTTTAAAGTTTATTACTTCAATGTAATTCTATCAAAATACGTACATTTTTACCAACTGAAGTTGAAAACTGAGTAAAATAAATGTTAAATGATTAAAAGGTAGACGAACTTTCAAATGGTTAATTTTTTCATTCATAATCAGACAAATAGTATGCCTTTCTCATAAGGCATCCAGTCAATTTATTGTTTAGTACGTACCAATCTACACCTACAGTAGGTTGGTATATACTAAACAGTGAATCAACTTGATATCTTGTGAGAAAGTGTTCGATTATGAATAAAAAAATTAATCATTTGAAAGTGAAACCAGCTTTTCATCACTTAATATTTATTTTTACTCAGTTTTCGCAGTGGTTCTAGCAGTAATAGTGTAATACTTCGATAGAATTACGTTGAAATAATAAGCTTCAAACAAATAAAATAAAAAAATAATTAAATATTAAATGATAAAAAGGTAATTTCACTTTCAAATGATTAATTTTTTTATTCATGATCAGACAACTTACTGTGGGCGATTTTAAATATTTATTTGATCCGTTATAACTGAGAATTCTTTATTTTTAGTGTTCCGTACGGAACACTTATAAGATGACTTCGGTGTCTGTCTGTCACAGCCGATTTTCTAAAGTTCAAATTTGGTAATAATATAGGAATTGATCATTATGATCATCAGTGCCGTGTTGTTTTGAAAGTTAAATTTTGGGGGGTGAAATGGGAAGTGAAAAAAAAATTTTTTTACTAGGTCATCGAGTGTGGTGTCAAATGAAAGCTTGTGAAAACAGGAGTAAAATATATGTATATATATATATATATATATATATATATATATATATATATATATATATATATATATATATATATATATATATATATATATATATATATATATATATATATATATATATATATATATATATATATATATATATATATATATATATATATATATATATATATATATATATATATATATATATATATATATAATGTAATACTTGCGCACATTTTTCTTTGTATTATTTCTAAAAAATCGCTGTCCCCCCAACTTATCTCAAAAAGTACTGATCAAAAAATTTTGAAAAAATTCTGGAATATTCTTCACGGGGTGTAGATTATTATTATCATGAGTGCATTACGTTTAATAATTTATCTGGTATATAAAAAAAAAAACAAAAATTTCAAGGTCATCAGGTTGGAAACAAACTTTGTTGAAAACTCATTTGGGGTGTGTTTTGTGAAGTCACTAATCATTTTATACCTCTGTAACAAAATTTTTTATTTTAAAAGCAATCAACGTACGGAATACTAATTGCGCAAGTTCAACTTGCACTTGACCGGTTTTTTTTATATATAGTATTATTTATCGATTATCATCTCAGCTGTTTTCCATTCAAAACATTGTCGCCACAATATTTTTGGGGTCCGTGTATTTCTGTTGTAATTCTAATTACATAGGTCTACATTTTTTTTTGTGTAACACCAATTAAACTAGGTGCTTTATTATGTACTGCGGAATTTGAAAAAAAAACATAAAATATGTAGGACGTATGGTTTTTTGTTATACGACATTTAAAATTTTAAAGAAAATTGCTCAAAATTAGTGGGCAAACAAAATCTCCTTCAGTTTACGAACAAAATGCATAACATTATTAAAGAAAAATCATGCACATATTAAGCAATATTGAATATAAGGCACTTTTGCAACTTAAGTTTGATGTTTAGTTAAGTTTTTCATTCACTTTTTCCTCTTATGTAGACTAAAATCTTCAAGAACCAGCGGTAATCGCCCATCATTTCAGAGTCCTACCGACCTTGATAGCTTGCGCCCTGCTCGTCACTTGCTGCCCCCAAGTTCTCCTGGAAAAGGTCCATATACGAATGAAGAAAGTGAATTTTCAGTGGTATTCGGCAACCTATGGCTTTATAGAGTTTCAGAAGATTTATGATCAAAGTTATGTAGTTACTTTTTTTTTGTCACCCAGAAAACCTTGTACTACTCCCACAAACGCCTTCCATGCTACCAGTTCTTACGGGTTGAGTACGTTTTCAAAGTTACGATCGATAATGACTTTTTTTATGTCACGACCAGTAAAAATTCCATCTTTGGTCTTAGCTCCACTCAGACGAGGAAAGAGGTTGGATAAATAGCTAAATTCTTCATTAGTCCTAGCTTGATGTACAACGGAAGAAGAAGGACTTTCTCAGGATCTACTAAGGGCGTATTTAAGACGTTTTTATCTCCCGGATCGTAAGCTGATCTCTTCGGTCAGATTTTCTGAAAAAAGTGTTTTGACGTTGCTCTACTATCCCAAAGATATAAAAAGCAGCAGTATTTCGTGTAACTTCTTTGTAGATTCATTAGCATAGCATCACCATCAACATCATCATCATCATCGACTTATACTGTCCACTGCTGCACGAAAGCCTCCCTCAAGTCTTGCCACTTTTTTCTGTTCTGGGCAGCTTGTACCCAATTTCCAGCCACTCTTTGGAAATCATCAGTCCACCGACTTGGTGGTCTACCTCTACTCCGATAGGCTTCGGATCTTGGTCGCCACTCTATGATTCTCTTGGTCCATCGCCTATTCTTAAACCTAGCAACATGCCCAGCCCAGTTCCATTTAAGATGTAGAATGAATTTGACTGTGTCTTGTACCCCCGTTCTCTTCCTGATAATGTGATTTGGGATGTAATCTTTAAGAGTAACGCCTAACATTGACCTTTCCATCTTTCGTTGCATGACACATATTTTATTGATGTTTTTCTTCGTCATTGTGAGAGTATCGGCTCCGTACGTAAGAACGGGGAGGATGCATCTGTCAGATAATTTTTTTTTAAATACATAGGAAGGTTAGATTTGAATACATAGGCTAGTTTGCCATATGCAGGCCAGAAGAGACCAGTTCTACCTTTTCAAGACTTTTAACGTTTTTAACACGTTGACTGCCAACTACGAGATAACTCGTAGATCGCGTTCTTTTCTCGGACGCCAACTACGAGTTATCTCGTCCTGTTTTTACTTGCCATTTTTGTGCAGCTACGATTAAACTCGAAATATATCAGTGCTAATCTCGATAGATGGCTTCTGGGAAAAGAACAAAAAATCAATGCTGGCTTGCATGAACAGAAATTTTATTAAAAAATGAACAAAAAATATAATTATAAAAATTAGTTCAAATTCAAGAAATAAAATAATATTTTATTGTTTGTGGAACTTCTTAAAATAATCTTCCACACAAAGGGCTGGCTTTCTCTTTACAGGCTGGACAGAAATAATGCGTTTCTCGGCGTTTTTTTTGCTTGGGTACATATACGACATGGCTTTGTCGGACGCTGTTTTTTTTTCGTAGGTGGTAGACTCTCTAAATAATAGAGCTCAATTTAATTTTTTTCGAAACTGGTTGAATCTCTTCTCCAATCAACGCGACGACGAATTCTTCTCTGAACTTTATCAGTTTTATTTTAGAAGATGTTACTTTTTGAAAAATTTTGTGAGCATCGTGTATATATATCTCTATAATATGTAATGAAACCTTTTTGGGCCATCTAATAGTCTTTCTTAGAGATGAGTAGTACGAAAGCATTTGATCTGATCGTTCCATGCCAGACATTCCATTATTGTAATCTCGAATTATATTCGGTTTCATACAAATTTTTCCATTGCGATTGGGCACCTCTACCATTTCAACAGCATGCATGTTTGAAATGCTAAGGACATCTCGTTTGTATTTCCATTTGCATACAGTAACAGGACCATTTTGCTGCCAAATACACTCCCCTTTTTTCAGTTTACGATTTACCACATCTCTGGGGTTTCCTTTTCTGTTATTTCGTAAGGTTCCACACACATAAGTTTTTCGTGTATTTAGCAGTTTTGTAAGAGTAACAGAATTATAAAAATTATCCATGTAAACCGTGTATCCTTTATCGAGATAGTCCTCAAGTAAATGTAAAACAACGTCAGTAGTGTGACCTACATTATTGTCAGTTTCCTCAGATTTTCCGCTGTAAATCTTTATTTTCATTACAAGACCGTTGGACTCACATAGTTCATACAGTTTGATACCATATTTGTGTTTTTTATTTTTAATGTATTGGCGGAAAAGCAATCTTCCTCGCCATAGCATCATGGATTCGTCAATACAAATATTTTTATCTGGTACATAGTTTTCATGCATAATATTATTGAAATGATTTAGTATTGGTCTCACCTTGTATAATCTGTCGGCAGATGGTATTGAGTTATCAACCAAATGAAAATAACGAAGTAACAACTGGAATCGATTTCGACTCATATGTAAGCGCCAAAAGTTTACATTATATAGCTTGTTTGTGCTCCAGTAATGTTCAATTGATGGAAAAGTACAAGGTCCCATTTGCAACAAAAGTCCAATAAAAACTTTCATCTCTGCAGCACTGATGTCTTCCCACTTTGATAACCTACTAGATTTTTTTATTTCTTTGCGTTTTTCAATTTCTTGCGCAGCATATAAATTAGTTTGTTCCACCAGTAATGCAAGAAATTCATCCGAAAAAAATAAGTCCACCAGCGTTTGTACTGTAAAATTTGTCGTATCCAATTTCACACCAACATTTTCTTGGAAAATAAATAATTCAGGATTTTGTTGAATTTCTGTCCACAAATCCTCATTCGCATTTGATGTTGTTGCGTTTGTACTGTAAAATTTGTCGTATCCAATTTCACACCAACATTTTCTTGGAAAATAAATAATTTAGGATTTTGTTGAATTTCTGTCCACAAATCCTCATTCGCATTTGATGTTGTTGCTTGGGAATCATCGTCATTATCTTCAAATTCGGGATCAACTTCAGGTTCGGAGACGACTTCGTCTTCACTATCACTTGAATTCTCAGAAGGTTCATAATCGCTACTGTCGTTACCATCCTCGCCAAAAATCCCGTCAAATTCTGAATCACTTAGATTTGCGTAGTACTCAATTTCATTTTGAGTCAGGGGTCTTTTCTTATCCATATTGCGTTCTTGATAATTTAATTATAACAATAATTATAAAACAAAACACTCAAGAAAGACGTAAATGTGATGCACTCGACAATTTCTGAGATACTACTGGCGAATATGGACGCGTATCGATGATTCAGCTTTAGAGAAGCGACAGGTCGAAGCGTGTCTGTGCGTGTCTGCGTGCGAATTAACTCGTAGTTGGCTTCTGCGAAGAGATTTCTGTTACAGAAGCCAACTACGAGATAATTCGTAAGACCTTTTTTTTTTAAAAAAAAAAACACATTTTTTATGCTTTTTTTGATGATAACTATGCACTAGAATTAGAGTTTTTAATAATATAATGTGATTAAATCAAATTGTCATTTTAGGCCAGATTTCTGAAAATTGCCGTGGCAGTCAACGTGTTAATTACTAACATAGCAACCACCTTCAAATCCGCACATATTTGCCATTTAGATTCCTCGTTCTTAATAGCATTTAGCACAGCAGCAATATTAGCGCATGTTAATTTCATCAACACTAAATAAGCAGCTGATATTGATGATTTTGTATTACCGTTGTGCAGTAGGACAGCTTTTAGGCTATATCTTGAGGAATCATTATATCGTATACAAATAATAACTATTGCACTGAAACATAAAAATGTGACATCCAAGGCTATTTCTGATGGTTAATTCATTAATTGAAAGCTACAGGCCGACAAAATTTGGCCAAACCTTTTACCCAGAAACCAGAATATACTTTTTCGAAGGTTTTGTCACGCTGAATTCGAATTGAGTCAGAATTTCTCCAATGGGTCCGGTTTTCGAGATATTCTAACCTAAAAGCGCGAAAATCACGGTTTTTTTTCGACATATGTGAGGTCATGTTACATCAAAAGGTATTTTTTTTTTATCAAACCATTAATAAGGTCCGAGAGAACTACTCTTCCTCTTTAAAACACATTTAGATTTGTCCGAATATCCTTTTTCATCTTTGAGAAATTGTATGTTGAACTTAAGTATTTCGACTTATTTCTCGATTTTTGGAAAATGAAAGGGATGGAATAAATACAGTTCTTTGACGCATTAACTTTTGTAACTATTGTTAATTTATGGTGAAGGATAGAAAAGTTAATGCGTCGAAGAATTGTATTTATTCGATCCTGTTCATTTAAGTCTAACTACTTAAATTCAACATACGATTTCTCAAAGATAAAAAAAGATATCCAGACAAATCTAAATGCATTTTGAAGAGGTAGAATAATTCTTTCCAACCCCATGAATGGTTTCATAAAAAAAATTACCTTTCAATGTAACCTAAGCTCAAATATGTCGAAAAACCGTGATTTTCGTCAGGTCAGAATATCTCGAAAACAGGAGCCATCAGAGAAATTCTGACCTCGAATTCGAATTTAGCGCGTCAAAAACCTTCGGAAAAGTATATTCTGGTTTCTGGGTAAAAAATTTGTAGGCCTGTGTAATAGAATATTAAAACAGATTTTTAGTTGTTGTTACATGTAGGGTGTAAACCTGCTGTTCTTCATTGTGTCATTCTATCTATTTTTTTTTTTTAACATCAAGTCATTTATATTATCTGTACTGTGTGTCTATCTGATGTTGTTACTTCTCTATTAATCATAGGTAGTAGTTGTTTGCAGAAATGCAATAACGTCCGTGGCAGCATTATCGCGTTGTCTTACTGATTACTTTTATTAACTACTAGCTAGCTTCTACGCAATAACTATTGTACAATGATTTGGTTAGAACATGATTTACAATTTGGATCTTAAGAGATATACATAACAGGAACCTAACTAAGTTAGCTTAGGTAAGGAGTTTATATAAATGTATTGAGAGAATTTAAGATATTTCAACTTAAAATATTTCATGAGCAAAAAACTTAAAAATTAAACTTAATATTAATTAGGATTAACTGGTCCTAACAAACAAAGAAATACATCCACGCCATATATTATACGTAAGAAGCTTGACATCACCAAACGTAGAAAGTGATCATAATTTAGTTAGGTGTAAACTAAGGTGAAACATAAGAAACACAAAGCAACACCAAAATAAGGAATTGGAAACAAAGATAAAAATAGATCAACAAGATGAATCAACGAGAGACTTATACCAGAGAAGAGTGAAAGAGAAAATCAGAATAAATCAAATAAATGACAATGACAACATAAATGACGGATGGTTAAAAATAAAAACTAATATATTAGAAGCTGCATATGAGGCATTAGGGACTTAAACTGTCGATAAAAATAAAAAATGAAAAACAAAAACACCATGGTGCAGTACAGAAATCAAAGAGAATTGCCGTGAAAAGAAAGAGAACTATCTAAAATACAGGTCACTCAGGATAGATGAAGCCTACCAAAGATATAACAGAATACAGAAACCCACGAATTAGTAAGAAGAACAAAAACGAAATACTAAGAGAGATACACAGAAAAATTAGAATCATTGTCAACAAAAACAAATTTGGAGATTTATAAGATAGCAGAGAATTGAGATGAAAGAACTAATAGAATATACACACGTGAAGAAAGGAACGTGGATAACATATCTTACACAATTATATAAAAGGAAACAGAGTATTACACTGACTGCCACAAACACTAGAGATAGCGATAAACGAAGAAATACGAGGCTGGTCTGAAAAGTCCGTGCAAAAATAAAAACTACTTATGTGTCTGGGGTAAACCTTTTTTATTTTTCGACTTAGTCTCCTTTTAGGCTTATACACTTCGTCCAACGATGTTCTAGTTTGTTGATCCCTTCCGAATAATAGGATTTGTCCAAGTCTGCAAAATATCCATTAGTGTCTGCAATCACCTCCTCGTTTGAATAAAATCTTTGTCCCGCCAGCCATTTCTTCAAACTGGGGAACAAATAGTAGTCCGAGGGAGCCAAGTCTGGAGAATAGGGGGGATGTGAAACGAGTTGGAATCTTATTTCCATTAATTTTGCGACCACAACTGCTGAGGTGTGTGCTGGTGCGTTGTCGTGATGGAAAAGGACTTTCTTGTGGGCCAATCGCGGGCGTTTTTCTTGCAGCTCGGTTTTCAAACGGTCCAATAACGATGAATAATATTCACCTGTAATAGTTTTACCCTTTTCCAGATAGTCGATGAGGATTATCCCTTGCGAATCCCAAAAGACAGTCGCCATAACCTTTCCGGCCGAAGGAACGGCCTTCGCCTTTTTTGGTGCAGATTCCCCCTTGGTAACCCATTGTTTATGTTTGGTCTCAGGAGTATAGCAATGTATCCATGTTTTATCCACAGTGACGAAACGACGCTTAAAGTCCTCCGGATTCTTCTGGAATAGCTGCAAACCATCCTTGCAACACTTCACACGATTCCGTTTTTGGTCAAGCGTGAGCAATCGCGGCACCCATCTTGCGGATAGCTTTCTCATGTCCAAATGTTTATGCAAAATATTATGTACCCGTTCAGTCGAGATGCCCACAGCACTAGCAATCTCACGCACCTTAACTCTTCTGTCATCCATCACCATATCATGGATTTGATCAATGATTTCTGGAGTCGTAACCTCCACAGGCCGTCCAGAATGTTCCGCGTCACTTGTGCCCATATGGCCAGTCCGAAAATTTTGAAACCACTTATAAACTGTTCTAATCGAAGGTGCAGAGTCACCATAATGTTTATCAAACTTCTCTTTAGTCTCCTGAGGCGTTTTGCCTTTCATAAAGTAATGTTTAATCACCACACGAAATTCTTTTTCGTCCATTTCTTGAAAATCACTCGACTTCCTTGATTCACACGAATGCCAAACACAAAGAAATAGACCAATATGGCTGAAACTTGGTGTGCGTTCATTCAAGAGATGCTACTAACTAAACATGACCTCGATACGCGCCGGTGGTGCCATCTCTCGAACTTTGCACGGACTTTTCAAACCAGCCTCGTATATATATATATATATATATATATATATATATATATATATATATATATATATATACTTAGGAGATGTACAAACAGAAGAACAAAGGAGTGATGACATAAAACGAGCATGTAATATAGAAAATATCAATCAGTGGAGAAGAGGAAGAAAAGTGGAATAGGAAGAATGGCAAACAGGATAGCAAGAAAGAAGTAACTGAATGGAAGAAGATCAATGGGACTTCCAAGAAAGAGACGGAGCGACGATCTATATAGCAGAAAACAAAGAAAACAGGCAATAGTGCCTAGCTATAAGTTGGAAGAAGATTAACTTAAGCTAATCCGGTGGCAGGGGATAGCTGGCTCTTAGCAGACGGCGGCGGGCTTGGCGTAGAGGGGGACGGTAGGCGGTCTTGACTGTGGTGTTGGGATAGTGAATGACTTTGTCCAGGAACATGCTCTCGGACAAAATCATATAGGAACATTAGATATTTTAAAGTTAATGAAGAATATATATGATAAGGGAATTATTAGACGCATACAAAAGGACTGAAATTATAAAATGTAAGAACAGTCTAAATAAGGACCGAGGACTTACTCCTCACAGTTCTCTGTCCAGGTTACTCAATTCGAATTAATGATCCGTCTGTAATTAGTGGGTTCTCCTGGAGTCAATCGCAAGTGTAATATATATAGTCTGATTTTTACCCTTAGATCTAGTCAATTATTGTTCTTGATGATGCTAATGTGGTTAGCGAAACGCGTATTAAAGTAAAGTGTTTAATGTAGTGGTGCTAAATGTTGTGTAGTGTTATTTTTTCTTTTTTAATTTTATTGTTTTGTTTTAATAATTCAGAGAAATATGTTTCTCTTTAAATATGTAATTAATGATGTTTTTCCATAAAACCTCAATAATTACTATTGACACTTTGATATTATTTCAAGATTTTTTGTGGCATTATGAAATTAACTACAAATATACATTAATTTTCTTTAATTATATACCTTACATTTTTTTTTAAACAATATTTAATTACAACACGCTTTATAAAAAATTACTGAAAGATAAATTATCTTTGGAAATCATCGCTTGTAAACTGGCAATCAAAATATTCGCATTACAAAAAGTTTGTTGTCTGACTGTAAATCTAGATTCCCATTAGAAGTAAATAAATTATACCAAATTATGTAATTTTATTTATTTGTAAAAAAATAATAAAAACTTAATCTTTAATGTTGTTCCTTTTGTGATACATTTCTTTATATCTTACTACGGGTTAAATAATTATTGAAGTCCAGATCGAAAAATTGTGGCCTTTTCGATGCGATGAATTTAATAAGACCGCTCGTCGTTTACAATTGGCATAAACTGAGAATCAGTGTGGTGGAGTTGTAAAGATTGAAACAGGTTGAAATCAGAAGGGTCAGCTCCAAGCTAAGTTGAGCCGTTTCTGCTGTGTGGGACCGAGTATTATCCTGCAGTAGTATTACTTCAAATAACCCACTGACATACACTGTTGGGAAAGCTGAGAAGTGAGGCTCTGGTTAGATCGGAGCATATCGTGGTGGGTCACGCTCCTTGAATCCCACAAAATATCTAGCAATATTTTTTCGGCATAATTGTCGATTTTGCGATTGTCGTTGATGCCTGTAAATCTAGATTCCCATTAGAAGTAAATATATTATACCAACCTATGTATTTTATTTGTTTGTAAAAAAATAATAAAGACTTAATCTTCATTGTTGTTCCTTTTGTTATGCTTTTCTTTATATTTTACCATAGGTTAAATAATTCTTGAATTCCAGATCGGAAAAATTGTGGCCTTTTCGATGCAATGAAGTTAGTGAGACCGTTCGTCGTTTACAATTGGCGTGAACTGAGAATCAATCTGGTGGAGTTGTAGAGATTGAAACAGGTTGAAATCAGAAGGGTCTGGACAATATTTCATATAGGCGGGAATATCTCAGCTCCAAGCTAAGCCCTTTTTGCTGCGTGAGACCCGGGCATTATCCTACAGTAGTATCACTTCAAATAAGCCACTGATATGGTACAACTGTTGTTGGGAAAGCTGAGAAGTGACACTCTGACTAGATCGGAGCATATCGTGGTGGATCACGCCCCTTAAATCCCACAAGATGTATAACAATACCTTTTCGGCATAGATGTCGATTTTGCGATGGTCGTTCATGGATGTACATCTAGATTCCCATTAGAAGTAAATAAATTATACCAACCTATGTAATTTCATTTATTTCTAAAAAAATAATAAAGACTAAATCTTTATTGTTGTTCCTTTTTTTAAAGCTTTTCTTTATATCTTACCATGGGTTAAATAATTATTGAATTCCAAATCCGAAAAATTGTGGCGATGAATTTAATGAGACCGTTCGTCGTTCACCATTGGCATGAACTGAGAATCAATTTGGTGGAGTTGTAGAGATTGAAACAGGTTGAAATCAGAAGGGTGGGACAATACTTTATATAGGGGGGAATATCTCAGCTCCAAGCTAAGCTGAGTCCTTTTTGCTGTGTGGGACCGGGCATTATCCTGCAGTAGTATCAATTCAAATAAGCCTCTGACATGGTACAACTGTTGTTAGGAAAGCTGATAAATGACGCTCTGATTAGATCGGAGCATATCATGGAGGATCACGCCCCTTGAATCCTACAAAATGTATAGCAGTACCTTTTCGGCATAGATGTCGACTTTGCGATGGTCGTTGATGGCTGCAAATCTAGATTCCATTAGAAATAAATAAATTATACCAACCTATGTAATTTTATTTATTTGTAAAAAAATAATAAAGACTTAAGCTGCATTGTTGTTCCTTTTGTTATGCTTTCCTTTTAATCTTACCATCGCATCGGTTAAGTAATTATTGAATTCCAGGTCGGAAAAATTGTGACCTTTTCGATGCGATGAATTTAATGAGACCGTTCGTCGTTTACAATTGGCATGAACTGAGAATCAATCTGGTGGAGTTATAGAGATTGAAACAGGTTGAAATCAGAAGGGTCGGGACAATACTTCATATAGGGGGAATATCTCAGCTCCAAGCTAAGCTGAGTCCTTTTTGCTGTGTAGGACCGGGCATTATCCTGCAGTAGTATCACTTCAAATAAGCCACTGGCATGGAACAACTGTTGTTGGGAAAGCTGAGAAGTGACGCTCTGATTAGATCGGAGCATATCGTGGTGGATCACGCCCCTTGAATCCCACAAAATGTATAGCAATACCTTTTCGGCATAGATGTCGATTTTGCGATGGTCGTTAATGACTCAGTTGGATAGACTGATGATTTCGGCTTCTTAGGAATACTATAATATCCACTTTCTATTGCAAGTAACAATTTTTTTGTAAGAAATCCTTTTTCTGGAATCTGAATAGTAAGAATAGAGCAGTACCAAAGCATCTGTTTTTGTTCTTGGTATTCAGCCCATGAGAAATCCACCGAGATTTCTTGGGAATCCTTCCAGCTTCGTTAGTCGATGAGAAACAGATCACTCTCTGAGTATATTTGTTAGTTTTAGTTCAGTTTAGTATGGAGGTTGACGACCTTAGTTACTCTGAAAATTGGAAGTCCCTCTCGAAACTCCTGAAACCATTTTTTACACGTGTTAAATGATCTACAGTTTGACGTAGAATCAACTACTATATCTCATTTAAAGAATGGTACTTTAAAAGGATTATAGGGCGGGAAAACAATCCAGTTTAAATAAATATTATAGCCGATGGAAAGCAGGGGCAGAGAAATAATTTGGGCAACGAATAAATGCAGTTTTTTGAAAATGAACTGTAGAACTTTTACCAAAAAGCTGCTTTGAAGTACATGTAATGTCGATGAATAGCAGTTATATAGGACGTAGCCGTATATATAGGACGTATATAGGACGTTATATAGGACGTAATTATATGGGTCGTACTTTATATCTTTCATATCCTTTATAGAAGGGGTAACTATGTAGAGTTTTTCGGATATCTGTAATTTTCTTTAAAATATTGATTTAATGTATTTATCCACATTTAAGCGGGCTTCACTGTTTGTTAGTAAAATCGCCCTGATAGACTCCAGTGGTGTTAAGCGAATATCCCTACGTCTTTATGTTATCCTTGGAGTAATACAGTAAAACCTGTCAAAAACGGCCACAAAAATTTAGGAATATTGGCCGTTAAAGACAGGTGGTCGTTATTCCCAGGTTTTGCGCCCTATAAATAAAAGACATATATTTTTCTATTTTTAAACATTTTCTTTATTTTACTAAATAAAATTAGTATACACACAGAATGAAAAGTTAAAACGATTTAATAATATAAAAAAAAATTTTGAATGTACAGTATATACACTATAGTAATATATAAATAATATGGATTTTTTAAAGATGTATACATGTTATTAAGCTTTTTTGAAGTATGTTTCAATTGTCGTTTATTTAAAATTTTTTAGCTTTGATTTCAAAACCTCAGATTCAGAATATTTTACCATTGTTACTACACAAAAAATACTAGGCAAAGTAGATTTTGGAGCTTCACATTCTTCCAAATCACTGTCTGAATCAGAGTTAAGCTTATGGTCTGTATCGCGCAGTTTCCCAACAATTTCCGAAGTTTGAACATTCTGTAGGCATATCACTATCAATGGAAACAAACTCATCCAAGTTTACAGTTTTATCATGGACTAAAGGAAAAAGCTGAGCAAGGGGTATTTCATATTTGTCATCCGGCCTTGAAAAAACATGTTTTAATTGTAGCTGAAGAAAGATTTTTCCACGCAGTCGTAATCCATATTAGAGCATTCGTGAAATTTATGCTTTTTTCAGATTTTTCAAAATCGCAATAACTGTCAACAAAGGAGAATCGATCCTGAAGAAATGATAACATTAATATTGCCGCTATTGGTAAACTATACACCCACACAATCGTCAACCA
Source organism: Pachyrhynchus sulphureomaculatus (assembly GCA_019049505.1). NCBI lineage: Eukaryota > Metazoa > Arthropoda > Insecta > Coleoptera > Curculionidae > Pachyrhynchus > Pachyrhynchus sulphureomaculatus. Next base: position 68,126,034 of record CM032452.1, on the reverse strand, counting down.
GAAGGTCAGGTCTACAGTTTTACGAGATTTGACTATATATATATATATATATATATATATATATATATATATATATATATATATATATATATATATATATAGATTGGTACCTTTTAAGATAATTACTTCCTGACATCAACAAATTAATTACAAAAGTTTTAAATTTTAATATTTTTTATGAGTAAAAATTTTAACACATGTAATTCCCCATTTTTTTTATGGGTCTAGCACACGTGCTACAGGGAAGTCCCTAAAATGCTCCAGGAGCGGCATGTGTGCGAAAAAAGTGATTCACGTTGTTCTTGAATCGCTGTAAATTGTACTCGGTGGAAAACACAGTCCTGGGTACATTATTTCAAAGGGATGATGTTCTCCATATAAAAGACGGCTTAAAAAGCGTTGTACGAGGAGTAACAAGCTGATCCTCATACGGATGTGAAGTATAAGCGCGACGTGTATTTCTAACATGCACAGCTCTGAGAGGAATTAAGCGGGCTACATCCTTTGAACACTTCCCATGAAAATAGTTGTAGAACTCAAGTCGCCAACCGTTCTTCGATGTTCCAGCGAATCAAGGCCGCTGGTCAGTTCCGGGTCTCTAATCAGAAGAACAGCTCTTCTCTGAACAGAATCCAACAAATACAGTGCGTGTTTGGGAGCGGAGCTTCAAACATGGGAGCAGTATTCCATAGTTGGTCGAATTTGAGCTTTGTAAAGAATTGACAGTTGTTGTGGAGTGTAAAGCTTTCTGGTTCGAAATAATATTCCTAACTTTTGAGAAGCTCTCCTTGCTATGCCTGCAACATGTTCATGCCAGGATATACGTGCTCCTAAATTAACGCCCAACAAATTAAGTGACGATGCTAGGGAAATGGAGCCCCCGACATGACTATGTCGGGTTCAGGAATTTTAACTTTTTTAGAAAAAACTGCTGTCTGCCGTTATTCGCCTGAGTAGCCGATGTCCTAGCGTTTAAAGTGAATGAAAAGATAAGCGTACTGTCATCTGCAAAGCTACAGATTGGATTCCCGGCCTTTTCCAGCAGATCGATAATGTAAATGAGAAAGAGAGTAGGAGATAGTATGGAACCTTGGGGCACACCGGCGTTGCTAGGGAAGGTGTTAGAAAGAAATCCGTCGACCGCCACTCGTAAAGAACGCTCTCTGAGGAAACATGAGAGCCACAAACAGAACTTTTCAGACATACCATAAGAGCGTAGCTTAGCCAACGGTACATCGTGCCAAACTCGGTCGAATGCCTCGAATATGACAAGAGCAACCGCTCGGGATTCTCCAAAGTGTTCAATTGCGCTGTTCCAAACATGTGTCACATAAGTCAGAAGGTCTCCTGTTGATCTATGTTTGCGAAAGCCATATTGGTGATCGCTAATAATGTTGAACGCTTCAAGATATTTTAGAACATGCTGATTGATAGCCATTTCCATGACTTTCGATATTATTGAAATTATTGAATTGAATTGAATTATTGAATACTTCTTTGTATAAATGACAGCACCATAAGAAAATTGTTAAGGTAGGTTATAAAGATTCTAAAACCGACAAGGGATTTGTTGTCGGCGTCCGAAGCCGACGAAAAAGGATTTGTTGTCGGAGTCGGCTGACTTTGTCGATAGCTCTTTAGTGGCTCTCTCTCTCTGCTTGGCGGTGGCCAAGTAAGAACGGCCACTACCAAAACGTCACTTTTGGTTTGTTTATTTACAGCAAACATTTACAAATTTTGCAATATGTCGTGGGTAAAGTGAGGTAAAGATCAATATTATTGCAGGTTTTTGAAGGATATCCAGAGAATATCCATAATATAATGGTCTTAATTAAGAAATTTGTAGAAAGTGTCATTCGATACAGTTGGTTTAGTTATAAATACGTTACATTTAAGGTACATAATGTTTCTAAGCCTACATTGTTTTTTCATTTTAGCACTAAAAAATCTTACATTTCTTACGAGAAAATCATTTACCACTTATATATTAATCTTGGAAAAATCTATTTAAAATTCTGTTTATATTTTGCCCAAACCCGAACAGCTGTTAAGGGGCAATGATTCAATTGTTCTCGCGTATTACCAAGGAATTATTTCTTTTCAAATAGTATATAAACAATTTTATTAATTATTGTTAAATATTATTTTTACCAGGTGTTTTCTATTATTATTTTCATTGGTTACTAAATTAATTTCACATGAATCTGTAATTGTTGAAAAAAATTGCGCTTGAGCTAGTTCGTACAATGACAGTCTTTCTGGAGCGAGTAAGTTGAGCTAGTAAAATCCAGTTGTTCATTTTTTTAATTTGTCAAAAATTTTCGAATTTGAAAAAAAGAGAATGACTGTGACCCCACAAGTCACCCGTTTTAAAATACGGAGTGAATTTCATAACACCCTTTATATATATATATATATATATATATATATATATATATATGTATATATATATATATATATATATATATATATATATATATATATATATATATATATATATATATATATATATATATATATATATATATATATATATATATATATATATATATATATATATATATATATATATATATATATATATATATATATATATATATATATGTGTGTGTGTGTGTTTTTATCTTTGTTGATTGTTTATTATCAAAACAGAAATATTTCGTAGCTAATTAATTAAGTTTGTGAGGCCAATATTTGGAAAAGAATTTTATTTTCCATAAAATTGCATTTTTTGTTTACTGTTAGTGGAAGTATGTACTGTTCTAGTTAAACAAATATCATTATGCGACCAATTTGATATTATAATAAAACTTAACAATATCTAATTTGCTAACGATCATTTGTGATCTAACAAGAATAAAATATGAAAAACGACTGTAATTAATTCGCTTCGTAAATGTGATTTGATAAATAAGTTTTTACAATCAATTATTGTGTTCCTTAAGACAATTCAACAGAAATAAGCACTACTAATTGATTATAAATTATTTTGCTTTATAAGTAGCTTTGTAGGTTGCCTGATCTATACGGTAATCACACCTTAAAAGGTAAATAACTAACAAAAGTATGTTGAAGAATGTTTGTCCGAAAATAAATAAAATCTTAATTTCTATTTATTTTATTTCTTAGAAGGATGGCGCACGCGCTGCATGAAAATTCCTAAATTGCTACAAGAGTTGGCGGAAATTTGAAAAAGGGGGAAGTACTCCGTATAGAAGAGTTCTTGAAGAGGGTGGTATGAGGAGTAGTGAACTGCACTTCATATGGATGTAATGTGAAACGTATACTCATAGCATCCGCAATAACAGGGGATTGTTATGAAATTTTGGAAATAGAACTTAGACATGCACTCAAGAATAAAAAGGCACTATGCCGTGATGAAATATCAGTGGAACTGCTGAAGGTATTAGATGAAAGCAACATGAAGATCTTTACAAAATTACTTCCCAAAAAATCGTTGCAATCAGGTATTATACCATTACTTAAGAAAAATAATCCTACATCTTGCGAAGACTTCAGGTTGATCAGTCTCATGAGCTACCCCTTGAAAGTTTTATTAAAAGTTTTACAAAATAATTGTATAATTGAGGTGTCCGTTACTTTGTGACAATACATTATAAATTTCTAAATGAAATGAAACGAATTACTTTGTTATTTGTCACTTATTTTTTATTTTTCTGCTACTGCAGTTTCGTAGGTTTTCTACATTATCAAGCGTAATACTACAAACTAAGGTGGTTTATTTATGATTTATAACAAATTTTCAGGTACAATTTGGAATTACCCATCATTAAATTACAATGAACTTTAATTAAATCATTTTATTCGGCGTCAGTAAATTTCACACCAAGGGTGCTTAAATCTTACAGGTAATTTCCACACCAAGCAAATATAATTATGCTTTATTCATCTAAATAAAATTGGACGGATTTCTTTTAAATCAGTTTTTATTGAAAATTTTAGATATTTGCAAAAATATATGTTTTTATTTCATAGTAGAATAATATTGATAAAACATGAAGTTTTTGCTAAATACATAAAATACAATTGGACAAATTTCCTTACATATAATAGATAATGCTACAAACCTATTTATATATATTTACAAAACAGATTGAGAAAAATAGGAGACACATTTTAAAAAATGGAGACGATTAATATTTCCTAATTGTCTTTGTTGATAAAGATTTTTTAAATGTTTTAATTTTTGATTATTATGATTATTACTTATTTTAGACTCGTCGACACTTTGTATTTTTATATATACGTTATCTGAAATTGCTTCAGCCTATCGATAAAAGTATACAGAGACGGATGTGTAGAATAAAAAGAATTATTTAGATTGGAATGGAAGGACTCACAACAGTTAGTCGTTCGACTTAAAGATCGACTCGATTCAGCCCATATTTCAACTGGAAAATCGGCTCCTTCCTCTATATACGTTTCTCGTAGGTAATCACAAAATTTATTTAAACGTTCATCCTCAGGTTTTGTAGAATATAAATCGTATGCAAAACTGTCACCTAATTCTTCGGGTGCTAAATAGGACAAGCCGAAACAATACTTTAACCAACAACAGAATTTTTGTCGCAGTATTCTTTAGCTAGACCTAGATTCTGTATCTTGCGAAACCAAGATTGGTGTAAATGAAATCTACATCCTAACACTTTAGCATTTGGCCAAACTTCAGATACTGCCTTATGAATAGATTTTTCGTAGTCAAGAGTAGTTTTTCTCTGGATTGAAATACAGTGTATCTGTTGAATAAATCTTACATTTTAATAATATGAAGTGGTTTTTGTATGTTTCAGCTCTCTTATCACGCAATAAGCAAAATAATAATGGAATGTAATGACCATTTGCAAAACCATGCACTGTAAATAACTGTATGAACATATTTAATGCAGTATGAAAAGGTGCCGTCCCATATATATATATATATATATATATATATATATATATATATATATATATATATATATATATATATATATATATATATATATAGGAACATATTGACATTTGTAGTGCAAGAAAAAACAATAATGCCACTTTCGAGTTCATTGATATATAGAAAATTCTCACCCTTGCTAGTTTTGATTTCAAATGTCTCTAAAACACTATGCACCTCCTCAGCACTTCTTGGATTACGTCCTGGCAAAAATTTTCGTCTATGGTTATAAATGTTTTTTCTAATATATTAAACATCTTTTTCTGTTACTGTTTCAGGCAGCGTATTTTGTATTTCTTGTTGGATAATTTTAGATGGCCTTTCACTCATATGCTCTCTGGCTTTTCTTTTGCGGGAATTACTAATTATTTGCCGATTCAGCTTCTTGGTGTCGGCTTCGTGTGTATGGAGTCCTTCACTTCTGGTAACTAAATTCTCGGACCCAACGGTGAAGACTTTTGATTTACAATCTTTTTTTGAACATCTCCAAAATGTTTCTCCACATTTTAGCACCTTTTGTCGAAAGTAAGTGTAGTAATTCACACATAACATGTCCTTTCCTCGATTACTTTTTATTAACTTTGCTTCCATATTAGCAACACTTTAAAAAATATACGCACAACCAAGTAATAATCACAAATTAATAATATGTACTAAACCGATATGTAGGAGGGTTTAATAATGATTTAATTGAACAGGCCGGTGCGTACCCCCACCCATTTATCAACCCTCATCCTCTACCTGAAAGTACTCGGTGTGAAATTTACTTCTGCAATTACAATCCCTTAAATATGTCTAGGTCATAAACGGATTAGTGGTGTGGAAATTACCTCAGCCCATTTTATTACATGACATTATTGTTTAAAATTTGAAGAAATACTTTTCAAGATTTTCTTAAAACTTTTTACAAAAATTTCTTTTTCAAAGATAAATCAATTTTTTTTTTTTCTAAAATACGCCAAACAGGGTTGAATTCTGAACATCTGTTTGATTATTTAATAGGATTATATCTTTATTTTTATTGTGTTTGTAGATTTCTATAGCTTCTAAAATATTTAATTTTCTTTTTGTGCTTTATGTAATATTTATAGATTATTTATGTCTGGAAAAAATATGATTTGTTTGATGGAAGTGGTTGGCAAAGTTGGAGTTTTCCTTGTTTAATCTAAAAGATGTTTGGTGTTCTTTAAATCTACTATCGAAATTTCTCTCAGTTTGGTCTATATAACAGCTATTACATTCATTACATGACAGTTTATAAACTCCAGAGTCTTTGTATTTATGAGTTTTATCTTTTACATTGGAAAAGAGGGAGGAAAGTTTTTGGGATTATTTAAAAGCGATATTTATGTTGTCTTTTGCGAGTATATTTGCAATTTTATTAGAAATTGGTCTGAAATATGTGTCTTTCATCGTTTTTAACGTGTGGATAAATATATCTTCATTTTGTAAGTTATGTACACATTTGAGCGACTTAAAACTAACGAGGATTTGTTGGAAATTTCATTATGAAGAGTTTGGTTTTTTTTTGTCACAATCCGACATATATAACCAGACCAACTGGTTGACCAGATGTTGAATATTTTTTATGATGTACTTTATAGGGCCATAGATTTATATGTTCCGTTAAAGAAGGTATCTAGTAGAAAATTCCCTAGGTGGTTTTCACCTGAGTTAAAAAACTTAATAATTCATAAAAAAGAAGCACACAAAAGGTTTTGATCGTTTGGAGAAGCTCAGGACTATTATTACTTCTCTGCTGTAAGATGACAGTGTAAGAATCTGTCACGTAGGTGCCATCTTGATTATATCTCTAACATTGAACTCTCTATTAGAAATAATGTGAAAAGCTTTTGGGACTTTGTTGGCGCACAGCGTGGCACAAATGACCTTCCTCCTAGGATATTTTATAATGATCAATCTGTGGACATGGGCATTGATATGGCTAATCTTTTTGCAAGTTCTTCGGATCTGTTTATTCTGATGAGTCACTTGATTATCCAGCCTTACCCTCTACTAATATTCATAATATCTTCAAACTTAAGGTTTCAATCTCTGAAATTTACGAGGGGCTCTCGAACTTGGATTACAGAAAGGAGCCTGGTCCTGGTGATTTGCCTTCTGGATTACTGAAGGCATGTAGCTTTGTATTATCGCGACCATTATGCATGATGTTTAACCGGTTATAGGAGGAGGGTTATTTTCCTGAGTATTGGAAGACCAGTTTTGTCACCCCTGTGTTCAAGTCAGGGGACAGGGCTGATATCGCAAACTATAGACCAATAAGTATTTTGAGTACTGTTCCTAAATTATTTGAAAACCTAGTAACTACAGTATTGGAATCTAACCTGGGACCATCTTTAATAGGTGAATAGTTTGGTTTTCAGAAAGGCAAGTCTGCTGAATTGAATTTGATTTGCTATACGGACTATCTGTCGAGGACCTTGGAGAGTAAATCTGGGGTACATTCCATCTATACCGATTTTTCTAAGGCCTTTGATAGGGTCAACTATGATGTTCTTCTTAAGAAGCTCAATAACCGTAGCATATTGGGTTCACTGTTGGGCTGGATTAGGAGTTATTGGTGTGGCAGAGTGCAGGTGGTTCGAGCTAATAATTTTAAGTCTGTCACCATTACTGTGTCCTCGGGAGTGCCTCAAGGCTCTCATATGGAGCCTCTCTATTTAACCTGTTCTTGAATGATATGGCCGACTGCTTTCGGTCTTCCAGGTTCTTGCTCTTTGCTCATGATTTAAAGTTGTACACGGCGGTTGGATCGATTGAGGATTGTGTGAAATTGCAGGGTGATTTGGATAGACTTAGTGTCTGGTTTCAGTTAAACGGTATGGTTTTAAATACTTCTAAATGCTTCTCTATGTCGTTCCCGAGATCGCGCAATTCATTGTTTTTTGATTACAGCATAAATGGGACTTCCCTCGAGTCCGTGGTTAGCGTTAGGGATCTGGGGGTTAAGTTTGATTCGACACTGAGTTTTATTCCTCATATAACCGAGGTAACGTCTAGGTCTCTGAGGATGCTTGGATTCATCAAGCGTTGCTCATCAGAATTTTCATCCATTACCTCTATACAAATGCTGTACTGCTTGTTGGTTAGGGCTCTCTTGGAATATTGCTCATGTGTGTGGAACTCACCTTTTGCTTGCCATGCTAGGAGCTTGGAGCTTGTTCAGAGTAAATTTCTACGTCATATTAATTATAAATTCTTTAGCAATGATCCTTTTAGTTATTCAAAACTGACATCTATATTAAACTTGAATACCCTGTCTAACCGGAGAGTTCTACGAGATCTTGTAATGTTCTTTAAAATTTTAAATTCCATTGTAAATTGTTCAGAACATTTATCTCTCTCTAGACCAGTGATTCCCAAAGGGGTTCAGGTGGACCCCCAGGGGTCCACGGGAGACTCGACAGGGGTTTACGTTGGCGTGAAAAAAAAATGGGGGTTCACAAGTTGTAAGTGGGGGTCCACGAAAATTTATCTAGTTTCGATAGTAAAGAACAAAAATGTTGGCTTGGCTTTACCTATCAATGTAGGCAGATAATACACTACTCAAAAAAATTAAGGGAGCAAAAAAATTCCAAATTTTTCGGTGATTTTTGACAGGCTGTATTTCGGTGAAAAATGGTCGTATTGAAACTTTAAAAAAAAAAATTTTGAAGCTTTAAGATTCTAATTTTCAGATTTTTTGGCTAAAATTTTTTAGGAGCTACGGTTCTCATGCAATCCTAACGCGAAAAAAATAATATTGCAAATATTTTGCTTTTTTTTTGGTCCACGGGCTTGAAAAAAATTTTTTCAGTTAGGCCGGCATATGGATCAGATAGCCTGTTTATTTAGCATTAATTTCCTTGTTTTAAAACCTCCCTTAATTTTTTTGAGTAGTGTATTTTAAGGACAGCGACTGTTACTTGTAAAAAATTGCATATTCGATATTCAGTACAACGCGCGTCGAGACTTGCAAAGCACCGGCGCCGACCGCCCGCCCGCAACGCAACCCGTTCAGACGTGCAAAGGGACGAAATACGACTTGTGCTGTGCTTGTAATCTTGCATGAACTTGTTTGATTCTTCACCAATATAAATACGAATGCCAAGGACAAACGTTCTCATTTGTTTCCGGAACACTAAAGGCGAATCAATATTTAATGTCCTGAGTGATTTTTTTTAAGGAAAAATCGATTCCATTTACAAACATTATTTCGGTGGCAGCAGATGGAGCTCCTGCCATCTTCGGGCGATATCGTGGGTTTATAGCCATCTTAAAAGAATTATACCAGGAGTAACTGCAATTCACTGTATCATCCACTGACAACACTTGGTAGCGAAAAATTCGAGTGATAGATTGCACCAATCGCTTCAATTTGTGATTAAAGCAGTTAACAAAAAAAGAAGCAATGCGTTGAGTACTCGTTTATTTGCACAATTGTGCGACGAAAATGATGAAGACTTCCAACGATTGCTCTTACATACTGAAGTACGCTGGTTGTCGAAAGGTGCATGTTTAACAAGATTTTACTCACTTTTTGAATCAGTTTTAGAGTTTCTGGAAAGTAAAGATCCAGATTTAAAAGAAAACCTGAACAAATTGAAAGCAGACAGATTTGTTCAAAAAATTTAATGACATTAACTTGCAGTTACAAGGGGACAGCTTAAATTTAATAAAAACAAAGGGTGTAATTTATGAAGCAAAATATTAGTCGGCGCGAATTCTCCCAGTTTCCAAACTTGTCACAGGCAGAATGTCTTGATGAGGATATTCAGACATACGTTCAACATTTAAATGCCCTGCATGATGACTTCAAAAATAGATTTGAAGATATTCCGACGATGGAAATACCACCATGGACCATAAATCCAATTGATGAAACGGAAGTGGAGAATGTGGTATTACAAGAGGATCTACTCGAGCTTAGCACCAATGAGGAGCTGAAGGTGAAATTTAAAAAAAGGCTATCAAACATTTTGGCTGCAGGCAGAGATAACCGAAAAATATCCTGGGCTGTGGGAAATTGCGAGAAAACTTTTGATAGCGTTTCCCTCGTCATACCTTGTCGAAAAAAGTTTTAGTGTCGTTACAAACCTATTAACAAAAAAAAGAGCAGATTGAACATCACAGAACGGGGAGATTTGCGGTTATTCCTTACAAAACTGAAGCCAAATATTGATAATTTGCTGTCAATCCATCAAGTACATCCCTCCCATTAAAATTATCACTATTTTTTTTTTAATTGTTGATTTGCATTGTTGAAGTTACGGTACGTTATTGTTGTTTAATTTTAATTCTATTAAGTCTGTAATCATATTATTTTAATAAATAGAACACAAGAAAATATATTATTTTTCTTTTTATTTTTACCACTCCGAATTTAGGGTTGGAACTCAGCCACGACGCAAATTTCCATCGTTAGATCTAATCTTCACATTTTTTGACGTGTTTTGGGAATATGGTAGAAATGTAGCAGCAGGGGGTCCACCGAAACCAGTAAAATTTTGAAAGTGGTCTACGAGAAAAAAAAATTGGGAACCTCTGCTCTAGACATACTAGATCTACGTTGTCCTTCTTCAAATCTTATCATAAGACAACCTATGGAGCCACTAGCCTTCGTGAAAAGATCTATGGATATTGTAAATAACTGCCTATCACCGGACTTGACCTCCAGCTCCTTGTCTCTTTTTAAGAGGCAGATCGGGTATTTTTTCTGAATTTCTTAGTTTTAGTCTTTAGTTTTAAGTATCTTTTAGATATGTAAACTTTTGTATTTTGTCTTTATGAGTTGAATGGGCGTAACTAAATAAATAAATAAATAACCGGAGTAATTCGCCTTTTAAACTCAAAAAACGCGTTTTGAAAATTTCAGTTGGTTATAAACAAAACAGCACAAGTTTTTCGAGGTCCAATACTCTTAGTGATACCCCAGAGAGAATAAAATCATAATATTGCTGTATCTAAACTGTACAATTTCAAAAAATTTTTTTACTACACTATAAACAGGATGGGGACTTGTATACAAGAAACATATATCAAAAAGTTTAAAAGTTATTTTGATACTAGATAAATTACCTTATCGAGAATATTTCAGAAGTTTTTCGGATTTCTTTGACAGAAATTAGAGATAAGGTGAGGGGACAGCAATTTTTGGAAATTTTTTAAAATTATATTAAGAAAAATTTGTGCGAGTATTACATCATATATATTTTTGACCTCTTGTTTTCACAACTTTTCGCTTGTCCCAACAATTCCAGATCCTTTTGGGCAGTCGCTAAGGCGTTTTAGTCAAAATTTCACCAAATCCAACATACCACCACTCACACGGCCAGATAATTCCATTGCAACCACACCTGCTGAGATAGCGAACTTGTTGGCTGAACTCTTTGCTTCACATTCTACGGTGGATTTCCAAGGAAAAACACCACCCACTATTCCCATATTGCAGTCAAAGATGTCCGATGTTGTCTTCAGACAGCGTATCATAAAGCGTATTTTAATGAAGTTAGACACCAAAAAGGCTTCTGGCGCTGACGAAATACCTGCCATAGTTCTGAAAAACTATGCAAGGGAATTAACACCAGTTTTCTGTAGACTCTTCAACCTATCCTACAGAAAGGGACTATTTCCGACCTGCTGGAAATGTGCCACCGTTCAGCCGATACCTAAAAAGGCAAGAAGACCTTGGCAAATAATTACCGACCAGTCGCACTGCTTTCAATAATATCGAAAGTCATGGAAAAGGTCATCAATCAGCATCTTCTAAAATATCTTGAACGATTCAATATTATTAGCGATCACCAATATGGCTTTGGTAAACATAGATCAACAGGAGATCTTCTGAGTTATGTAACACATAATTGGAACAACGCGACTGAACACTTTGGAGAATCTCGAGCGGTTGCTCTTGACATATCCAAGGCATTCGACCGTGTTTGGCACGACGGACTGTTGGCTAAGCTACGTTCTTGTGGTATGTCTGAAAAGTTCTGTTTGTGGCTCTCATGTTTCCTCAGAGAGCGTTCTTTCTAACACCTTCACTATCAACGCCAATGTGCCCCAAGGCTCCATACTGTCTCCTACTCTCTTTCTCATTTACATTAACGATCTGCTGGAAAAGACCGGGAATCCAATCTACAGCTTAATAACTGACAGTACGCTTGTCTCTTCATTCACTTTGAACACTCGGACATCGGCTGCTCAGGCGAATATCCGCAGACAGCAGGAGGTCGTTCAACTTAACAAAGACCTGGAAGAAATTCTATCTTGGGGTGACAGTAACCAAGTGGAATTTAACGCTACAAAAACTCAAGTAGCAGTTTTTTCTAAAAAAGTTAACGTTGCTGAACCTGACATAGTTATGTCGGGGCACTCCATTCCCCTAACATCGTCGCCAAATTTGTTGGGCGTTAATTTGGAAGTAAATATGTCCTGGCAAGAACATGTTGCAGGCATAGCAAGGAGAGCTTCTCAAAAGTTGGGGATACTATTTAGAACCAGAAAGCTTTACACTCCACAACAATTGTTAATTCTTTACAAAGCTCAAATTCGACCAACTATGGAATACTGCTCCAATGTTTGGGGCTCCGCTCCCAAAGATACACTGCATTTGTTGGATTTTGTTCAGAGAAGAGTTGTTCGTCTGATTGAAGACCCGGAACTGACCGGCAGCCTTGATTCGCTGGAACATCGAAGAACGGTTGGCGACTTGAGTGTGTTCTACAAGTATTTTCATGGAAAGTATTCGAAGGATGTAGCCCGCTTAATTCCTCCCAAAGCGGTGCATGTGAAAAATACACGTCGCGCTGGTGCTTCACATTCGTATGAGGTCCAGCTTGTTACTCCGCGTACAACGCTTTTCAAGCAGTCTTTTACATGGAGAACATCATCTCTTTGGAATAATTTGCCCAGCGCTGTGTTTCCCACCGAGTACAATTTACGGCGATTCAAGAACAACGTGAATCGCTTTTTCCGCACACATGCCGCTCCTGGAGCGCTTTAGAGATTTCCCTGCAGCAAGTGTGCTAAACCCACAAAAAAGCATTCATTTGACACTCCACTAGATGATCTTGAGAAAAAAACACTTTTTTGTCACCTCCGTTTTCACCCCTAAAATTAGCCTAAACTAACCAAAACTAATATTTTAAAGGATATTAAGTGAATAATACAAAAGAATGGCGATTATATATTTTTATTGTACTTTAAGTTATAAGAATTTTTTTCTTTTAAATATGTTTTAAATGTTAATATTATTTTTTATTGGCTTAAATGGAACACTGATGACAACTATGGCGCCTCTTTGTCTACAGGATAACTTTACAAAAAATAATCCAAATTGCAAAAATAAAAATTAATCTTGTAAAATAATGTAGTAGTTAAAAATTCCAAAGGAATTTTTTTTCAGAAATAAAAAATTTACGCTGTTTCAAATTTTAGTATGCAATTTTTGATCAAAAAATTTATCTTTAATTATTTATAAAAAATTGTCTATTAGAAAAATTAAAAAAAAAACTCTTGGCCTTTTCTAGATAAAGTAATTATTAATATTTAAAAAAAAAGTAAAGAAATATTTAAAATTGACTGAGTAATATTGCAGACAGTGTCTGAAGACAGGTAGCGATCCCAATTCGGCGCCAGGTCACATTTAATGCCATAACTTTGTAATGGAATGGATTTGTCTTAAAACTTTTTTTTGAATAATGTTCAGAAGTATAGAGATTAAAAATCGATAAAGAAACAAAAATCGAACTTTTGAAAATTCGAGGTGATACGTACACATACCCCTTATGTCGAAATTTAACTTTTAAAACTACATAGCTGTGATTGGACCATCAATTCCTATATGTGTGACAGACAGACAGATACCAAAGTGATTCCATAAATGTTCCGTTTTTTAATTTCGGTACTGAACACGTGAGGCCAACAAAACAGAAAAAACGAATAACTTAATATACGCATAAAAAAACCTGCAATAATTTTACAAATCCTTAAAAAATCTTACTGAAAATTGTAAAATTAGTTTAGCTAGGACTTATTTTTCATTTTCTCTCACCCCCCCACCCGCTTCAACTGCTTGTAGTACCCTAAAAGGGTTCCGAACTCGCAAGTCAACAAAAATCTTTATTAGCAAATATTTCGAAATAGTAATTTTTGCCCCACTTAATTTAAAAGTCAATGCATTTTCATCTTATGGTATTTCTTTATTTGAGGCATTTTTACTTAGGATTTAATTGGAATTTTTCTTTTTTTTTTGGAAGTCATAATTAAAAATAGTTATGATTAAACACGTGTTATAATTACTGCAAAACATCCTTTTAGCCTTAGTACTAAAATATTATAATCGATTGATCAATTAATGGATTGTTAAACGAACATTAAACCTAAAAATTATGTAACTAGTTTTTATATAGCTGACCTTCCTTATTTTGCTGTAGAAACAATAGTAATTAGTATTTAATGTTTAATAATGGATTCATAACAAAAAAAAAATGCGCCTGAAGAAGACGTCAGTTGGTTCTTTCAACACATTGTATATTTTTTAATATTTAACCATCATCTATTTTTATAAAATTTTATGTTCTAACGCATTAAAAATACAATATAAAAATTGTTTCTAGATGCCATCTGTAAAGAGTCTGAGGTAATATTGTGGAAAGATCATTGTATAAAAAATATCCTATACCACCTAGCGAGTGGAGTATTAGAGCCTTGTGGAAATAAAAAAATTAATACGAAATCTTCCTAACAATAATTTACACGTGCTGAAGGGAAGTCCCTAAAGTGCTACAGGAGCGACACGTGTATGGAAAAATCGATTCACGTTTTTTTTGAATCGCTGTAAATTGTACTCGGTGGGAAACACAGTCCTGGGTAAATTATTCCAAAAGGATGATGTTCTCCATATAAAAGACTGCTGGAAAAGCGTTGTACAAGGAGTAGCAGACTGAAGCTCAGACGGATGTGAAGTATTAGGGCGACGTGTATTTCTAACATGGACCGCTCTGGGAGGAATTAAACGGGCCACATCCTTCGAACATTTTCCATGAAAATACTTGTAGAATAGGCTCACGTTCCGGGTCTCCAATCAGACGAAGAGTTCTTCTCAGAATAGAATCCAACATGGGAGCAGTATTCCATAGTTGGTCGAATTTCAGCTTTGTAAAGAATTAACAGTTGTTGTGGAGTGTAAAGCTTTCTGGTTGGAAATAATATTCCTAACTTTTGAGAAGCTCTCCTTGCTATGCCTGCGACATGTTCATGCCAGGACATATTTGCGCCCAAACTAACGCCCAACAAATTGAGTGACGATGTTAGAGGAATGGAGTGCGCCGTCATAACTATGTCGGATTCAACAATGTTAACTTTTTTAGAAAAGACTGCCGCCTGGGTTTTTGTAACGTTAAATTCCACTTGGTGATCTTGAAAATCATACCAACAAATACACTATTACAATTTACCTATATCATTAACGCCATGACGGAAGAGAATATGCATTCAAACTACAGCAATGTGTAAGGGGTGAAAAGTACCTCTAAAACTCGAATAACGCACGTGAGTTTAAATGACATGTACAAAGGACACATTCTTGTAGCTCTTAGGACAAAATATCTGAATTTGGTGTGACAACAAGACATTACTCGTAAACGGTTGAGACTCATCCCTATAGAGTGTAAAAAGCACCTCTACCTACAGAAGTATCTCATAAGTTTCAATAACGACGAAAAAAGTTCAGGCTTTTGAAGTTTTAGGCAGGGTGAATAAATAAGGAGTAAATTTACTTGAACCATACACACTATAAACTACCCTGGGTTCAGAAGTTCTAACATCTGGGAAAAAAAAAATACAAGCTTTCCTAATCTCAGGCAGGATGGACGAATACAGCCTGTATTTTTTTTTCAGATGCTAGAACTTCTGAGATCCATCAATCCCAGGGGGCACTTCCCCCCCATAGGGATGATTTTCGACCTTATTTGTAAGATGATTTAGTTGTCTTGAATGCTTGGCACAATGAGATAAATGTACTTGATCCTTTTAGAATTTCAATAACATCCATGTGCATCGTTAGAGCGTAGGGGTAGTTTCTACCACCCTTTAGGGGTAGATTATAGTCGTGTATCGGTAGTGCAAGCGAATCTACTCCGTATTTGTTCACCTTGCCTAAAACTACAAAAGCCTGAACTTTTTCGTCATTATTAAAACTTATGAGATACCTCCGTAGGTGTGGTTTTTACACCCTATAGGGGTAAATCTCAACCCTTTAAGAGTAATGTCTGGTTGTCACATTAGATTTTTTGTCCTAAGAGCTACAAGAATTCCGTTATATGAGTTTAAGAGGTACTTTCAGCCCCTATACGTGTAGATTTTGGTTTAATTAATAGAAATATCTTGATGTGGTTTGAATGCCCATTTTCTTCTCTAGACTATAAAATATCTACAATTTTTCCCACTTCATTAAGAGTCATTACATTATTACTTTAGTTTTACCTCATCTCCAGGAATGTTTTTGGCCAAAAAAAAATGACAGGATAAATCTGTTTTTTAACTACGAATTCGAATTTAGCGTCGAAAAATACACTAGATCCATGTATGTATGTTCGTGGTAATGAATTTTTTTTTGTGGGGCTGTGAAATTAAAGAGTACCCACAATTTGTAGATAGACATCATTACACTTTCATGAAATAACCCTATTAAACAATGGAAAATCAGAACATCTCTTTAAATTTAGCTAATTTTTTACAAATAATTACCCTGTATACACTGTCAAATGTATTCAGTCTTGTTAAGGACCTAATTTCAAGAAGGAGCAGGTTATACATCTCGGAAGACAAATAAATAAAAGATCTAAGCTTCTTTGATGTCCTATTTATAGGCATTTCTAAGTGTCTACCAATCAAACATCTGGTACCATGCATGATACATAAATTGTTTTAATTAGTTTTATGAATATAGAAGCAAGTTGTGAGATAGTACAAGTACTTATATGCAAAACATCCTCAGAGTACAATAGATCGATAGAAAAACGTTAATTTTTTCGAAATATTATCTTCACGAAGTAATTTTGTACCACCTTCAAGGGATATAAGGAACTCTGGTAAATACCACCTCACACAACTATACCGTACCTCAACAGAGACTCTAAAAGAGCCCCATATACACTGATTAGAAGCTGCCTACTCAGTACCTTTCTCAGGATATAGAACTTATGCTCCTCACAAGTCTGAGAACATGGCAATCTCACATATCCACATCTATAATTACTCCTAAATATTTTATAGTGTTCACTTCCAGAATATCATCCGCAAGATTACTGACATGAATACTATGAAAGTTTGGTCGTTTAGCAAAAGTGATGGAAAATTCTATATATTTTGTTTCTGAGGTATTTATGGTCAATATAAAACCTGAAGAAATATAATAATTTCTAGAATTGTTTTTTTTTAAAAATTTTCTTGGGAAGGAAGTTTACATAGGTTACTATAAAATTGTTCTTGTTATTTGTTTGACAAATATAATCTGCCTTTTTATTTATAAGTGCCATAATTAAAAATCTTTTAAAATATTTTGCTTTACGAAGTAAATTAACAAATTACGAAATACATTTTATATGCACAACGAAGCGATAAAATATTACATTTAATAAACTACGTTGTGCAATATCGAAATCTAGTATTTTGTTTTAATTTATCAGATTTTGCTACGACCCAACAGCTTAAGTAATATATACTAATTATAGAGTTGCCTTGCACTCTTTCATAAAAAAGATGTTCATCTGTATGGGTCTAGTTCCAGTATTAAATTACAAAAATTCACTTTCGAACACTTTCGCCTAGAACATCATCACGCAAACCAAAATGCGTAAGCACATCGCTTAATATTTAAAAATTCAACTATTTTTTACTAACATTTTTAATTGTATAGCCTCTATGAACATCATTCATAAATTTTTATCGTAAATATTTTGATGGGTAATACTATCATCATCATCACCAATCCGGATGGCTCTATCTATGGACAAAAGCCTCCCTCACTCGTTCCCAGTTTTGTCGGTTCTGTGCGTCTTGCATCCGCCCAGTGCATTGGTGGTCGACCTCTTGATCTCTGCCCCAGATATAGTTTTTCCTATAGTATGATTTTGTTCCTTCGGTCATCATGGCACCTTGCAACATGTCCCCCGAATCCTTATTTCAGTTCGGTAATAGTACAGTAAACCCAATACAGTAGCGAAACTCGGGGGTAACCGTATAGGAAAACTAGGTCTTAGTTTTTAAGAGGTCACGTGGCAGTCCGCCATGTTAAAAAGGGGACCAGAGGGAGATTTTAAATAGAAATAATGTTACTGTGCAAAGTTTTATCATTCGAAATTATAGATATTATACAATGTTTGATTTAAAATGTCAAGTTGCAGCATGAGTAATATAAAAACAAAAATAACCAGTCAAGTGCAAGTTGAACTTGCGCAATTAGTGTTCCGTACGTTGATTGCTTCTGAAATAAAAATGTTTGTTACGGATGTATAAAACGATCAGTGACTTCACAAAACACACCCCAAATGAGTTTTCAACAAAGCTTGTTTCCGATTTTTACTGAAAACTGATGCCCTTGAAATTTTTGTTTTTTTTAATATACCAAATAAATTAT
>CM032452.1:68094938-68102438 GCA_019049505.1 Pachyrhynchus sulphureomaculatus | reverse complement strand
CGTGGCAATGATTTTAAAAAGAAGTTATTACCGTTGATGGTCATTTTGCTACTGAAAATGAGTTTTGATGAAAGGATCACTTATTGATTCCTGTTCCCTAATTTTTAAATGCTGGCCAGTACCATATATATAGTTCGCTTACAAAGACATTGTTGGTGACAAGTATGTTATTCATGAAATCAACTATTTAAAATTTCAAAGTACGCTCTAAGGACAAGTAGAAAGAGTGGAGAATATTTATTTATTTATTTACTGTTACAAGCCCAACAAAATAATTAATTAATAGGGCCGGTCATACAATCATTAAACAATACTAATACATATCACAAAATGCTTAATTATACAAACACTAAAATGCTTAATTATATAAACAATAAAATGCTTAATTATACAAACAATAAAATGCTTAATTATACAAAGAATAAACAAACTACAATTTCACATATGCTTACAGCTATTAAAATAAGTTTAGATAGATACATAAGAATTCCCTCTGAGACATGGACAGATCACATGCTCTAGATACCTTATTATAAGCAGCGCATATCTTATAAACGGGTGAAGTATACAACACATCTGCGTGAGCAGTAGGAAGATAGAAGAAGTTTCCAGTCCGATGAGCCAATCTGGGCACAACAAAATTCAGTTCCTCCAGCAACAGTGGACATTGAATCACACCATTTACAAGTTTATACAGAAACATCACCATACCCATATTTCTAGGCTTCTCTAAAGTCATATAAGTAAATCTTTCTAACAAAATATCATTCTCTATACCTACCGGTGGATACACCCCATCGACTTTCCTAGCCAAAAACTTTAAAAACCTCCTCTGAACCCTTTCCAAAGCCACAACCCACCTATTATACAATGGTGCCCAGATAATAGACTCATACTTAAGCCTACTTCTGACCAATGTATTGTATAATGTTGAAAAGGTTTCAATATTTTGAAAAGACCCACAATTTCTAATTATGAACTCCATCATTTTCATCGCTTCTGAAACCACTTTGCCAATGTGCTGATTGAAGGTCAACCTAGAGTCCAGAACAATGCCCAGGTCTTTGGCTGTCTCCACTCTCTGCAACTCTATATTCCCTATACTGTAATTATAGTTTACTGGAGATACTTTACGGTTCACTGTCATTACAGAATATTTGTTTGCATTTAGCAATATCCCATTGTTGTCACACCACGCCCGCACTGCCTCAACACTACTCTGCAGTCGTTCACAGTCGCCACCAGACTCGACTGACACATACAATTTCAGGTCATCCGCAAACATCTGGTATTCCACATCAATGACCTCCCGAATGTCATTTATGAACATAAGGAACAATAACGGTCCCAAGTTTGACCCCTGTGGAAAACCGGACTCTGCACGAAACGAATGCGACCTAAAACCATTATACTGAACATACTGGAATCTCTCCACCAGGTATGTCCTGAAGAAACTAACAAAATTCGTCTTGAAGCCAAAATGAACCATCTTTCCCAGAAGCACATCATGATCTATCCTGTCAAACGCCTTCGAGAAGTCAGTGAACACCACATCAACCTGACCTCCCCAATCAAGCACACTAGAAGTAAAATGTGTAATCGAGGACAAGTTGGTGGCCTTCGACCGACCCCTCATAAAACCGTGTTGACGCACCGACAACAATGGTTCCACTCCGGCCACAATGTGCCCATGCAAAAGCATTTCAAAAATCTTAGAAAAACCACAAATAAGTGAGACAGGTCTGTAGTTTTCCACTTCTGCTCTATTGCCACTCTTATAAACTGGACATATTTTAGCCGTTTTCCACCTCACGGGATATCTTTGGCTAGATATCGAAAGGCTAAAATTTTACTAAGTGGAGCAGCCAAAACATCTATAGTATCTCTAGTAAAGAAGCTTGGACGGAGTCTGAACCACTGGACATCTTTGGTTTAAGGCGCTTTGACACCGTCACAACGTTACTCGGAGCAAAACACGACGCGACAATTTCAATATGAGAACTACTGGTGACATCATTCGCAGTATTATAAACACTCCAGAAATGATTGGCAAAAGCCCCAACAATATCCTTCAGCATTCTGGTATGTCATTACACCTGGAATTGCACAACTTTTCCTTTTCTGCTGAACATACCTCCAGAAAGCCTTAGGATCGTCTTTAATACTCCCCTCTATGCCTCTGATATATGGACTATATGCGGTCTCAATCATCCGACAAGTCTCCGCTCTCAACGCTCTGTATTTTTCATAGCACTTTACATTATTTGATTTTTTATACTTCCTAAAAAGATTATTTTTACGTTTCAAATTTCTTACAAGGAACTACTTTTGGTTTTGAATAAAGGCACAGACCTGTCAAATATGCTATATTGCAACCTTTATACAAAAAGTTACCTTAGTTCGCTTCCATGCAATACCGCTAAAAAACTGAATGGTTACCTGTTGCCGTGCAGAAAAAATTACTTTAAACGCATATCAGTGTTGTCACTTACACTTAATATATTTAACGGAACATCATAATAGACCTTAAATAAACATTGAGTGAATGGTCGACCTATATCCAATATCTTTTTCATGATAACAGAACACCAGAGATTAATATTGCATCAATATAAGATTTACAAATTAGAAGAACATAGGTCGAGTATGTAATATCTACATCTAAAAATGTCCCAAAAAGTTGTATACAAATGAAGTTTATCTTACTTATTACAAAAAAAAAATTATTCTTGATAAAAAGTTCTGCATCACATGGAAATCCACAATCAAGCATCAAAAGTTTAAAATATTTGGTGATATAAAAAGAAAATAAAAAATAATGATTTATAATGAAGAGTAAAGTGTGTTTAAATTTAAATACAAAGCAAAATATTAATTGAAAATTTTAATAGGAACTAAAAAATTATACTCATTCAATTCAAAAAAACTCCAGTAAAAACGCCAGTAATTGTTGGATTATTTATTGAATAAAAGAAAACGAAATCACTACAAATTTTAGGCTGAAAATAAATGAACATATCTTTGGAAATACTGTTAATAATCTTCAAAGCTAACGTCAGTATGTAAAGGGTGTTTTTTATAGAGGTATAAAACTTTAAGTTGGCAACACTTTTTTAACTGGCGGCCATTTTCTCAGCTGTCAAGTGATTTATGTTTAGTTTGGTTTGGCATTTCAACATGAATAGACTGACGCCTGAACAACGCTTCCAAATTGTGCAAATTTATTTTGAAAATCATGGTTCTGTTCGAAATACGTATCGCGCACTACTTCGATTATACGGTCAACATAATCGTCCATCAGAGCAATTAATTCGATTAACTATGGAACGTTTTCGCACCACGTTTACTCTAAATGATAATACGCATCCACAGAGACGTCGTACAGTGCGTACAGAAGAAGTCATTGCTGCTGTAGAGCGTAGCGTAGAGGAAGACCCCGAATCAGTCTATCCGCCATCGTGCACAGGAATTGGATATGTGTCCATCCATTTTATGGAAGATTTTGTGGAAAGATCTTGGTTTGCGTGCTTACAAAATCCAACTCGTGCAACAATTGAAGCCACACGATCACCTAGCAAGGCGTAGATTCGGTGAATGGGCCCAAAACTCGCTGGCGGAGCGATCTTAATCCTAACTTTAATATTCAAACTCGAGATCAATACTTTATTTAAAATCAATGTATGGTGTGGAATTTTTAAAGATAGAATAGTTGGACCATTCTGTTTTCGAAATAATACGAATGTTGAACGTTACCTAGAATTTTTAAATAATTAGTTCCTTCAGTTTCATAATCACCGACCAATAATTAAAAGACGACGTATATGGTACCAACATGATGGTGCATCATGTCACAGTACGAGAAATGTTCGAGATTATTTCCTCCACATTTTTAACGGTAGAGTAATAGGGAGGTATGTGCAGTTTACTTGCCCACCAAGGTCTCCGGATATCACCCCTCTAGACTTTTTTTATGGGGCTGTTTAAAAGAAAAGGTTTATCTTAAAAGGCCATTTCACGATATTGATCATCTTGAGAGAGTCATTAGGGAAACATGTGAAGTTATAACTCCTGGCGTAATTAGAGATGTAATAAAAGATTTTTCTCGAAGAACAATCACCTGTTTAGACAGGGACGGTGGATACATACATACATACATAATCCATATGTTTAATTGTTAAGTTATATATATATATATATATATATATATATATATATATATATATATATATATATATATGTATATATATATATATATATATATATATATATATATATATATATATATATAACAAGGATTTTCTACAGCTAACGCTGTCTTCCTTCTCCTCCATAGCCTCGTCCACATCGTCTCTCCACGATCGTCTGGGTCTTCCTCTTTTTCTTCTCCCTGTAGGGCTCCACTCCGTTATTTTCTTTATCCACCTATTATCTTCGCTTCGTCTTATGTGTTCATACCATTTTAATCGTTTTTCTTTAATGGTGTTTATTGCGTTCTCTTTGATGTTCATTCTGCTTCTTATTTCTTCATTTGTTATTCTCTCCATACGTGCCACTCTACAACATCTTCTCCAATACTCCATCTCTACTGCGTTAATTTTAGATTTATTTGTTTTGTTGATCGTCCATGTTTCTGACCCGTATGTCATTATGCTTTGTATTATTGATTTGTATATGCGTGTTTTGTTTCTCTTTGTAATGTGCTTGTCCCACAGGATCGAATTTAATTGTCTTATGCATGTTCGCGTTTGTCCTACTCTAGCTTTAATCTCTTCTTCTGATGTTGCGTTTTTTGAAATGATGGTTCCTAGATATTTAAATCTATCGGTTCCTTTGATTATTGTTTCGTTATCTACTTCTAGATTCTCCACGTTTCCCTCCTTTGGTGTTAGATATTCCGTTTTTATCAAAGTTTATTGCTAATCCTGCTTTAGTGTATTCTTCTTTCAGTTTTCTTACCACATAACTGAGGTCTTCCTCATCTTGCGCTATGATTACTTGGTCGTCTGCGAAACTTAGAGTATATAAGTAATCTTTTCGTATTGGGACTCCCATTCCACTACATTTTTGCTTCCATTTTTTCAATGTTTGTTCGAGGTATATTTTGAATAGTGTTGGGGATGTAGAGCATCCTCGTAATAGGCCTTTTGATGTTTGGAGTCTCTTCCCTATTTTATGTCCTATTTTTATGTTCACTGTGTTGTTTTCGTATAGAGCTTTTACTGCGTATATTAGTTCTTTGTCAATGCCTATTTCTTTCATTGCGTTCCATAATCTTTGTCTTGGTACTGAGTCATAGGCCCTTCTTATGTCTATAAAGGCTAGATGAACGTCTCTATTCTTTAACAGTTTTTTTTCCAGTGTTTGTTTTATAGTGTATATGTGGTCTATACATGATTTTCCGGCCGTAAAGCCTGCTTGGTCTTCTCCAATCTTTCCTTTTATATTTTCCTCCATGAGATTTTTAATAATTTTTCCATACAAACGTCCCATACTCGATATTATGCTTAGGCCTCTATAGTTTGTGCATTTTCTACGGTGTCCCTTTTTAAATATAGGTACTATATAAGCTTTTGACCATTCCTCTGGTATTTTTTCTCCATTTATCGCTCTGTGCAACCTGTCTAAATCTATCGGTTCCTTTGATTATTGTTTCGTTATCGACTTCTAGATTCTCCACGTTTCCCTCCTTTGTTGTTAGATATTCCGTTTTATCAAAGTTTATTGCTAATTCTGCTTCAGTGTATTCTTCTTTCAGTTTTCTTACCATATAACTGAAGTCTTCTAATTAAGTAATGTTGCAATTTTAAAATAAAATGATATTAGCTCAAATTTATTGTGGATGTAATTGTTGCAAAGCAGGTAAAAAGGTTATCAAATTTTTAACAAAAATATAATACAGTCAAAATTAGTGCACTAGTTTTTAATTAATTTCGTTTTTCTTCAATAAATAATCCGACAATTACTGACGTGTTTACTGGAGTTTTTTTTGAATGTTTAACTAGGAAGGCCACAAATCTTAACGCGAGCATAATTTTTTAGTTCCTATTAACATTTTCAATTAATATTTTGCTCGGTATTTATGTTTAAACACACTTTACTCTGCTTTATAAATCAATATTTTGTATTTTCCCTTTATGTTTGTTTATGGATTTTCAGAACTTTTTATCAAGAATAAATTTTTTGTAATATGTAAGATAAACTTTTTCTCTGTATAAAACTTTTTGGGGCACACTGTATATCGGAGTTATCAAAATATTAATAAACAAATGGTGCTTGAATGATATTGTAGCCCTACTCAATCAAATATATAATACGAGTATTATTCCGAAGGACTGACTAAAGTAACTTTTATACCCTTGTCAAAAAAAGCCAAACACTAGACTGTGTAATGACTATAGGCTGATAAGTCTAATGAGCCATATTCTTAAAATATTCTTAAACATCATTCACAGAAGAATACATAGAAAGTGTGAGTCAATAATAAACGACTGAGAATTTGGCTTTGGTAAAAGGGAAGCCTTATGCAGTATTTAAGTTTTTCTCCAGCGAGGTTGTGATGTTTCTGTTGATATTTTTACCTGTTTCATAGGCTATGAAATAGCTTTCGTTAGTAACCGGCACGAAAAACTTGTTCGAATGCTCACAGAAATTAGCATTGACTCACGCGATATTAAAATAATTACCAGCTTATACTAGAGACAAATTGTACAAATCAAAGTGGATGATGAACTATCGGAAGAGGTGCAAATATTATGTTACGTGGTGTGTGGTACTGGCAAACATCTTGGGTATCCCCAGGGACAAAAGAAAACTAGAAAACCATGGAGTTTAGAGCATGACATGCGGAGACTGCCACAAGTTGTACATAAGGAAAACAAACAGAAGAATCTCCTTCCCGGGGATGATGCACTGAATATCTCTACTACATGGAAGGATATACTAGCTAAAGCAAGAAATAACCAAAACGTCGAAAAGGCAGCAGTTAGCATAGCGCCGTAACCCGTAATTACCACTGATACGGGCAACCAACCGGCAAATACTAATGCTCGAACGAATACTCCCGATCCCCCCACCTACAATCTGAGTAGACGCCGACCTATAAAGGACGGCGACCGCAATTCGGTTTCTCAGTTAGCCTCGAGCAGCAGCAACACCAAGATCAAAGTATCGAGCAGCAGCAGCAAAAGCACTTGAAAATGCCAAATGAGATTTTGGCGAAACGTCGTGCAAATTCATTGTTAGACGAACGGATTAAAACCCAGAATTCTATGTATATATATATATATATATATATATATATATATATATATATATATATATATATATATATATACATAGAATTCTGGG
Source organism: Pachyrhynchus sulphureomaculatus (assembly GCA_019049505.1). Taxonomy (NCBI): domain Eukaryota; kingdom Metazoa; phylum Arthropoda; class Insecta; order Coleoptera; family Curculionidae; genus Pachyrhynchus; species Pachyrhynchus sulphureomaculatus. The sequence continues at coordinate 68,095,091 of CM032452.1, read as the reverse complement.
TTTTAATCCGTTCGTCTAACAATGAATTTGCACGACGTTTCGCCAAAATCTCATTTGGCATTTTCAAGTGCTTTTGCTGCTGCTGCTCGATACTTTGATCTTGGTGTTGCTGCTGCTCGAGGCTAACACACACACAAATATATATATATATAT
>CM032452.1:67873751-68094838 GCA_019049505.1 Pachyrhynchus sulphureomaculatus | reverse complement strand
AGGGAGTTGGATTCTGCCAAATAACTTTCTTGTTTGTCCTACAAAGCAATTGTAGTAGAATAAAGTATTTTTGAAAAATGTTGCTGTCAATTGCATCTTCATCTTGCATTTTTTGCTTAAATTGTACTTGTTACGATCCGTTACATTTCCATTTCGAAATGAGTATAAATGATTTATTAAATTTAATTCTTTTAGAACATCCTCCAAACATGTTACCAAACGTTTAGCCGTGTGATCCAATAAATGTTGTAAGTTAATTTCAGCACATGTTTCAGTTATCCGATAAGCCTCTTTCGCCTGATAACAAGTCTTTTTTGCTTACTATAACAGGGTGTAACTTGGATAATACTTCTTGTTACTATTTCTTATTATTTCATTTCTCCTCGAGAGGCCATCTTCTACAAACATTGAGAGGGCGGCTATTGGATTAAGTTGTTACTATTTTTCATATTGCTTTGATATTTTTTTAGGCTTGAGCTGTCTGGGGAGAGTTAGTTATGTCTTTTAATATACCGGACGCAATTCTCTATCTCCATAGCTTTGAAGGGTAGTTTGAGTAGCACGCATTATTACTTCTTTATCTACAGAACTCCGTACTTCATCTGTTTCACTACTAGGTTCTCTCACTTGATTTTGCAAATGACTTTGTTGGTTTTCAAATGTTCCTTGTAACCATTGGTCATTCTTTTTAAGAAAAATCTTCTGCTTTTTTATGTGCCTCTGTTAACTTCTTCTTGAATTGTGACTTCAAAAGGCAGAATTTATGCTTTACTTCCTTCCTTGGCTCATCGCATTATTCATCTTGCGATACAATATAACTCTCAAGAAATATCAATTTTTCTTTAAAATTTGGCAAGTTTTGTGCCTATATTTTGTTAGAAAGGAGCACTTAAAGTACCCTCGGTTCCTAGAACAAAAAAAAAAGTTTAAAATAAAAAATACATAAATACAAAATACCACGTGGCTTTCACCGTCTAATTTAAAGACCATGAAAACCTCGATTTCAAGGGAAATCACGACTATTATTGTTACATTTGATTAGTGCAAATACTCTTTTTTTCTGTTAAAGCCAATAGAATCACTGGAACGCACCCTGAAGTATAACAAATACCTTCTTAAATACCGAAAAACGGGTTTTCGTACAATAGTTTCGAGTAACATTTTCAACTTTTAAACCATTATTAATTATTTATTAAAAATAAATATATAAAAATCACATCATAATTGTCTTCAAGATAAACACCAGAAAAGAAAAATCGCTTTTTTAAAATAACTGTTTTGTAATGAATGCCGAAAAGAGAAACGAACAATCAAATTCCGACTGAGACTCCGGCGCGCGCTGTCAAATGGGTAACGAGGGTAGCCTATTGTTCTATGCTTGTTAAACATTGTTAGGTAGCAAATTTTTTTCTACCTGGGACAAGTTTTAGGAAATCGATTTATGGCCGCCGAAAACGCTGACATACCCCTATGTGCTACGAACTGTTTTAATTTTATCCGACCATCGATTTGGGAATCGACCACGACTACTCACTTATTTTCCTATCGCTGGTGGCTTTTTATATTTAATATATTCTACTTTAATTATCTAGACAACCAAAAAATGAAATATCGAGAATGCAAGGTATATCTCTGAATATACAATACTAAGAAATTGAGGAGGACTAGCTAATTTATTAAACTGGATATAACAATTGTTGTTATTTCAGGTTTGGCTGTTCGCCCGATTGCAGATCCAGAACTTGATACCTTAAAATACCGAAGAATTGTTGACAACTTGAGTATTTTCATGGAAAGTCTTTGATCGATATAGAAGGTTTAATTTCTCCTAGAAAGATGCATGCTATAAATACACGTCGCACTGTATGAGGCTCAGCTTCTACTCAGGACTGTGCTCCATCGAGTACAACTTACAGTGATTCAAGAGCAACGTGAATCAATATATCCGCACACACGTCGCTCTTGTAACGCAGCTTTTACATTTAATTTAAATATCCTAACAATTTCCATTTTTGCGGCAGCAAGTTATATTACTAAACAAAACGACACCTCAAATAAAAATAATTAATACCAAAAAGGTTGTTAATTTTGATGTTACTGAGGTAATATTTCTTTTATTAAAAGCAAAAAAAAAATTAAAATGTTCGATAGTCATAAACTTTCTCACACTAGTTTTTAGTCGATTTGATTTAATTGGTCCCTATTTATTAGTATAAAAATATAATATTTGTTAAATTATATTCAATTAACATGCAATAAAAGAAAGGCTATTCCGATCTTAAACAATAATCCAATAAAGGTTTGACAATAGCTCTTGTAATTATTTATTTACACAAAAGCTTTATTTAACCGAACATATAACAACATAAAACAATAAGATGTAGTAGATTTCATATTACAATCATTTTAATTGGCTTCGAAGAGGTCCTCATTATTTTAAACAACAGGGTCGGAATTATTAGTTTCCGAATAAAATGGAATCCCCTATTGACACCCTATATATATATATATATATATATATATATATATATATATATATATATATGTATATCTATGTATATCTATGTATATATATATATATATATAAATATATATATTTATATATGTATATATATATATATATATATATATATATATATATATATATATATATATATATATATATATATGTATATATAAATATATATATATATATATATATATATATATATATATATATATATATATATATATATATATATATATATATATATATATATATATATATATATATATATATATAATATATATAATGTATATATATATATATATATATATATATATATATATATATATATATATATATTTGGAAGTAGTCATGACAGACTCGTGAGAAAGAAAAAGTAATTTAGTGAGAAGGCAGTCAAAAACAGTTGGCCAATAAAACTCTTTGTTTAATTGTTAAGCTTTCGGATATATTCGGTCTTTCTTCAGAACATAAACAATGGAAGCTGACATGATTATAGGAAAATGGATCGAGAAGTTTTATAGAGAATTATGACATAGTAAATAAATTTTCAGGTGATATTTTCCCGGGACAACTGTAACCTGAAATGTATTTACTACGTAGTAATTCTTTGAAAAATTTCTCTATCCATTTTCCTAATATATAATCATGTCAGCCTACACTGGATAATCTCACGTTTATGTTCTGAGGAAGGATTGATTATATCCGAAAGCTTAACAATTAAACAAAGAGTTTTAATGGCCAACTGTTTTTGACTGAGTCCACTAAATTAAATTATATATATATATATATATATATATATATATATATATATATATATATATATATATATATATATATATATATATATATATATATATATATATATATATATATATATATATATATATATATATATATATATATATATATTTACACACATATATATATATATATATATATATATATATATATATATAGCTCAGTTGTTCGTATTATACATAACAAAATGGAGTAAATTACTTTTATATTTTTTAACAGTATTTTTCTCGAAATTTTCTCATGTTTTTCTAATAAATACTAACAATAATGTGGATTTTAGCTGAAAGAAATTATCTTTAAAGAAGAAAAGAAAATATATATATATATATATATATATATATATATATATATATATATATATATATATATATATATATATATATATATATATATATATATATATATATATATATATATATATATATATATATATATATATATATGTATATATATATATATATATATATATATATATATATGTATATATATATATATATATATATATATATATATATATATATATATGTATATATATATATATATATATATATATATATATATATGTATATATATATGTATATATATATATATATATATATATATATATATATATATATATATATATATATGATGTATCGCCAATTATAATTTTTGTCATGTCAAGTTCTTGACAGTACAAGTTTAATTATTGATAATTTACAAGCTTTTCATTCATATTCCTATTTTAGGATTCTTAGATTTAAAGAACCCTGAAAAGGACACATAATAATATTATTCATATATTTAACTAAAATAATATTACTTACAAATTATTCATAATTCCAAACAGGAATCAGAAAAAAAAAAACGTAAAACACTTTTGAAACCTATTACTTATTAACTCCAACTTTGTCACTGAAGCCGTGCCAACAGACAGAAACACAGACAAACAAACCGATAGACAGGCAAATTGATGTGGCCGCTTAATTTCTCCCAAAGTGGTACATGCTAAGAATACACGTCGCGCAAATGCACCACGTCTATTTGAAGTTCAGGTTATTATTTCTCGACCACCCTTTTCAGGAATTCTTTTATATAGATAGCCTTGTCCGTCTGAAACGAATTGCCCGGGACTGTGTTGCTCATCTGGTAAAACTTGAACCTAGTCAAGATTAACATAAATTACTTATTTCACACATGTGTCGCTTCTATAGCGCTGTGTGGAGGACACATATAAAAGTGTACCAAATTTGACTTCGACTCCTCATTTCTTTAGTGCTATCAGTTCGACAGATAGACTAACTGATGTTTTTCAGAATCTCATTTATTATATATTTCTATAATTTATAAAAGCTAGTCCATACCTGTAAAGCATCTTTCCGATCTTTTGAAGTAACACAATCTAGATACATAAACTATAAACATGAAGAAACCATAACATACCGTAATAAATATGCGCTTTTTAAAAATCAGTCTAATAAGACGTAATATAGCGTACACCGTGATGGATAAATAAAATATTTCGACATAGCATCTTTACTTATTGCGCATCAAGATGTCAGTGCGAATAAGCCACGGTCCATATTTATTACTCTGGTAAAAAAGCATATTACAAAGACATATAACTTACGACAGTTAGTTAAAATTACTAAATGTAATATAATAACTCTGAAATATATAAAGTAAATCCCAAGATATAAGGTCCTGCCTTTTTGCTTTTTCAATGGTGCAATAAACGACCCTATTACGGTTTTGTGCATAGTTGCCAGGTATTACGATAAACGTATTTTTATTTTATGTGCTTTGAATACCGCCCTCACTTGCACATGCAATCATATTGGATCTATTTTTACCTATATATTTGCTACCTGGCAACCTAGTTTGGAGCCCTTTAAGTATTTGTTAATATAGGCCTAATGACCACAGGTCCCCATTAAGATTCGAAAGATACTTTTTATTATTTTTAGTTTTACTTACAACTTACAACGTAACGGTTCTATTTTAATTATGTGGCGTCCGTGGGAAAATTGCAATAGTGGCTATCGCAAGAGAAAACATTTATCACTTGACGCTAAACAAATAGTGAAAAATGTTTACGACAGTTTGATAACAAGAAATTTGAATAAACAAAGTGCTTTGCAAGAAACCAGTGAACTAACAAAAACCCCAATATCTACGATTAAGGGTATTGTAGGAAAACCATCACTAAAGAACAGGAAAAAACGGAAAGATTTTCAAATACATCATGTAGATGACTGTAAAAAAGACATCATCATGAGAAAAATATATTCTATGTATGAAGACACTAGATAAAATAAAATTAAGACTGGTGCAGGACGGGACCAATATACAATGTGGCCGATCAACCTTTCACAGAATTCTCTCAAGAATGGAATTCACGTTCCGAAAAATCAACAAAAGGCAATTAGTGATAGAGTCACAAAGATTACGAATCTTGCGACATACTTATTTACGAGAAATTAAAAAGTATCGATCAGAGAATTGGCCAATAATTTACCTTGACGAAACATGATTTGATGATGACAGCAGTACAAAATGTCAGATTAATGTATCTTCAAATAAAGGTAAACGAATAAACATTTTGCATGCTAGATCTGAAAAGGGCTGGGTTTCAAATTATCTACTATTATCTGCAAAAAACATAAATGATTCTAGTTTGGACTATCACGAAGACACGACCGCAGAACTTTTTGAAAATTGGTTTCAAAATTCCCGAACAGAGTGTTATAGTTATGGACAATGCAAGTTGCCATAGTCCCCTACTAAATAAAGTTCCTAATGCAGCCAACACCAAATCGGAAATACAGGAATATATGTTAGAAAATGACATTTATTTTGACTTTAGTTATAAAAAAAGTGATCTTTTGGAAGTTTTGAAAGACTATAAATTGAAAAAGAAATATGTTTTGTGGCTTCCTCCGTATTATTGTATGTTTATTCCAACTGAACATATTTGGCATCAAGTTAAATCAAAAATAAGGGCACAAAATGTTTTTCCTACTTTAAGCGTGTCAATGGTTAAATTAGTAAAAAAAAGTTATTAATGACATACCTTGTGAAAGCTGAAAGAATTCCATTCAGCACATTGTTAAAGTTGAAGATTTATATATTTATGTAAATAATATAAAACCACTGATAATTACCTCAGCTGATGACAGTGATAGTGAAACCGAATTAGGCTTAAGTTAAAATATATTTTTATTTATACAATATGTCCCCTCTTGTAAACCCCATTCATTCAAACTGTATATTTGTACTTCTTATCCATTTGTTTTTACATGCATCTATAAATAAACATTTTCAAAAACACTTATAATTTTATTTATTTGCATTAATGAATAAAATTCTTAAGTCCATCTCTGCAACCTATCATAAACAAAAGGTCAGCATTTTTATATTGCCCACTTAAAACGGCAAAAATCAGACTCTTATATTTTGGGACAGGCTATACCTTTATATACAAGAACATAAAGTTGTATGGGTTAGGTGTAATCATCTTTTTTTGAAACGCTATAGCCTTTGCTTGCGGTTGGTGCCTTTATAAGTGTTTCACAGACAAAGGGGACCTACAGTTTAGTGCCGATTCCGAACGGCCAAAGTAAGAGGGCTTTACTGGGCATGATACTACGACTGTGCCGAGGCAACCGTCATGTTGTAATTTTTCATTATTATTATTATATTCTGAGCCCGGATACGAACGGGGGAACTCGGATCTCAAGCGTAGAAAGTAGATATCTTAGCCACTATACTATGGCCGCCTCTAGGTGTAGTAATAATTAATGTTTTTTTAGCATAATTCGAAACTAGTTCAGCCCAACGTGTTGGTAGATTTTTTAAATCAGGTACAGTAAAATATCAAAGTTGTGAGGTTTTGATTGAAAAAAGTTGGCGACGGAATTTTTTAATGAGTTTTCATTATCAAATCTTTTTCTAGTAGGAAAATTCTTAAAGGAATGAGACAAATGACACTCGAAGGGGGCAATTTCTAGAGTGTATACAGTCTAGAGTGTATACAAGGTGAGAAAGCCAGTAATATAACTCTAAGGAACTGCACAGTGTCTCAAATTGTTTATAATAGACCCTTCTGGTAATCATGAAGTTGGTTGGTAATATCAAACTGAAATAAAACTTTTCAAACTTCCATTAGACACACATCATTTTTTTAGGGAGTAAGTCTGCTTTTGATGATATTTTTGAGCCTCACTTGTATCTAACCATTGGAATTGGCTCTTCAAATTCACCAAAATAAGCCATTTTTCATGTCCCTTGACAGCATGTTTTAGAACTGGTTTTGGCATAACAAGAGATAATTGCAAATGGTAACTTTCTAGCCGTCGTGTGAAATCCAATTTTCAAACTTTTGACCAGCCGGTTGTAAAAGGTTGGTAACTGGTTTTTTAACGTTGTTGCAAGTATTTGTTGGGTTGATTAAGGGTTTATAACCAAAAGCGATTTCAGGAGTTGTTGACCAAAATTGAATTCACGGCCACTACAACTTTTATTCTTTAATTAAAAGTATCTTTCACGAGTGAATTTTTTGCTTACTGCAAATCACAGCAACTTTCTTCTGATCTGGAATTCATAACTTATACACTGCCTAAAATGCTTTCCATCTACCATTTTGTCGTTAGCCAAATTTTAATATTTTAAACGCGTAAAACAAAAACACAGCTTTTCGTATATACGAGTATAAAAAGGCTGTGATATTTAAATTATATATCTCGGATCGACTTGAAAAATGTATGATATAAAAACGACACTATTTTTTTTATCGTTCCCCTCCCCGCGTGAGTAGGTATTTCACTCTTTTTCATATCCTGAGGATATCGGCTAGTGACAGTTTCTTCGTCAATTTTAATATGTATAGATGCTTCTTTATAGATGTTCTCCATTATTTTTATATATCTGGAATCTATTCTTGTATTTGCTAGGGATTTTAGAACTCACTGATGGAAATTTCACGTGAAGGTTTTCGTTGGATGATTTTTTACGATTTTAGTAAAGGCCTAACTCAACAATACCTCGAATCGCTTCGTTCAACTTTTGTTAATGAATCACCATCAGAAAAGACTGTTTACAATTGGTTTGCAGAATTCCGTCAAGGTAGTGCTTCCGTCACCAATATCGGTTGTTGTCCCAAAAAACATCGATGCTGTGTACAATATGATTGAAGAGGATCAGCATATGACTTACCATTCCATTTTACATGAACATTTAGCTGTGAATAAGATCTGTTCCCGTTGGATTCCGCATAATTTGACCGAAACTTAAAAACAGGCTAGTGTCAATTGATGTGAGGAAATGTTTAAAAAATTCGACCCAGGACATGCAAAATTCGTATATAACATCGTAACAGGAGACGAAACCTGGATATATTAGTACGAGTCGGAAGCTAAGCTACAATCAACTATTTGGGTGTTCCAAGATGAACCGAATCAAACAAAAGTGGTTCATTCGCGAGGCGCTTGTTTCTTTAGTTATACTGGAAATGTTGCAACCATTGCTTTAGAGGACCGAAGAACAATTAATGCTGAATAGTATACAACAATTTGTTTGCCAGAAGTCATCGATGAAATCAGGAAAAACAACCGAAAACGCCGTATCATTCTTTATCATGACAATGTCAGCTCTCACACAGCACGTCAACTATCGAATTAATATCTCATTGCCCGTATTTACCTGATTTATCACCTAACGACTTCTTTTTGTTCCCGAATGTCAAAAAAAATGCGTGGACAGCGATTTTCATGACCTTAAGAAGCTGTTGTATCCTTCCAAAACTATCTTTTTGAGGTACGAACTTCAGAGTGGAAAAAATGTTTTGAGAATTGGCTCGACTGCATGCATAAATCTTAAAGGTAAATATTTTGAGAAACAATAAAACAATTTATAACAAAAAAATTTCCTTTCATTGTTTTGTAAAAGCCCTCGTGGTATCCTTCCTATACATTTAAACACTGAATTAAACGGCGTTCCCATTTTTGAAAGCAGACCTTCATCATTTAAGCACAGCCTTGAATTTTGGAATTGATCAGAAATCACAGACTTAAAAGAGGTTGATCTAATTCGGTAATTACCTTTCTTATCAGAAAATTTCTGTTTATTAGACCACAATTCGTGACTCTTTTTTCAAATAGAATCTCGTATTCTTTTGATTCCTCTAAATAGTTAGTGAAGTGTTTGCCCTTGTTCCATAACTTTTTATTCGACTATTCCCTTCTGATCGAGCAAACACAGCAGCATGGTTTAAGATTATGAGGGCTAGACGGGTGCTTTTGTAGGGCCCACTGAATTTCCATTGGATACTATATTGACGTTTTATTTCGAGGTTTTACTACAAGCAGAAATTTTCATCATCTGTATTTACATACTCTCATAACCAGTTCATCAGTTAAAATTTGCATAACTGTTTCTCGTATAATTTTCAAGTTTTCGGATACCAATCTTACTTCTATTCGTCGGCCAGAGCGTATTGCACCACGCACGTTGTTAATATTATCGTCCGTGTTTGTTATTTTCTTCTTGTCCTATTCTCGAGTCATCCATCACCACTTCTAGCCAATCTTGAAATCTCTTATGCCACTCAAACATACTCGATAGTTTCGTTGCATCTTTACTTACAACACTGAGCTTATGTATTTTAAGAGCACTGAGGACCGCGTGGATATCCGCGCTAGATACCTGCTCCGACTGCCCAGCTTCAAGATTTGGAAGCTTGGAAAGGAAGATATGTGGACATATGTACGGATGCGGCATTTTAGATGTTGGAAAGGCCCAGGTGACTTAGAACATAATTTTTGAACTTGACTTAGAGTCGCCCCAAGAGAGGAGATTTTACTGTTGTCCTTTAAGGTGATGACGACAAAAGATTGTTTGGGGCTTAACAGGTCCTCCTCCCTTAAAATCTCTAGTCGGAGTCAATCGGAGAAACAGAAGATCAACCTCCCTTAGGACGCTCTGGTGTTTTACTGCTAGATCGCGCATGGCCGAACCTAGGTCGGCAGGACAGGCGTTTATTTTGAATGGTAAACCACAATTTTGCAAGTAATAATTTTTGCCATTTCGATAACTTGTACCACGGAGGAGGTTTCGTGTCCTGAATGGATGGTACACATGAGCTCTTACAGTCAAACGACTCAAGACAATCGCCAAACACTTGACGAACATGACACTAATACGAGAGTACAGAAATGCCCCAGATGAGTTAGCTAAGAGGACACAGTTGAGTTGTTGTAGCTCCGTGGACATCGGAGGTACAGGACAACGAGATAGCAGAAAAATTTGCTAGACTTGAAGCTATAATTCCTTTCCGAGAACCAGAACCTACTTTAGGAGTGTCCAAAAGACAAGTGGGAGATTCAATTAAGGAACTGACCGACCGGCGCTCGGAGAAGCGCGCCTTGAGTGGTGCTCAATAGAAGTAGACGCGTTCTGAACCCTCTTTTGGCAATTTTCATGAAAGATTGTAGGTAGAGAATAAATCTGACATTGCGGGAGGTGGAAGACGAACTGACATGTTCGGGCTATCTGGAGAACGAGAAGATGCCACTTCACTTTATATGCGCATACGAGGCGCTGAGAAGACTCAGGTATGAGATTTCCTGAGCAGCTTTGCTCCGAAGGAAGGATGCCGGCTTCCTGGCGTATGGTGACATACTGACATTTATAGTCTGGTCCGGGAGGTTTTACCCGTCGCCGTTCTGGAGAAGTTTCTTCGTAGTTGGAAAAAAGATATTTCCTGTATATTTGCCAGGCCCTAGCCTCTCCAAAACTATTATTACTGCTACAACAGTTTCATACAAAATCTATACCAATATATTAGTATTACGTTACTCTAAATTGCCTTTAATCATATTACGCCGGAGGGTACAAGCAGATTTCATTACCCATCAATATCTAGCTTGCAATTTATGCATTTATTAGCTAAAATATTTGGATCTAATTACGTGATATGCGGCCATTGTGGAAGTTAAATTATTACATGTTATGTAGTACAATAATTTATGAGAAAAAAAAGAAAATGCCATAACCTTTCCCGCAATATTACCTATATTTCACACTTTTTCAATACCTCATATTTATTTTGTGATTTTTTTAACATATTGCGATTTGATAATTTTCAATCCATTATGTATTATCAACCCTTTTTTTATTGTATTCCCGTTCAATGCTTTTGTCCAACAGACCGCAACAGGAACTGCAAATTTTCCACCCTTTTCATTTCATGTAAGGGAGAACAAATTTCATTCAAAATTTACAACAATAAATTGTGTTGTAAGAATAAAAAGTGCTACAATATTATATTAAATTGATATTTTATACCACTCTATACTTTGAAATCCATTAGTGGAAAAATATAAATTTTATTTTTAAAACAATTCAACAAAAATAAACTCATTATGCCATAATAAATGTTATTTCATATGCGCCGAGTATTGATTTTACCTCATAGCTCTACCACCCCTCCAAAAACTCGCGGGGGCGGAACTCGTATGGGCCAGTTACCGCCCTATTTTAACTTCGATCGGACAAGACTTAGGTAACGAAAAAAAATATATAAAGTTCAGCTTAAAATTCAGATAAATATTATAACACATTTAAAAGACGCATTTAAAAACTACAGTCGACACTCTATATAGTGAAAGACCAAAATGTTGACCGAAATTTCACTATAGAAAGTTTTTCCCTATATAAAGAAAAAATCCGTATATATTGCTATGTATGTATTTTATATTGGTAATCATTTACTTGTATTTTATAAGGTACAAGCAACAAAAAAAATTGCAAAATTGAATTATTAGAAAAGATTTTATTAAACATTTGAAAGTTTAAATAGTACATAGCATGTACAGGGCTAAATACATACATAAAGTCCGTACGTTATATCTTTACCCGTGCGTCATAGTTTTCAGGCCATATAACAGACGACTATTATATTATTTGTCTCTTTTCACCAATAAATCGTAGGTATTGGTAAAAAGAGACAAAAAATATAATAGTCGTCTGGGATATTGCCTGAAAACTATGACGCACATGTAAAGATATAACGTACGGACTTTATGTATGTATGTACTACATACGAAATAAAAAGAATAATACAAAATCTGTTAATACATATGTACATACTACGTACATACGTACTAGGAAAAATAATCAGTTATTTTCTTTTAAACATTACTTTTGAAAAATAATTGTTGCTCAATAAAATTCTCGCATTTATTCAAATGCATAAAGATTTGATCAGGTACACTTTCCTGGCCCCTGAGAGTAGTTCGCACAATGTCAAATGAATTTCTTATTTCATTTTCACTAAATTTAGCAGGACATTCCCCGGTTTCAGTCTCTTCTTCATGATCTTCTATACTTTTTATATCGTCAATTATGTCTTGGTCAGTTGGGAGATCTGTCGTGCCAACATCATTGTCGATTTCTAAGAAATCTTCAAGTAAAAAATCTGCGTCGACGGTAGTAGAATACCCCATTGCCTTTTTAAAGTAGCGAGATCCATTTCGTCTTCTTCTTCCCATTCGTCAATTTTTTCAGTGAAACCTGTTTTAGAAAAGCAGTTTTTGATAGTTTTCTGAGAAACATTTTCACTCCATACTTTAGCGACTTCGGTTATACACTCTTTAAGGGTAATCAATTTTTGGACTGGAAGGTTGTTATCAATCGCATTAATAATTTTGTGAACAATTCTGTTTCGGTAATGATGTTTTATGTTTTTTATAATACCCTGGTCCATAGGTTGCAATTTGGAGGTCATGTTTGGTAGAAAAAAGATCAATTCAATATTCCTTAATTTTTTACTTACAGTAACTGGATGTGCAGGACAATTGTCTATAAACATCACAATCTTTCACTTTTGGCTTTTCATTTTCGTGTCCAGTTCTTTGATCCATCTTTCGAAAATCTCAGAAGTCATCCATGCCTTTTTATTATTGGCGTAATCTAACTCCAGAGATTTAACTCCTTTTAAACAACGGGAATTTTTGCTTTTACCTATGAGCAGTAATTTCAGTTTTTCTGAGCCATCCATGTTTGCTCCAACCATAAGTTTAACCCTTTCTTTACTTGTGTTAGCACCAAAACATTTATCACTTTTAAAAGCAAAAGTTTTATTTGGCAAACATTTAAAAAACAAACCGGTTTTTCATCACAATTGAAAACATTTTTTGGCTCGTACTTTTTCAATGCACTTTTTAAAACAGTTTCAGTCCAAATGTCATAGTTCTCCTGACTAACGCTTGCACTCTCGTCAGACACCGTCTTGAAAACAATTGAATTGCGAGTCTTCCCGGCACTCAACCACCCTTCACTAGCTTGAAAATTAACTCAGTTAAATTCTTTAGCAAATTGTAGAGCCTTTTGCTTTATTAAATTTCCCGATATTGGTACGTTTTGATGCGTACGGGCCACTTGAAACCATCGTAAAACTGCTTCATTTACATCCTACTAAGTACTCACCCGTACTCGTTTTCGACTGCTTGGAACACTAGGTTTCTTGATGATACTGTCGCGACTTTTTATTATCAGAGAGACGCAACTTGGAGAAACACTAAATTTTGCAGCAACATTAATTTTTTTGCAGCCTTTATCAACTTCCTCCAAAACTTTAATTTTGTCAGCTAAACTTAAACACACTCGCTTGGACATCTTACTTGATTCTTAAACAAAAAGAAACTGAACCTGAATTTGCGAATTACTAGGCCTCAACTATAAAATGGGTTTTTCCACGGGTTTCTATAAAATGGGTTGTTCCCCGGGTTTCTCACAGAAATCTACCTGATTTATTGCCAACCATTAGGCGTTATAAACGCGTTAAGAACCTTTTCAAAAGAATGCGTCATAAGAATGGAATTCGTGCTAATGTTAGATAAAAATGGGAAACCCGAAATGGCCAAGATCTCAATAAATGCATAAAAATTTATACATAAAATTCCGGTAAAAGTTTTATTATATAGAGTGTTACTATTTTACAGATTCACTATATGCAGGGCTTTTTACATGAAAAAATTGCACTATAAAGAGTTTTTCACAGTGAACAGTGAAAATACAAGAAACATAAAAAACAATTTAAAAATAATTAACAGAGAAGAATAAGAAAGTTAAAAAATAAAGAATTATCCAGTAAGTCCTTGAATTAGGCCCCTTAAAGTACTCTAGAAGAGCTAAAGAAACCTCTCGCAAAGTGAATAACACATATAGTTGATAATAATATTTTTCTTACGCAGCCCTTTCACGTACTCGAAGATAAGACTTTTAAAGTTGAAACATCTCCGTCTGTAGAACAGATAACTACACTCTGATAGGACATTTACCAGACATAAAAACATTAGATACTGACTAGGAATAAAAATTTAAATGTAAACAAATGTTTAAGATCACCACTTATGTTTATTATTGCTGACAATTGTTTCGACACACTGGCACTGGAGCACGATGTAAATTACATCGTGCTCCAGAAGAAGACACAGTGTGTCGAAACAATTGTCAGCAATAATAAACATAAGTGGTGATCTTAAACATTTGTTTAAATTTAAATTTTTATTCCTAGTTATTATGGATCTCTATCAAGTAACGGCTAAGTCAGTACAGTATTAGATACTGAAGCTCCTGTCCTAAACTGCTTCGAAACTTTATGTATATATATATATATATATATATATATATATATATATATATATACATATATATATATATATATATATATATATATATATATATATATATATATATATATATATATATTGTAACATTCATTTTTTCCTAGATTTTAAGACCATGTAATGTTACTGATTTTTCACTTCAAATTGTACTTATTTTCATTTTTGTATCGAACGGTATATTAAACAGAGATTCCAAGACGTTCGGTATATACTGTGCAGTGCGGGTTCCTGACCGAATCTACCGCTACGCCGCGATTGGTGAAATGTGTGTATCCGCAGTTTTGGTTCCGGCGGCGCCATATTACCGGCAGAGTTTGCATGGTTTATTTAAGGCTCCGAGAAACGACGGTCTTGGCTAATTTCCATCCAGCCGCCGAGTGAGAATTTCCATCCAGCCGCCGAGTAGGCGAGGCTAACTGCATCGGAGCCGCCAAGGAGGCTTTCTTCGACTGAGCTAGAAAAAAAAGCTCATAACAACCATCATGCGAGCTAAGTAAAGCACCAGTTTCTTAACGAAAAGCCGTAGTGGGCTCTCTAAGTGTTTGCTAAAAAAAAGTGAAATCGGTCGTATTCCATCAAAGCAGGAATAAGAACAGTAAGTTACCAAAGCATACTTCAATAGACTTGTGCCTTAACAGTAATTTAAAACTGACTAAAAAGTGAAGTGAAAAGCACTATTTTTCGTCTTCGGGGGTTGTCATAGTTCAGAATGTAAATGTAATAACTACTAGTTAGGCTAGAATCTTTTTGTAGAACTGCAAAGGTTAGAACTTTTTATTTTTTAAAAAAACTTGAATAAATTTTCTTTTTGTTGATTAAAGCTAGTGTCTCACTGAATACCTATCTTACTTTTCAGGATAAGAACGGCTGTACCATACTGATTTTTTTTATTTACCAACAGAACACCCTCTCAGTATTTTTTCATTTTTTTAGCGGGAGTTAGATCCTTTCTATTTTAAAATGAATGGTGCCCAAAAAAGTCGTACAGCTGAGGTTTCTTTAAAAATAGAAAATAATTCCAAAAAGACGTATAAAAATTATCTCTTACCCATATCTCTCTACCAAGGAAAACTGAGCTAGTGTGTGTTTAATTTCTTTAGTTCTTTTAAAATCAGGATTCACTCGATTCATTATCAGAAATTAAAGCGGGGCTGCAAGAAAATTGTGCTCAAGCGTGGGACAAACAACTTTTCACAGGGTACAAAAGTGCGGGCAAGTTAACACCTTAAAATCACGCCCAAGCTTGGGGCAACATTTTTTCAAACGGTACAATATATATATATATATATATATATATATATATATATATATATATATATATATATATATATATATATATATATATATATATATATATATATATATATATATATATATATATATATATATATATATATATATATATATATATATATATATATATATATATATATATATATATATATATATATATATATATATATATATATATATATATATATATATATATATATATATATATATATATTTATATATATATATATATATATATATATATATATATATATATATATATATATATATATATATATATATATATATATATATATGTATATATATGAATGCAGTTTCAGTTCCAACAGCAGAACAAATGTAGTCGAACAATCAAATGTCATGTCAGTAGAAACTGATATGGTGACTTTTAAAAGTGGATTCTCTTAAGGTGACTCACTAAGCCTGCAAGGTTTTTGTAGCGTTGTCACCTCAAGATAGAATTTCTATGAGGTCTTTGTTAATTTAAAGAACTTCATGTTACCTACCGATATTTGTAGAATTATCTTATTTTTTTTCTACTAATTTCGGATAAATATTATATTTAAAATAATATATTTGTGCAAACAACATTTAAAATAATATTTTAAATACTTATGTCATGTGTAGTGTGTTTTTATATATAGAAGAAATAGAACTTTAAATTGAACAAAATTTGTAAGCAGTTTAAGCAATGATTTGTTCAAATATATAAATCTTAACTACATTAAATAGCAAGGAAAGTAAATACAATAATTTATCTGCTATGGCATAAGTACATTTCCGCCATCTTAACCGTTTGTATATAATAAAAGACTGTTTTTAGTCAATTTCCACTGGTTTATTTAAATTGCGATGACGCGTTTCGCTGTCGATGCAGCTTCTTCAGATCTACATTTTACACTGTCAAATTGGTGTAATGTTCACAATTTTATATAATTTCCTAATTATAATATTACACCTAATTAAATTACATTGATAGTATTGGAAAACCCACACAGTTTGGGAATTAGGAGAATAAATTCAATAATGGTGAATTGCTTAAATCTACCTGGTCGTTGAGTAAAGAACCTGTAGTCCTTAATCGATTTATTTGCATTGTTTCTAAAAGGTTTAGTTTTAAACCTTTTTGTTGGGTGTGTAAAATTTTGAAATTCTTGTTAAATATGTGATTTTCTGTTAAAAGATGATTAGCATATGTTGAATTAGATTTTCTATGGATGAAACTTTTTTCGTGTTCTGTAATTCTTTGTATAAATGTACGTCCAGGTTGTCCTATGTATGTTTTAGGACATGACCCACATCTTAATTGATAAACCCCTGATTTATTGTCTTTATTGATTTGTGGTTTGTAGTTTTCAAGATATTTCCCTATAGTATTGTTAGTCTTGTCAGCTTTGTTGATATTTTTTTGATTTAAAAATTTCCCCAGTTTTTCCGTTGATTTGCCGAAATAGGTTAAATGTGATATTTCTGTCCTTAAAACGTGGGTATATTTCTGAGACTGCCTTGTTTCTAAGTTTTTTCCTAACGATATTATTGATTAAAGTAACCGAATAACCGTTGTTAACGGCTACTTGTTTTATGTAGTTTAATTCTTTAGTAAAATTTTCCTCTGATAAGGGTATATTAGTTAGTCTATGTATAAAACTATGATAAGCTGCGAGTTTATGATGATTAGGGTGGTGAGAACTATTGTGAATTGTGGTATCTGTATGACAAGGTTTGAGATATATTGCAATTTCATGTTTTTGCATGGTTTTACTGATTGTTAAGTCTAGGAAGTTGATTTTCCCTTCGACTTCTTCTTCCATTGTAAAACTGATATTTCTATGTAAAGAATTAATATACTTTAAAAAGTTAGTTAATTGTCTGTCCGTACCTGAGGAGCATACAATTATATCGTCTACGTATCGATACCACTATAGACAATTATTACTATTGTTATTATGGTTGTTAAATATCATTGTTTTAATACTGTCCATGAAAATTTCGGCAAGTAATGGACTTAATGCACTCCCCATAATTAACCCTTCCTTACTATTGTAGAATGTATTGTTAAATGAAAAATAATTTTGTCTGAGGCAAGTTCTTAATAAATTAATTATGTCCATTTTTATAATTTCATTTACTTTGTTTTTTGTTAATAGGTTCTCTATTAAAATTATTGTTTCGTCTGGGGGAACACTTGGAAATAAGTTTTTGACATCCAAAGAAACTAATTTAGAATTATCTGGTATTGTTATATTCTTAACTTTATTCACGAGTTCGTATGAGTTTTTGATACTATATTTAGGTTCAAATTTGGTATGATATTTGATTAAATCAATTAAAAAGGATGACCTCTTATATGCTGGAGCAGACATAACATTCGAGAGATCAAGATAAATAAAAAAAAAATAAGGATACTGTCATCAGCAAAGCCGTAGATTGGATACTTGGCTGTTTTCAGTAGATCGTTAATGCAAGGAAAAAAGGAAGTAGCTCGCAGTGTAGAGTCTTGTCCCAAATCAGTGTTGAGAATAAAGTTATCGGAAAGAAACTGCTATTCGTAGACTACGCTCTCTGAACAAATTGAAGAGCCATTGCTTAATCAACAGTCGGTCCTGCCTAATATCTTGGATATATCAAGGGTAATCGCTTGAGATTATTCAAAATGTTTTTTTGAGAAGATCGAAGTATGTGTGACATAAGTTAGATGATCTCCTGTTGATCATTGCTTACCACTGATGGTCGCTAATAATAATAATGCCATCCAGATATTTTACAACTTCCTGCTTGATAGCATTTTTAACAACTTTCGATGCTGTTGAGAGCAATGCGATTAGTTAGTAGTTGTTTGGAAAGATATTTTTGTTTCCTTGAGTATCGGCGCATTTCTAAAAGAAAATATTCACTTTGTGTATGATGAAGTAAACAGTCTACAAAATATTAGTATAAGTTCGCGCTCTAAAGATAATATTGGGTATATTTGAATACACATTGGGGCAGTGTTTTCGTATGGAAATTAATAGTAGTTATAGACGTGTTGTTGTAAGAGTAGTACCTGATCTGTACGAGGTGGTATAGTGCATTTAGTGAAATTTTGACCAAAACGACTTGGAACTGAATATGTGTTCTGGTTACTTACAAAGACGTTATGATTCAGGTTTTTGTCGGTATTCTAGACGTTTAGACGTAACAGATTTTAGGATGTAAGCTTCCATACTAGCCAAAATGATATCAGAAACCTTTTTACCGCAGTCAGAGGTGTCATAGGATCTGAATCAATCGTCTAACCAAGGCGGAGTTAGAAAATATTCCATGAGTTCTTTCAATTAAGTAAATTTGAAGTGCCAAATCTTGTAGAGATTAGGTGATTCTTTGTCATTAATCGATGCTGAAATTAGCTTATATATATAATATATATATATATATTTGGTGGCAGTGTAAATCTCTGAATTGATGATTAGACGTAAAGAAGATTGGCTTACTCTCCGTCGCGGTCGTGTTGGTTTATTGAAAAGCTAGGCAGGGCCACAACTATGGTATTCAAATACTTAAGTAAGTCGATGTTGTAGTCATTAAAATCGCTCAGGATGACAATTTCGGCCCTTTACAAGCTGTAAATGTTGAATGGTCTCTGAAGGAGAACTTTGGAATTTCTTTATTCTGGAAGCTTCATCAGCTATTCTTTTTCCATCATGGGGGTGCATTTTTCCGGCACCTCCATGAGTAGCATATGTGGTGTGTATATGAATGTATAGCTTATTTAATTCTCGTTTTTAAAATTATCTAGTCTAATATCATTTACTGAATAAACTCGGAGAGGATATCGCCTATAACTACTAGTGCATGAGTTGATCTAACATGAATATAATTTTAGGTTTTAAGATATTTACATGTCAGTAACTTAGATTAACTTAGCCTAGGTAAAAGTTTTATATTAATGGGATAAAAATTTAAGATATTTTAGACTTAAGATATTTTAGACTTAACATATTGCATGAATTGTGACTAACTTAGGTAGTCCCCCCCTGTCGTTGGGAGGAGGTGGGGTTAGAGTGCTAAATGACTTTATTTACAAATTCGAGCTAAGCGTTGCTCATGAATTATATGATTGTTAGCATCTGGAAGTCACGGCAAATTTGGGTGCTCTGACGAACCATGGCCGTTGATGATGATGCCTTGTTTTGAACGGCCTGAAGAGTTGATCTGTTTGAATGGGATATTTTGCACCATGCTGGACTGGAGTAGGTGAGATCATTTACATATATATATGTATAGCTCCCTCGGAGGCCAACACTTTTGGTCCAGTGATTTGCTCGGTCTCTACTATCCCATAGAGAAAAAAAGCAAGGGAATTTGGTAAACACAGATTCTTGTCCGAGCAACATGCCCAAGATTTTTAAATCACCGCACACTTGCCAACCGTGGTCTTTATATTTTAATTTGCAAAGAACCAATTCCAAGTTCTTGTAGGTTTCCTTGAGGTGTACGGAATGACCGACAGGAATGGAAGTCAACTTGTTGCGTGTTGACAATTTACTGGACTTGTTGAGAAGGGAGTAAAGGTTGTCTAGGAATTGGTTGGTTCTCATGGTGGTGGCGACGACCTGGTCTTTCCATACTAGCCGCTTGTCGTAGAGAAGGCCTAGGTACTTAATAGTGTTGGTCCATTGGGGTCTAATTCGATGGAGAGTGAGGCTGGCCGGAATGGGTCTGACGGATTTGGTAAAGATGATAACTTGTGTCTTGAGTAGGTTCAGTTGTATTCTGATATGTTCGAACTCAGGGACTAACATGTCTAAGTGACGTTGAAGGCAGGTGGTGATGATTCTGGTGAACTTGGTGGTAGTATTGTCATCGGCATACATGAATGTGGAGGTATGATTCTACTTGGAAATGTCTACGGTTAAGATATTAAATAAGTTGGGGGAGAGGATGGAGCCTTGGGGGACTTCAGCTTGTATAGTCTTGATTTCGGAGGTAGCCTGATCAACTTTGATTTGGAAAGGTCAAAATGATATCTTTATTTGCATAAATGGGCAATCTATTGCAGAACTGTACAATGCTGGGTAGTGCAATTCCCATTACGGATAGTAGGTCACAAAATTTATAGATATGTCAATAATAGAATAAAAATTTTTTGAATTTAATTGGTTTTGTTACGTAATTATATTAAGCACTTACTTAAAAATAACTAATACTAAACTTTTATTTTCGAAATGTGATAAGAATATCATAAAAGTAATGATTTGACTACGCAAGAATTATAATCTGTTTTTTAATGATTGGCAGCACAACACAACCTTCATTATAAATGCAAAAGGGATTTCGTTACTTACAGGGTGAGATGCCTATATAAGAATTCAAAGGGCGTATCTTAAATCTAATTTCAGATGTTTTAAAATTTTAAGGCTTAATGGATGAATGGCATAGTTTGGAGCGCGTTAGGGTCGAATATGTCTTAACCAGCCAGCTGGAATGTGTATGGACAAGTCCTTTAAATGAAAATAAAAAAGTTAAATATAAATTAACTTAACATCTCCAGAGGAGTCAGAATGTCCATTAGTTGAAATGATAAGGGGTTCTACAGCTTGTCCCAAAAAGTTATTGAGGTCCTACATTTTTTGTTCTTTTTAATATTACTATTTATGACGTTACACAATCTTCGCTGCCAATTCTTGTTAACGATATGTCGACTTCACGTAGTTCTTTTACTTTTACTGTTGAATTGTTTCGAGGTACGAATCCTCTTTGTTACACTCATATAAGTTTGATCGGATTTAGTCCATAGCTGGTAACTCAACTCAGTTATTCCCAGATCTTTAGTAATTTACTCAATGACATATTTCTTAAATTGCTCTTTTTTTTTTCATTGACAATTTTCATCAATGACATGTTTCTTAAATTGTCCCTTTTTATCACTGACAGTTTTTAGACGTTCCTTTTTTAGTAGATCGTTTGCAAAAGGAGTCCGTTTTTGGGATAACCAACCTGTACTATCGATTTTTTTCAAGAAGTTATCGGAAATTTTTCCACCAGCCGAGAATGATAACTAGCGTTGTTTAAAACAATCAATCCTCAATTAATTCTACCATTTAAAAAAAATATCATCTACCATCATTTCGTAGATTTCGATTTAAATTGAAAGAGATGGAGTTTTCGCACCTTTGATTGACTGTGGAGTCAGATTTCATCCAGGTAAAAAAATGTTTTTACTTTCTATGTATGATATCTTCTAAGATCACGCATAAACTGTTTTCTCCAACTTATTATTTCTTCTGTGTGAATCACTATTGAATGCTGATTTTTCTTTCCCCAGTTTATTTCCTTCAGAACTATCCACAGTTTGGTTTTTCCAATATTAGGCTTGACAACTTTGAGAACTTCATCAAGAGTTGCTATTTTATGTCTGAAAAAAGAGTGTCTCAAAATGACCTGACATTTTAAATTGCGCGCCATTTTTTTGTGGCGAGCATAGAGTACCAATCTTTGACAACTGGCATCAAGAAGTATTGAGGTTTAATCTTGTGAAAATTTACTACAAAAATGGTGGAAACGTTGCCGAGACTGTTCGAAAAGCCCGTACGTCTTTTGGTCATCATAACGCACCATCTCGCGACACTATGGTGCAGTTCATCAAAAAATTTGAGGTTAGTGGTTCAATTCTGACCTCAATTCGCCATGGTGCTCAGCAATTAAATATTTCAAGATGCTCTGTGCAGCTAATTTTGACGAAAGATCTGAATTTACATGCTTACAAGATCCAATTGACACAAGAACTGTAGCAAGTAGACCATGCGCAGCGCCGTACAGTCGCCAATTGGATATTGGAGCATCAACAAATCGATGGTGATTTATCGAAGAAAATGATCTTTAGCGATGAGGCGTAATTTCAACTTAGTGGCTACGTAAATAAACAAAACTGTCGAATTTGGGGGGCCGAAAATCCACAAGTAATTCAGCAACTTCCCATGCATCCACCACGAGTCACTGTTTGGTGCTGATTTTGGGTTGGAAGAGTGACTGATCTGTACTTTTTCGAGGATGCTGCTGAAAATGCGGTTACCGTGACATGATAATCAACTTTTTATGGAATGAATTGAACGGCATGAACTTGGAAGACATATTCGATTGACGCCATTGGACTTCTTTCTTTGGGGTTTTCTGAAAGGAAAAGTGTACGCCAATGATCCACAGATCATTCCGTAGCTCAAGGAAGAAATCAGATGCACCATTAATGAAATTGGTCCACAATTATGCCTAAATGTTATTGAAAATTTCGTCAAAAGAGTGAACGTTAGCAAACAGGGTGGAGGTGGCCCTTTATCAGATATTGTTTTCCATACATAGCCTCCATGTTTGTACCTTATATTAAAATAAAAACATTCGTACTTTTCAAATAAATAATACGTTTTATTAATAAATTAAAATGCCAGGTCATTTTGAGACACCATTTAAAATCCGTGGACATATCTCCTTACTACATTTTTCAAGCAATCATCAATATCTAATGATTTTCTTCCTGAAGACTGATCTAACACACTCATTACCGTTAATTTCTTATACACTATTATCCTGACTAATTAGAATAGGTAGAATATTTACCCTTTACTTTATCGGAATTTGACACGCTACTCATAACCACAGTTGTGTGAAGAAAACATGTCAGCTACAGAATTAATCTTTCTTGATGCCATAGGAACCAGAGATGCCTTATTTTCTATGTAGGTTTTGATTCAGCGATGTAGAGACTTCAATTGTAACGTATATCTGTGCTTAATCGACTGCCTCCAACATCACAAAATGGTCAGAATTTTGAAAGATCTTGGGCTAGATGGAAAAGATCTGCGGACTATTAGCAACATCTACTGGAACCAGATGGAACTTATTAAAGCAGAAGGGGAGCGTTCCAAAGCAATATCGATTGAGCGTGGAGTAAGGCAGGATTGTGTCTTGTCTCCACTATTATTTAATATATACTCGGAGCAAATCTTCAGAGAGTTACTAGAAGAGGTCTACACACCAAAAAGGCTTCTGGCGCTGACGGAATATCTGTCGTAGTTCTCAAAAACTGTGCGAGAGAAGTAACACCAGTTTTCTGTAGACTTTTTAACCTATCCTACAGAAAGGGAATATTTCCTTCCTGCTGGAAATGCGCCACAGTTCAGCCGATACTTAAAAAAGGCAAGAAGATCTTGCCAAATAAAAAGACCAGTCGCACTGCTTTCAATAATATCGAAATACGTGGAAAAGTTTATCAATCAGCATTTTGTAAAATATCTTGAACCATTCACCATTATTAGCGATCACCAATATGACTTTCGTAAACATAGATCAACAGGAGATCTTCTGACTTATGTAACACATGTTTAGAACAACGCAACTGAACACTTTGGAGAATCTCGAGCGGTTGCTCTTGAAATATCCAAGGCATTCGTCCGTGTTTGGCACGATAGACTGTTGGCTAAGCTTCGCTCTTCTGGTATGTCTAAAAAGTTCTGTTTGTGGCTCTCATGTGTCTTCAGAGAGCGTTCTTTACGAGTGGCGGTCGACGGATTTCTTCCTAATACCTTCACAATGAACGCCGGTGTGCCCCAAGGCTCCACACTGTCTCCTATTATCTTTCTCATATATATTAACGATCTGCTGAAAAAGACCGGAAATCCAATCTACAGCTTTGCAGATGACAATACGCTTATCTCTTCATTCACTTTGAACGCTCGGACATCCGTTATTCAGGCGAATATCCGCAGACAGCAAAAGGTCGTTCAACTTAACAAAGACCTGGAAGAAATTCTATCTTGAGGTGACAGTAACTAAGTGGAATTTAACGCTACAAAAACTCAGGTGGTAGTTTTTTCTAAATAAGTTAACGTTGCTGAACCCGACATAGTTTTGTCGGGGCACTCCATTCCCCTAGCATCGTCACTCAATTTGTTGGGCGTTAATTTGGGAGTAAATATGTCCTGGTATGAACATGTTGCAGGCATAGCAAGGAGAGCTTCTCAAAAGTTGGGAATATTATTTCGAACCAGAAGCTCTACACTCTACAACAACTGTTAATTCTTTACAAAGCTCGAATTCGACCAACTATGGAATACTGCTCCCATGTTTGGCGCCTGCTCCTAAACATACACTGTATTTGTTGGATTCTGTTCAGAGAAGAGCTGTTCGTCTGATTGGATACCCGGAAGTGACCGGCGGCCTTGATTCGCTGAAACATCGAAGAACGGTTGGCGACTTGAGTCTGTTCTACAAGCATTTTCATGGAAAGTGTTTGAAGGATGTAGCTCGCTTGATTCCTCCCAGAGCGGTGCATGTTAGAAATACACGTCGCGCTAATACTTCACATCTGTAAGAGGTTTAGCTTGTTACTCCGCGTACAACACTTTTCGAGCAGTTTTTTATATGGAGAACATCATCCCCATAACATTTTTTTTTATTTTAAAAGCAATCAACGTACGGAACAGTAATTGCGCAAGTTCAACTTGCACTTGACCGGTTATATGATACTCTGCAGGTAGACTTTCGTTTTTTTAGCCGTCAGTCATTCAAAAACAGGCTATAAAAGAATTTATACAAAAAACATCATTGCAATTTTTCTAGATCCATAACTTCTACTATGAGTGGGATAAAATATAAATCTGAAATACTCCCTACATGTACAGCAGAAAAACTTATAAGGCTCCGTATATTACTTAAGGGCGTTCCTCATTCACCCCGTGCATCATTACTCTGCTAATTCTGCAACAAACCGCATATAAGATTGGACCGGATCTGCTTCGGACGTATAACTCGAGGCTAACTCCGGGAGTTCTTTGAATTTTCGATCGAAATCCGCCACCGGCAACATTTCAGTTATTTAAGGGGGGAAATACGCTTTTGTCTCTACAATACAAATTACTTTGTTAAATTGTCTACTTGAATAAAATTTAAATTGGCTTTGTTAGATAAAAATGTATGTTTACTTTTATGTTTTAAGATAAAATATGTTGATTTTCTTGATATAACCTTATGTGGCTAAACATCATCGATTAATTTACAATATTACGTCCAAGTATGTCGTATGGTACCAAAACTACTTTATCTTGAATTCATTCTCTTCATAGTCTTACATATCAAATCAGAGAAACACATCTCCCCGGGAAGTAGCTATGTGTTCTGAAGCCACTAAAATAAGATTACTAGGACTTTCGTATCTCCGTATGGCTCATTCTTATTATTAAACTAGCCGTGCCCGCGGCTCCGCTCGCGTGGACTTAATTCACTACTATCGTCACTGCTTATTCCTTATGTTACCTAACATAATAAAATATCTGCCATTATTTGCCCTTATCTCCCATTATTTCTCCTTATCTCCCATTATCTCTACATAATTTCCATTATCTAGGCTTATCGCTGCTCATCTCCCATTATTTCTCCTTATCTCCCATTATTTCTCCTTATCTCCCATTATCTCACCTTATCTTCCATTATCTAGGTTTATCTCGACTTATCTCGCAATATTTTTCCTTATCTCCCATTATTTCTCCTTATCTCCCATTATCTCACGATAACTCCCATTATCTAGACTTATCTCTGCTTATCTCCCATTATCTCACATTATCTCCCATTATCTAGGCTTATATCGAATTATATAGAACATATGTATAAATTTATAAAAACACGTAAATCGGATAAGTGGTTCTCAAGTGATAAGCGACAGACAGGCAGACAGAGAGACGTTGCATTTTATATATATTATATTCTTTGCAACATGATATTATTCCATATTTAAAGGTTTAGCATGTTTAAAAAAAAAGCACGTAAATCGGATAAGTGGTTCTCCAGTGATAAGCGCACAAACGGACAAACAGACAGAGAGACGTTGCATTTTTATATATATTATAGATATCCTTGGCTACATGATATTGTTCCATATTTAGTGGTTTAGGCAGTGTATCGGAACATCATGTTGCAAAGAATATAATATATATAAAATGCAACGTCTCTCTGTCTGTCTGCCTGTCCGTTAGTGCGCTTATCACTTGAGAACCACTTATCCGATTTACGTGTTTTTATAAATATATACATATGTTCTATATAATTCGATATAAGCCTAGATAATGGGACATAAGGTGAGATAATGGGAGATAAGTATAAATAATGGGAAACATGGAGAAATGATGGGAGATAAGCAGAGATAAGTCTAGATAATGGGAGTTATGGTAAGATAATGGGAGATAAGGAGAAATAATGGGAGATAAGGAGAAATATTGTGAGATAAGTCGAGATAAGCCTAGATAATGGGAGATAAGGTGAAATAATGTGAGATAAGGGGAAATAATGGGAGATAAAGAGAAATAATGGGAGATGAGTAGAGATAAGCCTTGATAATGGAAATTATGTAGAGATAATGGGAGATAAGGAGAAATAATGGGAGATAAGAGGAAATAATGGCAGATATTTTATTACGTTAGGTAACATAAGGAATAAGCAGCGACGATAGTAGTAAATCAAGACCACGCGAGCGGAGCCGCGGGCACTGCTAGTTTAAAATATTTTGTAAAATATTTTATAGGGTAATGCAAATTTTGTAGTAATAAAAGATATTTTATAAAAGAAATTGTAAAACAATTTCTATCCAACATTTATAATACATCTTTGTCAAAGAACTTTTATAGTGCAATGCCTGCCTTATAACCTTTTTGCTAAGTCTGCATTGTGCAAAATTTTAGTGCTTCTATAATACCGATCTGTTACATTCGCTCACTATATTTCATTTTCTAAATTCATTTCACATCAAGAATTTTTATTTTTAGCCATGCTACATAAAGCAAGTAGATGCTAAAATATTCATAAAGCTACACGTCAGACCCGTCTATCGACCCGGATTTCCCTCGTGCATCCCTTCCCCTTTTCGGCCGGTCGCACCTTTAATATATTCAGGTGAAACGCTATCTGTTAGTCTGGTCGTAAATGAACTTTCAGTGTACGCTAATACATTTTGTGAGGCATACTGATTGTGACAAGAAATAATACCTCTATAATTCTAATGTATTGGGACCTTTTTTTAAGTTTCCCACCTAATTCCCTATCCTACATGCCAAGAAAATTCTTTCAGAATTAAACCTAGTTTCTTATGAGGAAGCCAAATATGATAGCAAAAAACTTGTCACTTGACAAATTACAAAGCCAACTAAAATTTTTTTAAACGGCATTCTCTCCATATGAGCACATGATAACATTTTTCAATCCGTTTACAAAAATATATAATACACTCCTGGACAAAATTAATGCAACAATATATTAAATCATACAAATCTCTATAATGAATTAATTTTAATAATTTTTTATGAACATTGGTTACACTAAAAGTTAGAAAAAACTTATTCGGATACTTTAAAAGTGAATTAGCTACCAAATTTCTCTATAAGATTCGAATTAAAATTATTCTTAAGACCTAAGAACAAAATCGTTGAAATTATGTAATAATGAAAAAAATAAACTGGGACACTAGAAGCAAAATTAATGGTGTAACTGGGACACTAGTAGCGTGTGTTGCCTCCTCTACTTCGGATGACAGCGTTTATGCGCCTAGGCATACTTCTAATTAAATTTTGGATAAAATTTTGAGGAATTTGCTCCCATTCTGTGATAACTGCATTTTCAAGTTCCCTCAGGTTTCTAGGTGCAGGTATATGACGTTTCACATTTTTCTTAAGGTGATCCCATACAAGTTCTATCGGATTCAGATCAGGGCTTTTTGGTGGCCCCACAAAATGACCGATGTTCTATTACAATATTCTCAAGATAGTAGTCAGCATTCATGGATCTCGTACGAACAGGAACTAACTCTGTGCGAGCATCAAAGCAGATGCCACCCCAGGACATAACAGAGCCACCGCCGAATGGAATCCTTGCAGAGATATTGCAAGGAGCAAACCTCTCTCCTGGTCTTCGCCATACTCGCTCACGACCATCTGGATGTTTTAGACTAACCCTACTTTCATCTGTGAAGAAAACTTGTTTCGAATCATCCACAGACCAGTTTTCGTGATTTCGAGGAAAACGTAACCTGGCAACTCTGTTCTCTCTAGTAAGCAAGGGCGCAGGGGCTGGTCTCCTACTGTTTAATCCAGCTTCATTTAACCGTCTTCTAACTGTTTTAGAAAAAATTGTGACATTGCGAACAGCTTCGAGTTCGTTTCTTATTATAGAACTAATGACAGTCCTGTTTGTTAAAGCATATTGTCTTACAAAACGTTCATCTAGGTCGCTAGTGCATCGTTTTCGCCCTTGCCCTAGCCTTCTAGAATAAGTTCCTACTTCATTCAAGCGTCTTACCATACGACTCATTGTGGAACGATGTTTGCCTAACATAACTGGCAATATCCCTCGTCCAATAAAACTGAGGCTCGCACTACCTCGTGTTCAGTTAAATTCCTTGTTCGATTCATTTTTCTAATTCTTCGGGGTCAAAAATAAAACAGTCTACCACAAAAACGCATTTCTTTGAAAAAGGGAACAATTTATAGGCTTACTTTCAAAGGAAATCTATCGCATTATTACAGAAAATTTTTTATCTTCTAAAAAATTCTTTAAAACTGTAAATCTAAACGAATTGTTTTGATCTCTGTCATGAACAACGAAACAAAATATGCATAGCCTACTATTCAAATACTCGATAAACTTTAAAACTGACATAAGAAAAAGATAAATTATTTTTCAGATTGTTGCGTTAATTTTGTCCAGGAGTTTATTTGATATTTATCTTTAGTTGATGCTGACGGAATACCTACCATAGTTCAGGTTAGTTCAGGTTAGTTCACTGCTTTCAATAATATCGAAAGTCACGGAAAAGGTTATCAATCAGCATCTTCAAAAATATCTTGAACGATTCAATATTATTAGCGATCACCAATATGGCTTTCGTAAACATAGATCAACAGGATCTTCTGACTTATGTAACACATGTTTCGAACAACTCAATTGAACACTTTGGATAATCTCGAGCGGTTGCTCTTGACAAATCCAAGGCATTCGACCGTGTTTGGCACGATGGACTGTTGGCTAAGCTGCGCTCTTGTGGTATGTCTGAAAAGTTCTATTTGTGGCTCTCATGTTTCCTCAGAGAGCGTTCTTTACGAGTGGCGGTCGGCAGATTTCTTTCTAACACCTTCATAATCAACGCCGGTGTGCCTCAAGGCTCCATACTGTCTCCTACTCGCTTTGTCATTTACATTAACGATCTGCTGGAAAAGACCGGGAATCCAATTTACAGCTTTGCAGACGACAGTACGCTTGTGTCTTCATTCACTTTGAACGGTCGGACATCGGCTGCTCAGGCGAATATCCGCAGACAGCAAGAGGTCGCTCAATTTAACAAAGACCTGAAAGAAGTTCTATCTTGGGGTAACAGTAACCAGGTGGAATTTAACGCTACAAAAACCCAGGCGGCAGTTTTTTCTAAAAAAGTTAACGTTGCTGAACCCGACGTAGTTATGTCGGGGCACTCCATTCCCCTAGCATCATCGCTCAATTTGTTGGGCGTTAGTTTGGGAGCAAATATGTCCTGGCATGAACATGTTGCAGGCCTAGCAAGGAGAGCTTCTCAAAAGTTGGGAATATTATGTCGAACCAGAAAGATTTACACTCCACAACAACTGTCAATTCTTTACAAAGCTCAAATTCGACTAACTATGGAATACTTCTCCCATGTTTCGGGCTCCGCTCCAAAACATACACTGCATTTATTGGATTCTGTTCAAAGAAGAGCTATTCGTCTGATTGGAGACCCGGAACTAACCGGCGGCCTTGATTCGCTGGAACATCGAAGAACGGTTGGCGACTTGAGTCTGTTCTACAAGTATTTTCATGGAAAGTGTTCGAAGAATATAGCCCGCTTAATTCCTTCCAAAGCGGTGCATGTTAGAAATACACGTCGCGCTGGTGCTTCACATCCGTATAAGGTTCAGCTCGTTACTCCGCGTACAAGGCTTTTCAAGCAGTCTTTTATATGGAGAACGTCATCCCTTTGGAATAATTTGCCCAGCGCTGTGTTTCCCAGCGAGTACAATTTACAGTGATTCAAGAACAACGTGAATCGCTTTTTCCGCACACATGCCGCTACTGTAGCACTTTAGGGACTTCCCTACAGCACGTGTGCTAGCCCATAAAAAAAAAAGTTACTACTGATATACGGGGGATTCAAGTTATTGATCTGAATTGTAACTTTTCAGTGGCTCACCCGATTTACTATTTTCCTATTTAGGGTATCAAAAAAAAATTTGACCAGTAAACTTAGTCGTTTGTGAGGATGCTAAGTTGATAACACAAAATTTGTCACTTGTCATATTTTACAGTTTACAAAGTCAACTAGAATCTTTGTTAAATGGCACCCTCTATATATGAGTACACCATTAAATAGCATTTTTCAGTCCATTTTCAAAAATATATAACACTTGATATTTATTTTCAGTCAGTTACCGAAAAATTTCTTTCACTACTAAACTTAATTTTTTATGAGGAAACTAAATATGATAACAAAAATTTCTTACTTGCCAAATTTGAAAAATTACAAAGTCAACTAGATTTTTTAAAATGGCATCTTCCACATATGACTAACAAGTGACAAATTTTTTGTGTTTTTTTTTATAGGCCTAGTACACGTTCTGCAGGGAAATCCCTAAAGCGGTACAGGAGCGACATATGTACGGAAAAGCGATTCACGCTGTAGATTGGATTCCTGATCTTTTTCGGCAGCCTTGGGGCACACTGGCATTGATAGTCAAGGTGTTAGAAAGAAACTCGTCGATTGCCACTCGTAAAGAACGCTCTCGAGGAAACTTAAGAGTCATAAACAGAACTTTTCGGACATACTAGAAGAGTGTAGCTTAGCCAACAATCTATCGTGCCAAACACGGTCAAATGCCTTGAATATATCAAGAGTAAGCGCTCGAGATTCTCCACAGTGTTCAATTGCGTTGTTCGAAGCATGTGTTACATAACATAAGTTAGAAGATCACCTGTTGATCCATGTTTATGAAATCCTTATTGATGGTCGCTAATGATATTGAATCTTTCAAGATATTTTGGAAGATGCTGATTGACAGCCTTTTTCATGACTTTCGATATTACTGAAAGCAGTGCGACTGGTCGGTAGTTTGGCAAGGTTTTCTTGCCTTTTTGGCTACTGGCTGAACTGTGGCGCATTTCCAACAGGGAGGAAATATTCCCTCTCTGCAGGATAGGTTGAAAAATCTGCAGAAAACTGACAGTTCTCTCACGCAGTTTTTGAGTACTATGGCAGGTATTCTCTCAGCGCCAGAAGCTTTTTTGGTAACTAGCCTCATTAAAATATGTCTGAAGACAATATCGGGTATCTTTGACTGCACTATGGGAATAGTAGGTGGTGTTTTTCCTTAGAACTCAACAGTAAAATGTAAAGCAAAGAGTTCAGCCAACAAGTTCGCTTTCTCAACAGGTGTTATTACAATAGAATTATCTGACCGTGTGAGTGGTGGTATAGTGGATTTGGTGAAATTTTAAATAACTGCCTTAGCGATTGACCAAAAGGACTTGGAATTGTTGGGGCAAGTTAGAAGTGTGTTTCTAATCCGTTCCTTAGTTTCGTCGATAATTTCTCTGCATCTGTTTTATAGACGTCAGGATTTTCTCGTGATTTTCTGTAGGCAAGATGTTTAGAAGCAACAGCTTTTTTGTATTTTCGGTCAAACCAAGGCTTGCCACTACTTGGTAGGATACTCGATGTCGGAAGCAGTTTATTTTCGGAAGAACCTAATGGCGGATTTACATTGACAGTTTAAATTTCTGGATTGGTGGTTAAAAATAGATCAAGAAGACTGGCGAACTCTCCGTCTCGATTAGGGATCCGGGTTAGTTCGTCAATAAGCCAAGTTAAGCTACTACTGACTGAGTGTGCCATTGTATGATACCAAAAGCAGTGGTGCAACGTTTAAATATTCATTATTTGATAGTGTTTTTTTTTACTCGCAGGATATACTTTATTTGGATTAAGACATTTAGAGATCAATATTAAAAAATATAATCCGCTTATAGCTTGTTCGTCGTTAGTATTAGTTAAGTTAATTGATTTTGTGTACATTAAAGTCGCCCAGTATGACAATTTCGGCATTTGGATAGTTAATGATAGTAGATGATCGATTGTATCTGCAAGAGAAGCGAAAAGTGTTCTAAAGTTCACTTGGTGGTCGTTAGAGGCAACAGATAAACCTTGTAGTTTGTTGAGTTGTTATTTTTAACCACATTACATCGCCAAATAGAAAGATAGCAAATCGAGTAGGCTTCTTTATTGTTAAAATTTCGTTCAGTAACTTAAACTGTACAGGTTAGTTCAGGTCAGGTGGTCCAAACTGGACACTTTTAAAGGTAAACCCCTTTATCTAAAGGAGAACGAAAACTGATGTTAGTATCTGAGGCTCAATTTTTATAATAAACTCAATGGTGAAAACCGCATATCGATATCTAGTACCATTTCAGATATACAGGGTGTTCTTCAAAAATCTGCATTTTGGAAAAATGTTTCTAATTCCTTTCCTATTGAAAATTTTTGATTTCTGTAAAAACATTCTCAAAGCACTTTTTTAGGTGGATTTCAACAGTGTAAGTTACGTTTTTTTACAACTAATATTTCAATAGTTATTAATGCAAAAATATATTTTTTAAATAGGATACCCTGTATATTTTTCCTTATCCGAATAGAGCTTTAAATTACGATTCTAAAAATATAGCACACTTTATATTTTAAATTTACATTTAAAACTCTCGTAAAAACTGAAAACCTTTATATTTTGAAGTAGATTTAAGCAAAATATAAAGTGTGCTATATTTTTAGAATGGTAATTTAAAGCTCTATTCGGACAAGGAAAAATATACAGGGTATCCTATTTAAAAAATATATCTTTGCGTTAATAACTATTAAAATATTAGTTGTGAAACAATGTAACTTACACTGTAGAAATCCACGTGAAAAAATGCTTTGAGAATGTTTTTACAGAAATCAAAAATTTTCAATAGGAAAAGAATTACAAACATTTTTCTAAAATGCAGATTTTTGAAAGACACCCTGTATATCTGAAACGGTACTAGAGATCAATATGCGGTTTTCCCCATTGAGTTTATCATAAAAATTGAGCCTCAGACACCGACATCAGTTTGCGTTATCTC
Source organism: Pachyrhynchus sulphureomaculatus (assembly GCA_019049505.1). NCBI lineage: Eukaryota > Metazoa > Arthropoda > Insecta > Coleoptera > Curculionidae > Pachyrhynchus > Pachyrhynchus sulphureomaculatus. Next base: position 68,060,398 of record CM032452.1, on the reverse strand, counting down.
CTTTAGATAAAGGGGTTTACCTTTAAAAGTGTCCAGTTTGGACCACCCTGTATATAGGTAATGACTGAAAATAAATATCAAGTGTTATATTTTTGTAAATGGACTAAATGCGATTTAAGAGTGTGCTCATATGTAGAGGGTGCCATGACATGACAAAGTTTATGTTATCATATTGGGCTTCCTCACAAAAAACTAAATTTACGTGTACTTTTAACAGAATTTTTTTTAAATCTCAGATAGGAAAAGATAAAATTGAGTAGCCTCTTAAAAATTAAAATTCAGTTTAATAAACTAAATATCCTGTAACGACTGAATATAAATATTAGAATTATATATTTTTGTAAACGGACTGAAAAATGCTATTTAATGTTGCGCTCGTATATAAAACATCTAGTGGGCTTTGTAATCTGTCAAATTTGACAAGTGACAATTTTTTTGTTATGATATTTAGCTTCCTCATTATAGTTTAGTACTTGATATGTAGAACAGGAAAATATTGAATTAGGCGAGACACTTAAAAAATGTCCCTATACAAAGTAAAGTTCGTTCAAGCCTGTTTGCTTAATTACCTGCAATAAGTCTAAACTCCAAGTTTATTAAATTGAAATATGGTTAATGACGTGATGAATACCTAGAACCCATTAAATTTATTGTGACAATTTAATCTGACATACTTGACAAATTTGCTTCATATAAACCGGTATTATTAAGGGAAAATAGTAACAGAAAGTCGAACTTAATGTGGTTAGGGGATTCAGCGGGTGCTAAAAGTAGGAGTAGTAAAATAAATATTTAATTATCAAGTACACAAATGACTAACATTAGTAGACTGGATGTTAGTTTTCTTACAAACCATAGTTTACATTTAGTATGACTTAGCTATTAAATCAAAATTTTTAGTAATAAATATGTTAAAGTTTAATTACATGTAATTTTCTTTATGGGCATAGCATATGAGCGGCAGGAAAGTCGTATATAGCGTTACAGGGACGACGCGTATGAAAAAAAATCTCGTTGACCTTGATTTGCTGTATAGTAAATTGTACTCGGAGGGAAACATTTTCCTGGGAAAACGATTCCACAGGGACGAGGTTCTTCATATAAAAAAGTTGTACGAGAACAAGCTAAACCTCATAGGGATGAGAGGTATTAGTGTGACGTGTATTCTTAGCATGCCTGATTCTTCTTGGAATTTCATTCGAGACAGTGTGTCTCGTCGTAGTAATTTTTTGCCCCAGATACACATAATTCTTAACAATTTCGAGAGCTGTTACTTCTTTATAACTATGTTGTTAGTGTTGGTTAATATTTTTGTCTTACTTTTATTCATCTTAAGACCAATTGTCTTCTAGGGCTGTTACTCAGTGTATATCACCACTACAACAAACACTTTATTTTTGCACTCGACGCGCGTTTCACTAACCATGTTAGCTTCATCAAGAGCGATGATTGACTAAAGCTAAACTACAAATCTACTCTATTTATATTTAGCCTAACCCTTGAACTACTCAGGCAGAACTAATGGCATAGGCAAGGCCATCAGTTCCGGTCAAGTAACCAGTAGAGGGGACTATAAGGAATAGGCCCTCTGTCTTTATTTAAACTACTTTTACATTTTATAATTTCCATACTTTCGTATGCGTTCAACAATCTCCTATCAGACACATTTTTTATTAATCTTAGATTATCTAATGTTACAATATGATCAGCTTCAAAGGCATGTTCCGCAATGCTAGACTTTTCTGTTCTACTGTATTTTAAGTGTGCTAAATGTTCTTTAAATCGTGTTTTAATTGACCTTTTAGTTTGGCCAACATACTTTTTGTCACAATCATTGCAACTAATTTCATAAATTCCACTTTTCTCACAATTAGGAATCTTATCTTTAGGATTTCCTAAGATATTCCTCAGATTGTCTGATGACTTATAGACTAAGGTGAGGCCTACCTTATTATATACCTTATTGAGTCCCTTACTATATTTCGGATTATATGGTATGGAGACATACTTGGTGTTATTTTCTTCGCGTGTAAAAAAGGTGGAATTCTGAATATTAAACCTAAACTTATGTCTATTTATTAGCTTATTTACTAAGTCATCGTCATAACCATTAACTCTAGTTATATTTCTAATACGATTCCTTTCTTTATTAAAGTTTACTCTATTCAGAGGGAAAGTGACCAAACGATGAACTAAAAAATGTAATGAGGCTAATTTGTGTTGTTTGCAATGAAATGAATCATTAGGAATATATCTATCTGTTACTGTGTTCTTCCTATAGATATCAAATTCGAATCTATTATTATTTTTAATAATTAAAATATCTAGAAAATGCAATTGTCCTTTGTTCTCAACTTCGTAAGTGAATTTAATGAAATCATACCGGCTATTTAATTTGGAAACAAAATCATCAATATTTGCTTTCTTTGTATCAAAAATCGCGAAAATATCATCCATATACCTATATCATACCCATAAGATTCCTAGTTGTGAGAAAAGTGGAATTTATGAAATTAGTTGTAATGATTGTGACAAAAAGTATGTTGGGCAAAATAAAAGGACAATTAAAACACGATTTAAAGGACATTTAGCATGCAAGGAGTACACGTTCCTGAGAGGAATTAAGCGGGTCACATCCATCGAGCACTTTCTATGAAAATACTTGTAGAATAGACTAAAGTCGCCAACCGTTCTTCGATATTCCAAAGAATCAAGGTTGCTGTTGAGGTCTGGGTCTCTAATCAGGCGAGCAGCTCTCTTTTATACAGAATTCAATAAATGCTCTGTATGTTTGGGAGCGGAGCCCCAGAGATGGAAACAGTATTCCATCGTTTATCGAATTTGGGTTTTGTACAGAATTAAGAGTTGTTATGGAATGTAAAGCGTTCTAGTTCGAAATAATATTCCTGGTTCTTGAGAAGGTCTCTTTGCTATGCACGTAGCATGTTCATACCAAGACGTATTTGTCTCCAAATTCGGGCCCAACAAATTGAATCACAATGCTAGAGGAAAGGAGTGTCCCGACATAACTATATCAGGTTTAGTAACGTTAACTTTTTTAGAAAAAACTGCCGCCTGCGTTTTTGTAGCGTCAAATTCTACTTGGTACTGTCACCCCGAGATAGAATTTCTTCCAGGTCTTTGTTAAGTGGAACGACTTCCTGCTGTCTGCGCATGAGTAACCATTGTTCGAGAGTCTAAAGTGAATGAAGTGACAAGCGTACTGTCATTTACAAAGCAGTAGATTGAATTCCTGGTCTTTTCCAGCAGCTCATTATTGTAAGTGAGAAAGAGAGTATAAGACAGTATGGAGTCTCGAGGCATAGTATTTTTCAAGATCTAAGAAAGCGATTTGGCAAATTGATGCAATAAAAACATTAAACGACCGTTAGAACTTGGTCGTAATAGGGTCATAATTGATATATATATATATATATATATATATATATATATATATATATATATATATATATATATATATATATATATATATATATACATATATATATATACCTCCCTTTTAATCTAACATTTTATTGGCTACTTCTTGTTTATAAATATAAAGAATATTCTTCATTTTATCTGCAGTATTATACTGAAATAGTGTGTATTATAAAGTTCAATAGTGTCTTAAAATGTCCGAAGCCTTTTCCATCAGAAGCCGCAAATGTTTGCCCGTTGAGGCAAAAGTGAGAGTTAAAAGTATTTATTTAAAGTGGAGCGAGGCCACAAAAAGTACTTTTCATTAATAGAGACATCAGCTTTAACAAGCATTCGTGAAAGTACAGTTTGGAAAATTGTAAAAAAAATCGATAGCGCCTAAAAAAACACGAAAAGACAAAACTGTGTCGAAATATATTGATTTCTGTCAAGAAGACCTAATCAGCCGCAAAATTTATGAAATGTATGCAGAACAAAAAGTTCCTACGTTATTGTCACTTTCACGGAGGCTGTCCGAGGATAGTTGTGACATAAAATGTTCCACTACAACTTTACGGCGTATTCTACGTCGTTTGGGGTTCTTGTTCAAAAAAATAGTTAAAAGGCAAGTTATAATGGAATCACGGCGCTTACAACAACCCAGAATGGAATATCTTGAAAAAATAAAAACAGATAGATCGGAAAATCGAACGATAATCTACCTAGATGAGACGTCGTATGATACCCACGACACACCCAGTAAAGGATGGATTAATAAACCCAAAAATTGACACACCAAAGCTCCATCAAATAAAGGTAAAAGAATAACTATTTTACATGCGGGGTCAGAAGAAGGCTGGATACCAGAATGTCTATTTCTAGCAGCCAAGAATATTTCAGATTCCAGGTTGGATTATCATTGTGATACAACCGCTGAAGTTTTTGAAGATTGGCTTCAAAACAAATTAATGCCGAATATACCACCGAATAGCTGTATTGTGATGGATAATGTATTCTATCATAGTGGCCAAACGAATAAGGTACCAAGTTCCACCAGTAGAAAAAGGGAAATACAAGCCTTTTTGTGCGAACGTGACATATATTTCCTTGAAAGTTATACAGTTAAACAATTGTTAGAAGTTTTACAAACTTACAATTTTTCAAAGGAATATGTTTGTGATAAAATTGCGAAGGAAGCAGGACACGATATAATTCGGCTTCCACCATAGTATTGTATCTTTAATGCGATCGAGTTGATATGGCATAAAATAAAGTCCAATATATACGTGCTTACAATAATACACCCACTTTAAACAGTAGTGTGATTGAGTTGATAAAGACAGAAGTCAAAAATATAACCATTGAAAACTGGAAAAACTGTATTCAACACGTCAAAAAAATTGAAAATTCATATAGATCTATGCACATAAATATAAATAGTTTAGAACCTCTAAAAAACTTATCATTGATTTGCAAGATAGTAGCGATAGCTAAATTGAACTAGATATTAAATTATAACTAAAATTGTAACCAATGTACGCGCGGACACTGTACACTGTTTTAATATATTTGTGTAATTACTATATTGTGTATTATTCAGTACATAAAACATTAAAATTCAACTGTCTTATTACAATAAAATTTTAAACCCTACAGTTATACAATCAGGTATAGTGCGGCCCTGCACCATGCCTTGTCATTAAACAGCCGTAATTAATCACTTTCGAATACTGTTGAATTTTGAACGGGTATAGATCATGAAAAATACTATACACCGGCGTTTATAATGAAGGTAATAAAAAGAAATCCGTCTGCTACCAGTCGTAAAAAAGGCTCTCCGAGAAAACACGAGTCATATACCAAACTTTTCAAACATGCCAATCATTTCCAACTTCGCGCCTAAAAAAGGCAATATAAAAGGGAATTATTTGAAAGAGGCAAATTGTAATAAAAATTAGCTGAAACTGCATTATTTCTTTATTTCCCGTCTTTATAAAGATAGGAAATCATAAAGCTCTGTGTACGTTACTAAAACGGAACGAGTTTAATTCGAACAAATAGTTACTGCAAATTTTAGAAAGATACCTTCAAGATAATATTGGATGGATAAATATAAAAATAATCATTATGCAATTTGGTAGTAAAGCAGCCGAAATGAATCTAGTTACCGACCTCTCGTCTCTTTAGTGTAGCACTTTGTTTTACGCACCTCTTGTCAAACTTTTTATGAATATCACCTATCGTACTTTTGTCACGTCACTTATTGGTTCTACAGCACTTATATTATCACATCCCCTTTTTGTTCGCGATTCCCAAACATTTTGATAATTTGTTTTGGGTCGGGCGATCAAGGTTTTCTGGAAAAATTTAGAAGAAACGGTGCCGGTTATCCTGCTCGTTATAAGTCTGTAAATAGGCATTCTTATCTAATTGTCTCGATTAAGTCCAAAATGTTTGAACTGTTTTCGAACTTATACAAAACTAAGCTCAATTTCTCAGAACTCTTTGTGGTAACTTCATAGTCATTATTTTTATTTTACCTGATTATGCCTAAGGATTAAGTACTTGCATAGGGATCTGTTACTGCTAGGTAGTAACGACAAAAAAGATTAAGAGTCATACAGCATAAGTTTGAACGAACTTTACATCGCTTATGTATTTATTGTTTCATTTCTCTGAACGGCGTTTTTGTCCCAAGACCCATCCATCTACTCAATTTTAACAATACATTTTTAATAGGCTAAGTCGATTAAGTGAAAAGGGGCTTAAAAGACCAAAAAACGTGTTTTATTATTACTGTGTTTTACTGCTGTTTATGTTCTAAAAATACCTTCTTATTTAAAAAATAATATAAATATAAGGGTTTGAGCCCATCCCTAATAATCTATAATATATATAAAATGCAATGTCTCTCTGTCTATTTGTCTTTCTGTCTGTCCGTTAGTGCGTTTGTCACTGGAGAACCACTCATCCGATTTACATGATTTTTTTTCAAACATACTGGCCAGGTAAATGGATATATTTTATTACGTTAGGTAACATAAGGAAAGTGACGATAATGGTGAATCAAGTCGGAAAAAAGTTTGCCGCTAGCGCGTTCTTTTATAATACACTGCGTAAACCATTAAATATAGAACCATATCATGTCGCAAAGAATATAATGTATATAAAATGCAACGTCTCTCTGTCTATCTGTCTGTCTGTTAGTGCGCTTATCTCTCGAAAACCACTTATCCGATTTACGGTATTTTTTAAATTCATACATTTATTCTCTGACCAGGTTATCTATAATCTTCTATAATATATATAAAATGCAACGTTTGTCTCTCTGTCTGTCTGTCCATTAGTGCGCTTACTACTGGAGAACCATTTATCCGATTAACGTGCTTTTTTTGAAATGCCTAATATATATAAAATGCAACGTCTCTCTGTCTATCTGTCCGTTAGTGCACTTATCACTGGACAACCACTTATTCGATTTACGTGCTTTTTTTTTTAAACATACATATGTTCTCTGGCCAGGCTATAGGATATATTTTATTACGTTAGGTAACATAAGGAAAGTGACGATAATAGTGAATCAAGTCGGAAAAAAGTTTGCCTCCAGCGCGTTCTCTTGCAATACACTGCCTAACCCATTAAATATGGAATAATATCGTGTACCAAAGAATGTAATATATTTAAAATGCAACGTCTCTCTGTCTGCTTGTCTGTCCGTTAGAGCGCTTATTACTCAAAACCACTTATCCGATTTACGTGTTTTTTGGCCAGATTATAGGATATATTTTATTACGTTAGATAATATAAGGAATGCAATGGTAGGAGGCCTCCGATTGAGTACTAGGTATGCGTATTTGGTACAATTCGTTTTATCTTACCATTTTGTTCCACAAGTACTGGAATAAGTACCAGAAATTCTGTTAACTTCTTTGTCGATCCTAACCCGACTGATGAGCCGTGGTACGGCGAAACACGTCTCGGGATGGATGGACGAATAAAAGAACAGTGGGTAGACTGCTGAAATATGGGCTTGCCTATTTTCAGTTGTTTTACAATAAACCACATGCGGTCCGAAGTTGATCCCTCGCAAATCGCGCTGCCAGTGTGGTTGCCGTGTCAGCCTCTGATTGAGTACTAGGTATGCGTATTTGGTACAATTCGTTGTATCTTACCATTGTGTTCCACAAGTACCGGTGTCTTGTATATTCTTATTTTGCTATCCATTGTGAGATATTTATTTTTCCAAATGTTTGCTTCACATTCTACTGCCGATTTCCAAGGAAAAACACCACCTATTATTCCCATAGTGCAGTTAAGGATGCCCGATGTTGTCTTCAGACAGCTTATCATAAAGTGTATTTTAATGAAGCTAGATACCAAAAAAGCTTCTGGCGCTGACGGAATACTTGCCATAGTTCTCAAAAATTGTACAAGGGAACTAACACCAGTTTTCTGTAGACTTTTCAACCTATCCTATAGAAAGGGAATATTTCCTTCCTGCTGGAAATGTGCCACAGTTCAGCTGATACCTAAAAAAGGCAAGAAGACCTTGCCAAACAACTACCGACCAGTCGCACTGCTTTCAATAATATTGAAAGTCATGGAAAAGGTTGTCAATCAGCATCTTCTAAAATACCTTGAAGGATTCAACATTATTAGCGATCACCAATATGGCTTTCGTAAACATAGATCAACGGGACTTACGTAACACATGTTTGGAACAACTCTCTCCTACTCTCTTTCTCATTTACATTAACGATCTGCTGGAAAAGACCGGGAATCCAATCTACAGCTTTGCAGATGACAGTACGCTTATCTCTTCATTCACTTTGAACGCTCGGACATCGGCTGCTCAGGTGTATATCCGCAGACAGCAGGAAGTCATTCAACTTAACAAAGACCTGGAAGAAATTCTATCTTGGAGTGACAGTAACCAAGCGGAATTTAACGCTACAAAAACTCAGGCGGCAGTTTTTTTTAAAAAAGTTAACGTTGCTGAACCCGACATAGGTATGTCGGGGCACTCCATTCCTCTAGCATCGTCATTCAATTTGTTGGGCTTTAATTTAGGAGCAAATATGTCCTGGCATGAACATGTTGCAGGCATAGCAAGGAGAGCTTCTCAAAAGTTGGGAATATTATTTCGAACCAGAAAGCTTTACACTCCACAACAACTGTTAATTCTTTACAAAGCTCAAATTCGACCAACTATGGAATACTGCTCTTCTCCAGTCTGTAGGTATTTGTCCATTTTTTACTATATTTGTAAAGAGCTGTACTAGTTGTAGGTTTTTCCTCCGTACTTTAGCATCATATTTGTAATGTCGTCTGGTCGTGAGATTTTTCTGTTTTTAAGATTTCTTATAATTCTTTATGTCTAGATTTATTTCTTCTACTTTTTCAAGTATGACTTCATTATTCTCTTCTTCTTTATATAATTTCTCAAAGTATGTTTGCCATTCTTGAATTAAAATTTTATTAGTCTGTACCGTCAAGACTAAAAGCTGTAAATATTTTTTTTATTATTTTCAAATGTCACACATTTAATAAAGTAGAATATAAATGAAATTCCAGTGGAAAGCTGGAAAAATTCTGTAAATCATATCATTGAAGTTGAAAATTCTTATATTTCTGTTTAGCATGATATTGAATCTACTCAGTATATATCACCACTACACCAAACATTTTATTTTTTCCCTCGACGCGCGCTTTGCTAACCATGTTAGCTTCATCAGGAGCGATGATTGACTAAAGCTAAACTACAAATCTACCCTATTTATACATAGCCTAACCCTTGAATTACTCAGGCGGAACTAATGGCATAGGCAAGGACATCAGTTCCAAGCCGGACTGGAGTTCGTGAGGCTGGCTGGCAGAACATGCTGTGTTTTAGTAAACAATTCCAATATTTTGTAAATTAAAGCTTCTATAGTAGTTCAATAGATGGTAGTGCTTATAGGCCGTGGAAAAATCAGTCTGTGAACTTTTTTGACAGATGGTGTATGTTATACTAACGAGGCCGAGTTAATCAGAGAGAACGAAGACGATTTTCAGACATTAATTTACAAACTTAGTAAGGAAGCAAACAAAGTACATGGAAATATCTAAAACACTATTAAGATGTAAGCTTGCTGATAACGAAATTATACAAGAATAAATGAAATTTAAATAACTGGCTATTGATATGTCGAGTTTTGATGATATAGACAAACGAGTAAGAAGCGAAGACACAAGATCAACAAAAGTAGCGGCATATTTAAATAATACAATATGGCAAAACAAACACCTACGATTTTAAACGAAATCTCTAAGCACAAAACCACGATATGCTAAGACTACATTAATGGATAAATAAAGAAGTGGCTACATTAGCCAAATTTGCAGAATAGCTAATATAAATGACGTGATGCTAAGCAGGAAGATCGAATGCTGCCAAATGTCTTCAATGAGAAGTAGAAGCATTGGTGGACTGTGAAATCTTTTATTTGACATTCTTTCTAATGTAGGATATGTGAAGACGGTAAGAAATTATGCCTACAAAGGATTAAGAAGAAATTTCAAAGATCCAGGGATATTTAGCTTTCCATGTCAAAATTGAATATATAATGCAAGAAATAATATGTATTTTTTTGTTTTAAAAGGCGGTTTAGTTAATCAGATAGTTATACAGCATACTAGTTGTATTTGATTTCAATCAGAAGACAATATATGTCGTCTGAAGGTATGCTCTGTATAACAATTATAGGTTGTATGCCGTCGATAGCTTTCATTACGGACTTTGTTTTAATTCAGAAACTAAAAAGTGTAGTAACTAATATTATTTTAGAATAAGATCTGGAGTTTTAAATTTATACTTTCTTACTGAATCTGGCTGGAGAGTTTTTAAACCAACTTGCATAGCATAAATTTTAAATTGATAATATGTTAAATCTTCTGTTAAGCTTTGGCTTATTTAAGAAAATTGGCACGTCTTATTAAGTTTGTGCGGTGAGGAATTTAAAAATTCATGTCTTGCATGTATCTTGTTAAAGTAATACATATTTTTTATTTTTCCAGTAAAATTCGTGCAATGCGAATGTTAGGGTTATTATGAATAAATAATTAAAATATTTATTTAAAATTAAGTATGTGAAGATAAAAAGTAAACAGAATGTACCAGGTACGGTTTCGTAGCTAGGAGTAATGGTGGGAGCAGATGGAAACAAAGAACGTTTTTCGAAAGAAAATATTAAACACGACACTGTTGAATAAATTGACGACTGTGGGCACGTTAAAGACAAAAAACTCTCTTGCACTGGAACTCTAAAAACTTTGACTACAGAAAATATATTCACCACTACGGAAAGAAAAGTACGTGGAATCACCAGATTCCAGAACCAGCGTTTGGTGTATCAAAACAGGCGGTAAAAACGACAATCAACATCAACGTCTAGATCGTAGGCTCGCAACAGCTGGCCAGAACCACTGACGTCCTTCGTTTAACAAGAGCCCACAGCAAACTAGTGGCGGGATTGATCACCGGCCACTGTCACCTGAGGAAACATTTACAGAAAATGGGTATCCACAATGATCCATAACATGTAGATTATGTTGTGAAAAGGAAGAAACCTCTCTGCTTGAATATACATAAACTGTTCGGAGATTTACATCGTGGCGATAAATTTCCAGACAAAGAGTTTGGAAGGAAGCTAATAAACCTGCTTGAAGGACGACGCCTTTGTAATCAAGAAAAAAAACCATGCAACACTAAAAAATTTGCCGATTTCTTGAATAGTGATTCCGTATTAGGTACATCTAGTCTACAAAAAAAAGGTTTTAGATCGACGTCACATCTCATAACCTAGAAAATTAGTAATTTGTTTTATTTACTCCTCCTTGTTTGAGGTTTGTCATAAAAATATTACTTTTTCGTGTGTAAATGTGATCAAAACATTTAGATTTGTGTTAGATGTACAAAATGCCCCGCGTTTGTGTTAATTCGCCTAGTTTGTTTTGGTACGTTTGTGGTAAATTTACCCCTAAAAGTGAAAAAAGCCAATTTCCCCGTTGCTTGAAAAGTGTTACGAAGCTTATTTTAAGACCGCAATTGAAAATCAAGATAAACCGTGGGTGCCCTGAGTGTGTTGTTTGAAATGTTATAAATATTTGACAGGTTGTTAGAATGGTACTATAAAAGAAATAGCATTTGGCCTATCAATGCAGTGGCATGAACCCAAGGATCACACAGACGATTGTAACTTCTGTTTGACAAGTGTAAAGGGCTTTTCCAAAAAAAAAAAACAAAAAAAAATTCCAAATATGTTAATGTATCATCAGTGTCAATGCTGCTACCTCATTCTCCGACCTTTGAGGCCATAAAGTTCTTCGAGTTCTATAGACGAAAATAGCGAAACAATCCCTTCTAGTGGAGAGGTATTTCAAGATCCAACTGTTGCATCAGAACCATATTTGATTTCTCAATCAGAACTAGAGGACCTTGTTGGGGATTTAGATTTGAGCAAACCAAAATCTGAAATATTAGAATCGAGAATAAAACAGTGGAGTCTTTGGCAGACTGACGTTAAAATTACAGCTTGTCGAAATTATCATAGCTCCTTATCTACCTTTTATTCAAAAGGGGATAGTTTAGTTTTTTGTAATGATATTGATGGTTTAATGTCGGCACTAGGCCACCATCATTCGCCAGAAGAATGAAAACTATTTATCGGCGAATCAAAATAAAGTCTAAAGGCAGTTTTACTCCATAACGGCAACATATTTCCATCTTTACCTATAGTGTACGGTGCTCTCATTTACAAAAACATATACCATTTTAAAACTTATTTTAGAAAAAATATAAAATATGTGCAGATTTAAAAGTAGTGGCTCTGATTTTAGAATTGCAAACCGGTATACGAAATATTGTTGTTGAATGGAATAGCAGAGCGCGTTCAGAACATTACGTAAAACAAAACTGGCTTTTAAGAAGTAGGTACTTTCTTGGTCAGAAAAATACTAAAAATGAACCATTAGTATCACCTGAGAAAATCGTTTTACCACCATTGCACATCAAGATTGGTTTAATCAAGAATTTTGTCAAAGCGTTACGTAAGAATCGACCTGGATTTCAGTTTCTCAAAAATACATCTCCTGGCTCAGTGGTGCTAAAATAAAAGAAGGAATATTTGGAGGGCTTGATATAAGAAAATTAATTGATGATCCCTCTTTTCTATCCAGTCTATACTCCAAAAAAAAGGACATGGTTGGCTTTTTTTTATATATCTAGCACACGTGTTACAGGGAAATCCGTAAAGCGCTACAGGAGCGACATGTGTGCGGAAAAAGTGATTCACGTTGTTCTTAAATCGCTGTAAATTGTACTCGGTGGGAAACACAGTCCCGGGCAAATTAGGGATGATGTTCTCCATATAAAAGGCTGCTTGAAAAGCGTAGTACGAAGAGTAACAAGCTGAACCTCATACGGATGTGAAGTATTAGCGCGACGTGTATTTCTAAGATGCCCCGCTCTGGGTGGAATTAAGCGGGCTACATCCTTCGAAAATGAAAATACTTATAGAATAGACTCAAGTCGCCAACCGTCCTTCGATGTTCCAGCGAATCAAGACCGCTGGTCAGTTCCGGGTCTCCAATTAAACGAACAACTCTTCTCTGAACAGAATCCAACAAATGCAGTGTATATTTGGGGGCGGAGTCCCAGACATGGGAGCAGTAATCCAGCAGTATTCCAGTCGAATTTGAGCTTTGTAAAGAATTAATAGTTGTTGTGGAGTGAAAAGCTTTCTGATTCGAAACAATATTCCCAACTTTTGCGAAGCATATTTGCTCCCAAATTAACGCCCAACAAATTAAGTGACGATGCTAGGGGAATGGAGTGCCCCGACATAACTATTTCGGGTTCAGCAACGTTAACTTTTTTTAGAAAAAACTGCCGCCTGGGTTTTTGTAGAGTTAAATTCCACTTGGTTACTGTCACCCCAAGATAGAATTTCTTCCAGGTCTTTGTTAAGTTGAATGACTTCCAGCTGTCTGTGGATATTCGCCTGAGTAGCCGATGTCCGAGCATTCAAAGTGAATGAAGAGATAAGCGTACTGTCATGTGCAAAGCTGTAGATTGGATTCCCGGTCTTTTCCAGCAGATCGTTAATGTAAATGAGAAAGAGAGTGGGAAACAGTATGGAGCCTTGGGGCACACCGGCGTTGATAGTGAAGGTGTTAGAAAGAGTGAAGGTGTTAGAAAGGCTTTTATTTACATCACGAAAAATTTCCTCGGCAACCACAAATCACCAGATTTCCATGAAAACATAAAATTAATGCTGGATGCTTATCATGAACTAGGATACAATATGTCATTAAAAATCAATTTTCTAGACTCTCATTTGAGTTTCCTTCCGGGAAACATGGGCTTAGTTAGCGATGAACATGGAGAAACCACCACACACACCAAGAAATATTTGAGTTTGAGAAGCGTTATCAAGGTAAATATGAACCACCCATGCTTGCAGACTTCTGTTGGTATCTTCAAAGGGATACTGCGAGGACTGACTACAACAAAAAAGTCACTCGATAAAAAAAATATAAGTTTTTTTTTCTATAAAAATGGAGCCACCACTGCTTAGACTTTTCCTAACGCAGTAAATTAAAAATCAAGGGCTTGAGAGGGAGGAGATTTTTTACAAAAAAGAACCCTTTTCATACAGTAAAACTTTAAAAGTTTACACTCAATTCAAAAATATAGGACCCGGGAAAGGGGAGAGAAATCTCTACAAAAAAGAATCCTTCTGTAGAGTTAGTGAGATTTTTACAAAAAAAAAACTTTCATATAATGGAACCTTAAAAGCTTCTTATAACAAAAAACTTTTATACAATTGAAATTTGAATACTTCCTATAATAAGAAAAAGCCTTGTTTCTAAAAAAACATTATTTTCTATTTTTACTCTTATAAATTCTATTTTGGAAAATCAACTGTAAATATGTGTTCATTCCGTTTTTAATTAGTTCTATTGGCACTTTGATTGCACACATCTTCAATTGGTCTTTTTAACGCGCCAGGATTCTACCTATTTCTACGAGTATCAATATATTTTGTTTAACTGACGTTAAAGTTGTACCCAAAAAAATAATCATATGAAGAAACATCTTATAAATTAGACTAAAGTTTCCTTTTAAAAATGGTGCAGAGTATTCTTAACATATTTTTCTAAAATATCATTTCGTTAGTATGTCATATTGACCTTTGCTTATTCTTTAAAAAGAAAATCGGTTAGGGAACTTCGTCATAACTCATGGCAATCCATAGCATATATAGGTTCATTTTTCCGTTTCGTACGGAAAACTTATGGGATTAATTCGGTGTCCGTCTGTGACACCCAATTTTCTCCATGACTTTTTGACATGGAAAGTTAAAATATGGCACAAATATAGAAATTGATGGCCTAATCAGAGCCGTCTAGTTTTGAAAGTTCAATTTTGACTTAAGGGTTTAGCTTTTAGGGGGAAGTGAAAAAACAATTTTTTTAAGGTTATCGAATGGGGTGTCAAATGCAAGCTTGTGAAAATACAAGTTCAAAAATATATATGATGTAATACTCGGGCACACTTTTCTTCATATTATTTTTAAAAAATGGCTAAAAACCGCTGCCCCCCTCTATTTTGAAATTTACTGGTTAAAAAATGTTAAAAAAATTCTGGAATATTCTCCATAATGTGTAGATTGGGGGAAAATTATCACAAAGGCACTGCGTTCGATAATTTATCTGGTATAAAAAAATATTTGTCTTGACAATATGGTGAAGGTTTTTTCGTGAAAGGTTGTGAATTTAGCCGGGATTAAGAGCTACAAAATATCCATACATATTGCAATCAGTAATATACTTATATATTTTTCAGTACATTAAATTTGGCCAATCACAGATAAAAAAAATAACGGGTAGGTACCGAGTAAAAATAATTTTATTTTATTTGTTTATAATTAAGCAAATATTTATGTAGTAAATATTTGTTTTAAACTTTACTACAGAAAAACCAAAACCGTACACTAAGTTATATATCAGGCTGTAACAGGTATACAAGCATAAAAGACGTGTTGAAAACAACAAATTTATTGAGTGTAAAACAAAATATTTTCTTAAACACAGTGATAGTTATTCATCATATATACATATATAAGATCATTTCGGTGTCTGCCCGTCTGTCCATCCGTTTGTCTGTCTGTCACGCCCGATTTTCTCCGAAACTATTTGACATAGAAAGTTGAAATTTGGTACTAATATATATATATATATATATATATATATATATATATATATATATATATATATATATATATATATATAATATTACTTGCGCACACCTTTCTTTGTATTATTCTTAAAAAATCGCGAAAAATTGCTGTCCCCTCCCCACTTTATGTCGAAAAGTACTGATCGAAAAATTTTGGAATATTCTCCACGGGGTGTAGATTGAACGCAAATTATCACGAGTGTATTACCTTTAATAATTTATCTCATATTTAAAAAAGAAAACAAAAATTTAAAGGTCATCAGTTTTCAGTAAAGATCGGAAACAAACCTTGTAGAAAACACATTTGGGGTGTGTTTTGTGAAGCCACTGATCGTTTTGTACCTCCGTAACAAAAATTTTTATTTTAAAAGCAATCAATGGACACGTACGGAACACTAATTGAGCAAGTTCGACTTACACTTGGCCGGTTATTTTTAAGACTAAAAATAGAATGTACCCTAAACATATCTTAGAGAAATTACAATTTGTCAATGAGATTCACACATATAATACCAGAACTAGATTAGACGTTAACGTTCTTACTATAAATTCATCTTTTGCTCAAAATTGTCTATTCTATCGTGGGCTTATAGAATTTAACAATCTTGCGATGAGGTTCAAA
Organism: Pachyrhynchus sulphureomaculatus; assembly: GCA_019049505.1. Lineage (NCBI taxonomy): Eukaryota > Metazoa > Arthropoda > Insecta > Coleoptera > Curculionidae > Pachyrhynchus > Pachyrhynchus sulphureomaculatus. The sequence goes on along the minus strand of CM032452.1, from coordinate 68,044,076 downwards.
AGCGCAATATGTCAATCTTAAAAAATTGTTAAGAAAATACACAGTAGTTAAGCATAGCATTTAAGTTAGATATGAATACTGAATATTGTAATTGTTTAGCTTTGGCTAATAAAAATAAATTTTATTTTATTTTTTAGATTCTATATTGAGCTAGATTCATTCATTGGCTGCGACGTAGCTAGGAAGCCATTATGCATTATTGACTAAGGAAAAACGGGAAAATAGATATTGGATCTTAAGATATATACATGTCAAGACCTAATTAGCTTAGCCTAGGTAGGGATTTTATTTTATTTTAAAATCATTGTACGGAGCACTAATTGCAAAAGTCCGACTTGCACTTGGCCAGTTTTTTTTTCTTCTTAAATTTATAGCTCGTGAATGTAAACAATTCTCATTGACTTCTTCAGTAATCAGAATTTCACTGAATACTTAAAAATAAATAAATTAAAGCTGGTCGAATTCTTATCAATGTAATGCATGCATTTCTTTAATAAGGCTGACTCCAAATAATCCTACAAAACGTCTAAAATATTTAACCGCATTGCAAAACAGATTTATTTTTCTATGTTTAACTAAGATATAAATTCTGTTTTCAAAAGAGCTATTGTGGAAAGGTGGGTTTCACTAAGATAGGAAATGATAAAAGTATACGAGGAGCTATTTCTTTCAGTTCAGAAAAATTATCATTTTGTTGGATCTTAAATGGAAACAAATTGCATTTTTATTTCTGTATTTGACGTAAACTCTAATAGTAGTTTTTATATTGCAATAGAGATACCTACTCATATTTTTCTATTAATTTTTCGGTTAAAAAATATCTCCTAAAATTTTTAATCTATCTGGTTAAATAATTTTCATACACATTGGTAAATAGTTCTAAATTGTTTTTACTTTACTATGTGATCTACATAATAATAGTTCTCAAAAACTGCACGAGGGAACTAACAACTGTTTTCTGTAGACTTTTCAACCTATCCTACAGAAAGGGAATAATTCCTTCTTGCTGGAAATGTGCCAGGTTCAGCCGATATCTAAAAAAGGCCAGAAGACCTTGCCAAATAACTACCGACCGGTCGCACTGCTTTCAATAATATCGAAAGTCATGGAAAAGGCTATCAATCAGCATCTTCTAAAATATCTTGAAGGATTCAACATTATTAGCGATCACCAATATGGCTTTCATAAATATAGATCAATAGGAGATCTTCTGACTTATGTAAAAGTTGTTTGGAACAACGCAATTGAACACTTTGGAGAATCTCAAGCGATTGCTCTTGACATATCCAAGGCATTCGACTGTGTTTGGCACGATGGACTGTTGGCTAAGCTACGCTCTTACGGTATTTCTGAAAAGTTATGTTTGTAGCTCACAGTGTTCGAAGGATATAGCCTGCTTAAATCCTCCCAGAGCGGTGCATGTTAGAAATACACGTCGCGCTAATACTTCACATCCGTATGAGGTTCAGCTTATTACTCCTCGTACAACGCTTTTCAAGCAATCTTTTATATGGAGAACATCATCTCTTTAGAATAATTTGCCCAGGACTGTGTTTCCCACCGAGTACAAATTACAGCGATTCAAAAACAATTTGTATTGCTTTTTCCGCACACATGTCGCTTCTGTAGCGCTTTAGTGTGCTAGACCCATAAAAAAAAAAGACAAAAAAAAAACAAAAGACTTATCGAAATATATGAACTAATTCGTCCAAATTGAAGATTTGGCAATTTTAGATTTTCAATTCGCAATGTCTACAACGGAACTCAATTTCAGCATAAATATGGAAATAAATATAAAACGTTGATTATCTTAGGTTCGCTTAAAATACATGTCTTGAACGCTTTTCAAGACAAAATTGATATCATTACTATTCTTAGTCCAAAGTAAATCCCGCACGTTCTACTGTGCTTTTCATAAATATTACTGAAAGCAACGATTTAAGTATAATAAAAGTGGCATTTTTATTAGTGATAAAACATATTTTTTAAATATATTTACGAATATACAGGATGACTTAAAAAAGTGTAGTACATTTTTGTTAATAGGTACACTGACATAACGTTTTTTTCAAATGTATTCTAACACACTATATATCAAAATTTGTCCGTTTTCGATATATTATTACCTGAAGAAAATAACATTTTTGACACTGAATAACACGGTGAGTGACATAAGTGACTATCGACTACTTAAACTATTTTAAAATGATGCGTTTATGTATACATATACACTCTGCAAAACTACCGTTCAGATTAGTACATGTAATGCAGTGCTTTTCGAGTTGTTTCATTTCATAAAAAAAAAATTGTTTGCGCTTTAAAAAACAACGCAACTGCGGCTTTCAACTGCGGAAAATTATCGACACGTAAGGTCTTTTTTGAGATATTTGAACAAAAACAAGTCGCAAGGCACTAAGTTAGGACTATAAGTAAAATGATGTAACAGCTTGAAATGTGTAAACCCTATAGATCCTGAAGTTGTAGTACCGAAACAAAATTTTGGTACTCCATGAATTCGGACATTTTGCTCTAATGACCTGGTTCAGGTTTTGGATCGTTATTCCGTAAACCTCTATATTAGAACCTTTTAGCATTTCCAGAAGACGACTGAGTTTTCCCCTTTTCTTGAGGTAAGTAGATCTTATATGGTACCAGGTGTACAAGTATGAAATGCGGCTTTTTTCTAAACATGTTAAATTCGGAAGAATGATAAAAAGTGTTTTATTCAAAGTATGCTCCATCGCTTGTTATACATTTTCCCCTTTTGCTGCGAACCGTTCATCGAGCCATTTTTTCACATCTTCGTTCGAACCAAAGCGCTGCTTACCCATCAATGCAAACAAGTGGTAATCAGAAGGAGCGAAGTTTGGTGAGTAAGCCGCATGGGGTAGAACTTCCCAGCTGAGTGCTTCCAACGTGTCGCGAACTGGTTTTGCCGTATGTGATGGAGCATTGTCATGAAGAAAAATGACTTTGTGTTGCCTCTTTCGGTATTCTGCCATTTTTTCAAGCAGCGAACGGCTCAAATCGGTCAATTGTTGTTGGTACCGTTTAGTATTAACCGTTTCCCTGGGTTTTAACAGCTCATAATGGATCACACCCCTCTGGTCCCACCAAACACAGAGCATCGTCTTTCTGCCAAAGCGATTCGGTCTTGCGGTCGATGTGGATGGTGCGCCTGGGTCTACCCATGATTTTTTGCGCTTGGGATTCTCAAAATAAATCCACTTTTCATCCCCTGTAACTATACGATGCAAAAACGACTTCCTTTTATACCGAGCGAGCAAAACGTCACACGTGTTTTTGCGCTTTTCCATTTGCCTGTCGTTCAACTCACGTGGTACCTATCTACCGGTCTTCTGAATCTTTCTCATCTCTCGTAGCCGATTGGAAACAGCTTGTTGACTAACGCCCAATTGCTCGGCGAGTTGTTTTTATGTTTGCGAATCATCTTCGCCCAACAATGCTTGCAATTCTACATCTTCGTGTTTTTTTGGCGGTTTTCCACGTTCCTTGTCTGCATGATCGAAATCACCACTTTTGAAACGCCGAAACCATCGTTCACACGTATCTTGCGATGGAGCATCTTCACCATAAGCTTCTTGAAGTAATTGGTATGATTCAACAGCAGTTTTCTTCAGATGAAAACAAAAAATTAATGCTGTCCGCGAATGCTCTTTGTTCGGTATAAATTTCGACATATTGAACACAACAACACAACACTATGCACACACTTTTCCAATTTATCACCCGTGCGACGTCTGACACTTGTTAATGACACAACAAAATGGCGCAGTGTCAAATCTTTATAGCACAAACTGCATTGGTGCACCATCTGTTGTCTGAAATCCGCATTTCATACTTGTACACCTGGTAAACTCATTTCGTCGACTTTTATTTCGGAAGAGGATCCCAATATCTAGCTAAGGCTCGTCACTTGTCACAATTCGCGAAAAATAACTCTATATGTTCTTGAGAAATTTCTTTTCTTGCCAGTTTCTGCTCTGGTGTAAGAAGTTCCATTGCGTAGAAACTTTTTTTTATCCCTAAATATCCGTGCCTAATATTAAAAACTTCTTAGCAAACCTCATTTGCTGATCTAAGATCGACAAATTTTTAACAAGCCTGATGGTTTCCTCATTTCTTCCCTGAACCGGTTTTTCCTGATCTGAGGTCATCCTAAATTCTCCAAGATGTTCCAAATAACTTCCAGTCAATTTTCTAAAAAAAATTCACAAAAACTGCAAAACGCAACGAACTAGTATACAGTTTCGTGAAAGTACTTAGAGCAGCGACTGTAATTTGGTAACCAAGCAGTTTCTGTATGACGTCACTTTCATAGCTGTATATATACATATATATATATATATATATATATATATATATATATATATATATATATATATATATATATATATATATATATACACTAGCCATGCCAGCGGCTCTGCTCGCGTGGACTTGATTCACAGTTACCGTCACTGCTTATTCCTTATGTTACCTAAAGTAATAAAATATATCCTATAACCTGACCAGAGAACATATGTATTTTCTAAAAAATACGTAAAGTGGTTCTTAAGTGCTAAGCGCACTAACGAACAGATAGAGAGACGTTGCGTTTTATATACATTATAGATTTTTTTTTGATAAATATTAGGTTAAGAATTAAAAAAAAAAACGTAAATCCGATAAATGGTTCTTGAATGATAAGCAAACTAACGGACAGATATACAGACAGACAGAGAGACAAAGAGACGTTGCGTTTTATATATATTATATAGATTATTATTATTATTATACGTATCATCGGACCAGAGAACATATGTATGAATTAAAAAAAAAAAACACGTAAATGGAATAAGTGGCTCTCGAGTGATAAGAGCGCTAACAGACCGACAGACAGACAAAGAGACGTTGCATTTTATATATATTGTATTCTTTGTTACATCATATTGTTCCATCTTTAACATTAAAGACATTAAAATTAACAGGCGAATCAGATTCGGATTAGCTTCCTGTAGCAATCTGAAGTACATCTTAAATATAAAAATTCCCATGGCACTAGGAACAAAAATCTGAAACGATTGTGTACTCCCGGTTGCTACATACGGTTCTGAAACATTTGTCCTAACTAAAAAGGTTATTAATAAACCAGAGAGCTATTGAAAAAAGACTGTAGGGCATATCGCTCAGAGATCGAAAAACTAACGAATGGATTAGGGGAAAAACCCAGGTATATATCACTTGGGACCAAATCTGGGGAATAGAGTGCTTGGGGAACTATTTTGAAGCTCAGCTCCCACACTTTTCCCATTCCAATGGCCAATATGTGAGCAGGAGCTTTGTTCTGGTAAATAAGCACTTTCTTGTATGCTAATCTTGGTCGTTTCTGCTTGAACTCAGTATGCAAAGAGCTCGATAACGTTGCACAATAAGAGCCAGTTATTGTTTTATCCTTTACCATATAGTTCATCATGGCGATATTCTGTGAGTCCCAAAAAACAGTGGCCATTACTTTTCCTGCCGGTAAAAATGTTTTTGCTTTTTTCGGTGCATTTTCACGCTTCGCTATAACTGACAAGAAAATCGACGCAGAAGATTTATGCTTTTTGAATATGAACGCTAATGATTGCAGAAAATACACATATCAAATACAATTGAGGCCAGTTTTAATAATAACCTGGTTTGTAACAATATTGTCACCTTAAAATTAACAATTACTTATTTTACATTATTTAACGAAATAAAGATATCTCTTCTCGGTTAAAAAAGAAATAACTCATGCTGAAGAAACAAAGTACTTTTAAGTTTACTGTTTTAAAATAAGTTATTCACGAACGAAAGTAATCACCAACAATTTTCTATCTATAGCTGAATTTTATTCCTCTCACTAAGAGTCACTACTTTTTCGTTAAACTTTTATTTTAGGTTTATTACGGCGCAGTATAAAACGATACAAAATATAATTTTTTATCATTGCGGTACAAAATGGCCGTTTTAATAAATAAAACGTATTTTTGTGGCTTCTACAAGCTCTTTGGTAATTGGCTTTCTCGTTCTGGCCCAACCTTTATCAGTCATATGCTATGCGACGGTTTGCGCGATAATCTAAATGTTGCTACCACATTAAAGCCAGCATTAGTTAGTGACCCCATCTAGTGCATATTTAGAATCACACAATTCTGTTTCGAGCGTTTGTTTAGTTAGTATACTATGAATTTTCTTAATATTTTGATTAGAACACAGAATGAGTTTTTAATGTGTTCGTTGCAATGGAATATGAACCAGTGTTTGAATAAAGTAAGGGTTCTTTATTTGTAAAAGTAAAAATTCCTGGATACGACTTCTATTCTCGATTCAGGTATAACTTTGGGATCTGTATTTTTGTCAGAAGCGACCCCTCTTGCCAATGAGAGGAGGCTCTGGAATCTGGAACCTCGGAACTTCAATGTTATGTAGTTAAAAATAACAACTCCACGAACCAGAAAGTTTATCTGCTGCCTCTATCAACCACCAACTTATACTAACTTTAGAACATTTTTCGCTTCTGTTGCAGATACCATCGATTAATCACAGATTAACTATCCAAATGCCGAAATTGGCATCCTGGGCGACTTTAATGTCCACAATATCAACTCGCCTAACTATTCAAATACTACCGACGAACAAGGTCGTGAAGCTGAATTATTCTCAATTAGTTGTGGCTTAACTCAACTTATTGACGAACTAACACGAGAGTTTGCCAGTCTTCTTGATCTGTTTTTAACCACCAATCCAGAGATTTACACTGTCACCGTAAATCTGCCGTTAGGTTCTTCCGACCATACACTGCTTTCGCCATCGACTATTCTACCAATCAGTGACAGAGAGGCGCCTAAACTGCGCAACATTTCGCAGTACAAATCTACTAAATGGGAGGAACTCATGAAATATTTTCAAACTTTCCCCTGGTTAGACGTTTGTTTTCGATGCGACGACACATCTGCGCTAAGGACGTTTCCGATGTTATTTTGGTTGGTATGGACACTTACATCCCTTTTTCGAAGAAATGCCCTTCCAACGGCAAGCCTTGGTTTGACCGGAAATTGCTTCTAAACATCTTGCCTACCAACAATGGCGTAAAAATCCTAACGTCATAAATCCCTACCCGGATAATGGTGTTCTTTGTGTTTGCTGCCATCTATACCTTCGAGCGGTCGGCTGTGGTCTGGCTAGTTTGTTCGAAAGGACTTTAAATAAGTCACCGACAGAGTGCAGTATAAGCATCTATTTTGTCATGGTTTTCCATTAGTACCCAGATAAGGTCTGAAATGGTGTTCTTTGTGTTGGCTGAACCTAGCCCAGCTGATGATCTGTGACGCGGCGAGACGCGTCTTGGGATGGTCTAGCAAATACAGAGAACACTTTTGGGAACTTCCAAAGTGCGGATCTTTCGATTCGCCTTGGTTGCTTCACCAATATATATATATATATATATATATATATATATATATATATATATATATATATATATATATATATATATATACATTTCGGGGCTCCAATGTTATTTCCCATTATTTTATTTTATATATTAACCATTTGCTGGAAGAGACCATGATGGACAGCTTTGTAAGCTTATTATTTCATTATTCTTGACACCTCAAATACTAGCAGATATTCACAACGGCAGCAGGAAGTTATACAATTTATCAAAGGTTTGAAAGACTTTTTGAGATGACAGTCACCAACTCGAATTTAACGCAACAAAACCTCAGGAAAAAGTCTTGGTTTTCATATTGTGAACATATAGTACAAGAATATTCTCAAAACTCAAAAAAAGATTATTTCCTACCAGAAACACTCCCGAACTTCTTGTAATTCCATACAAAACTCTAATTCGACCACTGATAGAATACTATTCTCATATTTCGAGCTATGTTCCCAAACATATTTTGCATTTGCTACATTTTACCCGAAAAGAAGTTAGTTGCCTCATTAAGACTCCGAAACTCACTAGAAATCTTGGTTGCTGGGAATATCAAAGAAAACTTGGTCACTTGAGTTTACTTTGGATGTATTCAATAGATGTAGCAGACTTGACTTCTTTCTGAGTGGTGTATACTAGAAATACAAATCTAGCTAATACTTCGCTTTCGCATGAGGTTCAGCTTGTTCCTTTTTGTACCACCCGCTACACCAACTCTCCTATATTGAAAACTTTATCTCATCCGAATAAACTGCCAGGACTATATTTTCCACCTGGTAAAAAAACCTGCGGCGATTCAAGACCACGGTGAATCCATTGGACACATACTACTTTTCTGACTATTTAGAGATTTCACTGTGACGGCCTGTGTGCCTATCCATAAAAAAATTGTTCTATTTCAGAGAATTTTACCTGTATTTTATATAAATATAGAAAATTGTAATAGGCAATTCAACCTTATAATTTTTACCCATAATTGCGAAATTTCTAAAAACAACTCGACCTTTAAAAAACATATTTGTCGGTTATCTCATCACGCCATTAATTAAATCTTAAAACTGAATTGTTTTTAATAGATTTTTTTCAATGAAAACAACCATAATACTTTAAAATTCTATCACATTTTAGTCAAAACTGACGCTATGTTAACAATTTCTGACATAAATAAAATAAAATTCACTTCTTCAATACTCAATTGTGTTAAAATAAAAATAATATACGAATTTAATGAAAACAAGGGAAAAATAAACCAGAGGCTGAAATTGTATTCAAGCTGAAGCAACCTTATAAGTGGATGTCCTCGTATAATTTTTTCAATTTAATTTATCAATTAATATAGATTTGTAGTTGAAGTTTCCCATTTTTTCAATAGCTATATGGTTATTACATCACATTTAGGCCAACATTACAATTCCTAATCCCCATTTGAGACAAATCACTCTATAAAATGTATTTATTTATTTACGTTCACTAGTTCTAACTTCCAAAAAAAACAGTCTCCCATTTTCATCGCTCTCTACATCTGTTAACACGATAACTTTTAAACGAATTGGGATATTCATTTCAAATTTGATACTCATACAATAGAACCTACAGTATTTGAGCGAAAGCGCTCTAAGCGAAAAAGGTGAATGGGAAGGCGGACAATATCTTAGTATCTATTTAATCTTATTATGAGAACGTTTCTACACAATAGTTATCAGCACTACACTAAACACTTTATTTTTGTACTCGTCGCGACAGGGCTAGCATCATCAGAAGCGGTCAATCATCGCTTTTGTGTTGAGTTAAAGAGATGGGCGTCGAGTGAAAAAATAAAGTGTTTGGTGAAGTAGCGATAACTGTGGTGTAATGTTATTGCGCCAAAGATTCCAAAATCTCAAAGCAGATGAGAATGTTTTTTGATTTATGGTTGGGACAATAAATAAGTTTACGAATATTTGTTTATATTGAAACATGAAAGGGATTAAAGGAATATGAAAGGGTAGTAGAGAGGTTACTTCATATATATATATATATATATATATATATATATATATATATATATATATATATATATATATCATGTTATGTGCAAGATTAAGTAGAAATCGTCTACTAAGCTGATAGATTTAGGATATGAAAATGACTAAGGATCAATTAGTTTTTCACCGCACCAAAATATTTTTTTTTGGGTCAAGCATTATAATGCTTTGTATACTAAATTTGTAGAATTTTACAGCATCTTGAAACCTGGATCATTCATCAACCTTACCGGGTTTACCTCCAGTTAAAATGAAATTTTAAGCTAGAGGAGGTATAAAAAATATTTAATATTATTTGCTTTTTTGCGCTAATTATTTGGGACACACCTAAATTTTTTTTCAACATTTTTTAAAATTAAAAGAAGGAGATGTAATATTACCTGGTAGGTTATTTAGCGTTAAATAAATTTGAGTAATAAAAATTTACTTATTTCTAAAATGACGCCGACAAATTATAAGGTATCCTTATAATATACAACCTCAACTGGCTAAATAAAGAACTTTAAAATTGCAAAAGAGTGTTTATTATGCTTTATAAGAAATGGTTTCGCCATCGTAATTTAAAATCTGAGCTCATCAATAATGAATATAAGTTGTGTTCTTATCCTTGCCATACGGAACCGTAATAGTTCTTTTAATATAATTACCAAGACCTTTACAGTCTATCATAAACTGGAGTAGATGACTTAAGCGACCTAAAAAGAACCGTGTTACTTATAAATTACTTAATTGAAAGTACATCCTTCTACTAATAGGTAGCTTCATAGACTGATGAATGATTATACTTATTTGGGTGTTTATTTAATGGCTTATAACCGGATGTTCGTTAAAACAGCAAAAAATAAAGTATTGTATGTATATATATGTATATATAGTTATATATATATATATATATATATATATATATATATATATATATATATATATATATATATATATATGTATATATATATATATATATATATATATATATATATATATATATATATATATATATATATATATATATATATATATATATATATATATATATATATATATATATATATATATATATAAGTATATGCCACTCAACATGTATAGTAACCTGTGTATAATAATTAAAAATAACTTTGGTTACTGAAAATACACTCCTGGACAAAATTACCGCAACAATATATTAAATCATACAAATCTCTATAATGAATTAATTTTAATAATTTTTTATGAACATTGGTTACACTAAAAGTTAGAAAAAACTTATTCGGATACTTTAAAAGTGAATTAGCTACCATATTTCTCTATAAGATTCGAATTAAAATTATTCTTAAGACCTAATAACAAAATCGTTGAAATTATGAAATAATGAAAAACATAAACTGGGACTCTAGTCATGAATGACAGCGTTTATGCGCCTAGGCATGCTTCTAATTAAATTTTGGATAAAATCTTGAGGAATTTGCTCCCATTCTGTGATAACTGCATTTTCAAGTTCCCTCAGGTTTCTAGGTGCAGGTTTATGACGTTTCACATTTTTCTTAAGGTGATCCCATACATGTTCTATCGGATTCAGATCCGGGCTTTTTGGTAGCCATTGCATAATCGGTATATCAACTTGATTAAGATAATCGAGTACCTCCCTAGCCACGTGAGGTCGAGCGTTGTCTTGCATAAACAGGAAATTGGGCCCCACAAAATGACCAAAAGGCATCACGTGTTCTATTACAATATTCTCAAGATAATAGTCAGCATTCATGGATCTCGTACGGACAGGAACTAACTCTGTGTGAGCATCAAAACAGATGCCACCCCAGAACATAACAGAGCCACCGCCGAATGGAATCCTTGCAGAGATATTGCAAGGAGCAAACCTCTCTCCTGGTTCTCTCTAGTAAGCAAGGGCGCAGTGGCTGGTCTCCTACTGTTTAATCCAGCTTCATTTAACCGTCTTCTAACTGTTTTAGAAGAAATTGTGACATTGCGAACAGCTTCCAGTTCGTTTCTTATTATAGAACTAGTAACAGTCCTGTTTCTTAAAGCATATTGTCTTATAAAACGTTCATCTAGGTCGCTAGTGCATCGTTTTCGCCCTTGCCCTAGCCTTCTAGAATAAGTTCCTACTTTATTCAAGCGTATTACCATACGACTTATTGTGGAACGATGTTTGCCTAACAAATTGGCAACATAACTCCAACAATATCCCTCGTCCAATAAAACCGAGGCTCGCACTACCAAGTGTTCAGTTAAATTCCTTGTTCGATTCATTTATCTAATTCTTCGGGGTCAAAAATAAACCAGTCTACCACAAAAACGTATTACTTTGAAAAAGGGAACAATTTATAAGCTTACTTTTAAATAAAATCTATCGCATTATTACAGAAAATTGTTTATCTTCTAAAAAATTCTTTAAAACTGTAAATCTAAACGAATTGTTTTGATTTCTGTCATGAACAACGAAACAAAATATGCCTAGCCTACTATTCAAATACTCGATAAACTTTAAAACTGACATAAGAAAAAGGTAAATCAATTTTGAGATTGTTGCGTTAATTTTGTCCAGGAGTTTATTATAAAAGTGAGGAAAAAATAATTTTTCAAAAAGAAATCGTAAATTTGCATTAAAAAAATAAAATTGAGAAAAAATAGCCAATTTCTCGGGATTAAATTGTTTAAATGAGTTGTTAAGTACTTCAAATGAAAGCTTAGGGACTAAGGAACATTTTCTGATCTTTTAGGTAAGGTAGTAGTATACTGAAAAAAATTTGTTTAAAAAATTCGTCAGAAGAACAAACGTGAATCGTAAAATTCATCAATATTATGAGGAATGCAAAATATATCTAATATGTAAAAAATTGCTAAAATTATGTTTGGATCAATTAAAATAATGTCCATGGATCATATTTCCAGAGTTAATTAAAAAAAAATAATTTACAGTTTGCAAGTACACCTATGTAATCATGAAAAATGACAAATGAAAAAATTTCAAAACCGGCCAATTTCTCCCGATCAGAAGGTTCAAATCTGTCAAAATTTTAGTTTATCTTCCATAAATTTATGGTAAAATTGCAAAAATACGCTAAAAAACCCAAAAACGGGAAACTCTCCCATATTTGAGGCTATTGCCCCAATTTTTCAGTATCGTCGAGACGAGTAGTTTAAAAAGGAAGCAGCAGTATCCGAAGATTTCTGTTTTTGCCCTGTTTTGGTCGTATTCGGACAGGATTAAAATGGAAATTGTTAATAATTAGCTCGATTTCAAAATTTTAGGAAAACCCATTTAAACCGACCATAATATTCTCCGAGATTCATATCATATCGTTTTGCGGAAATTGGTCCCTTTAAATACAAACTTTCCTCGCCTCTTCTCAGTTCCAATAAATAAGAGGAAAGATTTTATATTGGAAAAGAAAACACATTTTTAGATTGCTAAAATCGATGGCTCTCAATCTTATGTTATAAAACACACATTACAAAAAAGCTCGGGAAAGCCCTTTTTGATATTGTTTACACGGGATGCGCACAAGAAAAAAATATTTTAAATTATCTGGCTTCTTTTCTTCGGAAAAATTTCTACTAGGAATCGCTCCCTCAAAACACATAATGAGAACATCTTTATTTCTTAAATATCGATCAGAACCATTATCAATTCTTCTTCTTACTTAAGGAATAAATGAAGAAACCTCGCTAAACACGACGTCTAGATCCTCTCCTGTAATTCGTTCCCACTTGATTTGTCCGCTCTGTTACATAAGGATTAAAAAGTTTGATTTTAAAAGTGGTTTAATTCAAAATTTATTTAAATTACCAATAACACTAGCACAGTAAACATAAAACACAGTACATTAAAATTCTGGATTTCAATCTGTTCGTCTAACAATGAATTTGCACTAACTGGAGGCTAACCGTTAACCTCGAGCAGCAGCAACAGCAAGATTGCAGAATCGAGTAACAGCAGCAGCAAAAGCGCTTGAAAATGCCAAGTGAGATTTTGGCGAAACGTCGTGCAAATTCATTGTGAGACGAACGGATTGAAACCCGGAATTCCATTCAAATGTTTTTTTCAGTTTTGGAAACAGGTAATAGTTTAAGAGAAATAAATCAGGAGAAAATGGAATATGATCCATCAAATTAAAGCCTAATTCGTTAATTTTTGCAAAACTATCAGCGATTTGTGCGCAGGCACATTATGGTGCAAAAACAGCTCCCCTTTAGACACTTTCTGCTGTATTTTTCCGTAGTTTAGTTAACAATGAAGAATAATCTGCTCCGCTCACTGTTTTCCTGTGTTACAAGTAATTTGTAAGCAAGAAATTTTTCTGCCGATTTCTGTACCTTTCCACTCTTTCAACTGTTCTTTTGTCTCTGGATAATAATGAGGGACATAACACATGGGCTGAAAAGTCCCGGGCCTAACAAAGAAAACACGGTTTTTTTGGTTCAAAATTAGCTTTATTCATCAACGTAATCTCCATCAAGAGCAACGCAATCATTCCAGCGCCGCTCTAACATTTCAATACCACTTTTGTAGAACGATTTATCTTTTGCCTCAAAATAGGCCTCAGTTTCAGCGATAACCTCTTCATTCGTGCGAAATTTCTTACCGGCGAGCATTTTTTCAGGTCTGCGAACAGCCAGTAGTCGCTGGGAGCCAAATCTGGCGAATACGGTGGATGTGGGAGCAATTCGAAGTTCAATTCATGTAGTTTTGCCATTGTTTTGATTGACTTGTGACACGGTGCGTTGTCTTGATGAAACAAAATTTTTTTCTTTGCCATATGCGGTCGTTTCTTTGCAATTTCGGCCTTCAAACGCTCCAATAACGCTATATAATATTCACTGTTGATGGTATTTCCTTTCTCAAGATAGTCGATGAATATTACACCACGCACATCCCAAAATACCGAGGCTATAACCTTTCCAGCCGATTGTTGTGCTTTCGGGCGCTTTGGGCGAGGTTCACCAGTTGCTGTCCACTCAGATGACGATCGTTTTGATTCCGGAGTGAAGTGATGGATCCATGTTTCATCCATTGTCACATATTGACGCAAAAATTCCGGTTTGTTACGTTTAAACATGGCCAAACACTGCTCAGAATCATCAACACGTTCTTGTTTTTGATCAACAGTGAGCAAACGCGGCTCCCACTTTGAACAGAGCTTTCTCATAGTCAAATGCTCATGCAATATAAAGCCAACACGTTCTTTTGATATCTTTACGATGTCAGCTAACTTACGCAACTTCACTTTTCGATCATTCAAAACGATTTTATGGATTTTTTTGATGTTTTCTGGTGTTACCGCCTCATTTGGACGTCCACTGCGTTCTGCATCATCGGTGTCTCTACGACCACGTTTGAAGTCAGCAAACCAACGTTTTATTGTTGTTTCTGATGGAGCGGAGTCCCCATAACACTTTTCAAGCCATTGCTTCGCTTGAACGGTATTTTTTCCCATCAAGAAGCAGTGTAAAATTAAAACACGAAATTGTTTTTGATCCATTGTTTTGAAAATAACAAAAGTAGCGTCACTCTTAGCACAATAACTCACAAACTAATGAATAGAATATCATGAAATTTTAACAGCTGTCTTTTGAAGGTTAGTATTAACTGAAAAAAAGGTGACTGCAATAAAACTAGCGCCATCTATGTGTTAGGCCCGGGACTTTTCAGCCCATGTGTTACAATTTATAAATAGTTACCATTTGATCTAAAAAATTAGATGAATCCTCTTCAAATAAACTAGGATGTTGTGATCCGTTCAGCCATTTATTGATAATTTTCTAGTCGTAAATCGGAATGGACAATGTATAAAACACATTCGCATGAAATGTTCAGAGTCTCTGCTAAACGTTTCAGCCCAATTTATCGATTCTTTTAAATTATTTCATACACAGCCTCAACATACTGTCAAAAACTGACAAAATAATATTTTTGTCCAATCGATCTAAAATTTAACCCACTATAAAATGAAATTCTGAACAATTTTTCCTAATAAGTGTTACCGATATTTTAGCGGAATTACTTTTGGACCTTAAACTTTCATAAAATTCATATTTTCCGCCAAACGACAAGTAAAGTAGGATTCACCTGTAAAGTCACTTTTTATCTAGATTCGATAATAAAGAAAAATCCCATATGTCGCACATTTTCTGCCTGTTTCTGTATATATACATATATATATATATATATATATATATATATATATATATATATATATATAGCAGTATTGTGTTCTTGGGGTAAGCGGTCTTTGGAAAAGACCTAAAAAGTTTTGGACAAATTTTTAGCTACGCCAAGCTTTCGAAAATATTTCATTTTCTTTATCAGGGCTATAATTACAGTAGAATTTTAGTATTTTTGAAATTAAAAGTATGGAACAACCCTATTTTATACGTAACACACGTAAGTGGTGTCTTCAAAAATTGTTGTTTGTGGGGGCCCTTTATTGCACTTATTCATTAGAAGAAACAGAAAAAAACACAAGAAAACTCGACATATTCATCTCTGGGAAATATAAAAAAATTTTACTTCATTTTGTTGGAAGAGTACATTTTGTGGTGACAAAATGATTTTAATTTATAAAGGATTTTTTTTGTTATGTTTTCTTGTCATTTTGCTAAGGGCAGTGTGTTTCTATCTCTTAGTTAAGTTGTGGTTAATTTATATTCGAAAATAGAATGACGTTGACATTTTGTTTGATTCTACTCAGTATATATCACCACTACACCAAACACTTTATTTTCGCACTCGACGCGCGTTTCGCTAACCATGTTAGCTTCATCAGGAGCGATGATTGACTCTGTCATCATCGCTCCTGATGAAGCTAACATGGTTAGCGAAACGCGCGTCGAGTGCAAAAATAAAGTGTTTGGTGTAGTGGTGATATATACTGAGTAGTATCATTGTGCCAAAGATTCCACATTCCCAACTTAATTTTGTTTGATTGTTTTAAAATTGAAAAGTTAGTGAAAATTAGTGGGATTATTATCAAAGAGATATGTCATATATTGTAAGAGTTTTCACTCTGACTGCCTATTTGTAATAAATTGGAGAAAATATGTGATGGAAGATCTCCCCAATGAATCCATCCCTAAACTCTCCTTCAACTTACCATTCATAAAAAAATTTGCGGATGATATCATTACCTCAATACCTCACAACAAAATGGATGAGATTCTCAGAATCTTTAATGACTTTCATCCCAAACTACAGTTCACCATTGAAGAGCAAACAAACAACAGTGTACCCTTTTTAGACACTCTTCTAATCAGAAAAGAAGATAACTCCGTCATAGTAGATTGGTATACCAAACCAACCTACTCAGGAAGATACATTAACTTCCATTCCTCTCATATCACTGAAATAAAAATAAACATGATACTGGGCTTGAAGTCAAGAATAGAGAGAATCTCTCATCCCTCCCTCAGACTAAAAAATCTAAATAAACTACGAGACACTCTACGTACCATTTCCTATCCAATCCAATAAATAAATAAATTATTATTTAACTCAACCACACTCCCTATACAACAAAACAAAAATCTTACACCGGATATTAGTGCTTTCCTCTCTGAAAATCGAATCAAATCTTATTTTTCATTTCCATACATAAAAGAAATCTCCACAAAAACAACTAAACTCTTCAACCAATTACCCAATTTAAAAATTGCTTTTAAACACAAAAAAACTATCAACAATATTTTTACTTGTCTAAAAGACAAAGATGAAGTCACAAAAGTTTCAGAAGTAGTTTACAGCATCGCTTGCTCTCAGTGTGAAAAAATCTATATAGGACAAACATCTAGAGTCCTAAAGGACAGAATCACTTCCCACAAAAGTGCGCTTGCCCAACATAGTAGCCAATTTTCACATGAATTTAATTTGGCTGAAGCCCAAATCCTATGTAAAGAGAGAAATCTCGGCAGGAGAATCTTTAGGGAGATGGTGGAAATCCACCTTCAACCGAACTCGATCAATAAAAACACTGACATTGAGGATCTGAGTCTAATTTTCTCCAATTTATTACAAATAGGCAGTCAGAGTGAAAACTCTTACAATATATCTGACATATCTCTTTGATAATAATCTCACTAATTTTCACTAACTTTTCAACTTTAAAACGATCAAACAAAATGTCAACGTCATTCTATTTTCAAATATAAATTAACTAAGAGATAGAAACACACTGCCCTTAGCAAAATGACAAGAAAACATAACAAAAAAATCCTTTATAAATTAAAATCATTTTGCGACCACAAAATCTACTCTTCCAACAAAATGAAGTAAAATTTTATTATATTTCCCAGAGATGAATATGTCGAGTTTTTTTTTGTTTTTTCTGATGAATAAGTGCAATAAAGTGCCCCCACAAACAACAATTTTTGAACACACCACTTAGCAGTAAGTACTTTAATATTACGTATAAAATAGGGTTGTTCTTAATCTCAAAAATACTGATATTCTCATGTAATTGTAGCCCTGATGAAGAAAATGAAATATTTTCAAAAGCTTGGCGTAGCTAAAAAGGTATCCAAAACTTTTTAGTTCTTTTCCAAAGACCGCTTACCACAAGAACACAATACTGCTGTTTAACTAGTCGGTTATATATATATTTATATATATATATATATATATATATATATATATATATATATATATATATATATATATATAAATATATATAAATAATTACTTTTAAAATAATAGAAATATTCTCGTGATGTATGTGTTTTAAATTAAATCACTCAAAAACAGTTGATTCGTTCCTTTACTCGAATTTACTTTTTCATGTAATTTTACCAACCAATTCAGTTATACATGAACAGTTTCTCGTAATCATATTACTTACAACTCTTTTACAACTTAGCAAAGCTTATCCCCTGACCCCGATCAAATTTTCTGAATTTAACTAAGCACGCACAAAAAAATCCTTTCTATTCTTATAACACTTTCTTGGTCTAAAAGAGGCCCATAAATTACTTAAACCTCCCCTAATCCCCAAACATCCCCCAAAGGGCCCGCCTACGAACTTGACAATATACCAATGAGACGGTGGCGTCTCGGCGCCTCTACATTGGAGTGTTGCCGCCCCAAAATCGACGTCTCGTTGACCTGGACGTTCATTCCAACGTCTCACCTGGAGGACGCCGCGTCGCGTCGTATATATCGACCGACACATACAAAGTGTACCTGGGGGTCGTAACCGTGGCTTTGAACGGGAATAGGTCCGCTGAAGGACCTACGCAGGGGTCCTTCCACTTTTTCGGCGGGAGAGGGGTTAGTGTTAACAATATTAGGGGTTTTTTTAGTAGCCGAATTGGATCTGCCCTTCCAGATACAGGTAAGTCACAAGAAAAGCAATACTGCATCTGGAGTAGAGGATAGTCATTGTTATATGGGAAAATACATATTTTTTAAATATACCTAAATAAATAGAAAAGATAAACTATCTAGTTTCCAAAGCGTAAAGAAAATTGATAGGATGATAGTTAATAAAGTATGTCATTAAATATAGAACCATTTTTTTAAAATTGGCAACCCAGCCATGATGAAAATATGGCAGTGCTTAAAAAAATTCTACATAATATTCGTCTACATTATTACACCTAATTTAGCGTTTTCCCACTTGTTTCTTTAAATTGTAATAAAAATTTCGCCTCAAAAACTTCTACTTTGAACGCATCATGTGAGGGAAGTTTTCGTCCCCTGAGATCTTTCTTTACAGGTTTAAACAAAAATAAATCACTGGGCGCTAAATCATCGCTGGATGTTATAACTTGGTTAATCCGCAGCTTTCGATCAAGACTTGAATTGTGGGAGCCCTGTAGGCTCTACAGTTTGTCAGATAAGAGCAAAATTTTGCTCATTCAATTCGGACATTTTTAATTCGTCATTCCATAAACTTTTTGTAAACTCTTGTTACATATATTCAATAAACAAAATTTCTTTGCATTCCCAAAAAACTGTTGCTAACTGTTGCTAGCAACTTTCCAGGAGGTGACTGAGTTTTCGCCTCCCTTGTAGGTGCAGATCTATGAACACATCGCATCGACTCCTACTTTCTGAGATGATCTCAATAGTCTCATCGCTTGTAATAATTCACTAAAAATAACTCTCATCGTCCTCTGCAGTTGCCAAATATTCTTGAGAAATTGCTTTCCTCAACAGTTTGTGCTCTGTTGTAAGAAGTTTTTAAATATTCATGCGCGATTTTAAAAACTGTAATTTCGGATACTACAGCTTCCTTAGGAAACCCTGGAATTTTCATTCGTTAATTTGACAGACCCAAATTCTCAACAGGTTTGGTCTTCTTGACCTAGGGTCATCCTAAGTTGAGTCGCGGCCCCATCACAATTGTTTGAACTAAACTTTTACTGCAAAAAAGATTGTTGTACTTCTGAGACATTTTTTTATAAATAATATTTGGTTCGTTTACCTCTGTAGCGGAAAACTTTATCACTGGGCGATGATCGCCCATTTTTTCATTAAAAAAAGAAAATCGTAAAAAAAAGCAAAAGTGAGTTACTTAACTCACACAAAATTACGCCACACAAAGCAACAATAATTTGACAATCAGACAATTTCTTCGTATGACGTTACTTTCATGGTTACCTCTTCTTCTTCTAACTGTGCCTAATCCATTACGGACATTGACTAAAAGCATGGCGATTCCCACTTTATTAAAGGCAATTCAAACAGCTAAGATGAACTTAGTCCGAACCAAGCGCGCAAGTCTTTTAACCACGAATGGCGTCGTTGGAGTGTCAGTTGTATTATATAGTATTTGTTGTGTCGCATTATGTGTCCTAGATATTGTATCTTTCTTGTTTTCAGTGTTGGTACGATTTACCTATCTTTGACCATTTGTTTGGGATTCTTCATTTGCGATATGCTGCGTCCACGAGATTTTAAGTATTCCCCTGTATATCATATTTCGAAAGCATTTACTTTATTTATAGTTCTTTCATGCACTATCCATGCCTCCGCCCCGTATATCAAAATAGGGAGAACGCAGCACCGGAGCATTCTGATTTCTGATCCGCAAAAATACTGCTCTAACCATCTCGATTCTAGATAGCATCGCTCCTGTATAATCGCACAATAGTGGTAGTACCTAAAAAACTAATTTTTTTATAATAAATGATCCCTGCAAGTTTCCCTGCTGCACCATCACCATCTATTTTGTTTTTGAAATGTTTAGATTCAATCTGAATTATTCAGAGTGTTCGAAGGATTTGGCCCGCTTAATTCCTCTCAGAGCAATGCATGTTAGAAATACACGTCGCACTAATACTTCACATCCGTATGAAGTTCAGGTTACTCCTCGTATAATTCTTTTTAAGCAATCTTTTATATGGAGAACATCATCCCTTTGGACTAATTTGTTCAGGACTGTATTTCCCACCGAGTTCAATTTACAGCGATTCAAGAGCAACGTGAATCGCTTTATCCCTGCAGCACGTGTACTAGACCCATAAAAAAAAGTGTTCTTTAATTTCTGTTACCAACTGTAGTAGGTCTGTTAGATTTTTAGCAACAATGGCAGTATCATCGGCGAATCGTATACTATTTATATTATTATATCAATAACCATTATATCTGTGTGTCCTTCAAGAGCTTCGCGGAATATTTCCTCGGAATAGCCCCAATATAAGTTTGTAACGATTCTTATGTCTTTTTCATCTATATTTGTCGCTTTTAGTATTTGTATGAGTTTTTCATGTTTAACATTGTTAAGAGCTTTGGAAAAATCTATAAAATAGACATGATTCTCTTGGCTTATATCTATGCATCTTTGGGCAAGAACCTGCAGGAAAAATACTTCTCTTGTTCCAAGTCCCTCTCGAAAGCTAAACTGAGTTTCCGAGATATTTTCTTCACATTTACTGTTAATTCGTCGGTGAATGATCTTCAGAAACATTTTTGTTATGTGATTTATGACGCTGATCTACCTATAGTCATCGTATTTTTTTGTTTAAGTCTTTTTTGGAATGGCCAAAAAGGTAGATACTAGCAATTTTTTAAATATTTGACCCGACTCATAAATGTTAGTATGTAATTTCCGCAGAAATTCTAAAATTTCTTTGTTTTTCCCCATAAGTTAGAGTACTTCTATTAGGCCGTTATCTGGACCAGCCGCTTTTACGCTCTTTAAAGCATATAATATTTCATCTTTATTAATTGAATCGCTAATTTTAGAAAGGACACAACCGCCAAAATAATTTTTGTGGAAAATTAAGAAAAATTTTTTTTTCTTTAATTATTGACTTTTTGACCGTAGATGATTAAACGATTTGTAATTATAACATATTTAAAAAGGAAATAACGATTTACAAATCAAAAATTTTCATTTAATTTTTTCAGACGAATTTTTAAAAAAATTGTAGTTTTGCCCTTTCTAAAATAAATGGTAAAGGGTATGCTTTAGATATTAAAATTCACTAGTAAAACCGTCTAAAATGTAATAAAACGAATAGTGTATTTAAAAAAAAAATTGGATTACAAGTAAAATAAAAATATTAGTTCTCTTACAAGTGAAATTAAAAAAGTTGGATTTTTGTGTATTACGAATCCAGTCCTTACTAGTCATTGTCTCTCTCTGCTTCTGTTATTGACCAGTTTATCATATCCCTATAAAAAGGCAGATGTTCTTCAGGAATATAGCGAATAAGTTTCTTTATATCCTCAATCTTTTTAAAATTAATTGGTAGCTTACCCGAATCATATGCTCTTTCTAGAGGAAGTGTCACCAAATTTACATTTCGTTTATTTAAGTTAACGATATGCTCATTCAAACCATCAATAAAACTAAGGCATTTTACAATCCCTGGGGAATCTTTGGAAAAAGTGAAATGTCTGTAAGACGATATCCCAAAATGTAGTTTGCTGTTGCGTGGAACATTTGCACCTTTAGTACCCTCCAAAATTACATTTTTTTTGTAAAATGATGGCCACCAAGCTTTAAAATATAAAACATCTTCACTAGAAATTATTTGTATCACTGTTTTCCCGTATGAAAAAGAATTCGCTATTAACTTCACGTATTGTTTGGGTAAATAAACCCTCTCAAGACGCCTCACTTTTTTCTTCACTACCCCAAACTTCCTCGTTGGGCATAAATGAGTGCCCTCTCACAGGTAAGCAGTAATGGATTTTTTTTAAATTTGTTTGTCAAGGCGCATAGCAACCTAATAAAAGTATGGTTGCGGTTTTGTCCCGCACATGAAAGTCTGAAAAAATATACAAGTGAGTCACATGATCGCTGACGTACTTTTCCATATAATCCTCTACCATAGAACACACCTCATTGGGCCCCTTATGGCCAGCCCTTCGTGGTACTCATAAAACACTGACGTATCATCTCCTAAGCTGTGAATATTAAAAATATTTACCCATAACTGCCTAAAGTAAAACACTTCCTGTACAGGGATATTCGGTAAGGGCGAATTCTGCATAAAACCCATTGTAATTCCAGCTACGTCTTTTCTTGCCTTTGCCAACAGTTTAACAGCCTCCATTTTTTTATAAAACTTCCCAGCTCTTCGTTTGTGGACAACGAGTTCAACTTCAGCAGCCTTTTTGGAACCATCGCAGAGGGAGTTGCTGTTAATTTTTGTTTTAATTTCCTCACATATTGAACACACGTCTTTTTGAGGCCTGCCAAACTGAATATTACAATTTTCTCTAAAATTCTTCTCCTTAAAAAGGCCGAACATGATGCGTACGTTCAAGTCTACACACAAATACTGTTTCTCCCTATTGGAATAATGAGTTTGCTTGGTTGGGAAGCTTAAAATATCTAAAGTGGAGATTTCGTCGATAGGCATCTGATTTATCTTTATTTGATTTTTACCTCTGAGATCTTTAGGAGATGCTACTAGCAGTTGACATAATCGCCTAACTTTCTTAGTCGACCTTGAATGTAATGATATAAAAGCACCTTTACAAACCTTTATGTCATTTACAGTAAACTCAAAGTTACATACTTTTTCGAAACATTTTTTATCCTTGTTCTTTGGTCTGCGTCTTGTAATATCCCTTTTTTTAATACAACCTTGCATAAAAATATCTTGAACATCTTTGGACGTCATAGCATTTATCATTTCAATCAATGCCATCTTTTCTTCTTCAGTGAAGTTATTTGTACATTGGTTGGGGCATCTGCAAACAAACAAATAATAGTAATGTGAATAACTACAATAATAATCTCAATGAGCATTAACAGAATGAAAAAGAAAAGTAACTTGTGCTTACTCACAATCTGGACCAGATTTACGTTCGTTCACTTGGTTTCCGGAACTGTTTGTATAACTTTTCCCTTCTAGCCGAGCATTTTTTATTACATTCCACTTATACTTGTCTTTATTAACTACTCCTTTTCTTTTTCTACTATTATTTTCTTCCATATTAAAAGATATAATAATATAAATCAGCTAATATAAATAAACGGTTATACACAAGAAAGAACAAGATATTGTAACCACAATGTAACCTCTGTTCCTCCAGCTGTTTGTCATAAATAGAATCAGGGTTGCTAGTAAATGTTTATTTTATAAAAGGCACAACTCCGGGACTTGTTCCCTTTCTAAAATTAACAAGATTTGTTTCTCTACTTAGCTTTACATTTTTCATAAGTACTTGTGTCCTTTAAGCTCTTAACATATAAAGCTACACTTTAGCCAACATTTGGACGTAAAAAAAAATTACGATATTTGGAGATGTACCCTTTCTAAAATTCACAATTCAATTATCGATAGTCCTGTAGTTGCTTCTGGCATTCTGATTTGGGGACGAGCGTCATTAAAAATATCAGTTATACATATACCTACTCCATCTCTCCAGTTTTTCTTCGTTATCTATTATAATTTTGCCATTATCATCTAGCAAGACTGCTACCTTATATTCATTCTGGTCAACGATTTGTTGCACTTTTTTTTGTATACATTATAGTAATCATATTTTTGTTCTCATTGTAATTGACATTTCTGACTCATCCACCCCTCCTTTACTTATTTTATCTTGTTTCTGATTTGTCCGTTGATACTTCTATACATTTGTGTGTTCTTATTTTTCACACTTTTTCTTCTGCTCATCATTTGTCTTATCTCCTCTATCAGCTATTCGTTGTCCGTTTCCTTATCGTTTTGCAGATCATGATACCAAGCTGTATTAATTATTTTTGCTAAGATTATCTCATGTATTTTTTAGGTTTCTTCCGCGTTTCACTTCCTGATTTGTAAAGTCTGTGTTAAGTGCGTTTCTGACGTTCTCTCTAGGTAGATAACCTAAAAAAAACCCAGTCTACAATTAATATATTAAAAGTCACTATAGATTAACGGCAATACAAAGTATTTACTTTTCTGCCAGCTTTCAGTGAAATATACAATTGTGACAATATTTCTAAAATTTTGCTATATTCAGTTCGTTTTATAATATTCTATTCAGCAAATTCTTTTCTTGAAAAGTAATAAATTATACTTACAGTCTGTCAGATGCGATTTTAGCGATTCAACAAAAAATCGGTAGAGGGAACCTTCGTCTACGACACATTTAGTATCGGTTGATTCCGAAATTTCGTCCAAATCACGTAAAATCCAAAATTAGTCACATGTTTGTGCGTCGGTTCGAGGCAGTCTTTCTTTGTTCCCACCCAAAGGGGCCTAAAATGACACATTCCGAGACTGCTAAATATGTTAAAAAGTCGGTATTGTTTGTGAAGAAGTGGGGAAATCATTTTAACGAGACGAAAATCTCGACGACTTCCCAAAACGTGGCTCGGTATGCAAAATCACTCCGAAAGTCGAAAAACGTATCGTATCTTTATTTTGACGGGACCCGAAATTAACGCTGCATCACGGAGGACCATTCGACAACATCTTCGTGCTCGTGATGTCAGATTCCGAAGCACGTTGAAGAAACCTTTGCTGGGCGAAAATCACGTCTCGAAGCGGCTCGCTTGGGCCCACGATAAGATACTAAAGTGGCCTTACAATTGTCGGTTAACCGTATTGAAAACGTTTGGTTTCTTGTAAAGAGAAAGCTCAGAGGAAAGAAAAATTTGCAGAATATGCAGAAAATCTCGCCGGCAGCATGCCTCGAAGATGCCAGGCGATTATTAATGCAGGAGACGATTAGACCACTTACCAAGATAATTATGCCGTTGTTAGCACACCAAAGAATACATTGATGGCAAAAAACGAAACGCATTTTTTCAAGAATACTTGACAGACTGTAATATGAATTTGTTTCATGCCATTTTCTGGAATAATGTTTTTAAACTTGAAAGCAAGTCTATATCTACTACTAAAAATCAATCCATCTCGCGACGCTTGTCCGGCCATAGCAGGAAGTATCAGCCAAGCAAAAATTAAAAAACGGTAGAACAAAACTCAAAGTACCTATTATAGTAGTCGTATAATATTGCAAATTGTATCTTTAGCTTGTGAATGCATAAAATTTAAAAACCATACCTGCCCTTCGTCGAGGGGCTATCTAAGACCACATACTGACACAGGAAATATTACTAATAATTATCGCTAGGCAGCTAGAGTCTTAAGGTTCTTGCTAAATTAATTTCAACTACTAAAAATGAACTAAGTCCATATTTCAGCAGTAACCACTGTTTTATCACGTATCAGTCCATATAGGAACTTTTTTTAAAAAATTTTAGACATCCACAGCTACACCACCCAGAAATGCAATTTGTTCGATCTTACTTCGATATTACGCCAATACTGCAGTAAGAGCTTCGATCCTGGTTCAGCTGATGAGCCGCGATAATAATAGTCACTGCTAAAGTTGCTTTGATCATTTTTAGTATCTGATATAGATTTTATTACTTAAATAAAACCCTAACTATTGAGCTCCCTAACGGCAATTATTAGTAACAATCCCTCTGTCTGTGGCCTCCGATGGAGGATAGGAATGGTTTCAGATTTTGGATTTTCACAAGTCAGAGATACAATTTATTTTATCTTGCTACGACGAAATTAATACGGTGAAATTAATACGGTGAAATTATTCAGCGTGAACATTTCTGATAAGCTTATCGAAATAAGAAGATAGTGGCGAATTTAAATTATTTTTTAATTTTATGCTTAGACTCAGCAGATTTTTTAGAAATTATAAAGCCACCTCATGGGAGATATAATAAAACCTCAAAAATATTTTAGGGTTAACTGTTCTAATTAATTAAAAAATGACATAAATACCCTTTTTGGCAGCCAACGACCTCAGCATCACTTCTACACCTAATCTATAAACATTTTTTTAATGAAAGCAAAAAAACATATTGTACATGATTGTAGGTGATATCTGATCTTTTTAGTGGGTCCTGGAATGTTCAATATTTTTTCGAATGATAGTTCATCTAATCAATTAATTCAAAAACATTTGTTCGAATGAAAATTGTACGAAGAAATAGTTATTCACGCAAGAGTCATTTGCCGTGCCGTAATTTAGACACTAGTGCCCGTTAGTTGCTACAACTATACTTAAAAGTCTATTTTATTCTTAAAGCGAGCAGCAAAAATCAAATTAGAATGAACCTTCAGATACCCCAACTTATCTACAACGCTGTTATTGAACCCCATAGGCTTATTCGAAGGCCAGAAATTCACCATTACACTCAAGAATATTCCAATGGAGGAAATAATCTGGAACATTGAAGCTTCTATAAAAAAACTACCAACTGACTTGACCAATTAATTCGATACTACACAGTCAAGATCATAAAATATGTAAATATGAATTATTCCAGTGAACAAGGAAACTGCAACCGTAGTCACAGAATAAGTATGTAGAGAGATAAAATGTGCTATTAAATAACAACACCATTTGTTGACACCAGCCTAATTAATAAAAACGAGAGGCGAATTACCAATAATTATTACGTCCATTGCAACTTTTAAAGGCAAGAAATCCTTCAGCCTGCTAACTCAAGGAACACTCTGTCTTACCCTCCTCTAATACTGTAATACCTAGTCCAATCGCAGAGGCAACAGATTCAACAAAAATTAGAAAATATCTTGCAAATATCTAAAATTTGTTCACAGAAAAAATCGACTCGTTTATTAAAAAAAACAGAACTTCTTATTGGGGGCTCGAAAACTATAGTTAGTTAGATCCTGAAGGTATTCAGTTCAGTTTTGGCTAAGAACGAGCTTTCCAAATATCGATTCACTTTCCATAATATCAGACATATTTAGATATACCATAACAACTTTGATTTATCTTTGAAAGATTTTACGGAAATAGGTCAGTTGTCTACATATTTTGTACTCCAAGAAATATTTCATGGGTTCTTCTTATATCCTGTAATTGCGAATATTTTCAGGAAAGCTTTTGAAGAAAATGCCTTAACTATGGCTCGCGTAAAACTAAAATGTTGGTGTATGTATGTGAATGACGCTTTTTTGGATTATTACGATCATCAACATTTACACATACGGTTTATAATGAAAACGAAATACCTTTCCATATATATATATATATATATATATATATATATATATATATATATATATATATATATATATATATATATATATATATATGGAAAGGTATTTCGTTTTCATTATAAACCGTATGTGTAAATGTTGATGATCGTAATAATCCAAAAAAGCGTCATTCACATACATATATATATATATATATATATATATATATATATATATATATATATATATATATATATATATATACATATGTAAATAAATAGTAACGGCAACTCTTAAAGATAGATATCTAAATGTTAACCCACACCTTTATTAATAACACATGGGCTGAAAAGTCCCGGGCCTAACACACAGATGGCGCTAGTTTTATTGCAGTCACCTTTTTTTCAGTTAATACTAACCTTCAAAAGACAGCTGTTAAAATTTCATGATATTCTATTCATTAGTTTGTGAGTTATTGTGCTAAGAGTGACGCTACTTTTGTTATTTTCAAAACAATGGATCAAAAACAATTTCGTGTTTTAATTTTACACTGCTTCTTGATGGGAAAAAATACCGTTCAAGCGAAGCAATGGCTTGAAAAGTGTTATGGGGACTCCGCTCCATCAGAAACAACAATAAAACGTTGGTTTGCTGACTTCAAACGTGGTCGTAGAGACACCGATGATGCAGAACGCAGTGGACGTCCAAATGAGGCGGTAACACCAGAAAACATCAAAAAAATCCATAAAATCGTTTTGAATGATCGAAAAGTGAAGTTGCGTGAGTTAGCTGACATCGTAAAGATATCAAAAGAACGTGTTGGCTTTATATTGCATGAGCATTTGACTATGAGAAAGCTCTGTTCAAAGTGGGTGCCGCGTTTGATCACTGTTGATCAAAAACAAGAACGTGTTGATGATTTTGAGCAGTGTTTGGCCATGTTTAAACGTAACAAACCGGAATTTTTGCGTCGATATGTGACAATGGATGAAACATGGATCCATCACTTCACTCCGGAATCAAAACGATCGTCATCTGAGTGGACAGCAACTGGTGAACCTCGTCCAAAGCGCCCGAAAGCACAACAATCGGCTGGAAAGGTTATGGCCTCGGTATTTTGGGATGTGCGTGGTGTAATATTCATCGACTATCTTGAGAAAGGAAATACCATCAACAGTGAATATTATATAGCGTTATTGGAGCGTTTGAAGGCCGAAATTGCAAAGAAACGACCGCATATGGCAAAGAAAAAAATTTTGTTTCATCAAGACAACGCACCGTGTCACAAGTCAATCAAAACAATGGCAAAACTACATGAATTGAACTTCGAATTGCTCCCATATCCACCGTATTCGCCAGATTTGGCTCCCAGCGACTACTGGCTGTTCGCAGACCTGAAAAAAATGCTCGCCGGTAAGAAATTTCGCACGAATGAAGAGGTTATCGCTGAAACTGAGGCCTATTTTGAGGCAAAAGATAAATCGTTCTACAAAAGTGGTATTGAAATGTTAGAGCGGCGCTGGAATGATTGCGTTGCTCTTGATGGAGATTACGTTGATGAATAAAGCTAATTTTGAACCAAAA
The DNA here is from genome assembly GCA_019049505.1 of Pachyrhynchus sulphureomaculatus. Taxonomy (NCBI): domain Eukaryota; kingdom Metazoa; phylum Arthropoda; class Insecta; order Coleoptera; family Curculionidae; genus Pachyrhynchus; species Pachyrhynchus sulphureomaculatus. The sequence goes on along the minus strand of CM032452.1, from coordinate 68,014,586 downwards.
AAACCGTGTTTTCTTTGTTAGGCCCGGGACTTTTCAGCCCATGTGTTATATGATGAATATTCGACCTCATCAGGAAAAGTGAACTTGGCCGGTGTTATAAAAAGCAGTGGATATTGAACAGGCATTCCTTGACCTTCTTCTAGTCGTTTTAAAAAATCGCAGTCATTAGAGTAACACGAGCCTACCAGTAGATATACAGGTACTACAATTTTTTTTATGAGTTTAGTACACGTGCTACAGGGAAGTCCCTTCTTGAATCGCTGCAAATTGTACTCGGTGGGGAACACAGCTCTGGGCAAATTATTCCAGGGGGGACGATGTTCTCCATATAAAAGACTGCTTGAAAAGCGTTGTACGCGGAGTAACAAGCTGAATCTCATACGGATGTAAAGTATTAGCGCGACGTGTATTTCTAACATGCACCGCTCTGGGGGGAATTAAGCGGGCCACATCCTTCGAAAACTTTCCATGAAAATACTTGTAGAACAGTAGTTCTTCGATGTTCCAGCGAATCACGGCCGCCGGTTAATTCCGGATCTCCAATCAGACGAACAGCTCTTCTCTGAACAGGATCCAACAAATGCATGTGTGTTTCGGAGCGGAGCCCCACACATGAGAGCAGTATTCCATAGTTGGTCGAATCTGAGCTTTGTAAAGAATTAACAGTTGTTGTGGAGTGTAAAGCTTTCTGGTTCGAAATAATATTCCCAACTTTTGAGAAGCTCTCCTTACTATGCCTGCAACATGTTCATGCCAGGACATATTTGCTTCCAAATCAATGCCCAACAAATTGAGCGACGATGCTAGAGGAATGGAGTGCCCCGACATGACTATGTCGGATTTAGCAACGTTAACCTTTTTAGAAAAAACCGCCGCCTGGGGCTCTGTAGCGTTAAATTCCACTTGGTTATTGTCACCCCAAAATAGAATTTCTTCCAGGTCTTTGTTAAGTTGAATGACCTTCTGCTGTCTGCGGATATTCACCTGAGTAGCTGATGTCCGAGCGTTCAAAGTGAATGAAGAGATGAGCGCACTGTCATCAGCAAAACTGTAGATTGGATTCCCGGTCTTTTCCAGCAGATCGTTAATGTAAATGAGAAAGAGAGTAGGGGACAGTATGGAGTCTTGGGGCACACCGGCGTTGATAGTGAAGGTTTTAGAAAGAAATCCGTCGACCGCCACTCGTAAAGAACGCTATCTGAGGAAACATGAGAGCTACAAACAGAACTTTTCAGACAAGAGCGTAGCTTAGCCAACAGTCCATCGCGCCAAACTAGGTCGAATGCCTTGGATATGTCAAGAGCAACCGCTCGAGATTCTCCAAAATGTTCAATTGCGTTGTTCCAAACATGTGTTACATAAGTCAGAAGATCTCCTGTTCATCTATGTTTACGGAAGCCATATTGGAGATCGCTAATGATGTTGAGAATATCGCTATATTAGCTGAAACATCCAACATTCGTACAATTTTCAACACTTGTTAGAAAATTGGGGAATGCTCGGAACTATTAAAAGACACCCGCACCTTTCTCAAGACATCTGGAATCAGTACACAAATTCATAAGAACTTATACTAATAAAAGTATTGACTTACAAATCTGAGAATATATTTCAGTGAACTGGCATTCATCACTCCCAAAAAGGAGCACTGATAAAAAAAACACCGATGCACGTACAGTAACTCTCGTATACCAGTTGTACAGGAGGTGTATACAGGTTGTCCTAAAGAACTGCTTTTATAGTTACTGTACAGTTGAATTGTATATTAGAATATTATTCAAGAACTACCAGAAGATAAAAATAAAGCTCTTAAGACCGGAAATTTTAATTATTGACACCCGGACAGCAACCCTACAGCATTCAACATTTATCTTACCAAACCTGTCGCTATATATATATATATATATATATATATATATATACATATGAATGTCGTAAGGATATTTTGAACAGCTACGACAATATAGTCACGGTTTACGGGGTAATACGTGAAAGACAAATGTAAATATTTAGCTTCTATTTGTCCAAGTTCACCCCGTATTTGAATATCGAAGGAATTCTTGAAGATTTCTCGCATAATCGAGGACGAAACAATATAAAGCCACTTCAACTTCACTCGGTCTAATATCAAGAATCGTAATTGCTTATCTAACCAAGTCTGTGAAAATCTCGGTTCTATGTTATTTACGTTATGACTTAATCAAGTTCGTAATTAGAGACTTCTGGGTTTGCTCCTCTCTAAATGTGTGTCACATTCTGCTCAGCGATAAATGACATAAAGTCAGATACTCTGTGGATTATTTGGTAATTTTTTCTTAGACTTTGGTTATCAAAATAAGCTATCATTTGACTTTTATGAATTACAAGACTACCATTATTGCTGTAGTGTTGTCTAGTTTACTTTATGGGCATCCTATATGCTAGGTTAAAGGGCGAAGCATGTCGATAAAGACAATTTTTACATTAAAATGTCTTTAAATTTGTAGGTAACTATTTTACTACGGACGTGGATAAGATTCTTGTTAAATTTGCAAAACCAAAGTTATGGTTACTAGATGACTTGCCCACAATCTTTTTACCGTGCTGTACTCTCTTAAGTACTGTCTGAATAGTTCTCGGCCTAACAGTGAAAGAATTTTTTTTTGACGTGAAATATGTTTTAACACGTAGGCTGAAAAGTTTTTGGCCTGGCACATAGATGTCGCCCTATTCAAAAAACTCATATGATTTTTAGGAAGCACCAACCTTCAAACGATACGTGTCAAAGTTCCGTGATATTTCGAGAATTAGTTTACAAGTTACGGTGGTTTTAGTGACGCTACTTTTGATATTTTCAAAATAATGGAAAAAAACTAATTTCAAGCAAAGCAATGGCTTGATAAGTGTTACGGGGACTCTGCCCCTGGAAAATTCCTCATCATTTAGTGGTATGCTGAATTTAAACGCGGTCGTACAGATACAAATGATGCTGAACGCTCTGGACGCCCAAATGAGGTGGTTACATCATAAAATTGTTTTGGATGACCATAAAGTAAAATTACGTGAGATAGCAGACACCCTAAAGATATCGAAAGAATAATTAGCCATATTTTGTATGAACATTTGGGCATGAAAAAGCTCTGTTCGGAATGGGTACCGCGTTTGGTCACAGTGGACCAAAAACAACAACGTGTTGACGATTCTGAGCGCTGTGTGGACCTATTTAAGCGCAAAAAATCCTTTTTATTGCGCTTAAATAGGTCCAAACAGCGCTCAGAGTTATCAACACGTTGTTGTTTTTGGCCCACTGTGAGCAAACGAGGCACCCATTTCGAACAGAGCTTTCTCATGCTCAAATATTCATACAAAATATGACCAACACGTTCTTTTGATACCTTTACGGTGTCAGCTATCTCACGCAATTTCACTTTACGATCATCCAAAATAATTTTGTGGATTTTTCTGATGTTTTTCGGTATAACCACCTCATTTGGGCATCCAAAGCATTTAGCATTATTTGTGTCTGTACGACCGAGTTTAAATTTAGTATACCAATCGATGATGAGTGATTTTCCGGGGGCAGAGTCCTCGTAACACTTATCGAGCCATTGCTTTGCTTGAACGGTATGTTTTCCCATCAAAAAACAGTGTTTATTCAATTCACTTTGGAATCTTTCTTTTTGTCAGGAGCGACCTCTCTTGTCAACGAGAAGAAGCTCTGGAGCCCCCAAACTTTGATGTTATGTGGTTAAAAATAACGACTCGACAAACCACAAGGTTCATCTGTATCCTGTATCGACCACCAAGTGATATCAATTTTCGAACACTTTTCGCTTCTCTTGCAGACACCATCGATCATTTACAAATTAACTACCGAAGTGCCGAAATTGCCATCCCGGGCGGCTTTAATGTCCACAATATCAACTGGCTTAAATATTCAAATACTACCGACGAACAAGGTCGTGAAGCTGAATCATTCTCAATCAGTTATGGCTTAACTCAGCTTATTGACGAACCAACACGGATCCCTGATCGAGACGGGGAGTTCGCCAGTCTTCTTGATCTGTTTTTACCCACCAATCCGTAGATTTACACGGTCACCGTAAATCCGCCGTTAGGTTCTTCTGACCATAAACTGCTTTTGACATCGAGTATCCTGCCAATCAGTGACAGAGAGGCGCCTAGGCCGCGCAAGATTTGGCACTACAAATCTGCTAAATGGGAAGATCTCATGGAATACTTTCAGACTTTCCCTTGGATGGACGTTTGTTTTCGATTCGATAATTCATCTGACTGCGCCAGGGCTCCGATGTTATTTTGGCTGGTATGGGAGCTTACATCCCTTTTTCGAAGAAATGCTCCTCCAGCGGCAAGCCTTGGTTCGACCGAAAATGCAAAGAAGCTGTTGCTTCTAAACATATTGCCTACCGACAAAGGCGTGAAAATCCTAACACCGTAAATCGTAACATCTTTGTTCGTGCCCGGAACAGATGCAAGGGAATTATCGACGAAACCAAGGAGGCACACAATCAACGAATTAGAAACAAAATTCTCGCTTGTCCCAACAATTCCAGGTCCTTTTGGGCAGTCGCTAAGGCAGTTAGTCAAAATTTTACCAAATCCACCATACCACCACTCACACGGCCAGAAAATTCCATTGCAACTACACCTGTTGAGAGAGCGAACTTGTTGGCTGAACTCCTTGCTTCACATTCTACTGTCGATTTCCAAGGAAAAACACCACCTACTATTCCCATATTGCAGTCAAGGATGCCCGATGTTGTCTTCAGACAGTGCATCATAAAGCGTATTTTAATGAAGCTAGACACCAAGAAGGCTTTTGGCGCTGACGGAATACCTGCCATAGTTCTCAAAAACTGTGCAAGGGAACTAACACCAGTTTTCTGTAGACTTTTTAACCTATCCTACAGAAAGGAAATATTTCCGTCCTGCTGGAAATGTGCCACGGTTCAGCCGATACCTAAAAAAGGCAAGAAGACCTTGCCAAATAACTACCGACCAGTTGCACTGCTTTCAATAATATCGAAAGTCACGGAAAAGGTTATCAAAAAAATATATTGAACGATTCAATATTATTAGCGATCACCAATATGGTTTTCGTAAACATAGATCAACAGGAGATCTCCTGACTTATCTAACACATGTTTGGAACAACGCAATTGGACACTTTGGAGAATCTCGAGCGGTTGCTCTTGACATATCCAAGGCATTCGACCGTGTTTGTCACGATGGACTGTTGGCTAAATTACGCTCTTATGGTATTTCTGAAAGGTTCTGTTTGTGGCTCTCATGTTTCCTCAGAGAGCGTTCTTTACGAGTGGCGGTCGACGGATTTCTTTCTAACACCCTCACTATCAACGCCGGAATGCCCCAGGGCTCCATACTGTCTCCTACTCTCTTTCTCATTTACATTAACGATCTGCTGGAAAAGACAGGGAATCCAATGTACAGCTTTGCAGATGACAGTACGCTTGTCTCTTCATTCACCTTGAACGCTCGGATATCGGCTGCTCAGGCGAATATCCGCAGACAGCAGGAGGTCGTTCAACTTAACAAAGACCTGGAAGAAATTCTATCTTGGAGTGACAGTAACCAAGTGGAATTTAACGCTACAAAAACCCAGGCGGCAGTTTTTTATAAAAAAGTTAACGTTGCTGAACCCGACATAGTTATGTCGGGGCACTCCATTCCCCTAGCATCGTCGCTCAATTTGTTGGTCGTTAGTTTGGGAGCAAATATGTCCTGGCATGAACATGTTGCAGGCATAGGAAGGAGAGCTTCTCAAAAGTTGGGAATATTATTTAGAACCAGAAAGCTTTACACCCCACAACAACTGTTAATTCTTTACAAAGCCCAAATTCGACCAACTATGGAATACTGCTCCCACGTTTGGGGCTCCGCTCCCACACATACACTACATTTGTTGGATTCTGTTCAGAGAGAGCGGTCCGTCTGATTGGGGACCCGGAATTGACCGGCGGCCTTGATTCGCTGGAACATCGAAGAACGGTTGGCGACTTAAGTCTGTTCTACATGTATTTTCATGGAAAGTTTTCGAAGGATGTAGCCCGCTTAATTCCTCCCAAAGCGGTGCATGTTAGAAATACACATCGCGCTGGTGCTTCACATCCGTATGAGGTTCAGCTTATTACTCAGCGTACAATGCTTTTCAAACAATCTTTTATATGGAGAACGTCATCCCTTTGGAATAATTTGCCCACGCTGTGTTTCCCACCGGGTACAATTTACAGCGATTCAAGAACAACGTGAATCGCTTTTTCCGCACTCATGCCGCTCCTGGGGCGCGTTAGGGACTTCCCTGCAGCACGTGTGCTAGACCCATAAAAAAAGAACACGAAATTCGATTTTTTCCATTATTTTGAAAATACCAAAAGTAGTGTCATTAAAACCACTGTAACTTGTAAACAAATCGTCGAAATGTCATAAAATTTTGATACGATAAAGGTCGTTACTTTCTAAAAATCTTATAGATTTTTTGAAAAGTGCGACATTTATGTATCAGACCAAAAACTTTTCAGCCTACGTGTTATACTAAATGATTGTTAATGAAAATGACTTTCCTATGACAAAGTTTCGAGTTGAGTATACATTTGTTTTTTGTGGTGAAAGGGATGGAATTTATCATTTTTGTCTTCAAACCTATTTGGATGTATATTACACAAATGGTGTTATAAAAAACGATGTAGATGTGTATAACAAAACAGCCCATTTACATTTTCACACACACACATAGCGATGCCAAAAGCGAGCCGTATTTTCTATGGGTAAAAATCTAGCGAAATCGGGGATGAAAGGAGTGTCGGAATGGCTAAAATACGTGTTGTTTGTTCTGAAAGTCCATATTGGAGGGTTTTTGGAAGTGCTGATATCTAGTGGGGTTAAAATCCAGGTATAGAACTTTATTTGATCGCGCATATTTGCTTATATCACCCGCATATTATAACTTCAATCTCTCAAAAACCAAAAGTGAATTCAACTCATAACTTCGTCATGAGTAAATCCTCATCATTAACAATTTTTAGCATACAATTTATATTCAAATTCGAGGATGCCAAAACGGGCGATTATTGGCCTGATTTTGGGGTAACTCTTTGGTGGAATTTTTTGTTTGGGGTCACTGGCAATACGTAAAAAAGTTTTATAATTCGTTCAAAATACTCATTTTCACTTTTTTCACTAGAAATTGTTACAAACTGCATTGATAATATTTTAATATCTTATTTTATTTGATTTTTCAATTCACTTTTGCAAAATGAGCTCGAAACTCTCAAACTTTCTTACCATACAATTCCTTTAAAAGTGTGCAATTATATTCTTTTTCTTATTATTCATTCTGGTCTTTTTATAAAAAGCTTATTATATGAAGTTGTAATATAGATTTAAGAAAAATATTATTTTTTTAAGCCAGTCAAAAATTATGTTTGTAGAATTAACCAGTAGTCTGATCTCTATATTTACAATTTCCCCTATTCGATAGAAAAACTTACTATTTGATGTTTTGCAAAGGTAAAAAAAAAACACTACTTAAATTTCCAATAAATTTTTATTTTTATCCTCATGACATGTTTCGCTGTACGACAGCTTCTTCAGATGGTTTGTTACAAAATGAGGGTAAAATTACTATAATAAATGGTTGGTTCACAATTTATGGCAGGTAATAAAATAATTTAATTAAAACAGATTTAGTAATGGTGAATTATTTAAGTCTAATTGTTCATTTATTAAGGAATCTGAATTTTTCAATTTGTTTATTTCTAAAGATTCTAGGTAATTAAGGTATTTGGATATATATTACACAAATGGTGTTATAATAAACGATGTAGATGTGTATAACAAAACAGCCCATTTACATTTTTACACACACACATAGCGATGCCAAAAGCGAGCCGTATTTTCTGTGGGTAAAAATCTAGCGAAATCGGGGATGAAAGGAGTGCAAAGTCGGAATGGCTAAAATACGTCTTGCTTGTTCTGAAAGTCCATATTGGAGGGTTTTTGGAAGTGCTGATATCTAGTGGGGTAAAAATCTAGGTATAGAACTTTATTTGATCGTGCATATTTGCTTATATCACCCGCATATTATAACTTCAATCTCTCAAAAACCAAAAGTGAATTCAACTCATAACTTCGTCGTGAGTAAGTCCTCATCATTAACAATCTTTTAGCATACAATTTATATTCAAATTCAGGCTCTTTGTGCAAGTATATAATATTTCAAAGTTTGGGTTGAATTTGTGGTTATTTTCAATTAAATGCTTTGCGTAATTTGTGTTATTTTTTCTATTGATGTATGATGAATCATGTTCTTTTATTCTTTTTGAAAAACTTCTTCCTGTTTGACCTATATATGTTTTGAGCAATTTCCATAATTTAATTTGTATACTCCGGATCTATTGTCTCTATCTGTTTGAGTTTTGTTATTTTTTATAAATTTGCCAAGTGCGTTGGAGGTTTTAAGTGCTTGTTAATATTTAATTTTCTCAAGAATCTATTTAATTTAGTGCAGCATCTACCATTGTACGTTATTAACTTTATGTTTTATAAGGTTCTTTATTACTCGGAAAAACTGTACTAATGGCTTTTTTGTAAAGTTTTTTCTTGAGAATATTAACTGTTATGGTTGGTGAATAGTCATTATCTACTGCTAATTGTTTTATAGCCATTAGTACAGTTTTTCCGAGTAATAAAGAACCTTATAAAAACGTAAAGTCAATAACGTACTATGGTAAATGCAGCACTAAGTTAAATAGATTCTTGAGAAAATTAAATATTAACACAGCATTTATAACATCCAACACACTTGGCAAATTTATAAAAAATAACAAAACTGAAACAGATAGAGACAATAGATCCGGAGTATACAAATTAAATTGTGGAAATTGCTCAAAAACATAAATAGGTCGAACAGGAAGAAGTTTTTCAAAAAGAATAAAAGAACATGCTTCATCAATAGAAAGAATAACTCAAATTACGCAAATCATTTAATTGAAAATAACCACCAATTCAACCCAAACTTTGAAATATTACATACTTGCACAAAGAGCCTGAAACTTAATTACCTAGAATCTTTAGAAATAAACAAATTGAAAAATTCAGATTCCTTAATAAATGAACAATTAGACTTAAATAATTCACCATTACTAAATCTGTTTTAATTAAATTATTTTATTACCTGCCATAAATTGTGAACCAATCATTTATTATAGTAATTTTACCCTCATTTTGTAACAAACCATCTGAAGAAGCTGTCGTACCAAAACATGTCATCGTGTTAAAAATAAAAATTTAGTGGAAATTTAAGTAGTGTTTTACTTCTTGCAAAACTTCTAGTTTATGGATCTCCACCAAATATCGGCTGAATCAATCCAAGTGTTACTATTTGATATTAATATCGGCAGCTATTAGATTTATAATAATAGGTTTAACATTGCCCTAATTTATATATACATTATTAGAAAAACCCCTTGTGCTGAATACTCAAACAACTTTTTTTCGTATTTCGATTACATTTTAAATTAGTATCTTTCGCTTTACTATTGATTAAGGATTAAACCTATCTAACCGCCCACGTAAACATCTAATGAGAATTCGCTTCTCCAAACAAAATGGCGCATGTGTTAACAAAATGGCAGAAATCAATATGCGCTTTGTTTTGTAGTTCGTGATCCTGTTGTTAGCTGGTACATAATGAGAAATAATATGAGGTACGGCATTTTATTAGCGAGATTAAAGAGATTGTTTATGCTATTTCTAGTGGAGAATAATTAGTACTTAACTAATTACCATTATGTTTTTTTTCAAATATTTGAGCTGATATTAATTAGATAATACAAATAGTTGTTAAATATTCATTCAGAGACAAAATTTGTTATTGATTGCTTGTTACATGCATAATCTACATATAAAATGACGCAAAACATCAAATTTAGAGAAAATGAGAAAGAAAATAAATATATTTATTGTCCAAAGGTTTCAAAGCGCTGAAAAATTTTAAATTAAAACTACAAATATAATTGATTATAATCGTAAAATAAATGCCTGCTTTTACAGAAAGATGTTATCTACATAATCAATTTTAAAAATAATTATATCATCTTACTGTTATCAAAATCACCACCTTTGTTTTTTCCTCAAAATTATTCGACATCATATGTATTAATTTATTAAAATATTCGCTGTCTTCATTCATATTTTAGGTATTTCGAAAGCTAGGCAAAGATTGAGAGGCAACTTTTTTTAAATCTCCTCCCTAACTCATCTCATTGATAGGAAAGAGATGATCATTGCATTATATCAATTAGTTTTTCTCTGTTTTTTTTTTCTGGAAGATGCCCTTGACGTAATTTGGAAAAGTTTGTATTAGTCGTTATCTTATCGAAAAATATATTTTGCGGTCATATCTGTTTATGTGATACTGCATTTTCGTACACGATTTTCAAGTATTTTGCTTTATTTACGTTTCCGTCAGTTTTCAGGTAACAAACTGGCATACTGCTACCAAAACATCTCCAAACAATAACGTTGCCACCTCTGTACTTAACAGTTGGTACAATGCAAACTTCCAAAGTTCTACTAGATCCAAAGATTTAGAATTTCAGTTAATTCTTCTATAGGACCGGCTATATCGTCCATTTTTCATGCGTTTTTTTGTTCCATTCTGTTTTGCGGGCATCTAATTATTAATTTCGATTTCGTGATAGCTATACTTCCTCTTAGGCCTGGAGACTACAATCGCCTCTTAATAGTCAAGACTGGTTCCTCTGTACTTAACAGTTGGTACAATGCAAACTTTCAAAGTTCTACTAGATCCAAAGATTTAGAATTTCAGTTAATTCTTCTACAGGACCGGCTATATCGTCCATTTTTCATGCATTTTTTTGTTCCATTCTGTTTTGCTGGCATCTAATTATTAATTTCGATTTCGTGATAGCTATACTTCCTCTTAGGCCTGGAGACTACAATTGCCTCTTAATAGTCAAGACTGGCTCAACACGAGTTTTATTTAAAACAGCGGTAATTTGAGGACCAGTTGAACAGCGATTTTGTTTAGACGTTACTGTGATAAACTAACCTTCATATTGTGACTGTTATTTAGGTAGATCAAATCTCTTTCTGATATTCTTGGTACTTGTTTTTATAAAGGATGAAATTTACGCCCTTCTTTGAAATACCGAGTTTTTAGTGATTAGTCCGAACATCGATGTTTGCCGGCTGGGTGGTAATTATGAGTTCCGGCGCTATGCTGATTGTTGCCTTCTCGATGTTTTGGTTATTCCTTTGTTTAGCTATAGCTATCTAGCATGTAGTGGAGATATAGTGGAGATATTCACTTATTTAGCTGTCCATTATTTTCGATTTCCAAGGCTTCTCTGACTATGCGCGTTTTATAATATGAAATCGTGGCTATTTGTCTAGATCTCTCAAAATTGATGTTGTGACCAGTTTCATGTTGGTGCTGAAAAAGAGCTGATGTTTGTTTGTTTTTGATACTTATTTTATGTTCTTGGATCCGGATGGAGATTCTTCTGTGAATTCAAGTCAATGTCCAAAGTTGTATGGCCTACCAAAGATACACAAGCCCAACGTCTCCCTTAGACCCACTGTTAACGCGGTCGCCTCATCTACACAAAACCTAGAAAAACATCTGTCAAAGATCATGCAACCAACCGTTGAAAGTGCTGATTCATACATCAAAAACTCCAAACACCTCACGAACATAATTGGAGTCATTCAACTAGAGGAAAATGACATTCTGGCAAGTCTAGATGTTGTTTCACTTCATCTCAGTATTCCAGTGAATGAAGCACTAGACAAAATAGCAATGAAACAGGATTTTCCAGCTCATGTTATAGAACTATCGGAACATTGTCTAAAAAATACCTACTTTGTCTTCAACAGTCCGGTATACAAACAAACACGTGGAACGCCTATGGGATCTTCCCTTTCACCGGTAATAGCGAATCTCTATATGATGTATTTTAAAACAGAGGTCCTTAAAATCCAACACTCAAACCCAAACTCTGAAAATGATATGTTGATGATATCTTTATAATTTGACTCCATAGACGAAATGAATTAGATAACTTCCTCACCTATTTAAATAGAATTCACCACCGGATATTGTTCATTTTAGAAGTAGAAGAAGAAAAAAGCCTCCCTTTCCTTGATGTGGTTATAACTCGGAAAAACAACGGTAAACTTCAATACTCAGTATACCGGAAGCCCACGCACGCCAACAGATATTTAAACGCTGGCTCACACCACCATCCATTCCAAATCCAGTCAGTAGCCAACACCCTCGTATCGAGATCATACCGACTCACGGAACCAGATAAGAGACAGCAAGAAAGTAGACAAATTACTAGGGCACTCAAGCAAAACGGATATAAAGACTAGTCTGTACGGAGAGCACTAGAAAGGCAGCGCCATCCACAGACAAGGACAGAAGAACGGGACCTCAACCAAGGCAGAGTCCTATTACCGTATGTGGAAGGAGTTACAGATAGGAGATAAGAAAACGCATCATAGGCACAGCATACAAACTCTGGCAGACATCCTGGGTAATCCCAAGGACAATAGAAAACTGTAACACATCATCCCATGCGGAGACTGCCACAAATTGTACATAGGACAAACAAACAGAAAAATCTCCACCCGGATCCAAGAACATAAAATAAGTATCAAAAACAAACAAACAACGTCAGCTCTTTTTCAGCACCATAATGATACTGGTCACAACATCAATTTTGAGGGATCTAAACAAATAGCCTCGATTTCTTATTATAAAACACGTATAGTCAGAGAAGACTTGGAAATCGAAAATAATGGACAGGTAAATAAGCGAGATGATGCGCTGAATATCTCCACTACATGGAACGGTCTACTAGCTAAATCCAGGAATAACCAAAACATTAAGAAGGCAACAGTCAGCATAGCGCCGGAACCTGTAATTACCACCCAGCCGGCAAACACCGATGTCCGGACGAACATCGGTGTTTGCGTAGACGCCGACCTATAAAAGACGGTGACCGCATGTCGGTTTCTTAGTTAGTTTCGAGCGGCAGCAGCAGAAAGATCATAGTATCGAGTGGCAGCAGCAGCGGGAACACTTGAAAATGCCACGCGAGATTTTGGCGAAACGTCGTGCAAATTCATTATTAGACGAACGGATTGAAACCCGGAATTTTAATGTATTACATTCCACCATCCGTGAAAACCTCTATTGTAACATATTCCTAGAAATTTTGTCTACAATTCCTTAAAAAATACTAACACTATATCACTAGCTAACTATTCACCGACAGTTATTGATAGTTATCGATATGTAGATAGTTATCCATGTATTAATAGACCTCACTTATTTTGACCCCTGATCAACAATACAAGAAGATGGTAAATTTTTTTTTAGAAGAAATATTTATTTGGCAGCATTGGTATAACAACTAAAAACGAAACGAAAAGAATCGTATTTTTAGAAGTTACCAAAAGTGTTCTTCGTATTTGCTGAACTATCCCAAGACGCGTTTCGCCGTATCACGGCTCATCAGCTGGGCTAGGTTCAGCAAATACGAGAACACATTGTTAGTCCTTTATCCAGACAACTAACGGAAAACTATAATAAATAGATGCTGCACTTTGTCGGTGACTTACTAAGCCTATTCAAGCCCAGCTGATGAGCTGTGATACGGCGAAACGCGTCTTGGGATGGTTCAGCAAATATGAAGAACAGTTTTGGTAACTTCTAAAAATACGATTCTTTTCGTTTCGTTTTTAGTTGTTATACCAATGCTGCCATCTATGCCTTCGAGCAGTAAGCTCGAGAAAGGTGCGTTTCTGCAATAAGTGCCAGCCGTGCTGTGCCGCTCTGCTTGAATAGGCTTAGTAAGTCATCGACAGAGTGCAGTATAAGCATCTATTTGTTATAGTTTTTATTAAATATTTATTTTTTTGGAAGTCACCTTCACGCTGGTAATCAATTTTTGAATAATAATTATCGGTATATTGATAGTAAAGAATAGTTTTTGATATATCAATAGGTTTCAATATATCTATAGCTATCGACAGGTATTGATATATCGATAAATGTCGATATACCGATAACTATGGATACACCAATAACTATCGATAATTCGATAACTATCAATATATCGATAAGTTTAAATTATCGATTCTGAAGATCAGTGTTTTAAACGCACTAACATACTATACTAACTACAACAACCAACAAGTTTCTATCTAGAGCTGCAAGGTTTGACACCTATTAATAATCACACCCTTAAAAATACTGTTTAAGTCTTATTGTAGTTTTTTCCGACGCAGTGTAAAGCGATACAAAATATAACTTTTATTCACTTCGATACAGAATGGCCGCTTCAATAAGTAAAACGTTCTTCTTTGCTTTCACATCCTTTTTGACGATTGGCTCTTTCGTTTGGAAGCAATCGTTGCTAATCACATATTGTGCGATGGTGTGCACGGTGATCTAAACGGTACTACTACTTTAAAGCCATTGCATTTGCATTAAGTTTTAAACATTTATTTGGATAGTTTATTAATATTTTGATGAAAACATTGATTTAAAGAGTTTTTAAAACAGTGTTTCTTTACAATTCCTATAAGAAAAAAATATTTTGTGCCAATGGTCTTATTTGGCAACACTTTTTATTGTTTTTTACTTGAAAATTCGATTATTTTATCTTTCAATAAATTACCATGTTAATAAATAAAAATTAAATTTTGGCCAACAGTGTGCATAAACATCTCACAAGGGCTGGTAAATGGAGCTTGTACAAAATTTTCAAAATGTCTGAAATGAGAAAAAAAGTAGTGAATGTTTATTTACTTAAACCAATGAATCACTTGTTTAAATGTAATAAACGATTTTCATAACATCCTTTATATATATATATATATATATATATATATATATATATATATATATATGTACATATATATATATATATATATATATATATATATGTATATATATATATATATATATATATATATATATATATATATATATATATATATATATATATATATATATATATATATATATATATATATATATATATATATATATATATATAAATGATGGATTGAAAAGTTCCCGGCCTAGTCAAAAAACCAAAATAAAATACGTACAAAAATATTTTTATTTTTCCCTCTATGCATTTCTTCCACCTGCTTTCCAAAGCTTCCACACCTATTTCAAAAAAGGATTCCTCAAGGTCCTCCAAATACTGATTAACTGCAGCTTCGACTTCTTCATTTGATAAAAATTTCTGGCCACCGAGGGTTTTTTTTTTAGGTTTGCAAACAGATGAAAGTCCGAAGGTGCCAAATCAAGAGAATAAGCCGGGTGGGGCAGCAATTCGAAACCACAATCACGAATTTGAGCCATTTTCTTTCTCAGTAATCCTGGGCGTTTCTCTTTAATTTTTTGACGTAAACGTGCAAAAGGGTGCACTAGTAAGTCGAGTTTATTGTTTCTCCTTTCGGAAGGTATTTCACCATAATAATATCTTTAGCATCTCAAAAAACTGACGCCATCACTTTTCCAGCCGACAGAATTGTCTTCGCTTTCCTTGAGGTTGGTTCACCAGATTTTTTCCACTTCTTGGATTGTTGTTTTGATTTTGGTGTATAGTCGCGAACCCAGGTTTCTTCTGTTGTCACAAACATGTTAAGAAAATCTTGCGGATCAGCCTCAAACATCTCCAAACAGTCGCGGACACCTTAGAAAATCCTAGTTCGTTGGCAATGATGTTTTATGTGTGTGTGCAACTTCAAATACTTTTTTTACTGCACTTATTTAAAGCAATAAAATGGAGGAAAAAGGAAGTTTATACGAAAAATAAATTGCTTTTTTAATATGTGGCCGATTAGTGGACTACGATAATTTATAAAATCCATATTTTGCAAAATACACATTTGGAAAAAAAGTCCCGATATGTAGTACGTATCGACTAATTTCACTTATAAAATGAAGACTTTTCTTCCTCAAATTCGTACGGTTATTGACCCATATATTACATGTAGGTAAAATGACATAAAATTGTTTCTCATTACGAACTTTCGCACAATAAATAAAATTAGTAACTTTACTAGTGTATACAGTAGTATTTATTATCTTTGACCCGAAGTTCGGAAGAGGTTTTGTGAAGTAATGAGTGTCAAATATTCTTTGATATTTTAGTTAATTTTTAATAGAAAATGCAGTAATCCTACAAGTGTAAAAATATCTTCTCAAATTTAGTTCTTTCATAAGCAAAAACATTATTGAACCTATTTTAGATTATCGTCAAAATTCACAAGAATAATTTATTGATAAAAAGTAAAATTACGAGAGAACACACATTCTACTTGTTAGTTATCGGCTACAAAAATATTGGAGTTGTTTTAATTTAAAATGTATATATTTTTCAGTACTTATTTAGTGTATTGGACAAACACATTTTATTTTTCCTATCTTTATTTTTTAACAAATACCACTTATTTATGCGCCTTATCCTCCACGTTCCGTTCCGCTTAAGGGGGGCTGGGGGTATCAGCGCAGTGCCTCCCCATCCCCCCTTGGTTAAACAACTCCTCTAAAGTACCCTTTTTTGTCCAGGTTAAAGAAGAATAGGCACTGTGCTGACACCCTTGAGGATCAATCAGCAGCCTCCCTTGGGATCGGACTAAGACGAAGTCAATTCTAAAGCAAGCCCAGTGAAAAAAAAAACGTGAATAGTGAAAATCTAGTGTAAGTGAAACAAAGTGGAATTTGGAGAAGGAGCAAGAGAACATATATTGGAAAATTAGGTAGAAAATTAAAACGAATACCCCAAAGTTTACAAGAACAAAATATATAAAAATATTGAGAAGTAATTATGAAACCGCTGGCATACAGTAAACGAATATTTATCAATGAAGGCCATAACTTGACCTGTGTATCGCCTTAAGAAATTAACTTAATTTCAATCTCTTGGAAGGTGAATAGTATTTCACCAAGATGGCGCCGATAATACCAATAATAAATATGGATGTAAACGAACTCAAGGAGGTGGTATGGGCGAAACTTCAAGAGCCCAAATCCCAGAGGAAGCTAGTACTGGTTATAGTGTCAATTGCACTTCTGCTAGATAATATGTTGTATATGGTTATTGTGCCGATTATTCCGGATTATTTAAGGTAAGGTTTATTATATGTTTGGGTACATAGACATAGAGGATGGACTGAGCATTAACTTCATAAAATTGACCACTCTCTAGAAAGAGACGAAGCGATTGTGCGGCCAATACCTGTCTCTTTTCTGTAGGCCTGTAATAAACAAGGCGCTGTACCCCGAGACGGAATTCAAGGCGAGAAAAGCCCCATACCCGATTTTAGTTCAAATAGAACACTTAGAAATATTATTTTTAAGAGCGCCGTAACTTAGCGGCATTCTAAAAAGAGACAGCTACTGGCCACTTATACGCTTTGTCTCTCTCACACTTTTGGGTCCATATTTACTTCACATCGGGATACGGAATACTCAGTCCATCCTCTATATCTATGTTTGGGTAGCATTAAGATGTAGAGTCATGGCCAAATAAAACTTATAGCTAGGGCACATTCTATTAACATTCTGAAATAATACTCGGACTTTTGTTAAAATGGTTCTAAAGGACGGATGGCAGCTGACCTTGTGATTTCAGCAAGCGGCACCAGTCTCAGTGAAGAGATTCTGGTGTTTGTTAAAGACGATGTATTAATTGGTTTTTAAATAGGATCTAGATAAAACAATATTGAGAGATAATTTAATCATATTACTTTGTTTGGCAAGTATTGTATTTGTAAAAAAATCACATTTCGAGATTTCAGCATTTATTCTCATTTCAGGGTCCGTTGGTCCTAATAAACATAATTCCGTTGTTCTATCTAAAACGAGATATAGATTTCAAATTGTTTACAAATATAATAATAAAAGTATGAATAGAGCTTATAGTATTTCAGAAATATTACTTTAGAAGGAGTGAGGGTGGTGGCGGTCGGTAAATATTGTATAATTTCAATATTTTTATGAGAATTACAGACAGACAATTTACTCGATCATCAGATTGGCGAAAATTAGGGATTATGTTTCTTGTGATGTAGGGTCCCCGAACCATGAAGAAATACAAAAACCTCGGAGATTTTAAGAATACTAGAACAGTTTTTAAATTCCTCGATTCTAAGAACCCTAAAAAGGACATATAGTACGATTTATATTAAACAACTTCTTTAATCTCCTTTCTTTGTTCGTTAACCCCTTATATGTTTGATCACAAATAATTGAAAATAACGAAAAACTGACACAATTTTCAGATTACTCTACTCCAAGAATCCTGCAAAGGATATATAATACACTATCTGTGAAACTCTTTTATCATGCTACCTCACTCTTTGATGCTGAGTTTGATGATTCTAAATAATTATGCTTAAAATGTTATTTTATCAACCAAAAACTAAGAAAAATAATCGTAGTGATATTTAATATATACAAAATTATTAATCCCTTTTCTCCGAAAGTATATTGCTCGAAAATTATAGGTTCCATTCCTACTGCAAGTATTATATGTGCGCCAAATTTTAAATAGATATATAGACACATGGACCGAAAGGGAGGACTATTTTTTTTAACGCTTAAACGTGAAGAAATACAAAAATCTAGGAGAGTATTTCTCACAGAGACAATACTTCCCTTGAGCAAGAGAAGAAGAAATGATATTATTTTTTTTAGTTGCCATTTATTGAACAATTATTTTCTCGTCGTATTAGGATATGTAGTTTTTGAGTGTTTTAATAGCATATATTGCCATTGTCTTGTTTGCAACGACAGTAGTTCTGTACGGGACACTTCTGGGATCACTTCGGTGTCCGTCTGTCTGTCAGACCCGACGAGGCATGCTGTCGACGAAATTTTCTGCATTTTCAGCAAATTTTTCGAATCTCGCCAGACAACAACGAAACAGTCAAAGTCCTCTGAGCTTTCTCTTTACATCGGGCTAAACGTTTTCAATAGGGTTGGCGTCCGGCGATTGTGAGGGTCACTCTAGTATCTTATCGTGGGCTCAAGCGAGCCGCTTCGCGAAGAGATTTTCGCTCAGCAAAAGTTTCTCCAACGTGCTTCGGAATTTGTCATTAGGAGTACGAAGATGTTGTCGTGGAATGATCTCATGGGGTGCATTCATTTTTCTTTCGATTTTCTTAATTTTGCCGCTCCTTGGCGCAACGTCAATTTCGAATCCCGTGAAAACAAAGACAAGCAAAAATTTGCTATAAGCAAATGCTTATATATTTTATTACAGGGGTTAAGAACTTAAAATTATTAGATATTTATAATTTAAAGTTTCTTTAAATAATTTAAGGGCGCTGGCTACTTCTTCGGCTAAAGGAAGAATCGTATTCGTGAAAAATCACCCTTTGATACTTTGACATTTCTTCAGAGCCGCAATTACAAAAAAAAAACATAATTTCCATCTGTCTGTCGAATTATTGCCATGATAACTTTAGAACGGAGAAATATATCAATGTAGTATACATATACTGTTTGAAGAAGGAAACGAACATACAGTTTTAGGCGACACCGCTCGAAGGAAAGGAATGAGGGCCGATAGCTTTTACAGAGCTTCTCTAATATTATAGGAGTTTTTTAGTTGAAAGAATAAACAACTATAGTACATAATTATGTACAGTAAAATATACAAAGGTGAAGAAGAGTGTTAGAGGCAAAAGATTAAAATATATTATTTTATGGGTGCTTTTCGGAAAAAAAAAACAATACGCAGAGAGGCGTGTTTACCAAAAAGATCAAAAGAAATAATAGTTTCCTTGGGTCGCTTTCCTGGTCGCAGTTCAAAAAAAGTCAGATTTTGGGCGTAATTGTTTTCAGCTGTAAAGTGTAACAGGTTGTATCTCCAGCTTTATCTACCTAATTATAAATAACCGGGCAAGTGCAAGTTGGTTAGTGTTGCGTTTAAAATAAAATTTTTTGTTACGGAGGTATAAAATGATCAGTGACTTCACAAAACACACCTCAAATGAGTTTTCAACAAAGTTTTGTTCCGATCTTTACTGAAAACTGATGACCTTGAAGTTTTTGTTTTTTTTATATACCAGATAAATTATTAAAGGTAATGCACTCGTGATAATTTTCGTTCCCATCCTGTGGAGAATATTCCAGATTTTTTTCAAAATTTTTTGATCAGTACTTTTTGAGATAAGAGTAGCGAAATTTCGCGATTTTTTAAAAATAATGCAAAGAAAAGTGTGCGCAAGTATTACATTATATATATATATATATATATATATATATATATATATATATATATATATATATATATAACTCGTGTTTTTACAAGCTTTCATTTGACACCCTACTCGATAACTTCGTAATCTTCTTTTTCTTTTCCGATTTCACCCCCCAAAACTAACCCCTTAAGTCAACATTTTTATTCAAAATTACACGGCTCTGATGAAGCCATCAATTCCTACATTAGTACCAAATTTCAACTTTCTATATCAAGTAGTTTCGGAGGAAATCGGGCGTGACAGAGAGATCCGACAGATAGACGAACAGACAACGAAGTGATATTATAAGTATTCCGTACGGAACACTAAAAACATACTCGTCTATCCATTCGGCATAAGCCACTTACTGATTGTGAAACTTTTAGGACTCATCAAACCTCATAATTGCTAAAATATAACACGTAGGCTGAAAAGTTTTTGGTCTAACACATAGATGTCGCCCTTTTCAAAATCCATATGGTTTTTAGGAAGTACCAACCTTCAAACGATACGTGTCAAAATTTCATGACATTTCGACGATTAATTTACAAGTTACAGTGGTTTTAGTGACGCTACTTTTAATATTTTCAAAACAATGGAAAAAATCGAATTTCGTGTATCGGTTAAACATTGTTTTTTTTATGGGAAAAATACCTTTCAAGCAAAGCGATGGCTTGATAAGTGTTACGGGGACTCTGTCCTCGGAAAATCACTCATCATTTACTGATATGCTATTTTTAAACGCGATCGTACAGATACAAATGATGCTGAACGCTCTGGACGCCCAAATGAGGTGGTTACACCGGAAAACATAAAACAAATCAACAAAATTGTTTTGGATGACCGTAAAGTGAAATTGTGTGAGATAGCTGACATCCTGTAGATATCAAAAGAACGTGTTAGTCATATTTTGCATGAACATTTGGGCATGAGACAGCTCTGTTCGAAATGGGTACCGAGTTTTAAGAGCAATAAAAAGGATTTTTTAATACGATATTTGACAAATACACCACTACACACCGGAATCAAATCGGCAGTGAGCTGAGTGGACAGCAGCCAGTGAAAGCTGCCTGAAGCGACTTAAGACACAACAGTCGGCTGGGAAGGTTTTGGCCTCTGTATTTTGGGATACGCATGGAATAATTTTCATCGACTATGCTGAGAAGGGAAAAACCATCAATAGCGAATATTAGATAAAGTTATTGGTGCGTTTAAAGGCAGAAATCCCAAAGAAATGGCCCCAAATGAACAAGAAAAAATTGTTCTTTCATCAAGACAATGTACCTTGTCTACTGAGCATACCAAGCCTTTTATTTTGGATTACACGACGCAGTTTATTTAAGATCGCACAATATGTCTCAGCATTTACTATGTCCCCGCGAGGCAAAAAATCCACAAGTAATACTCCCAGCCTATCCCAAAACACAGTGAACATCATTTTTCAGGCTGAAATTGTCTGCTTGAGCTTCACTTTCTTAAGTGATGTTGAATGCGTTCATTTCATAGACTATTGTTTTGATTCCGGTGTAACGCAAGTAATCCAGGCTTCGCCACTTCACCATTTGGCTTAAAAATTGATCACCTTCAGCACTATACCTCTCGAGGAAAGTCACAACACCATACTGTACTTTAATTTCATAGGAAACACTTCTTGAAATTAAAAGAAACACATTAGATAATGATGAAATCGCAAACCGTCTGTTTTCTCGAACTTTTTCATCAACTTTTCGTACCAGGTTATCATTAATGACGGACAATCGCCCACTTCGCCCCTCATTGTGCATATTTGTATGGCCATCTTTAAATGCTCTAACCCACTTACTACTATTCCATTGCTCTTAGCGTTTCCGCCATACACTTCTTTAATCTACCTGTGAATTTCGGCCGCGTTCACGTTTCTGCGTTCGCCGGATTTTCAGTGATGTGAGGCATTTTCAACACTCTCAAATAAACAAAAGCTTGGACGAATGGTTCCGTAATGGCGCCTGTGGCTAGCCAATAGATGCACATGCGCAGCAACTGTTGCTGCGCTAGTGCATCAAATTAAAAGTCTATATCTTTTTTCGTTCTGATGTTATCGTGCCAACAGGCAAACAGGCGACTATTTCTTTTGTGAGCTTGGATCCACTTAATATGAATCATTTTGAAATATGATTTTTTCACGAATATTTCCATTTAGTAAAACTAGATCACGGTCAAATTATATTTTAAACATACTTTTTATTTTTTAGGTATATAGGAGCCTATGAAGATGATACCCTTCCGGGAAACGCCACTCTGCCCCCCGGGACCCCCTTCAAGCACGACCACCACGGCCAGGACTCGGCCACCGGCATCCTCTTCGCTTCCAAGGTAAGTGTTACAATAGTAATCTTAAAGCCGGGAGGTCAATGCGTTACTAGTTATGAAGTACTCGTTGTCCTATGTTTGGACTTTCTATCAAATTAATCCTTTCCTTTAATCGTTCGCTTACTGTGGAAGCAAAAACCTAAAAAAAAATATACTTCTCCCAACGACTTTCTTACGAATTTTCTTCCCTTGGATGCTTCGTTTCAGAGCTTTGGCGCTTGGTGTCTGGATCATATTGAACAAACCACATTTCATCGCCCGTTACAATGGAATACATGAAGCTTTTGTCTTTTTTTGACTCTTTAGTCAGGTCTTTACAATGTTGAATTCGAATCAATTTTTGGTCATCCATCAATTTGTGTTGCACAAACCGCGCGCAAATCTTTTTAAGCCCCACATGCTCTGTTAAAATGCGATGGATTGAAGCTTTGGACACATTTAATTCCATTCCCATGTATCGCAACGAAGATTTTGACTCTGTTTTGATGAATTCACTGACAATTTCGATGTTCTTTTAGGTTATCACGGCTTTTGGTTTACCTGTATGTTCATCGTCCTTTAGATCTTCACGATCTTCTTTAAAATGTTTACTCTGCTACGGGATAGACGATCATCACAGTAAACATGTTTCATCAACTGATATTCGGTAAATGTTTTACCAAGTTTTACACAAAACTTAAAATTTGCTTTTTGTTCAAGGCTCATTTTTCGCCCGACAGCGAAAGCTAACACGCTGTCACTTTAGGCGCAATGTCTCAGCTTCTCGTGTAATTGTCACGAAAATTAAACATAACGTCAGTGAAAGATGTGTTTTCCACGTATAATATATCCAATAGGTAGCGCCACTAATGTTGGCTATTTTGGGAAAGTCCTGTCTGCTTTGAGACACACCGTGTATATACATCCAGTGGCGAACAAAAGTATGGAAATATTTAAATTCCCATCTCTAGTCTTAACATTTAAACGGTTTACAATTACAATATTTATTTATTAATCGTTTGAAGACTAAAACAATTATTGTTTATTAGAAATGTGATTAGTTTTTAACGTAACAAAATTATGCACAAACAAAAGTATGGAAACATTTTTGTTATAAAATAAAAATTTTTAATATTTAGTGGATTGATTTGATTTGATTATGTTAGTTTGGCGCGTCGATATCGAGGATCATTTGGCGCCATAAGTGGGATGTTTAAATCTTAGAAAATAATTGTGTTTCTTTGAAGAATTTGATCAAACTGGAGATATTTGTAACATTTGGAATCCATATTTGATCGAGAGGTTTTAATAGATCTAATCTTGTCTTAATGTCTAAATATTCATTTGAAGTTAAAATATGGTTAATAGTTAGAGTATTGTCGCAGTTTGGACATCTGGGTGGCGGATCACCTTTCAACAAATAAGAATGAGGGAGGAAGGTGTGTCCGATAGCTACCCTTCTCCATACTGTATTCTCTCTACGTGACAAAGCATCGAGCTGAAGAGGCGGAAAAACTAGAGGTTTAACCCCCCACAACTTGCACGAATCCTCCCGCAGGTCCCACTCCAGCTGAAATAGATTATCAAAAGTCTGTTTGAAAAAGTTTTTTAGATCTTTTGGAGTGAGGATTGTGTTAATTGGACTGGAATATCCTTTTGCGTTAATCACTGCTTGACATCTTCTGCCCATAGAATCAATAAACCTAGCACAAAAATCGGGTGATATTTTTTCTCATTCTTATTTTAATGCGATCCAAGGTTCCTCCCGGTTTTTTATATGTCTTTTCCTAATTTGTTTATCCAGATAGTGTCAAAGATTCTCTATCGGATTCAAATCAGGTGATTGTGAAGGCCACCGCATCACCCGAATTCTTTGTTCAGAAAACCAATTCTTGGCCAAGCGAGATGTGTGTTTGGCTCATTGTCTTGCCAAGAAAACTGCTGTTAATAAAGAACTAAGGCAGGAATATCAGGGTGTATTGATGTCAGACATGACTATTAGGCGTCGTCTGTTATCTGAAAATCTTCATGGTAGGCGTGCTGTTAAAAAGCCATTCCTTACAAAGCGTCACAGAAAAGAGAGATTGAAATTTTCTAAGGAAGATAAAGACTGGAGCCAAAATCAGTGGTCTCTAGTAATCTTTAGTGATGAAAGTAGGTTCAATCTCTTTGGAAGTGATTCTACTGGTTATGTAAGAAGACCAGTTGATCTAAAATATGACCCAAAGTACCTTGTACCTACTGTCAAACATAGCGATGGAAATATCATGGTATGGGGTTGTTTTCGGCAGTCTGGTACGGGGCCATTGGCAAAGATAAATGGCAGAATGGATGCTCAAATGTATCTTGAGATTTGCCACTATCATGGATTTTTCAACAAGACAATGACCCAAAACACACATCTCGCTTGGCCAAGAATTGGTTTCCTGAACAAAGGATTCGGGTGATGCGCAGGCCTTTACAATCACCTGATTTGAATCCGATAGAGAATATTTGGCACTATCTGGATAAACAAATTAAGAAAAGAAATATAAAAACCGGGACGAACTTTGGATCGCATTAAAACAGGAATGGGAAAAAATACCACCCGATTTTTGTGCTAGGCTTATTGACTCTATGGGCAGAAGATGTCAAGCAGTGATTAAAGCAAAAGGATATCCCACTAAATATTAAATATTTTCAACATCTTAGTCAACTTAGTGGAATTTTTATTTTATAACAAAAATGTGTCCATACTTTTGTTCGTGCATAATTTTGTTACGCTGTTCTAATAAACAATAACTGTTTTATTCTTCGAAGTGTTTGTTAGCATGTACACGATTAATAAATAAATACTGTAATTGTAAATCGTTTAAATGTTAAGACTAGAGATGGCAATTTAAATGTTTCCATACATTAAATAAATAAATAAATAAATAACTTTTATTTCATGAGACCTGATACAAGGTATGGAAAAAGTCAAGTCAAGTCACAAAATGTATACATCCTGTGAAAATAAGGATCTAAAAAGCTTTACAGTTGCACGTACTGTAGCTTACATATAGATATTTATAATATAAAGTGCCAAAAAGTTACAATTACACGTACTTTAGCTTACATACAAACATTTATAATATAAACTCCTCAATCAGAAAAAAATCCTGAGTGCTATAAGGGATATTCTCAATTAGCAATCTTGATATTAGTTTCTTATACATACTTAAATTTAAAGATTTAATACTAGTCGGCAGACTATTAAAAAGCTTTATGCCTCTGTAATAGGGACTCCTTTCAAATAGAGATAGTGTGTGTTCTGGTATAACTAAATTTTTGTTATATCTTGTATCGTAATTATGCATGTCAGCCATGGCTACAAATTTATTCAAATTACTCTTAACATAAATCAGAACCTCCAGTATGTACACAGCAGGTAGAGTGAGTATAGCAAATTTTTTGAAAAGTTCACGGCATGAATGTCTTGATCTGACACCTGCAATATTTCGAACTGCTCTTTTTTGCATTCTAAATAGTCTGACCATATTAGGGGAAGCACCCCAAAATATTAGGCCATATTTCAATCGAGACACAAAATGTGCATAGTAATAAGACATTATTGTATTAAAGTTAACGACACTTTTTAATCGAAAAATAGCAAAACACACCGATTAAAACCTTTTGCATAATTCGTTTATATGACATCCCCAATTTAAACTGTTGTCTATATAGACACCTAACAATTTAGTCTCTGTTACCTGAGCAATAGAATGTCCGGTTACGTCAGTCTTAATCAGAGAACTTTCAACAAATTCGGATGCCCTAGGCACAAAATTTATAAAAACAGTCATTTCAGCATTAGCATATTAGTTTTGAACCACTGTTCAAAAACTCTTAACATATTCTGCAGTTTATCTAGAGCCAAAGCAGTGGTGTTGTCACAGCATACATAACTGTTATCGTCTGCAAACATGGTTAAATTACTTTGGTCATTAACGATATTTGATAAATCGTTTACAAAAATTTAAAAAAGCAGCGGTCCGAGAATGGACCCCTGTGGGACACCCGTAGAGACTTTCATTCCATTCGACCTCACTGCATCAATATCCACAACTTGATCTCTACCTTTTAGATATGACTGTAACCAGTCACTTACATTACTTCTTAGTCCATATCTGTCCATCTTTGATATTAATAGATTATCATTGATCAAATCAAAAGCCTTACTTAGGTCCATGAAAAGTCCAAAGGACTTTTTACTATTATCCAGCAGCTCATAAAGCTTTTCAACAAACTGCAGTATTGCAGAAGATGCATTCCTGCCCTTCCTAAATCCATGTCGACAATCGGTAAGAATTCGAAATACTGTTAGGAAATTACTTATTTGTTCAAAAACAACCCTTTCCAGTACCTTAGAAATTGAACTTAATAAAGATATAGGCCGATAATTTTCACACAACATACTATCGCCTTTTTTAAATAAAGGTATTATTCTAGCAGTTTTAAACACATCTGGAAATGTTGCACCTTCCAGAGATATGTTTATTAAGTACGAAAGTGGTTTGACTATAAAGTCAGTAATGGACTTTAATACATTAGAAATCTCGTCAATTCCAAATGAATTTGATTTTTTTAAAGATCTTATTATCCTTAATATATCTTGTTCTAGGACAGGTGAGGAAAACATGGTACTGTTATTTATTGGAAAATTCAAGTATGCATTATCAGCATTTCGATTTAACATAAATTTTTGAGGTGCGTTAACAAAATATTCATTGAAACCATTAGAAATTTGGAGTTTATCATTCGTTGTTTTACTATTAAATATCATACTAGAAATTCTATTCGTATTGTTGCAAGATAATGTGTCTGTGATAATATTCCAGACGGCTTTACTTTTATTAGTAGAGGCGGTATATGACTTATCATTATATATTTTTTTAGCAGTCCCTATAACATTCTTGTATATTTTTTATATACTCTACTAGCCGGACCCGCGGCTCCGCTCGCGTCGACTTGATTCACTACTATCGTCACTGCTTAGTCGTTATGTTACCCAACGTAATAAAATATCTCCCATTATTTCCCCTTATCTCCCAATATTTCCCCTTATCTCCCATTATCTCTACATAATTTCCATTATCTAATCTTATCTCCGCTCATCTCCCATTAATTCTCCTTATCTCCCACTATTTCTCCTTATCTCCCACTATTTCTCCTTATCTCCCATTATCTCAACTTTTTTCCCATTATCTAGGCTTATCTCGACGGATTTCGCAATATTTTTCCTTATCTCCCACTATTTCTCCTTATCTCCCATTATCGCACCATAACTCCCATTATCTAGACTTATCTCTGCTTATCTCCCATTATTTCTCCTTATCTCCCATTATTTATACTTATCTCCCATTATCTCACCTTATCTCCCATTATCGAGGCTTATCTCGACTTATCTCCCATTATTTCTCCTTATATCCCATTATCTCACCTTATCTACCATTATCTAGGCTTATATCGAATTATATAGAACATATGTATAAATTTATAAAAACACGTAAATCGGATAAGTGGTTCTCGAGTGATAAGCGCACTAACGGACAGACAGACAGACAGAGAGACGTTGCATTTTATATATATTATATTGTTTGCTACATGATATTGTTCCATATTTAATGCTTTAGGCAGTGTATTGCAAGAGAACGCGCTAGCGGCAAACTTTACTCCGACTTAATTCACTATTATCGTCACTGCTTATTCCTTATGTCACCTAACGTAATAAAATATATCCTATAATCTGGCAAGAGAACATACGTATGTTTAAAAAAAAGCACGTAAATCGGATAAATGATTCTCCAGTGATAAGTGCACTAACGGACAGACAGACAGACAGACAGACAGAGAGACGTTGCATTTTATATATATATTATAGATATTCTTTGCTCCATGATATTGTTCCATATTTAATGGTTTATCATATTTAAAAAAAAAAAACACATAAATCGGGTAAGTGGTTCTCCAGTGATAAGCGCACAAACGGACAAACAGACAGAGAGACGTTGCATTTTTATATATATTATAGATATCCTTTGTTACATGATATTGTTCCGTATTTAGATAGATAGATAGATAGATAGAGCATTTATTTGTTCCTAGCAACAGTACAGGTTACAATAAGTGCATAGCACTATGGAACATCGTTAAAATTTAAATAACATGAAAATCTAAAATTACTCAATCATATGCTTAGGTATTACAACACATTGTTAAAAATTAGACAAAATACAATTCAACGTTAAACAGATACTTTAGTATATACAAGCATCACAACAAAGTTATTAGTACAACAATGTTTATGTCTTATCCTATCTCATTCTTATCAGAAGCACTGAAGAATTCTCCAAGTGTGTAGAATGCTTTGCTCAACAAATAATTTGTGATATTTCTCTTTGCTTTAGCATAAGACATATTTCGAATTGCTAAAGGAAAACTATTATAGATATTTATCATTTGTACGTTTTTTTGTATATAGATAAAATTACATTTTTCAGTCACTAAGTTTGCCTTATGTCTGGTTGTATAAGTGTGACTGTGTACAGCTTTTTCAAACAGATCTTTATTTTTTTGTTTAAATGTAAAAGAATCTAATATATACATGCTAATAAGCGTCAAAATCCTATACTCAATAAATACTGATTTACAGCCTTCTCGATAGTTCATCTGAAATATGCTTCGTATGCATTTTTTTTTGAAGAACCATCAGTCTTTTGACTTCCGACGAATTACCCCAAAATACCAAACCATATCTCAGCCTGGACTGAACAAATGCATGATAGGCCGTTATGGCCGCATCAGTGCCAACATGCTGAGCCACCACTTTTAGAGAATAGAAGTATTTAGCTACGCTCAACGCTACAGCCCCAACATGCGCTCCCCAGTCCAGCCGCCTGTCAATCGTCAAGCCAAGAAAAGAAATGTTTTCTGAATTTTTAAATTCTTTGTTTTTATAATACAATGTAAGAGCCCGTTCAACACGATTTCCAAAAACAAGGCATTGAGTTTTTGATACCTTTAACAGCAGGTTGTGGGCTGAGAAATACATGTCAAGAGCGTCACAAGCCACCCTCACACTTTCCGTCATCCTTTCCGTGCCATCCTCTGTAAAAATCAATGTTGTATCATCTGCATACATTATAGTACATTGCTCAGTAACGTTACATAATTCATTTGTGTACATTATATATAGTAAGGGTCCAAGGATGGATCCCTATGGCACACCCCTGGCAACCTCAAGCATGTCAGTTTAGTGGTTTAGGCAGTGTATTACAAGAGAACGCGCTAGCGGCAAACTTTTTTCCGACTTGATTCACTATTATCGTCACTGCTTATTCCTTATGTTACGTAACTTAATAAAATATAATCTATAACATATCTATGTTTTAAAAAAAAAGCTCGTAAATCGGATAAGTCGTTCTCCAGTGATAAGCGCACTAACGAACGGACAGGCAGACAGACGGACAGAGAGACGTTGCATTTTATATATACTTTAGATATAGACTATTTTTATTATATAACCTGGCTAAAGAACATATGTATGAATTTAAAAAAAGACACGTAAATCGGATAAGTGGTTCTCACGTGATAAACTTACTAATGGACAGACAGACAGACAGAGAGATATTGCATTTTATATATATTATAGATTGTAGATATTCTCTGCTACATAATATTATTCCATATTTAATGGTTTAGGCTGTGTATTGCAAGGGAACGCGCTAGCGGCAAACTTTTTTCCGACTTCATTCACTGTTTTACGTCACTGCTCATTCCTTATACTACCTATCGTAATAAAATATAGCCTATAACCTGGCCAGAGAACATATGTATGTTTTAAAAAAAAAGTACGTAAATCGGATAAGTCGTTCTCCAGTGATAAGCGCACTAACGGACAGACAGAGAGAGACATAATGCCGAGGAATTTGCAAATGCAACATGACCAACAAATAAAGATCCCATGAATGCTATATTCCATGCCTTTCCTCCTACGTCTATAGTTTCTGAGCCTATACTCTACATCAGGTAGGCTTTAGGCAACGGTATTGATCGTTAAGACCTAAAGCCTACCTGATGAAGAGTATAGGCTCAGAAACTATAGTCGTAGGAGGAAAGGCATGGAATATAGCATTCATGGGATCTTTATTTGTTGGTCATGTTGCATTTGCAAATTCCTCGGCATTTTGTTGTAGTGACCAATCAAGTAAAAAAACCATATTTCGCAATTTTATTTCGGAATATCGATTTGAGACAGAGAGGCGTTGCATTTTATATATATTATAGATAATGGTTTTTGATTATAACACTATTTGAATCAACGATTTGTTCGCCACTGTATATAGAGGTCTGGATAAAACGTATTTTTAGTAATAGTATATTCTGTCCTTATTTTAGTTTTATTTAACGAGACTTTATAAACATTTATTAATTTCAAAGTCTATAATACATATATGTAGCTATAGAGGACTTTACCAAAAAAAAAAGTATATTTTTTTTCTTTTCAGGCCATAGTACAACTTATGATAAATCCGTTTTCCGGGGCCCTCATCGACCGCATAGGATACGACATTCCCATGATGATAGGACTATGCATCATGTTCCTTTCAACAGCAGTGTTCGCGTGCGGCAGGAGTTACGGGCTCCTCTTCTTCGCCAGAAGTCTACAGGTACGACGTACTAAATAACGTATCTTAATAATTGCATGACTGATTACCCTGGATTCGAGATAAAATTATATTAAATAAATGCACCGTAAAGTATGAAATAAAATGCAATAACTAATAGTTCCTTTTTTTTTCTAGAATTTTTTATTTTTTGATGATATGTTCGGGGCTATAATTCTATTTTTTTTTATTTCCGGCTGTTCTAGAAGGTCAAGTCTTACCCTTGTTTTCATTGTGGAGTAATTTTAGATTATTTAAATCTATCAAACAATTATATCTGATATAATGAGTTGACATGCCGCTATTTTCTGTGCAGTTTATGACTGATCTGTGTTCTTTCCGTTTATCACCTAAACATATATGATCAATATATGTTCTTCTTCTTAGGATACCGTTGCTATTCGAAGGTTAGCGATTCAATTGGCTATTATTGCGCGGGACACCGCAGCTTTAAAAATTTCCGTTGACCTCCGTCGAAGTCATCGGCGTACAACCTTCAGCCATGAATTCTGTCATCGATCGACGGACTTGTCCTCTTCAGTTTTGCCTTTGATCATCAGACGCAGAATCACATATCGCTCGCCTCGCATGATATGATCTGGGCATTGAAGATTTTTCTCCTTGATTGTCAGAAGGAGCTCTTTAATTTTTGCCATGTGCTCCAGAATTTCTACGTTAGTCTTACGCCCTGTCCAGGCAACACGGAGCATTCGCCTATAGGTGTACAGGGTAAGTCAACGACAGAGTAAAGTTCATTATCTCACATGTTTCGGGAATCACGAAAAAATGTTAAATACAGTAGTTTTAGGGAGTGTTAAGGTGCACACTTTAAAATTATTTTTGAGTATACAGGGTACTTCAAAAAAGTATGGTCGAGTTATGTTTTTTTAAATGGAACATCCTATTTTCTATTTCATTTTTAAATTCTACGTAAAATTTTGTAACTTTTTATTAATAGTGTTATATACCTAAAACTAGTAGTTTTTCTAATATTTCAATTTTTTTTTAAAAAATACTAGCTTTCAGTTTTGTAAAAAATTGCCAGTACCATAATTGGTACGAGCGTTTTATAGAGATGAAAAAAAAGACATATGTAAAGAAATTTGAATTAAATGCTCAGGATGTTTAAAATAAATTTATGCATTTCGACTATTCTAAATTGAAAAATCTCAAATTTTTTAAATGGCACACCCTGTATATTATTATTTTTTCTAATAGATTTTACAAAATCCTTCAACTTTTATTAAGTATGTCATATACCTATTTCTAATAATTTTCGATTTATTTTGAATTTTTCAATTTTTACCCTTGTTTTTAATACACTTACGCTATAACATCATAGTTGACAAAACAAAAAACGTAGGCATTGTCAAATTTTGACACGTCTATTAAGCAAGTAAAAATAGTTTAATTTGTTGTAGTAAGTGACGTATAAAGGTAATAGTTATGGATTTTCCTAAAAATGAATTAATTGATATGGTTTATATACTGGGCGAGGCGGGAAAAAATTGTCTTTTGGCAATAAGGCTTTACGAAGTGAAGTACCCTAATAGACTTATACCATATAGAAAATCTTTTTAGTGCTTAATGGAATGGTTTGATGGTAGTAGTAGCGTTGAGTATACGGAACGGAAAGTAGTAAACCAGAATGCTACCAATGAGGAAAAAGGAATGGAGATTTTACTTCATGTTGTAGATAATCCCCCGGTCAGTAGCCGTCAACTAGCTGACTTATCTGAGACATCCCAACCTACGGCTAATCGCACTACGAAAAAAGACAAGTATCATTCCTTTCATATGGAATTACTCCAAGAACTTCAAGACGGTCATTTTGAACGATGAGCAAAGTTTTGTACCACCATGAATGGAGCAATAGAGGCCGTTCCAAATTTTTTATCCAAAACAGTGTTTTCTGATGAAGCTACTTTTCACAGTAATGGAACAGTTACCAGCCATAACATGCATTATTATTCAATCCATTTTGGGTCAAGTTCAAAACCAAAACCATTGGTCGCTTTAATGTATGGTGTGGGATATTAAATTTTCGAATTATTGGTCCATATTTTTTCCGCGAACCGCTAACGGGCCCAGATATCTAAATTTTTTGCTAAACGAATTACCCCAGCTTCTTGAAGAAGTTGATAACTTTGAAAGGGAACAAATGTGGATTCAACAAGACGGAGCTCCTGCTCATTACCACTGGGAAGTTCGGGAATTTTTAAACGATCATTACCCACAAAAATGGGTCGGTAGGGATGGATTCATTCAGTGGCCCCCTCGATCCTTTAGACTTCTTTTTGTGGGGATACATTTAGACTTCTTTTTGTGGAGCTACATTAAAGATTGTGTTTATGTGAATCCCCCTACAGCACCAGTAGATATGGAAAATAGGATATGAGATGCGTGCAAGACAATAACGCCCTTTATGCTAAGGAAAGTGAAGGAAAGTATAGTAAAACGACTAAACATGTGTATTCAAGTAAACGGGCATATTTTTGTACATTTATTACGTCATAATAATTAATCACTAGATAAGTTAAACTATAATAAAATTATTATTAACTATTTGTTTATGTTTTCACAATAGCGTGTGTTAAAAACAAGGGTAAAAATTCAAAATAAATCGAAAACTATTAGAAATAGGTATATTACCTATTTAATAAAAGTTGGTGGGTTTTATAAAATCTATCAGAAAAAATAATAATATACAGGGTGTGCCATTTAAAAAATTTGAGATTTTTCAATTTCAAATAGTCGAAATGCATAAACTTATTTTGAACACCCTGTAGCATCTAACTCAAATATATTTACATATATCTTTTTGTTCATCTCCATAGAACGCTCGTTTCAGTTATGGGTATTCCACCTTTAGAATCAATTTTTAAACAAAACTGAAAAACTAATATGTTTTTTAAAAAAAATTGAAATATTAGAAAAACTATTAGGTTTAGTTATATAACAAAAGTTTACGCCGAATTTAAAATTAAATAGGATGGTTCCATTTAAAAAACATATGTTATATCTGCCACACTTTTTTGAAGTACCCTGTATATTCAAAAATAATTTTAAACTGTGCACCTTAACATTCCCTAAAACTATTGTATTTAACATTTTTTAGTCATTCCCGAAACAAATGAGATAATGAACGTTACTCTATCGTTGACTCACCCTGTACATTTCAAACGCGTCAATTCATCTCTCCGTGATTGCGTCGAGGGTTTAATTCTCACATCCATATAAAAGAACAGGGAAGATATAGTCAAGTTTGGACGTCAAGGTTGAGGTCGCAATTTACTAGAAATATATTGTTGAATATTCTTCCCCCTATTCGATTCTTGGTTTCATCTCAACTTTTGCGTCACTCTGTTGATTAACGAGGGTACCAAGGTATTTTATAGACGACACTTGTTCGATGACCTTGCCATGCAGTCTCAAGGTAGCGTGTACTTGTGTTTTTGAGAAGACTACCAGTTTAGTTTTAATCTACAATGAAGTCCATGAGAAACTGGAGCTCAGGAAGGCTACTGGCTATTACCACTAAATCATCAGTATAGCGAAGATTATTAATGTTGTCGCCATTGATCCTGAATTTGCGTTCTTAAAGGCCTTACTAAGCACTGCCTTAGAGTAAAGATTGAAGAGGAGGAGTGACAACACACATTCTTGTCGTACGCTTCTTCTTGGTGTTCTTCTGATGTAATCCTTTTAATTCTGACTGTTGTAGTTTGGTGCCAATATAGTTCGCTTAGAGATGCCTCTGCATCTCTGAGTCAACACATTCAATGAGAAAAGGGCTTCACGTGTTTTTATAGTGGATTTAGTGATTTTTGCGAATGATCTTAGCGACTGACCACAAGGACCTGTAATTGTTGGGGCAGGCAAGAAGTTTCTATTTAATTCTTTGGTTGGGTGATTCCTAGGTTTCGTCGATAATTTCTTTGCAGCTTCTTTGCATTTTTGGCCAAACCAAAGCTTGAAGGTGGAAGGGCATTTCTCCGAAAAGTGGATGTAAACTTCCATACCAGTCGAAATAACATCGGAAACCCGCTTAGCGCAGTCGTATCTAAAATAAACGTCTAATCAAGGAAAAGTTCGAAAATGTGCCCAATCTTGCGCGCTTGAGGTGCTTTTCTGTCACTAGTCAGGATACTCGATGTCGAAAGCAGTTTATGGTCGGAAGAACCTAACGGCAGATTTATGGTGACAATGTAAATCGCTGGATTGGCGGTTAAAAACAGGTCAAGAAGACTGGTAAACTCTCCGTCTCGATCAGGGTTCCGTGTTGGCTCAGCGATAAGCTGAGTAAAACCACAACCGATTGAGAATCACTTCTGGCAAAAAGACAGATCTCAAAGTTACGCCAAAACTGGGAATAGAAATCATACTCAGAATAGAGAAAGATGATTGCGTTGGTCGATAAACTGATCTTAATCACTGACGGTGTGTACGACGCGCAAGAATATCCTCAAAACATAGAACATCAAACTAATCAGACGATAGTCATGGCACTGCGACGTATTGGTCTTCTTTGGAAAGGTGACAAAAGTAGAATTTAGCCAATCTGAAGGTATTCTACCAGTTCGGTAGGTTAAGTTGAATTTTGCCATAATGACATCTAGACCAACACCACCCTCAGAGTTTAAAGATTTCTGCGTGCAGATCGTCAGGACCTGTAGTTTTTCCGTTTTTTTGAAATTTTATCCCGTGCCCCTACTTCGTTTTTGATAATTTCGGAACCCTCTTCATAAATGTCCCCGGCATGTGGGGTAAGTCCGATCGTGTGCCATTAAAAAGGTTCTCAATATATTCTTTCCATTGTTTTAGTTTGTCCTCAATTAGTATATATATATATATATATATATATATATATATATATATATATATATATATATATATATATATATATATGGTATATATATATATATATATATATATATATATATATATATATATATATATATATATATATATATATATATATAGAGAGAGAGAGAGCGAGAGAGAGAGAGAGAGAGAGAGGGAGAGAGGGTGCCCCATATGTATGGAATAATGATTCCACAGCATTTCAGCATTTATTAATCAGTGTATCGAAAAAATGTTTAAATAAAAGTTATAGGGTGGTCTACGGCGCATATGCTGACATTAACAATAAAATGTTTTGAACTGTCAGTTCGAAGAAATTACGCCATCTTGATTTTTTCGACTAGAAAGCCTGTATATTATTTTATTTTCGAGTTCTACTAAAAATTCTAGATATTATTTGTCTAACATATTATATGTCTAAATTGAACTGTTTTGGAATTATTGATATTTGAAATTAAGAAGATCAAATTAAAAATATTTTTTTTTAAGCTGGCTTGTGTCAAACAGTTACTGTCAGGTAACGACTTAACGCTTCAAAAAATGATTTATTGACGAAATCGCTTATTGCTGCATTTTGTGAAACTGCAATTTGAGCGCAATAGCATAATGGTATATTTAACAGAAACCACAAGAATCACTGTGTTAATGACACAACAGGAGGTTTGTGATCTTTTTAACGCAGAATATTCGAATCGAGAACCTATTACCCAATCCGTAGTTAGCAAAACATTAAAACAATTTAGACAATCGGGTTATATTAAAGATCGTTCTAAATCTGGATCTCCAAAAGTTAATACAAGCGATGATAGAAAGTTAGATGTTTTATTAGAAATTACAGAAAATCCCATACAGCCACTCATCAGCTTTGCCTAGACCACAACATAAGTAAAGGTAGCGTAAGTCGTATACTGAATGAAGAAAAATTGCATCCATACAAACCAATTCTATTGCAAGAATTATCTGAAGATGACTACGATAGACGCGTTGAATTTTGCGAGGTCATGATGGAACGAATCAATAATGATCCTAACCTAAGTCATAATATTGTTTTTTCTGACGAGGCCATATTTTATCTTAACGGAAGAGTTAATAAGCATAACTGCCGGTACTGGTCTACTGAGAATCCCGACAGGATAATCGACAGTCATTCTCAAAGACC
The DNA here is from genome assembly GCA_019049505.1 of Pachyrhynchus sulphureomaculatus. Classification (NCBI taxonomy): domain Eukaryota; kingdom Metazoa; phylum Arthropoda; class Insecta; order Coleoptera; family Curculionidae; genus Pachyrhynchus; species Pachyrhynchus sulphureomaculatus. The sequence continues at coordinate 67,977,230 of CM032452.1, read as the reverse complement.
ACAAAAGATAAGCGTGTGGGCAGGGATTTGTGGACGTCATATCATTGGTCCCTTTTTTATCGATAAAAGTCTTACAGGACGGCGGTATTTACAGTTACTACAGGAGCAAGTTATTCCAACTTGTGCAGGTCTTTTTTCCGATGAAGATAAGTTGGATACCCCTAACAGAAATCTGTGGTATCAACAGGACGAAACACCTCCTCACTATGAAATCAATGTTCATAGATATTGGGATGCGATTTTTCTTAATCGATGGATAGGAAGAAGAGGTGTTGTAGAATGGCCTGCAAGGAATCCCGACCTTACGCTACTCGATTTTTTTTATGGGGTCATTTGGAAACCACCACAACAAAGAAATCAATATGAAGTAGCACAGATCACCCCAGATTCTCTGCAAAACTCTATTCAGGCTGTTTATGACAGACTGGATCATTGCCTCGCTTTTAACGGTAGACATTTTGAGCAATTGTTACCTTAAAAATAAACTTAGTTAGTAGTTATCATGTCTTTCTTTTTTAAATTTCGAATGACAGTAATTCCAAAACAGCTTAATTTAGACATATGGTATGTTTGACAAATAATTTCTAAAATTTTTAGTAGGACTCAAAAATAAAATAATATACGGCGAGGCCCTCTGCGCAGTGGGTAGACTAACTTACTGTTGTCATGAGCGTAGGCGGTTCGATTCCGCCTGTTTTCCTGGGTGTTGTGGTGGTCTTAGGTTAAGTTGGGTTTAAGGTTTATTATACTGGATTTCTTTGTAAATAAATTAATCATGGCTAAATGAGAATTTTCTAAAAGGCGTAATTTCTTCGAACTGACAGTTCAAAACATTTTATTGTCAACGTCAGCATGTGCGCCGTATAATACTCTATAACTTCTATTTAAACATTTTTTGATACACTGATTAACAAATGCTGTGGAATCACTATTCCATACATAGGGGCACCCTGTATATATATATATATATATATATATATATATATATATATATATATATATATATATATATATGGGACGATCCGCGTCAAACGGATCAGAGCTACGACCAAAATTAGAAGCAACCAAAAAACTTGACCAAGGGCTCATTTTAAAGCTTAGAGCGTCTACTTTCAAATGCTGAGTGTGCCTTTGAAAAATCCAATATGGCGGCTCCAATATGGCTGCCGGTAGCCGGAGAAAAATCAAGTGTCCAGCAAAAAAAGCTTGTAAAAATAAAAATTTGCAACTGTTTGGATCGTTTTTCGGCTCAAATTGTAGCTGATAGACGCCCCAAGAAATTGGGGTGGTAAGTTGACAAAATCCAACATGGCGGATCCAATATGGCGGTCAAAAATCCAATATGGTGGCCGAATTTTCGCAAATGAACCGATTTGCACTAAATTTGGTAAACGGGGGTTTTTAGGGTCGCTGATCACGAATCCAAGGTCTGATCTGCCAAATTCAAGTTGGCGGATGAAATTTTCGAAAATCTATCGATTTGTACCAAATTTGTTATACGGGGGTTTTTGGGGTCCCTCATAACGAATCTCTGAATTTCTAAAATTCTTAAAGGGGGACCCATTATGGTGGAAACTGAATAAGGCAATCTACTATATTGGGTCCGCCATTTTGGATTTTAAAAATCGAACTTCTGATTCGTAATCGGCGACCCCAAAAATCCCCGTATAACAAATTTGGTACAAATCGATAGATTTTCGAAAATTTCATCCGCCATCTTGGATCCGCCATCTTGAATTTGGCAAATCAGACCTCGGATTCGTGATCAGCGACCCTAAAAACCCCCGTTTACCAAATTTAGTGCATATCGGTTCATTTGCGAAAATTCGGCCACCATATTGGATTTTTAACCGCCATATTGGATCCGTCATGTTGGATTTTGTCAACTTACCGCCCCAATTTTTTGGGGCGTCCATCAGCTACAATTTGAGCCAAAAAAACGACCCAAACAGTTGCGAATTTTTATTTTTACAAGCTTTTTTTGCTGGACATTTGATTTTTCTCCGGCTACCGGCCGCCATATTGGAGCCGCCATATTGGATTTTTCAAAGGCGCACTCGGCATTTGAAAGTAGACGGTCTAAGCTTTAAATGTAGCCCTTGGTCAGGTTTTTTGGTTGCTTCCAATTTTGGTCATAGCTCTGATCCGGTTGACGCGGATAGTCCCATATATATATATATATATATATATATATATATATATATATATATATATATATATATATATATATATATATATATATATATATATATATATGTATATGTATATGTATATGTATATATATATATATATATATATATATATATATATATATATATATATATATATATATATATATATGTTATATATATATATATATATATATATATATATATATATATGTATATATATATATATATATATATATATATATATATATATATAACGTTATTTCTGTAAGTTTATTGACCAATAATCTCCCTAAGTTGCATTTGTTTAAACATGTATTTCTTATTCCTAATTAATTTATTCTGTTGCATATATTGGTGCTTAAGCTAGAAAAGTATTTTATCCTTATTTTGTCTGGAATGCTCATAAAATTTTTGTTGAAAAATCCTCCTTTGTTTCCTCCACAGAAAATTATGTATTTCTTTTGTGTAGCCATTGTTTCTTGCAATCTGTATTGTTATTAGGAACTGAACTTTTCCTAGTTTAGTGGAAATGAGACCAATCGATGTAATAGACTGTTAAAAGATAATAACTGATTTGTTTGGATTGTTTCGAATTTTAATGAATGACAATATCTGTGATAGTAGGTTTTCTATATGTACTGAATTCTAAATGATTTTTAGTTTTTTCTCCAGTTGTATCTAAGAAGTTAATCTTGTTCTTGTTCATATTCCATTGTAAACTGAATTTTTTGATTTTGAATTTATAAAAATTAATAATTAATTTAAATCCTTATCTGTGCTATTCTAGACACAAAAATCATCATCTACATATCTACCTAATTATTTTATTATTTAAGTTAAAATTTAAATTCTTGAAGTTACTCATAAAATCTCAGAAATCAGAGAGGATGATGGATAACTCATTGAAAATTATGTTTAATAGTTTCTGTTTTGTTTCAGGGCGTGGGATCCGCCTTCGCAGACACTTCAGGCCTCGCCATGATCGCAGATCGATTCACGGAGGAGAACGAACGCTCCAAAGCTCTAGGCATAGCTCTAGCTTTTATCAGTTTCGGTTGCCTAGTAGCGCCACCATTCGGCGGGGCCCTGTACCAATTCGCCGGCAAAGAAGTGCCGTTTCTCATACTGGCCTTTGTTTCTCTTTTAGACGGTTTCATGCTTCTTATAGTCATGAAACCTATAAAAGAACAACTAAAAGAAACTTTAGTCGCCAAGCCTCCAAGCGTACCAATATGGCGTCTCTTTATGGATCCTTACATTGCTGTTTGCTCAGGTGCTTTGATGATGGCCAATGTTGCTTTAGCCTTCTTGGAGCCCACAATATCATTATGGATGGAAGACAATTTGACTACGGACAATTGGAAGATCGGAATGGTGTGGTTACCTGCATTTGTACCTCACGTATTAGGAGTAATCGTAACGGTAAAAATTGCCAAAAAGTATCCCCATTATCAGTATCTGATGGCCGCAATCGGCTTAGGACTAGAAGGTCTTTGTTGCTTTATTATCCCATTCTCAAACAGCTATTTTGTTTTAATGATCCCATTATGCGGAATATGCTTCGGAGTAGCTCTTATAGACACTGCTCTTTTACCAACACTAGGATACCTTGTGGATGTACGTTACGTTTCTGTCTATGGAAGCGTTTACGCCATAGCAGATATATCTTATTCTGTAGCGTACGCAGTAGGTCCAATTATAGCCGGTGGAGTAGTGGAAGCTATAGGTTTTACAGCTTTAAACATAGGTATCGCATTGTCCAATCTTGCCTATGTTCCTGTAATATGGTATCTAAAACACATATACGATTTCAAACCGTTCGAAAACGAAGCGAATATTCTCATGTCAGATCCTCCAAACAAAGAGTATCAAACTTACTCTATGCAAGAACAGAAAAACGTCAACGAAAATATTCAGAATCACTTAGAGTATAAGCAACAAGAAACGAATTTTAATACCTATGATCAGAATTACGACACACAAACATATCAAGATTATTCAACGCATGCACCAAATAACCCCGCACAAACACAAAACTACCAAGACCAAAACCAATCGTATCAAAACCAAACCTACCAAGGTCCCCAAGTTCCGCCAAGACCTCAAGGTCAGGGTAGAGTGTTGCCACAGCAACCAGTGTCAAATCCATTTAGACCACCAGCACCAATGTCTACGGGGGGCAATCCATTTAGGCAAGGTTTGTAAAAGAATAAGAAAAATACAGAGGAGTGATATATTTTTGGTGATTTTGTTAATTTATATTAGTTTAGTTATATCTGAGTAGTAATTAGTGTGAGTATATATCACACCATAACGTTCCTTAATTGAAATGGTAGGAAATTTGGTGAAAAAATATTTGGAAAAGCCGAACAAAAAAAACGGGTAAATCACAAGGTGACCTATAATTCTAGTAATAATATTAAAATGGATCAGTTATTAAATACACCTACACTTTCGAAAGACTTAAGTTAGATATATTAATTTCAAAGTCACATAGGCGAAAGTCTACATCAAAAATTATGTATAATTATATAGTACATTTGAATATTTTGAGAAGGAATCGAACTTTCAAGTTCCTGGACTTTGACTATTTGTGTTATTAATACTTCAGACTGAAATATAAAGATAAGCTTTTACCACAACAGAGAAGGAAATTTTGACTATTTGCGGCAGTAACCAAATACACACTAAAGATTTCAGATCATTGATTGAAAATCTGTGTAATATTAAGTATGGGTTCCCACTTAAAACAAAGAGTTGTGTAGCAATTTTGAAAAACACTTTTCTATTAAAATGCTTAAAAAATAAAAAAAAGTCTAAGTGGGGAATGTGGAATCTTTGGCACAATAACACTACTCAGTATATATCACCACTATACCAAACACTTTATGTTTGCACTCGACGCGCGTTTCGCTAACCATGTTAGCTTCATCAGGAGCGATGATTGACTGTCAATCATGGTTTGGTATAGTGGTGATATATACTGAGTAGTAAAAAAAGTCTGTTAAAAATTCCCTTTGTTTAATGAAAATACGGCATTCGACATGATTGATAAAGTCTGTACTTAATTATGAACTACAAATATAAGTAGACACTGAGCTTTATAACCAGCTAACAAAATATTTAAACTTCTTGAAAAGTTACTTTACATAATTGTTACTAAATCCTTTGAAGATCGTGACGTCAGTATAAATTCCACCATCTTGGAACATCTATCTTGTTACTTTCTTTAATAAAGGGTTTTCTATTAAAACTCCTCATTCTAAATCATTTAAAAACCGAACATTTTTCTAAAAAAGTGAGTATCTTTTAATCTTAATGTAAAGTCCGACAAACTCTACGATTAACGCCGCACTAGGGCGACAATAAGTAATTTTTACCCAAATCAATTTTCTGACCGTAATTTTCAGGAAATCTCAGTAATTTTTTTTTTAAATCTTCGTTCTTGACTTCTCTGTCTGACTGGATTTTTGATTATTTTCCTTGATTTTTACTAGTTTATCAATATATATTGCCTTTTTTTTTCCAAAAAAACACCTTTTTAGGCAATAAAATGAGTCTGTCATGAAATTTTCAAGGAATTTCAATAATTTTTTTTATAACCTTCATTTTTGATTTTTCTATCGATATGTCTGGGTAGATTTTTGATTATTTACCATGATTTTTATTATTTTTTCAATATATGTTATATTGCTCTTTTTCCAAAAAACAACTTTTTAGGTAATAAAATTAACCTCATTCCCGTAATTTTCAAGGAATCTCAAAAATTTTTTTTATAATCTTTGTTTCTGATTTCTTTCTCTATCTGTCTGGGTGAGATTTTTGATTATTTACCCTGAATTTAATTAATTTATCAATATATAGCTTCCTTTTTAAAAAAAACCCTTTTAGGCAATAAAATGAGCCAGTCATGCAAATTTCAAAGAATTTCAATAATTTTTTTTTTAAATCGTCGTTTTTGATTTTTCTATCTATCTGTCTGGACAGATTTTTGATTATTTACTATGATTTTTATTAGTTTCTCAATATATATACTGCTTTTATTTTAAAAAAAAAACACCTTTTTAGGCAATAAGATTAGTCTCAGTCACATAATTTTTAAGGAATGATTGATGGTAAGGTCCGTAAAGCTCTTACAGGCACGATTTCTTCCCAAAGGTGCTCTATATGCAATGCTTTTTCGAAAGAATGAACAAACTAGAAATTATCGAAAGGATGGTGGTGAATGTAGAAGCGTACAAGTATGGTCTTTCAACTCTATACATGGATAAGGAATATGAAGTGGGTACTATATTTAGCATATAAAACTGCTTTAGGAAAGTGAAATGAAAATACTTTGTTGAAGAAGACAATTCGTGAGATTCAAAATAACATTCAGGCAGAATTGGGTATACTAGTTGAGTGTGGCAAGCAAGGGGCATGGGCAGGTAATACGAATAAAGGCGATACAGCCAAATTATAAAGTTATTGCTAAAATCACAGTTATTGATGAAGATTTTATTAAGAGCCTTTACATTGTTCCGAAGCTAATAACATCGAAAAATGGTACTGACGTCAATAAATTCAAAAACTTTTGCACTGAAACAGCCAAGAAATATGTAGAGAAGTACCCGTGGTACCCCAAGCCTTCTCCCGGTCACAGATAACAGACGGGATACTTAGTCTACCTCTACATGATCTATCCTGAGTAATGCAAAAAAGTCTGCATCTGCAGGGGCATATCGTACTTTGTAGCCTTAAAATCTCATAATAGATTCAAATCTTGATCGATATCAAAAACGAAGATTATAAAAAAAAAATATTCAGATTCCTTGAAAATTGTGTGACTGAGGTACATTTTATTGCCTAAAAAGGTGTTTTTTTTCGGAAAAAGGCAATATATATATATATATATATATATATATATATATATATATATATATATATATATATATATATATATATTGATAGACTAATAAAAATCATGGTAAATAATCAAAAATCCGCCCTGATGGATCGATAGAGAAATCAAAAACGAAGACTAGAAAAAAAATTATCGAGATTCCTTTAAAATTGCATGACTGAGGCTCATTTTATTGCCTAAAAAGGTGTTTTTCTTACAACAAAACAATGTATATATATATATATATATATATATATATATATATATATATATATATATATATATATATATATATATATATATACAAGTCCGAAGCTACCCGGGCAGGATACAAAGAAAAAAATAGGGAGGTATGTAAGAAAATAAAAAAAGAAAAAGATGAATACTGGGAACCGAAATGTGCACAGATTAACACGTATATTGCAGGAGCACAATCGACAGAAGTGTGGCAAACCATCAAAAATATGAAAATGAACAACAAAGAGAGGGCCGTAAATTTAATACCTCTGGAAGAATGGAAAAATTATTACGAAATATTACTAAGTGAAAACAGACAAGAATTCCTTAGTATAGAGGACAATGAATCAGAAGACACAGAGGGAAAGGACTAGGACGAAATAACCATGGAGGAAGTACAAACAAATCTAAAAACGATGAAGAATGGAAGAGCGGCTGGACCAGGTGATATCTCTGCAGAAATGATTAAAAATGGAGGTATAACCATGTGGAGAACAATAACTAGCTTAATTAATAATTGTATATCACAAGGAAGAACACCTACCGAATGGAAAAAAAGTTACATTTAATCAATCTATAAGAAAGGAAATAGAAAAAACCCTAATAATTATAGAGGTATATGCGTTACAAGCACTATGAACAGACTGTACGGTAAAATATTGCAGAATAGAATAAGAGAATCAATGAAAGGAAATATATCCGAAAATCAAAGCGGATTTACTCCGGGCCGGTCGTGTATAGACAACTTGTTTACTTTACAACAATTGATAGAAAAGAAGATCCAAAAAGATTGCGAAATACATATGACCTTTATAGATCTTAAGAAGGCATACGATAGTGTACTGAGAAATAAACTTTGGCATATCTTGAGAACAGTAGGGATAAAAGAAGGGATGGTAACAACAATAAAAGAGGTATATAATGAAAATATAGGATATGTATAGGACGCTATCTCTCGGAAGATATCCACATTACAAAAGGTCTAAGACGAGGGTGTTGCCTTTCACCAATCTTATTGAATATATTTATAGACAACGCTCTAAAGAAATGGAACCGCACTTGCCAAAGTATGGGCATCCCCATTAGTGGTAAACACCTATTATCGTTAAACTTTGCAGACGACCAAGTAATAATGACACAAGATGCATTCGATATGGAATATGTATTGAAGAGATTATACACAAACTACAAGGAATGGGGACTGGAGGTGAGCCTTGAAAAGACGGAGTATATGGTTGTGAACTCGGAAATAGAATTTGATGTCTTAATTAACAACGATACATATGTCAAACAAGTCAAGGAATTTAAATATCTAGGAATACTGATTGACAACAAAAATGGTATAGGTAAAAAGGAAATACAGAATAAAATACAAAAAGCCAGGAGGATCATAGGAGCTCTTAACTCAATATGGTGGAATCGAAACATAACTACACAAAACAAAAAGAGAATTGCAAGAACAATGGTAGAATCGGTTTTAAGTTATGGTAGTGAACTGTGGGTAATGAAAGAAGAGGATAAAAGAAAGATAACGACGATAGAGATGGATGACCTGAGAAGAAGCGCCGGAGTGTCTAAATTCCAACAAACCAAGAAATACGCAACAGAACAGCAGCAACAGAAACAATTATACAAAGAATAGAAAATAGAGGGTTAAAATGGTTTGGACACCTACTCAGAATGAACGATACAAGATGGCCCAAAAGGCTCTTGACATGGAAACCACCAGGAAGAAATAAAATAGGACGACCACGTAGATCCTGGAATGAAGATATGAGACAGGCCATGAGGTCACGAGGAATGGACGAAGAGATGGCAGACGATAGAGACGTTTGGAGAAGGCGAATGGGAACACAACACTTAGTTGTATAATTATTATATATTACTTGTGTATATGTACAGTTAAACCCAAATATATATATATATATATATATATATATATATATATATATATATATATATATATATATATATATATATATATATATATATATATATATATATATATATATATATATATATATATATATATATATATATATATATATATATATATATATATATATATATATATATATATATATATATATATATATATATATATAGATAAATTAGCAAAAACCATTGTAAATAATCAAAAATCCGCTCAGACAGATCGATAGAGAAATCAATAACGAAAATATTTAAAAGAATACTAAAGTTCCTTGAAAGTTGCAGCCAGAAAATTAATTTGGGCAATAATTACATATTGTCGCCATAGTGCACTGCATCGGCTCTTATTGTCTTTTGAGAAAAATTTTCATCATGTTTCCGCACATTTGTCAGCTTGTGCTACGAATTACCTCTCTGATGTTGTCTTTTAGCTGTTCATTTATTATTGGGCGGTTAGCGTAGACCTTATCCTTAACGTGGTTCCTATTCAAGCGGTTCAACGGACTTAAATCGCATGATGTGGTGGCCAATTGATGTCTGTATTACGCGAAATCACTCTTCAAAGGGAATTTTCCACGCCAGAGGGCGATTATTTCACCATTTATATGGCATGTAGTATTGTTCTGTTAAAAATAAATATCGTTCACGTCAAGAGCATCCACTTCAAGCCCAAAAAAGTCGGTCGACATAATTCGATAAAGCAACCTGTTCACTGACGCGGTAACAATAGCGTCATTTTCAAAAATACCGCGACCAATGATGCCACGAGCCAGAAAACCATACCAAACTGACACTTGTTTTGGATGGAGAGGTTTACGATAAACATTTTTGAGTTTTGAGACCCTCAAATGCAACAATTTTGCTTGTTAAAATAGTCATCAAGGTGAAAATGGACCTCGTCGCGTAGAATAATTTGGTTGAAAAAATTGGAATTAATTCTTCGCATTTTCAGTCATTGATGAATGTACGGCGTTGTGAATGATCTGCCGGTTTCGGTTCTTGTGACATTCCCAATTGCTGTGAACGTCTGATAATTGGCAAACTAGAATTTTCTGCTACACCTGCAGCTGCAGCAGCCATGTTTAAGTACCAGTAGAAGTCTTCCTATCACAAATTGGTTCGAGAGCTTCGAATTTAAATCCAGAATAGTTGAACGAGCAGGTACCTAATAACGATTAAAACCCATACGAACTTTACAAACGTCTCAGTGAAATTTTTACCATTCTTATAGTAAAATTTGACTATTTCCACGCGTCGTTGAAACGCAGGAAGATCCATTTTCTAGCGCCGTATAGTTTTTCCTTAAGAGTTGTCGTTGACAGATAAAAAACAGCACGTAGTTTAAAATGACGGCTTTTAATAGAAAGTCCCGTATTAGACGTTATGGTATCAGAAATTAACGTTTGCAGCTACTCTCTCCGAAAGGTAAAAAGTAACCCAGAAAACAATACACGCCTTCCTTGATTATACCTTTGATAATTATCCGACAAATTTAGACCTTGTGTTTTACTTTTTTTTTGTTTTAATTAGGAAATAGGTTAGTTAGGTTAGGGTAGTTAAATTTTGGAATTGTTTTGTAAAAATGTACAAATTTCTTATTTTAGCCCTGTATAATATGTTAGTAAATCTGTAATATTTTTAGATTAATATATGCATATGCTAGCTTTTTTTCCTTTAGTTTTATTTAAAAATGTTCTTATATATTAGATGATATATCAACTGAGATCGCATACATATCAGAGCCAAAAGGCTCACATCTTAAACATATCGTGATAGTAGACTTAAGATTATTTTCTAATTTAACTAAAGTAATTGCTGTTCATACAGGGTATTCATTGTTTAAATTAAGTTACATGAGTCGTCTGTTTCTGGGCATTCACAAAAAAGAAAATTTTGTTCTAATTATTTTTTTTTTTTGATGGTTGTAGCTTCTACTTGATGGAAATTCATTATAAATATATAATAAAAGACTGTTTTTAGTCAATTTCCACTGGTTTATTTAAATTGCGATGACACGTTTCGCTGTCGATGCAGCTTCTTCAGATCTACATTTTACAGTGTCAAGTTAGGTTCAATGTTCACAATTTTATATAATTTCTTAATTATAATAATACACCTAATTAAATTACAATGATAGTATTGGAAAACCCACACAGATTTGGAGTTAGGAGAATAAATTCAATAATGGTGAATTGCTTAAATCTACCTGGTCTACCGAATAACCGTTGTTAACGGCTACTTGTTTTATGTAGTTTAATTCTTTAGTAAAATTTTCCTCTGATATTGGGATATTAGTTAGTCTATGTATAAAACTATGATAAGCTACGAGTTTATGATGATTAGGGTGGTGAGAACTATTGTGAATTGTGGTATCTGTATGACAAGGTTTGTGATATATTGCAAATTCATGTTTTTTCATGGTTTTACTGATTGTTAAGTCTAGGAAATTGATTTTCCCTTCGACTTCTTCCATTGTAAAACTGATATTTATTTATTTATATATATTTTATATATATATATATATATATATATATATATATATATATATATATATATATATATATATATATATATATATATATATATATATATATATATATATATATATATATTTCTTTACATAGAAATATCAGTTTTACAATGGAACAAGAAGTCGAAGGGAAAATCAATTTCCTAGACTTAACAATCAGTAAAATCATGAAAAAACATGAATTGGCAATATATCACAAACCTTGTCATACAGATACCACAATTCACAATAGTTCTCACCACCCTAACCATCATAAACTCGCAGCTTATCATAGTTTTATACATAGACTAACTAATATCCCCTTATCAGAGGAAAATTTTACTAAATAATTAAACTACATAAAACAAGTAGCCGTTAACAACGGTTATTCGGTTACTTTAATCAATAGTATCGTTAGGAAAAAACTTAGAAGCAAGGCAATCTCAGAAATATACCCACATTTTAGGGACAGAAATACCACTTTTAAATGTTTAACCTATTTCGGTAAAAACTGGGGAAATTTTTAAATCAAAAAAATATCAACATAGCTTACAAGACTAACAATACTATAGGGAAATATCTTAAAAACTACAAACCAAAAATCAATAAAGACAATGAATCAGGGGTTTATCAATTAACATGTGGGCCATGTCCTAAAACATACATAGGACAAACTGGACGTACATTTAGACAAAGAATTACAGAACACGAAAAAAGTTTCATCCATAGAAAATCTAATTCAATATATGTTAATCATCTTTTAACAGAAAATCACACATTTAACAAGAATTTCAAAATTTTACACATCCAACAAAAAGGTTTAAAACTAAACCTTTTAGAGACAATGCAAATAAATCGATTAAGGACTACAGGTACTTTACTCAACGACCAGGTAGATTTAAGCAATTCACCATTATTGAATTTATTCTCCTAACTCCAAATCTGTGTGGGTTTTCCAATACTATCAATGTAATTTAATTAGGTGTAATATTATAATTAAGAAATTATATAAAATTGTGAACATTAAACCTAACCTGACAGTGTAAAATGTAGATCTGAAAAAGCCGCATCGACAGCGAAACGCATCATCGGAATTTAAATACACCAGACTAAAAACAGTTTATTATATAATTATTTTTTTAGAAAAAAAAATTCAAGATTTTGTTGAGTCTTAATAAAATTTATTTAGTGGATTTTGGAAACGGGCAACTCAAACGTAAGTAAATGGAATGCTAATATTAATTAAAAACTGAGTAATCTCTTATATTACCACCTTTTATCCTATTTTCAAAAAGCAAACAAAAATTCCCTAGGTACAAAATACAGTTGGAATTTTTATTTAAATTAAATAAATTTATTTTAATGTAACTTATTTATTTTCGCAATTTTCGATTTGCCAGTATTAAGCTAAGTAACATTTGCTGAGAAATCGTAGTTCTTGCAATTAGACCGCGATAATTCGGAAAACATTTTCGAAGTTTCGCCTATGATTGCACGAAACATCTTCAGAGGTATTACCTCTTCCAAATAATAATGAATGAGTTCGAAGAATTACAAGCCAAGAATTTAAACCTGATTGGTATTCAATGAACTGTAACCCAGAATAATCATCGGTTTCCACTTGTGATACAGACCGTAATCTGACTATCTGTTAACGTTGTTAGGGGTTTTTCTAAATTTCATTTTATTCCCTAAACTTTCATTTATAGAAGTCGGAGATATAAACAAGAACTGTGGTTTTTCTTACACTTTTGGAATGGCCTATTGAGTGCTAATATTCAATAACAGCTGATTGTACAGTTTATTTCTTTCACGTCGCATAATTCTAGTTGACACTGATTTTCTAGTTTCTCCTAACAACATCGTACTTCAAGAATAGGCAATTTTATAGACGCCATCAGTTTGTAAAGTTTTTGATGATCTTAAGCATTGCCAAATTTTCTTGCAGTGCTGAAGATTATGCTTTAAGTAATTTTGCTGTTTTGTCTATAATATCGTGTATGTAACGTAAAACTACTAACGTAAAATTACTTTACTGGTAGATCTTTATCAGTATCTGGTCTCGGAGTATATTTTTTAAAGCAGGTAGCCGAACTTTTAATATCGTCAATACCATATCTTTTACTTTTTAAATCACTGGTCACTTTGCGTGTTTCTGATGAGATATAATGTTCATCACATGTTGATAACGTTCTAAATACATCTAGAATAGGAAGGGTGTTATATGATTCTGTTTCTTTGTAAATTTTACGTTTTAATGTTACTAATTGATGTGATTGAAGTATCACCAACATATCTGTAACTAAATATTGGTTCTAGAGAAGCTAAAGTTCAGGTACTTTCTATAAAGGCAAAATATTCGCTACTATAGTGGAGAGTGCATCTCTTGAAATTTGTTCATAAAAATTCCTTCAAAAATTAAACATGTACATGACAGACACATTTCTATTAAATCTAAAAAAATGATTCAAGCTTGTTATGCCGAAATATAGTTGATATTATAGAAACTGAATCGTTAATTGAAATATTTGTAAATAGTGATTCACCTGAAAGGAAAATCTTAACGTTATAGCTTTCAACCACCCAATAAAATTTAATTTTGAATTTTTAATAAATGAACTAGTTTTCCTGCAAAGGAAATTAAGGAGATTTGCAAATATTTTAGAACTTTTTTTTCCAGAAGTAGGCTCGATTTGAATCATAGTATAGGTGTCGCCACTTTTAGTTCGTTGCTCATCTCTATATGCTTATCTTTTTCCGTTACTACCGTTGCGTTTTCTTTGTCAGCTGAAATAACCATTATTAGTTCGTTGTTAAGTTCTTTTAAATGGAGGTTTGGCATCGGTGGTTCTGCCTGTTTCTTAATTTTGGCTGTTCCATACCAAAATTACTTAAAAGATCTAACTTTCGCACAATCTTCTACACGTAAGAAAAAAGGATAATGCTTAAGATCACCAAAAGATACAATTCGTTTACAAATTGGAGGTGCCTATAAAATTTCCTCTTTCTGTGGTACCAGACTCTGGAAGAATAATATCGACTAGAATTAGGGAAGATGAAAGATGTATCCAAAATAAACAAATTGTATAATCAGCTGTTGCTGAATATCAGAACTTTATAGGTTATACCATCAATGGCAGAGAAACCAGAGTTTTTGTTTAGAAAATCAAACGCAATTTATAAAAGTTAAATTTCATTCTCGTGGAAACTTTTTGTATTAATCGACCCAGTAAGAATGGTAGGAATTAAGGTGGTAATAATAGTAGCCACTTGTTAGATATAATGTAGTGTATTTTACTTAATTGTCAGCCGGTTTATCTGAAATATTATTAAGGTAATATCGGCTGAATTCTCGTCCTTTCTAACATAACGCATATCATTGTAAGTGTACCTTATATTTGGGACAACACAGTGCAATTAATAAATGTATTATTAAAGTTATTTTTTAATCCATTTTTATATAATGCTGTGCTGAAAATATTTGAAATAATGGATTATTCGGTCAATAAAATATGAGGTAAAAGGGGAACCAAATTCATGTTTTTGTAACTAGCAAAACCAATGGGAAAAGAGTCCCTACCTACAGTGAGTAAAATAAAAAAATCGATGACCAGAAAGGTGAACTTTTCAGAAACCTCCAATAAACAAGTCCCCTTTTTAATGGGCGCATTTTCTATATCAATCAGGGCCGACGTGAAGCATATGCTCTCCCTGGTCCCCACTTGGCTACGCCACAGTTTCAATGGTATTATGAGAATTTTTTCTGGCATGATGTTATTTATAATCAAATATGTAAAAAGTGAAGGATAAGGTTAGAGAGGTTGTTTCGAATATATCCTGTTATACATCTTTTTCAGGGTACTCCGAACCGAAAAACTAAAAAAAATATTTTTACTCTTCATAAAAATAGAATATACTTGGATGTGATTATGGAGGGATTTTAAAAATATATTGATTTGACAACTTGTTTTTGTAAGGAACTACTAGGTAAATAGTTTTACAAATTTTTTATTGGGATTATTCTTTTCTATACATTTCCCTAATGCTTAATCCATCTCCGTGGTAATAATAAATTATTCTTAAATTTTATAATAATCACATCTTTTCTTTAACATAATTGAACAGAAGTTATTCTTATTAATTCAATAACATTTGAAATATATTAATATTTTTAGCACAGTCGCTATTCCATGTATACCATAGATTGATAACGTATAGAATTAAGATAAAACAATGATTTCTTAACTTCTTAACAATAATGAAATCAAATTGTTCCTTAAATTATTATGTTTAGACTTAAATAATAATAAAAATAAATAAAGAGGAAGGCTACTAAAAGCCCAGTCTATTAATTTTAATTTAGTTTTGATAAGAATGTAAGAAATCATTGTGATGAATACCCTGTTCTAGTCTTTAAGCTAGCAAGTAAGTCACAAAACTAGCCCGCTGTCACCCCGTCTATAATGCACTCTATAAGCTTCAATACTTTTATTGTATGTTAGACTATTTCTTAAGGTATATCTGGGCAATAGTAAATTTAAGCTAACTTGTTTTAATATAATGCTTAACTAATAATTATATTTATTCTTTATTTTAAATTAAAAGTTGGCGCTATATAAATTAATAATAAATATAAATCTCCCTAAGTAATAAGCGACGGTGTAATATTATGTGTCAGGCATTTGTTTTTATTCCTTTAAATAATGTAAATATTTGCAGACCAAACTTCGCCGGAAACCATCATCTTGCCTCTCCTTAAAAGAACTGGCCTAGAATATTTCAAATAAATATAATTCTTAATAATCTCGATATTTTAAAACAGTAGTTAGTAATATGTGGCAATCCTGGTCCCACGGTATAGTTCCAATTTACCGTGCTCAGTCTCTAGCTTGATACACAACAGGCGGTATACTTATTTATTGACGAGTATTTTGCTAAACAACACACTGTAAAAAGATACATTGTTGGTGGGAGACGGCTCGGAAAAAACTGACAATGAAAACACCGTCTTTCTCGCTTGTCATATGGGTAGAGCGGATGCTTTAGAAGGACTAGATGTCGTCCTCGATGTAAACTAATGACGACCCAGTAGTGATAACAGACCAATGAAGAAGAAGACTAACAACGGAGACAGTACCTTTTTGGTTCTTGATGGCAGTCATCAAAAAATACATCACCGCAATGCCATAAATGGTGCAAGCCCATTGCAGAACAGGACGCTTTAACTGTTAGGTGAACACTACCCAGACGTTACTCCCCTCAACCACTTCCACTGGTATACCTCTTAGTTTGTTTAGAAATTTGTTTTTATAAAAAATACATATCAAGAAGGTTGTGTTAGATATAAATCGAGACTTGTTGATAATAAGAACTAAGTAATGCATGCAAAATTATATAAAACACATAAACTATCAAACGGAATTTGATGAACTAAACGCACAAATAACCAACAGCCTACTCATGACTACAAAACAAATTGCAACATCGAAAAAAGAAAAAACACAAAAATTAAGTAAAGAGACACAAAATCTCATGAAACAGAGACGACTATTAAGAAATGATCCTTCAAATTGCAGACTAGAACTGGCAGAAATAGATGAAAAAATAAAGAAGAAGGTCAGAGAAGACGTCAGACAGTACAGAAACTCGAAAATAGAAGAAACTTTGACACACAGGGAAAAAGTTTGAAACACCTAAACAAGCAAATGAATGAAGGGAAACATCAAATAATAAAACTTATAAATAACGATAACCAAGAGATCGCATAAATGGAAAAGATAAAGGCAGCTACAGATAAATATTATCAAACACTATGTGACATGAAAACATCGCCACCGCCCGGGAAAGAAGAAGGAAATAGAGTGATAGTAAGAAATGTGGGATTTGAAGAAATTCCCGATGTAACAATGGATGAAATAATGAACGTTCTACAACATACGCACAACAACAAAGAACCTGGGGACGATGGAATAACTATAGAAATGATAAAGTATGGAGAGGTATCGATAACACAATTTCTTCAAGCTCTATTTAACAGCTGTCTCATAGAAAGTAAAATACCAACACCTTGGGTAAACGCCTTGATTGTGCTTATATTTAAAAAGGGGAACAAATTAAAAATTGGAGAATTACAGCCCGTTATCGGTACTATACAAAATTCTCACTAGAATCATAACATATAGATTGGCGAACAAATTAGACAGTTATCAACTACGTCAACAAGCGGGATGTAGACGGGAATACAGCACTTCGAATCATCTTCAAATAAAGGAATACTAATAGATGGTGAACGATTAAATCACTTGAGGTTCGCAGATGATATCACTCTGATCATCAACACAAAAGAAATGCTGATGGAATTAAATAAGTCTCGAGAAATAGGTCTAAGAATAACCTTCACCAAAAGCAAATATTTGAAGAACGAAAGTGAAGATAACAGTAAGGAACTATTAATAGCAGGTGAAAGAATAGGAAAGGTACAAACATTCATATATTTAGGACAAAAAACCGAACTATCAAAAAATAATTTAAAGGCTGACTTGGACAGAAGCGTCTCGTTAGCTTGGTCTGCGATCGGAAGGTTACGATCTACATTTAAATTGGACAACCCAAATACAATAAAAGCCTGAGTATTCGATAAATATGTACTGCCGGTATTAACATATGGCACTGAAACGTGAGCTTTAAATAAAAGTATAATAAATAAACTTCAGTTAACCCGAAGAGCAATTGACAGGAAAATGCTAAATATTAGGCTCCAAGATCGTATTCCTAACATCGAGATACGAAGATAAACAAAAGTGATAGATGTAATAAAACCAATATGTATATTAAGGTGGAATTGGGCGGGGCATATCGCAAACCTGAATGATAACCGATGGACAGGCCGTATAGTTGAGTGGAGGCCTAGAAAACACAAAAGATAGCGAGTTAGACCACAGACAAGATAGACGGATGACATAAAATAATTAGCAGGACACGATTGGATGCAAAAAGCAAACAACAAAGCTCATTGGAAACAAGTTGGGGAGGCTTACATCCGACTCTGGATGGAATAAGCTAATGATGACGATGATGAATGTATGCATATTGTATGGATGAAATTGCTTGCTTTGGAGGATAGTAGTTCAGCAGAAAAAAAAGCTTCCAAAATGAATATCGGTAAGACAGATCAATTTATGTTTTTGGGCAATGGAAGCTTAATTTTGAAGGCATACCCTGTGTCGGGACCTCCTTAAGCCACAAAGTGATAGGGGAATTGCTTAGCAAGGACTTTTCTACAGTTTTTAATAATTACCGCCAGGTAGCGCGATTATTAGGGTTCTATCCATATATATATATATATATATATATATATATATATATATATATATATATATATATATATATATATATATATATATATATATATATATATATATATTTTACTAAAAATAAAATTTTCGGTACATTATCAAATTTTATATTTTATCACATAAATTATGTATTAAAATTTAGGTTTCATAAAGGTGAATAAAACGTAAACCTTTTATGTTGACGCTTGTTCCTTATGAAAGTGCCAACGCTTTGATTTAAATAAAATTTTCTTTAAGTTTAAAATACAACAGAACAGAATACTGAACTCTCTTTCAATTCTACTGCAAATTCTAATAGATTCTTGTATTTTAATTAAAATGATTGTATATAATTTAAACAGCTAAAACATATATTAATGGAATTTCTAACTATATATATATATATATATATATATATATATATATATATATATATATATATATATATATATGTATATATATATATATATATATATATATATATATATATATATATATATATATATATATGTTATATATATATATGTATATATATATATATATATATATATATATATATATATATATATATATATATATATATATATATATAAAATTCCAGGTTTCAATCCGTTCGTCTAACAATAAATTTGCACGACGTTTCTAAATTTTAACGAAACGTCGTACAAATTCATTGTTAGACGAATGGATTGAAACCTGGAATTTTAATGTATTACATCCCACCATCCGTGAAAACCTCCATTGTAACATCCATATTTTAGCCATAATTTTCAAATATCTTAGAAGGAGTTTTGTTGTATCACAACTCATCAGCCGAACTAGGATCGACATAGAATAGGATAAAACTCAAAGTAAAATACAATAATTTGCGCCTCTAGCGGATGTAAGCCTACTTTTGAAAGCGCTATATATATATATATATATGCCATTTAAGCCACATATAGGATGCCATTTAAGCCACATATAGAACAAGAAATTGTTCAGCGAGAATTTTATCTGAGCTGCTAGCAATTACCGCTAGGCAGCGCGATTATTAGGGTTCTGCCCACGATATAAAAATTAATTTTAACCGTTAAAATTAAAAAAAAATCCTTAATTTCAGCAGTTAAGTTACGCCTTCAAAACTAGGCTTCTAGTAGGCAGAGACACAAATTGTTGTATCTTATTGATTCTTTCTGCTAGTACTGCGAGAAGTATTTTAAGTTTTGTTCTTTTCTCTGTCGATTATAGCACGACTGATGAGTTTTGATACGACGAAATGCGTCCAGAAATGATTCGGCAGATGAGATATTGATGATGAATAAATATTATAAAATTTAAAAAAGCACAACTAATTAAATCAAAATTATTTAATAAAACAACACTGCACAAATAATAAATAAAAACAAATTTTGACATGGTTTAACGATTATGATTAAATTAGGCATATGTTGCCAATAATTTTTTTAACTAACTAAAGTAAGAATTATATTAAAACAAGGTTACCTCAGATGAAATACATTAATATAATTTCAAAACGTATTAAGATAATTAATAAAATTCAAACATGTTCTTAAATATTTTTTTCGTAGGTAGTACTGTCGTATTTTAGTCCAGGTTAGATCAAGTTATATTCAATTTACCCAATTCAATTTATTTCTCATGTAGTTATTCCGTTTACTTTTCCATTGAATTTCTATATAAATGATGTTATCTGATGTAACCATAACCTTAACATTTTTTTTTGTAAAAGTAGTAAAAGGACTCTTAGTGTCAATTTTAAAATACATGCACAAAGATCGTAATGAGAACATATCTAATTTTGCCTCGATAAATAAAATATATAATATATGTATGTATTTTATTCTCTGCTAAAATATTATACTAGCAGACTGCATACATTCAAATAGTTTTAGGATTTAACATTTTGCTCACCTCGTAGAACTAGATAAATACGAAAATATTTAAATATAATCATATTATTTATATTACTAAACAAACTTATATTTAACAAATATATACAAAGCGATCCGAATTTTGAACTGACAGAAAAAAATTATAAACAGGTCAGAATGTGGCAATTTTTGGAAAAATATTCGTATAAAGATTGGCTATACAAGTTCAATGTTCGCTTTATAGTAACAAAAACTTGAACCAGCTAATTTATTATTAATGTCATAGTTATCAGCCGGAACAATTTCTTTATTTCGAGCTTCGAATCTAGTTGAGCAGTTTCTGCAGCTTAGACTCTGCATCTCTGCAAAAAACCGTTAATCTAATTACTCAGTGTATCTTTAAACTTATTTTCTTGTTCAAGTAATATATATATATATATATATATATATATATATATATATATATATATATATATATATATATATATATATTCAATTTTTGGTATTTGGGTTCGTTTTATGGATATTTGACATTCAAAATTAAACTTAAATTGACGTTTTGCCCTTTGGTTTAGGGCATTTTCATTTTTTCTTTATTTCTGAAAAATAAATTACATTTAGGTACACTAGTACAACACAAATTATTTAACACACACAACCATAAACTTTTTACATAATTCTTAGTTCTATCTTTAAAAATTAAAATCACATGGAACCTACCTTTAATCTCACATATTTTATTTACTACTCGCAACTCATAATGGCATTTTTATCGATGTAGATTTTATTTTGTATTATTGATCTGTGATTTTTTTTTTGAATATTAAGCAGGTAGTCTTTTTGTTAATATATTAAGGACGGGTATATACTTTAAAATATTACCTTGTTAAATTTGTATAGATATGGCTAATTCCTTTTATATCACTTTTATCATTGACTGTAAATTTCTCATTTTTTTTAATTTCGATCATTTCTTTTATTGCAAGTTTTCCAATATTAATGTCCCTGTTTAAAATCTTTGTTTTATTAAAGTTGAAATCATGTCCAAGTTCCGTTGTGTGTTTATGAAGTGCCGTTGTTGCATTTTTTGTATACTTGTGTCCATTGAGTCTGTTTTTTAATAATTCGGTTCATGGTTGGTACCTGGCTTTTTAAGTTTGTAAATAGTGAGCTTAGTTTGTTTTGCGTTTTGTGACAAACAGTTATGTTATATTTTTTTAGAGTGCTTTTTAGTTTTTCTGATAAGCTCACTATTTACAAACTTAAAAAACCAGGTACCAACCATGAACCAATCCAACATAGTTTATTCAGTACCTTGTGCAGATTGCCCAATGCATTATATTGGTATGACGACCCAATTATTAAAAAACAGACTCAATGGACACAAGTATACAAAAAATGCAACAACGGCACTTCACAAACACACAACGGAACGTGGACATGATTTCAACTTTAATGAAACAAAGATTTTAAACAGGGACATTAATAGTGGAAAATTTAAAAAAATGAGAAATTTACAGTCAATGATAAAAGTGATATAAAAGGAATTAGCAATATCTATACAAATTTAATAAGGCAATATTCTAAAGTGTATACTCGTCCTTAATATATTAACAAAAAACTACCTACTTAGTAGTCAAAAAAAAATCACAGATCAATAATACAAAATAAAATCTACATCGATAAGAATGCCACTATGACTTGTCAGTAGTAAATAAAATATGTGAGATTCAAGATAGGTTCCATGTGATTTTAATTTTTAAAGATAGAACTAAGAATTTATGTAAAAAGTTTATGGTTGTGTGTGTTAAATAATTTGTGTTGTTCTAGTGTACCTAAATGTAATTTATTTTTCAGAAATAAAGAAAAAATTAAAATGCTCTAAACCAAAGGGCAAAACGTCAATTTAAGTTTAATTTTGAATGACAAATATCCTTAAATGAACCCAAATACCAAGAATTGAAAATATATATTAATTGAAGGTTCAAGAAAATTTTAAAGTATTATATATATATATATATATATATATATATATATATATATATATATGTATATATATATATATATATATATATATATATAAATATAAATATAAATATATAATAAATTGCGGGTGTCAATCCGTTCATCGAACAATGAATTTGCTCGACGTTTCGCCAAAATCTCATTTGGCATTTTCAAGTACTCTTGCTGTTGCTATTCGAACTAGAAAACCATGGAGTTTACAGCATTCCATGCTACTGTAAATTGTACATAGGGCAAACAAACAGAAGAATCTCCACCCGGATCCATGAACATAAAATATGTATCAAAAACAAACAAACAACTTCAGCTCTTTTTCAGCACCATCATGATACTGGACACAATATCATTATAAAACAAGCCTAGTAAGAGAAGCCTTGGAAATCGAAAAGAATAGACAGCTAAATAAGCTGGATGATACACTTAACATCTCCACTACGTGGAAGGGTATACTAGCCAAACCAAGAAATAACCAAAACATCGAGAAACCGCAATAGTCAGCACAGCGCCCAAACCCGTAATAACCTATAATCTGCGTAGACGCTGACCTATAAAAGAAGGCGACCGCACTTCGGTTTCTCAGTTAGCTTCGAGCAGCAGCAGCAGAAAGATCACAGTATCGAGTAGCAGTAGCAGCAAGAGCACTTAAAAATGGCAAATGAGATTTTGGCGAAATGTTGTACAAATTCATCATTAGACGAACGGTTTGACACCCGGATTTTAATGTATTACATTCCACCATCCGTGAAAACCTCTATTGTATGTATATATATATATATATATATATATATATATATATATATATATATATATATATATATATATATATGTATGTATGTATGTATGTATGTATGTAATTTTGAATTTTTACCTGTATTTATATTTTAATAGCTAGGTCAGGTTTAAAAAATCTAAATATAATAACTTTTAGCAATAAAGATGTCGATTACTGACCAAATTTCTATCTTAGAGTAATATTAAAAGAATAACATCGATATTAAAAGTAATTCTATAATAAAAAAAAGTATAATATCTAATTCATGATCTGGAATTAGCTTTAAAATCACTCAAAGAAGATATATTCAGAAAATATCTTATTAATGGCTTTGAAATAATAATATAACAGTGCATGGCGATAATGCCGTCTATAAATTATTAAATTTATGAAAGCCGTTTTATATAGTCAAAGAATATAAGAAACCAGTTTATTAAAATTCTGATCACAACCACTAAAATATAAATTCTTAGTCTATAAGGCGGAATTTTTCTGAAGCCTGCAATATGAAAACTTTTTTACTTATTCAAGAAATAGTACAACTGACGTGTATAGTCACAGAGAACCAAATACGCCAACAGTTGCATATAATCACCTCATAATAAAATATAGTCTTCTCATAATTCTGAAAGTACCAAATATTTAAAACACAATGAAATATCTTTAAAATGTACAGATATTCATCGTTCTAACCATTTCATCACTTATCAGTTTGAAACTATATCCTTACAAATATTAATAAAAAATTATTATTATATTTTATTCCACTTGTGTAGGTAAAGAACTTTTTAACTGAGTAAATTGCACCACTAAATTCACAAACATTTATATACTCGCTATAATTTAAGGTCCCTGCGATACAATTATAACAACCACTTTTTTCGGTTATAAACCTGGTCTTTTAAATTAACCCTAAACTACTATACAAATTTTATAATATATTTATTTTTCATATCTATATTAAGAACTGTTTTAAATATATAATTGGCTCGTGATCGTGACTTTATGAAAATCCATCTTATTCAATTCTATAGTAGAAAAAAAAATTTTGAGATTTTCACTTGAAAAAATCCTCCTTTATTATTACATTAATAAATAGTACATGACATGTTTCCTAGCCCTGCTACTCTATCAGATGTGACCTACTATACTAGTACTCAGGTATTTATAATAATTTCTTATCTAAAGACGAACAAATTAGGTAAGAAATTATTATAAATACCTGAGTACTAGTTTAGTAGGTCATATTTGATAAAGTAGCAGGGCTACGAAACATGTCATTCATTATTATACAGTCTATCAAGTAAGAAGGTGTCCGCGATAATTCATTTTTGGTAGATGCGATTCCAGCGATTCAACAAAAAATCGGTACAGACAACCTTTGTCTACGGCGCATTTTAGTAAAAGTATCAATCGATTCCGAACTTTCGTCGAAATCACGTAAAATCCAATATAAGTCACTTATTTCAGCGTCGGTTCGAGGCAGTCTTTATTTATTCCCATCCAAAGGAGCTTAAAATGACACATTTTGCGGCCGTTAAATATATTAAAAAGTCAGTAACGTTTGTTGGTAAATCGTTTTAACAAGACAAAAAATGTGGACGACTTGTCAAAACGTTGCAAAGTCACTCCGAAAGTCGAAAAAAACGAGCCATGTTTTTGTTTTCACGGTACATGAAATTGACGCTACGTCGAGAAGCGGCAAAATTAAGAAAATTGGGTTTGAATATGTCTCAGGTGACTCTTCGACAACCTCTTGGTGCTTATGATGTTAAATTCCGAAGAACGTTGGAGAAACTTTTGCTGGGCGAAAACCACGTCGCGAAGCGGCTCGCCTGGGCACACGATAAGCTACTAGAGCGGCCCTCACATTCGTCGGAGGCTAACCTTGTTGATAACGTTTGGTTCCTTGTGAGAAAGCTCACAGGAATGTCTCTGAGGACTTCGACTCAGTTGTCTCACGAGATTCAAAAAATTTGCAGAGTATGCAGAAAATCTCGCCGACAGCGTGTCTCGAAGATGCCAGGCGATTATTGATGCAAGAGGCGATTGGACTAAGGTAATGGCTCCGTTGTTAGCATACATAAGCATATATTGATGGCACATTTTTTCGTATCCTTTTACGTGAAAATCCGTGAAATTTTTTTTCCACTGTCAGAATTGAAGAACTGTTTTAAGTTAATCTCTGACAATGAGTGGAGACGAAATTATAAATTAATTAATTTAAGTTGTCAAAAAAGTGCCGGGCTTTAATTTAGCTAGATGGCTTCAAAATTGCCTATCACCAGTAACAATAATCGAATCTGGTCATACTAACCCTTGTTTGAAGTGTAACATTTCATAGAACAATAAAGTCACCATATTTATTAATTTAGTAAAGGTTAGGCAAAGGGAAAAATTTTGCACAAGCTCGTGAAGAAATATGTGCTGTTTACGGTCAAGTTACTTCGGTTTTGTTCTAAAAATGTCGATGTCAAACATGTTCTTCATTCGGGTCAGGCAATTAACCGAACAGTCGATGAAATCTGGGGGAAAAAGATGAGCAAGACCATCACAGTCATGCCATTGCTATGAAACTGATCATCTATTATCAAATACGTTTAAACCATTTGAAGAATACTGGATACAAAAAGAAACCCGATGTTTAGAAGTCACGGTGAAAAATTTAGTTGAACAAATGTACAGCTGCAACATTTTTGAAACAGAGCCCTATCAACAATTAATCGGATTGCAGCGAGCAATTGATAGAAAACGACATTGACTAACCGGAAAGGCATTGTCTTCCATCAATACAACGCAACCACCATATAACCCAGACCACTATTTGATTAAATCTTTGTAAAAGTCTCTTGGTTGAATTCTACAGTGACCGGATAATGGTGCAACCAGAAATATGGCAAAAAGTCATCCATCAAAACGGCACATATTTGATTCAGTAAACTTCATTTAAAACATGAAAAAAAATATTTTAATTCAGACTTTAAAAGGCCGGATACTATTTCGACAACCCAATATAACTTATATTTATATTAAGGCCTAATATGCAATTGGTGAGCAGTTTATATTCCTGTAGTCTAAAATATAGGCAAATTACTATATTTAGCAGTGAATTTCATCATTGATTGAACTGGCGAATTGATGCCACCTTGAAATATAAAAACGCTAAGATAGATGTGTGATAAACACATCTTTTTATATTTTGTCACCTGGTGGCAAATGGTCTTCGCAATTTTTTCTGGTTCCACTTTGAAATTTTATAACAGAACTTTAATTCAGTCGGAATACGATAAAAATAAGCCAAAATCGTCGGATTCTGCTAATTTAAAAAAAATACTCGTCTCAACGAGTACATTAAGGCAAAAATATTGCCATTGGGGCAACACCCTCAAAAATGGGAGAATTGGCCCATTTTTTGGGTTTTTAGCGTATTTTTGCAATTTTATCATAAATTTGTGGAAGATAAACTAAAAATTCTGACAGATTTTGATTCTAGATAAAAAAAAAACGAAAACCTTAAGAGGCCCTGGATGTCATTTGAATCTTCTGGTCGGGAGAAATTGGCCGTTTTTGTTTGTTTTTTGGCGTTTTTTATGATTAAATAGGTGTACTTGCAAATTGTAAGCTAATTTTTTTTAATTAACTCTGGATTATGTTCCATGTACATTACTTTAATTGATCCAAACATAATTTTGGCCATTTTTTAGATATACTTTTCACTTCTATTGATAAATTTTACCGATTTACATTTTTTCTTCTGACGAATTTTTTAAACAACTCTTGTCAGTATGCTACCACCCTGCCTAAAAGATCAGAAAATGTGCCTTAGCTTTCATTTCTGCTACTTAACAACTCACTTAAACAATTTAATTTTTTTTTAATTGCTGAGGCTGTATACAAACAAAGATTAAGCCAACAGAGCGCTGATAAACGGAACAGAAAATCAAGTAAGTTTCCTAACCTCTGTGACATTGGTCGTCGAATTGTTGACATCCGATCACCTGGAGAAAACTGAGAATGTTCTACATGTAATGAAACACTTTCATTATGTTATATTATTAATGAAAAACGCTGTGGTCTAGCATCACTACTAGCCATAAAGTGTGATAAATGTCTAACATACAACACAGTATCAACAGACAGTACACATATATCGAAGGACCATAAAGAACATTATAATGTTAACACTGAAGCTGCACTAGGTAATTATAAGTTAAACAAGTAAATTAATTAAATAATTAAAACAAATGCTTTAATTTATTTATTTTTATTTTATTTATAAAAACTAATAACATTGCAAATTTATTATTAATTAAACTTAATATTACTTACTTCCACCATATATTTTAATTATATAAACTTGTACTGTACAATTTAAAAGATTTAAATTTCCCGCCATTACTACTAAATGCAACGTTGCCGCTATTTCAGAGATAGAAGGTAAATCATTCACAAGTACCTCCAATAATTGTTATTTTTCATAAAGTTAAAGCTTTCTGATTAAATTTGAACATTTTTTAAAATAATCGCGAAATTTCATGTCTAAAACCGTTAAAATTCCTATTGATGGCATTTTTTTCATTAAAATTAACAAAAAATGTGTCATTTTTGTATTAAAATTGACGTATTCTCCATAAGACTATATGTATTGTTCATTTGGATTTTTATTTAAATAAATTTCCTAAAAACAATAAATTTTTCATAGAAAATTTCTAAAGTAATTAAACTATCTAAATAAATTTACACAAAATAGTTTTCATATTTTACGTTTAACGCCTCAACCTCCTTAAATTGTTGTAGCAATGTATTTTTTAATTAATAGAAATATTACGACTTTTTCAAAACATTATGAAGCCAAATAAAATTAATTTTCTTTAATAAATTTCTTTGAGATAAAACATAAAACGGGGTCCTTAATATATCGGTGAAACCCGTCTCTCCACCAAGTTTCATGCTAATCGGTGACACAAATCCTCTGGCCTCTTCTTGTAAGATATATGGTAATCATTTTATACATAATAAAGATGATCTTCGTTACTGCAAATATGATAAAATTCAAAAAAAATTAATTTTTTAAAAGTTACTGTAAATTTGATACAAAAAAGCATAAAATTGGAAGTAAAATGGCCAGTTTTTTCAGCCTAAATGGACCAAATGACTTCCTTAACCACTCAATATGGACACTAACTTGTGTATAATAATTAAAAATAACTTTGGTTACTGAAAATATTATAAAACTCAAGAAAAAATATTTTTTTTCAAAAGAAATCGTAAATTTGCATTAATAAAAATTAAATTTGAGACTAAAATGGTCAATTTCTCGGGCCTTAATCGTTTAAATGAGTTCTACCATAAAGTACCTCAAACGAAAGTTTAGGGATTAAGGAACATTAAGTAAGGTAGCAGTATACTGAAAAAAAGTTGTTTAAAAAATTCGTCAGAAGGAAAAAACGTGAATTGGTAAAATTTATCAATATTATGAGGAGTGAAAAGGATATCTAATATGTAAGAAATAGCTAAAATTATATTTGGATCAATAAAAGTAATGTCGATGGAACATAATTCCAGAGTTAACTAAAAAAAATTAGCTTACAATTTGCAAGTACTCCTATTTAATCATAAAAACTGACAAAAAAAACGACAAGAACGTCCAATTTCTCCCGTCCAAAAGATTCAAATGACATCCATAGCCCTTTAGTTTTTTTCTTTTTTTATATAAAATCAAAATCTGTCAGAATTTTTAGTTTATCTTCCATAAATTTATGATAAAATATTCTAAAAAACTCAAAAAACTCTCTCATTTTTGAGGGTATGGCTCCAATTTTTTAATGATCGTAATAATTTTTCCTTAATATACTCATCAAGAGATGAGTATTTTTTTTTTAAAGTATCCGACGATTTTACCTCAAAATCGTATTCTGGCTAAAGTATTGGGACTCAAATTACTATAATAATTGTTTTTATTCACAAAAATGTTGAACTACTTTTTTAACCATCCAATTATTCTCACCAACTAGAAGGCACAGTAGGAACCGATGAACGTTAGGGTGCTAGCAATATCAACGATAAATCTATTGCTGAATATAAAAATTTGCCTTATATGGCTATACATAGAAATACATTAATGGCTGTTACAAATTGTACATGAAATTATTATAGTAGATCATGTACAATTTTAATTAACAACCACATCTTATTTTAGGACTATTTTTTGCGAGAATTTAATGTTGTACTGACTTAGAAATATATACAAATAAAAACAGTGTTAGATATGGTATATAAGACAGAAGTAGCGAAAAATGGTGCCTAGTAGGATTTCATCTAAAGAAGACTGGACTCTTCTTAAAACGTAACATATTTATAAACGAATTATATACCTTAATTTGTACATACACAATATGCTTTCGTATAAAGTATTTTTCTTCGTTTAGAAATATTGATTTTTCTAGATTTTCTTTAGTACTAAAATATTGCAAATTCTCCAGATTTTTAATAAAAATCGGGGTTATTCAAGTTTTGCAAATTTTCGATTGTCGCAAACGTCCTTACATGTAGATACAAAAGGCACTTGGTATTTAATTTGGTTATAAATTTAAAGTGTAGATACGTAAATGTGTAGTTTTAGTAATACTATATATATATATAAAAAAAAAATAGAAAAAATATAGTTTAACATATTCTTCCATGGCTTTTATTACTTTTAAATTTTGTCATATTGCTTGAGTAGCATTGAAACTATAATAACATAATTAAAATATTGTAATACCAGTTCTTACTTTTTATTACTACTGTAAAAAGTCATGGTTAAAATGAGTTTTTGTAAATAAGTACTTCTTATTTCCCCCTTTACGAATTTTATTACGTATGTTAAAAAAATAATTTGTTTATGAAAAGTTAGACCTTTCAATGTTATCGATGTATTAGTAATATATTATTATCTTATTGTACTATAGGCATTCCTAAACTGTTTCTGTGTTTTGGGACAAATGGTTATTAATGGTGTCTAAAATTTAAAGTTTTTAACGCCTCAAATATTTTAAGATGTCTCAGTTAAAATTTCGTTATCTTTATGGGACAAAAATATGACTTTATGAAATCATTTTAACATTAAAAATTAATAATAAATATTATATTTAAAATTATTAGTATGTTGTCATAAAAGTATGTAATTTTGTTCAATTTTTGATTTTGATTTGATTGTTTTATGAATATTTTATATTAACTGTACTTACAATTTTTATGTGAAAATATCTAAAAATAACTTTTAATTCTTGAAATCGAAAAAAACTTAATGTGGTTTAAGTTCTTCTAAAAAACGGTTGAAAGATATAAAATATACTTTATTGGACTTGGGCATAAGCGATGAGCGAGTTTAGATCTAGAATTATAAAAGAATTCTGAACTAGAGTGATTACTCCAATATAAAATTTATTTACGACACCACTGCTATATGTATGTATTCTTGATCCTTGTGAATGGATACCTATTAATAAATATTGTTACTCAAAACATTTTCTTTTATTTTTGTAGATTCCTACACCAATCTTTTAATAATTAACGAACATTAATGGATATTATTTTTAGATGACACATTCTATAAAATTAATAATTAGTTAGTCTAGTCCAGGGGTTCCCAATCTTTTTTTTACTGCGACTCCCTTTACAGGTTTTTTTTTATGGGTCTAGCACACATGCTACAGGGAAGTCCCTAAAGCGCTACAGGAGCGAGACGTGTGCGGAGAAAGGTATTCACGTTGTTCTTGAATCGCTGTAAATTGTACTCGGTGGGAAACACAGTCCTCGGCAAGTTATTCCAAAGGAATGATGTCCTCCATATAAATGACTACTTGAAAAGTGTTGTACGAGGAGTAACAAGCTGAACCTCATACGGATGTAAAGTATTAGCGCGACGTGTACTTCTAACATGCGGGCCACATCCTTCGAACACTTTCCATGAAAATACTTGTAGAATAGGCTCAAGTCGCCAACCGTTCTTCGATGTTCCAGCAAATCAAGATCGCCTGTCAGTTCCGGGTCTCCAATCAGACGAATAGCTCTTCTCTGAACAGAATCCAACAAATTCAGTGAATGTTTGGGAGCGGAGCCCCAAATATGGGAGCAGTATTCCATAGTTGGTCGAATTTGAGCTTTATAAAGAATTAACAGTTGTTGTGGAGTGTAAAGCTTTCTGGTTCGAAATAATATTCCGAACTTCTGAGAAGCTCCCCTTGCTATGCCTGCAACATGTTCATGCCAGGACATATTTGCTCCCAAATTAACGCCCAACAAATTGAGTGACGATGTTAGAGGAATGGAGTGCCCCGACATAACTATGTCGGGTTCAGCAACGTTAACTTTTTTAGAAAAAACTGCCGCCTGGGTTTTTGTAGCGTTAATTTCCATTTGGTTACTGTCACCCCAAGATATAATTTCTTCCAGGTCTTTGTTAAGTTGAATGATTTCCTGCTGTCTGCGGATATTCATCTAAGTAGCCGATGTCCGAGCGCTCAAAGTGAATGAAGAGATAAGTGTACTGTCATCTGCAAAGCTGTAGATTGGATTCTAGGTCTTTTCCAGCAGATCGTTGATATAAATGTGAGAACGAGAGTAGGAGACAGTATGGAGAAATCCGTCGACTGCCACTCGTAAAGAACGCTCTCTGAGGAAACATGAGAGCCACAAACAGAACTTTTCAGACATACCATAAGAACGTAGCTTAGCCAACAGCCCATCGTGCCAAACACGGTCAAATGCCTTGGATATGCCAAGAGCAGCTGCTCGAGATTCTCCAAAGTGTTCAATTGCGTTGTTCCAAATATGTGTTACATAAGTCAGAAGATCTCCTGTTGATCTATTTTTACGAAAACCATATTGATGATCGCTAATAATGTTGAATCCTTCAATATGTTTTAGAAGATGCTGACTGATAGCCTTTTCCATGACTTTCGATATTATTGAAAGCAGTGCGATTGGTCGGTAGTTATTTGGCAAGTTCTTCTTGCCTTTTTTATGTATCGGCTGAACTGTGGCACATCTCTAGCAGGAAGGAAATATTCCTTTTCTGTAGGATAGGTTGAAAAGTCTACAGAAAACTGGCGTTAGTTGTCTCGCACAGTTTTTGAGAACTATGGCAGGTATTCCGTCAGCGCCAGAAGCCTTTTTGGTGTCTAGCTTCACCAAAATACGTTTTATGATACGCTGTCTGAAGACAATATAGGGCATCCTTGGCTGCACTATGGGATAGTAGGTGGTGTTTTTCCTTGGAAATCGACAGTAGAATGTGAAGCAAAGAGTTCAGCCAACAAGTTCGCTCTCTCAACAGGTGTCGTTGCAATAGAATTATCTGGCCATGTGAGTGGTGATATGGTGGATTTGGTGAACTTTTGACTAACTGCCTTAGCGACTGACCAAAAGGACCTGGAATTGTTTGGACAAGCGAGAAGTTTGTTTCTAATCCGTTGATTGTGTGCCTCCTTGGTTCGTCGATAATGTCTTTGCATCTGTTCCTGGCACGAACAAAGGTGTTTACAGGTTGCAATTTTTATGCGACGCCCTTCTAAAAGTAGATACCTGTGTGGAGCTCGCAGATCATAAAATTACTTCATTATTCAAAAACTCTAAAGAATATAGAGTCTTAATTATTATTTATTAGAAAACATAAAAAAAACTACAAACAATACAATTAATGAGAAGACGAGCTTGCTTTTCTGAGCATAACTTCTCGAATCAAGGCTGAAGTTTTGAAATTGCTACTCTCATTTCTTTTTCTAAATTTATTTATGACCTGTACTTTTATTTGATCACTGCAACTGCAGAAAAGCCAGTTTCACCCAATTACGACGTAGCAAATGGTAAAAGAACCCTCAAAGCCGTAGTACTGATAGCAGGATATTCTTGAGATGCATTGCTCCAAAATTGAAACAGTTTTTCTTTATTGAAATTTTAGGCTCGTATCACAAGATAGTTCTGACAGCTGCTCTTCCTCGACTGTTCAAAGTGAAGATGGAGGTGGGGTCGATTGGAATGTGTTTCTAATTCAGTCGTATTGATTCAGGTTCTCTGGAAAATATTTATTAAAATGGGTGCTTAATATTGATAGGTGTTGGATAAATGGCTCCAGACAGTCAGTATTTCCTTGCTTCTCTTCTATTTTTCATTTCCACAACAGCAACTTCTTTTGAAACGCTTCAATTTTATTAAGAGGTCAGTATTTTTAAACTTTTCTGCGCCACGATGTGATTCTGTCAATAAATACATGTACAACTAATTTTTTAATTTTTTTAAATTCGTGTACACGTGAGAATACGTTACCTCTCGACAACCAACGAGAGTTACAGTAATAAAGAGCAAGATCACGTCAAGTGGACCCCCCTATTTTCCACTTGATCATAAAAATTAAGTCCATGTATGTTTTTCATAAGTAGTTACCATGAAATATTGATCCCCCAAACGATTTTTAAAAATTTTAATTTTAACAATAATTTTTTTTACAATGAAAATTTTAGGTACTTTTAATTAAAAATTAGATTTTAAATCAACCGTTAAAGATAAATTATTGAAATTTTCAGGATTTACTGTCAAATATATATATTTTAAGAAAACATTAATAACTAAAAATTATTTGTTTATTATCATATTGTTAATTAACTTTTAAATTAACAAATGAAAATTTCATTGATTTCTCTGTCAAAATTTGAAGCTTTTTTTATCAGTCACATGTGTTATTTATCTAAGTTTAAAATTCCGGAAGAAAATTTCACTGCTCGCGATTAGTTTAAACAATATGAATTTATTTATCACAGCGCGCCGGGCGCCAAGCGCTGTCAGAACACCGCGCGGCCGAGCGTCAGACTACATTGCAGCTTCGGTTAATTATAATTACAAATAACAATTAAAAATATAATTATCAAACGAATTTTATTATTATTATTACTATTATTATTTTTATGATTATTATTATTATTATTAAACAAATTTTATCCTTGTAAAAATGTTATCAACAGTGCAATAAAATCATTTTTTGTTCTTACATTGAACAGCGAAAATTAATAAATAGTCAATAAAAAACTTTACAAGACCATGTATTTTATATTTATTTTTGCTTGGTAATTTAGTAAGCTATCATTTTTAAATTTACCAGTAAGTACTCCATTTTTAGTTAAAAAAAAATAAACCGCTCGGTTACGATTTTCATTTGTTTTTCGCGTCTCCACGTAAATAACAAGAGAATTTAAGCATTTCAATTTATTCGTTAAATGAGTTCAGACGTGAGTTAAAAAATTATTAAAAATAAGAACTGAGGTTGTGTAAATTTATGTTTTGTAACTTAATCAATTTATATTATTATAATTTTTATTTAAATTAATAATAATTTTTGTGATTTAAAATGGGCCGAGTAAATAAATGTTGCAATTCATTAAATAAAAAAGAATCATAAATACGTAATTAAAAATTTAGTTCTAATCACAGCCAATCGAGCTTGCGATTTTAAAGATTTTATCGGATATTACATGTGCAATTCTTGTGAGAGAGCCATATATTTAGGTCGTAAACCTGGAAAACCTGAAAATCCTGGTGAAAAACCTGTAAATAACAATGTAAGTATCGATGCGACTGATCCGGAAGTAGATGAGATTAAAGATGATAACAAGAAAGACCCGACCTTCAAATGTGATGCTGTAGATAATCAACTAAAAATTAATAACATTAATAAATTGCTATTGGAGGTCGGTGAACCACCAATAAAATTGAGACGAGTGTCGAGTGTATCTGAGTGTACGAGTAAAAAAGCAATTCTAACTTCTGTGAAGAAATTGAGTGGTACTGATATTAATCATAATAACCCAAATGAACTACTTTTAAATAATTTAAAGTCTACATTTAACCAAACAAATAGTAGATCCGAAAAAATCCAAGTGTTGACTACACTTCCGTTGGATTAGTCAATAAAAATGATACGACGCGAATTCAAAGTTTCAAAGAGAATGGTACAAGCTGCTAAAAATATTAGAAAAAAAATCAGGATTTGCGTCACAGCCTGATACTAAAAAAGGGAAAAGCCTGGACAATTCAACACTCGATCGCGCTAAAAATTTTTATTTCTCTGATGATGTTAGCCGTGTGATGCCTGGAATGAAAGATTATGTTACGGTTTCAGAAAATGGTAAAAAAGTCCAGAAACAAAACAGACTCTTATTATTTAACATTAATGACTTATATAAAAAATTTAAAGAAGCTTTTCCGGGTGAGAAAATTGGACAGACCAAATTTCAAACTTTACGACCACGGGAATGTATTTCAGCTGGAAAAAGCGGAACACATAATATTAGTGTATGCAAAATTCAACAAAATGCAAAATTACAATTGCACGGACTGAAAAATGAACTCAAAAAAAAAGAAATTGATTTCCCTGAAAGCTTAAATGACTTGATTCAAAGCTCTGTTTGCGTGCAACCAACATCATCATGTTTCTTTTCAACGTGTAAAAAGTGTCCAGAAGTTGATTTCGTCATTAAGAAGTTAAAATTATTGATTGATAGTCATGAGATAAAAGAAATAACTTTTAGCCAATGGAAAAGTACGGTAAGAAAAAAGACTAAATATTAACAAATTACTCACATAGTTATTAATCTCAGTACACACTTTAAAAAAATAGCTTGTTAATTAGATAATTAAATAATTTCTATTTGTTTATTAATTATTAAGAGTAAAAATTTATCACATTAACATGATTGATACAAAATTATCGAATTCCATTTTATAAATTTGTCTAGTTATTATTTTTTTCTATTTTTCTACACAGTTAATAATCTTACACATTCGTTTTAAATTTTACAGGACTGAAATCGTTGAAGCGACATATACCAAAGAAGATTTTTTAAGTGAGCTGAAAAATAAGTGGTCAGAGCTATTGAAGCATGATTTTGTAGTAAAATCTCAAGCATCTTTCCTCTCTAAACAAAAAGAATCTGCTGAAGCTGGGGAGTTTATAATCTGTCTAGATTTCTCTGAAAATTATTCATTTTTTGTTCAAGACGTTATCCAGTCGCATCATTGGTCTAATGATCAGGCTATACTTCATCCATACGTCGCGTATTATAAAGAAAATGAAAAGATAAAACATGAAAATTTTGTAGTGATTTCCGAGAAAGTTAGTCACGACGCAAGTTCGGTCCATCTTTTTAATGCAAAACTAATTGAATTTTTAAAAAATAAATTTGGTGCTGAGAATGTTAAAAAAATTAAGTACTTTTCCTTCCGATGGAGCAGCTTCACAACATAAAAATAAATATAACTTTGCCAACTTAATAAATCATTTAAATGATTTTGGTGTTAAAGTGGAGTGGAATTTTTTCGCCACATCTCATGGTAAAGGAGCGTGTGACGGCTTAGCAGGAAGTGTAAAAAGACAGGCTTTTCGTGCTAGCCTTCAATGTGACAAAAATAATTATATTACAACACCACCTTCATTTTTCGAGTGGGCGGAAAGTTCATTTAAAAAAATTCATTTTGCTTTCTGTTCCCAAAAGGATCATGAATTACATGAACAAAAGTATCAACAACGATTTGAACGAGCAATTACAATAAAAAATACTCGTCAGTTCCACTATTTTAAACCGTTGGATGATGTATTACTGGAATGTAAGCTTATGTCGGAGGATGAGAAAGTTTTTACTAACAAAGTTTTTTAAAAAAATAAAATAAAGATTACGAGAAGTTCATAAATTTTAATATTTAACTACTAGTTAGTTTTTCCTGTTTTTGTTTAATAATAGAGAGTTTATTTATTGTATTAGTCATAATATTGATAATAATAATAATAAAATTGGTTTGATAATTATATTTTTAATTGTTATTTGTCATTATAATTAACCAAAGCTGCAATGTAGTCTGACGCTCGGCCGCGCGGTGTTCTGACAACGCTTGGCGCCCGGCACGCTGTGATAAATAAATTCATATTGTTTAAACTAATCGCGAGCAGTGAATTTTTTTCCGGAATTTAAAACTTAGATAAATAACACATGTGACTGATAAAAAAAGCTTCAAATTTTGACCGAGAAATCAATGAAATTTTCATTTGTTAATTTAAAAGTTAATTAACAATATGATAATAAACAAATAATTTTTGGTTATTAATGTTTTCTTAAAATATATATATTTGACAGTAAATCCTGAAAATTTCAATAATTTATCTTTAACGGTTGATTTAAAATCTCATTTTTAATTAAAAGTACCTAAAATTTTCATTGTAAAAAAAATTATTGTTAAAATTAAAATTTTTAAAAATCGTTTGGGGGATCAATATTTCGTGGTAACTACTTATGAAAAACATACATGGACTTAATTTTTATGATCAAGTGGAAAATAGGGGGGTCCACTTGACGTGATCTTACCCAAAGTAAAGACGTATGCTCGGCACCCAAATCTTCACAAAGCTTGTGGAAAAATCTTGCCTTCACGTGTCTTATTTTTATGAAGTTCACCTCTTTGATAATTATATCCATCACGAAATTTTATTCAGGTGAAATATTTTTTGCAGCCAGTGCGTCCGTACGTGTGACGCAATATGTCCTTTTTACATTTGGAGCTTCGGTTTTAATTAGAGTTTGAAGTCCTCCATACTGCCCTGACATTGCGCGAGCTCCATCCGTACACACACACTTCTTCCATTGGATGTTATTATCTTCCACGTAAGAATCTGTGATCTCAAACACATCACTAGTCTTACCGGTATCAGTCATTATTTTGCAAAATAATAAATCCTCACGTACATTTGTTTCTTCCATGTACCGCACGTAACATATTAATTGAGCGTCGTTATTACTGTCGGTCGCTTCATCCTGTTGAATGGCTAATAAACCAGAAAGATTTTCCACAATTTGCTCATTAATGTCTTCAGCTGTGTAACGAATGCGACGACTAATTGTATTGTTAGAAAATGGAATATGTGGTTTCTTACATTTGGCAATACGGTGAGCGACCTTGTAACAGGCGAGCAGTGCTTTGGAAGGAATAGATACTCTGGAAAACAAGGATGTTGACTGATGTTTGAGTTCTTACAATTTTCTTGCAAAAAAAATCTCGCGGCTTTCCTTGTAAATTACTGTGAGTTGTTCCTAAAGGACGTTTCAATTTATTAGGAAACATACTTTCAGTTGCCAGCACCTTATGACAAACAACACATTGGGAAGTTCCATATTTCCTTTGCTAACGTAGGTAAATCCAAAATCTAAATATTGGTCATCATCTTTTCTGTACTTTTTTGTTTTTCTGCAGTTTATTTTCTACTCTATCCTACGTCTTCAATACGTTTTCTATTTATTTGAATAAAGTTATCCATTTTAAGGAATGAATACACGCGAGTAAATTAAATACAACACACTTGAAATCAAAACACTGCATTTATCAGCGCTTGTAATCGACGCATAAATAAAGCGCCGGTAGAAAAAAGACGGAACGATGAACGAACAAAAGCGCGGGGAAATGGAGGAGCGGGCTTATTTATAGAGTTATTAGAATAGAAGAGGTAAGTTCTTGCGAAAAGCTTAGTGCTCATAAAAAGAGGAAGAAATAATATAAGAGTCATACTGTCTCTCCTGCTCGGCGCCGGAATTCACCGCTCAAGCGCGCAGAGCAAGAGAGACAGAATTGTCTCATATTATTTCCTTTTCTTTTTAACTTTACGCTTTCGCTTACAGCAGGCTATATACTTTCTCTCCTCTATTCTAATATCTCTATGGGCTTACTGAGTCGCTGATGAGACGCGCACTGCGCCCCGCACTAACTCATTACGTCGCAGGTGACCTGTGCGTATCGTCTCACGACACACAGTTAGGAAACCCCTGGTCTAGTCAGTTCCTATTGCCAAAAACAAATGCTGTTGCTATGGATAGTAGGTCGACCTTTAGTAAATCCGTAATAGTGGAGGCAAATACGAGGCTGGTTTGAAAAGTCCGTGCAAAGTCCGAGAGATGGCACAACCGGCGCGTATCGAGGTCATGTTCAGTTAGTAGCATATCTTGAATGACCGCACACCAAGTTTCAGCCATATTGGTCTATTTCTTTGTGTTTGGCATTCGTGTGAATCAAGGAAGTCGAGTGATTTTCAAGAAATGGACGAAAAAGAATTTCGTGTGGTGATTAAACATTACTTTATGAAAGGCAAAACGCCTCAGGAGACTAAAGAGAAGCTTGATAAACATTATGGTGACTCTGCACCTTCGATTAGAACAGTTTATAAGTGGTTTCAAAATTTTCGGACTGGCCATATGGGCACAAGTGACGCTGAACGTTCTGTACGGCCTGTGGAGGTTACGACTCCAGAAATCATTGATCAAATCCATGATATGGTGATGGATGACAGAAGAGTTAAGGTGCGTCAAATTGCTAGTGCTGTGGGCATCTCGACTGAACCCCCTATTCTCCAGACTTGGCTCCCTCGGACTACTATTTGTTCCCCAATTTGAAGAAATGGCTGGCGGGACAAAGATTTTATTCGAACGAGGAGGTGATTGCAGACACTAATGGATATTTTGCAGACTTGGACAAATCCTATTATTCGGAAGGGATCAACAAACTAGAACATCGTTGGACGAAGTGTATAAGCCTAAAAGGAGACTATGTCGAAAAATAAAATAGGTTTACCCCAAACACATAAGTAGTTTTTATTTTTGCACGGACTTTTCAAACCAGCCTCGTACCGTAAAATTTTCATGAATTTTGGAAATTTTTTGGTACAGCTTGGAAATCGATTTAACTACATTGAGACAGTGCAACGTAATGTAAACGAGTTTTCTCAGCCTAGTTTTGTCCTCAATGCCGCTCTTTCCTACTTTAGTGCATTTTTTCACATTTTTACGCTTTCGGTTCACTATTTCTTATATATCTCAGTTTACTTTCGTTGCTGTGCGACAGAGAGAAACTGATTTTACTCGCCATAAAATTGCCTAAAAAACCGCGTAGACTGCATAAAAAAATATTAAGTACATAACCTAAGAAAAAAAGTACTTACTACGGCAAGTTACAAAATGGTTTTTTTACGTTCAATTCGATATTAGGGCTTCAAATTATAGGGAAATATAGCTTTTATATTAGCAAAAAAGTGTGCCGATCTTTATTAAAAAATATTAAGGGATTGGTCAAAAATTCGCATTGTAGTCCAAATCTTATTATCAATTTTTCTTGTGAACCAAAGGTAACAGGAAGCTTTTTTTTTTAAAGAAATATGCGAAATTTTATGCTCTTCATGATGGGTAGAAGCAAAAATAAAGAATATACAAAAACTATATTATTTTTATGTGTTTCCGATACGAAAAAATCTATTTTTTTCGCTTTTGCTCTAGAAAAGGTTCATTCTCTTCATTTCTATTCAATATTTTATCATAAATACAACATGAAAAAGTGATTTTAAAACAAATACTGTCTATTTTATAATAAAATTATGAATTAAAAGAACTTCCTACGACCTTTTGCTCACAAGAAAAATCCATGAGATTTGGATTAAAATGCGAATTTTGACCAATCCTCTTAATATTTTTTAATAAAATTTGGCACACTTTCTTGTTAATGTAAAAGTTATATTTTCTTATAATTTGAAGCTGTAATATCCATTTTTCAACTTGTCGTAGTAAATACTTGTTTTAGGTTATGTACTCAAAATTTTTTAATGCAATCTACACAGTTTTTTAGGCAATTTTATGACGAGTAAAATTATTTTTTTTATCGCATAACAATGAACAGAAACCGAGATATTTAAGAAATAGTGAGCTGAAGCGTTAAAATGTGAAAAAATTGCGATTAAAATTAGGCTGAGAAAACTCGTTTACATTATGTTGACACTGTTTCAAGCTGTACCCAAGAATTTCCAAAAATCATGAAAATTTTACAGTTTGTAGTCCAGTTTTAATTGTGCTTTTTATAGCGAATTTTTGAAGAAGCTATGATAGACGAAAATTCTCTTCTTATTCTTTTTATTGATCTAAGAATCTGTTAAATCCGAAGTCGTTAGACTTCTTGAAAGGTAGATTGCCAGCTATCTCTCCATCTTTTTGATGGTCACCCCGGTGGACGTTAGCCTGCTGATTTTCCTTCCAGAGCGATCCTTGGTAGTCTGTACTCCTCCATTCTTTTTACGTGGTTATGCCACTTCTTCTTCTTTGTCTACCCCATCTTACCAGGTCTTACACGCCAAATTTTTCTTGATGTCAGTGTTTCGTATCTTATCCCTCCTTGTTTTAC
Source organism: Pachyrhynchus sulphureomaculatus (assembly GCA_019049505.1). Taxonomy (NCBI): domain Eukaryota; kingdom Metazoa; phylum Arthropoda; class Insecta; order Coleoptera; family Curculionidae; genus Pachyrhynchus; species Pachyrhynchus sulphureomaculatus. Next base: position 67,935,260 of record CM032452.1, on the reverse strand, counting down.
CAGCTATTACTCGGTGGGTTTTCATTTCGGCGGTGCGACTCATCAAGTCAGTATAATGCTGAAACCAACATGAACGACTTTCTTGTGCAAAACGTTGGAAGTCAAACGCTGCTTCTTGACAAAGGTTATACAACACGACATTTTAACTAAATATTATAATAAAGATATGATAGTACTAGGTAGTGAGTTAAGAAACATGCGGCTTTTATATTTTGAATTGCAAGGTTAACATTAAATTCTGAAAAAACAAGAATAGCTTTAATAGGTTATAAAATCCGATACATTGAATATGTTATATTTTACAATATTGTTGAGAAAGTAGGTTGTGTTTTCGAGACTCTAACTGAATGATTGCTCTTTAAATTGTATTTATTCTTACGTTTGTATAATGTCGTTTAAAATTGAAAGAAAGAGTTATAAAAAATTGTTGTCTTGAGTTGCCTAGGTAATCGTTGAGTTGCTTTTGCTCTAGTTTGGTTTGTTTATCACTTTTGGATTTCTTAATGCCCCATTAATTCACTAGTTACTCTATCCCATTTTTTTAGTCATCTCTTTGGAGTTATATGCTCCTCTGTGCCTTTGCTCTTGTGCTCCTCTGCTCCTACTCTTATTAAATAACTACTCATGTCTATCTCCATCTACATACTTGCTACCTGTTCGCATATATTGATGGGTCCAAGCAGCCTGATATGACTACTGTTTTATTAATTAGTCCTCAAATGTCTCTGACTGGGTCATGATAACTTGACAGGTCCACACTAAGATATTTGAACTCGGTTAACTCTGACGCGGTTTTTAGCAATAGTGATGCTTTTGGTATTTTCAGGAGATATGCTCATGTTACACTGTCTAACTTTTTGATATCTCCTTTTTTTGTGTACAAATATTACTTCTGATATATGCCATAATGTTGGTATTTTGCCTGTTACTAGACACATGTTGAAATTCTTGTTTTAAGTCCTCTCATGTTTCCTGCATTCCCGATAAAATGCCATCAGGGCCTGCTGCTTTGTTACGCTTCATTTCCTTCAGTGCATTATTGATCTTCTCCACAGTAACTTCTGTCTGTTTTCTTTGTTCTTCATTGGGTGTTGTTTTAAAGCTGTGGACTTCATTATAGTAGGTGTATATTTCTGAGTTTACTTTAGTCCTGTTCGTTATTACTTGTTCCTCACCATATGTGTGTAATTTTCTCTCGTCTTCCGTTATTCAGTTTCTTGCTTATTACTTTCGGGCCTTTATTTCCTTCAATGGTTTCCAAAATCACTTTATGCGTTCGCGTTCTTATATCTTTTCCGATGTCTTTTCTGACTAACTTGTTAAGCTCCGTTCACTCTGTTTTGTGGCCATCTCTGCTCAAATTCCTTCTTCTTTCCATGAGTTGTTTTGTGTTGTCACTTATTTTGTCCTTTTGTTTTCCAGATTTTGTAGCTATTGTAGCGGACGCTACTTGAATTATGGATGTTATTTCTTCAGCTTTTGTATCTATTGTTTCGATGATTGTGTTATCCTTAATATATTGTAATAGGTCTGTTGTTTTTAGCTGACACTTTGTCCTCTTTTTTGATAACTTGATGGTGTCAACTGGTTTCGATCTATTCGTAAATGCTTTTGCGCTTAGAGTTTTTAAAGTTATCAATACTCTAGCCCGCCCTGTGGTCTCTCTCTATAGTACACCTATTCAGCACTGTGACATCCTGTAGTATATTTCTGTGGCTGGAAATGACAAAGTCTATTTCATTTTTTGTGTCAGAGTTAGGAGTTCTCCATGACCATTTCCTATTGTCGCTTTTCTTAAAGAATGAATTCATTATATAAAGGTTGTGTTCTTGCGTAAAATTGATTTCGTTTCTGTTCCCGAGTCCAAATTTCCTTGTGTTTGTTTCTCCATTCTGTTGTTTACCTATTTTTGCATCAAGTATTTGGGGCGAAAAATTATTATGACGAGAGAGAGAGTGTCTCGGATGAAATTTCAAGAAGAATCGGGCTTGGATGGTGCGCATTCGGGAAATTAAGTTATATATTCGAATATAAACCATCCCAAATAAGTTAAAGGCCAAAGTTTACTATCAGTGCATATTACCCGTAATTACATATGGCGCTGTAACTTGGACACTAAATAAAGCCAATATACAAAAAATAGCTCAGACCCAGAGAGCACACGAAAGACAGATGATCGGGATAAAACTTAAAGATAGAAAAAGAAACAAGTGGATACTTGAACAAACGAAATTCATGGATATTATAGAGCACGTAGCAAAAAGAAAATGGCAATGGGATGGACATGTAGCACGCATGACCGATGATCTATGGACCAAGCGAACATTAGAATGGAGACCACGAAAACAGAAAAGAAGAGTAGGACTTCTCAAAACAAGATGGCGGGATGATATACAGAGGGTTGCGGGAATTAGATGGATGATAACAGCTGCAAATAGATTAAGATGGAAATTTAGGGGGAAGGCCTACATCCACCATTGGATAGAACTAGGCTTATAGTGATAGTGTTGATAAAATTTAAAAAGTTTTCTCTGTAGGTCATCTTCACTTTCGACAATCAGTGCGTCTACGTAATAAACCAGACTAATTTTGTTGTTAGCCACTCTGTACCCAATTACTAGTGACTCTACATCAGGGGTGCTCAAACTTGAACTGCTGGCGATCTACCTCAATATTGTTAGACTACGATCGATCGACTCTGAGAGGCTGCAAGTAAGTGTAATGCAGGATTGTCGTCTAGGTAGGGTGTATCGTGGCACAGATATTAGTTTTCCGCACAATATGCATTTTTTTAGTCAAGGTAAGTGTAGGTCTGCTCTAAAATGTCAATGAAAAAACTCATAATTATTCAAAATTGCGAGTTTATTGGTTCTTACAAAAAAAACGAGTCTAAACTTAACTAAAGAGTGACTTTGGATGTTGAAGCGTGGCACTGCATGTCCTCAGCATAATTTTCATAAGATGGTACGTAATTACCGAGTGCTAATCGCAAGCATGATGACATATGCTCGTCAGTTAGTCGATTGCGATATTTTGATTTAATTATCTTCATTTCAGAAAATGCAGACTCGCACAAGTAAGTTGACCCAACCATTGCCGTCAGTTGAAGGGCAATTTACTTTTGAATGCGTTTATTGCGCTAATCATCTCAATAATAGTTTTTTTCCTTTACCTTGAAGCTCCAAATTAATGGTGTTTAAATGCATTGTGATGTCTGTCAAAAATGCCAAATCAGTCAGCCATTTTCCGTTTTTCAGTATCTGAGTGTCATCACCTCTTTCGTCCAGAAAAGCTGTTATTTCGGGCAATAATTCTTAAAACCTTTCTAGGAATTTTCCGCCACTCAACCACTTGACGTCCGTGTGAAGAACTAAATCAGTGTGTTCAGCTGACTCACTATCTTCCAACTGCAATTTAAAGAGCCGTCGTTTCAAGCTACGTGCACGGATAGAATTCACAATTTTTATTGCAATGCCCATAATCTTCTCCATGTTTAGAACTTTTGAACACAAAACTTGTTGATGTATAATGCAATGGAAGGAGAAAAATGAAGGGAAATCATCATTAGCTCGACACAATGCCACAAAACCGTTTTCGTTTCCAGTCATTGCTGGTGCTCCATCGGTTGTAATGCACACTAGTTTATATAGTGCTAGCTTGTAGTTTGTTACAAAATTGAAGAAACCGTCATATATATCTTCGCCACGGGTCTTTCCTTTCGGAGGAATCATTGTCAAAAACTCTTCCTTAGCCGACATGTCATTGAATACCATTCGAATAAAAATACACAGCTGGGCAGTGTCTGTCATATCGGTGGATTCGTCGAACTGTAAAGAAAAGTATGTACATTCCATGATATCATGTTTTAGTTTATCTCTGCCATGTCCTGACTCATGACTTCAACACGCCTTGTGACAGTCGGACGAGATAACTGAAGTTCTTTAATAGCAGACATAATCTCTGTTTTATTTTTAAAATCTCCGAATAAAGTCTCATCCGCTTCAATAAATGCTTCCTTCACAACCCATCCATCATCAAATGGTTTCTTGTGTTTCGCCAATATATGAGATATTTTAAATGACGCGATCGTTGCAGCTTTTGATTGTTTGGCAGGTCTTGTGAACATGGTTTGTTCTTTTTTCAAACAAGTTATCAAATCGCGTACTTTTCGTTTTCTTAATTCACTCTGTGACGGAAAATCCTTTTCATAGTTTTTATAAACCGTTTTTTGATGCCTCTCTAAGTTCCCACGCTTAGGTATTGCAACTGACGCACGGCAAATGAGACAAATGCACTTATCCTTTACCATACAAAAGAAAAATTCTTCCTCCTTATTAAAATGATAAATTTTACTTTTCTTCGCCGCACTCATTTTGGACTATTTATTAATAAACTTTGTATCGATGTATCGCCTTCAAGTTACAACTCAAACTGACTCCTATTCCTGCAGGCGCAACATTTATATCGGCGCGAACGAAATCTTGAATGTTCCCGTCAAACACGCCGCCCGAAGTTTCTAGAAAAATCGGCGGGAATCAAAAACGCGGCTTTTCTTTGACAAGTACCGCGCGTTCCTTTGATAAAGCCACCTTTTGCCGCTAGCAGGGGGTTATTACGATAAAAGAAAGTGATGAGGGGGTTATTCTGCCTAATTGTGGATCGAATAAATTTTAGTAGTTTATTCATTACATTTTGTTTTAGTTACCTAAAACAAAATCTGTGAATAGTTCTATATCGGAATTTTTTTCTCGAGATCGACTCAAAAAGCACTCGCGATCGACTTGTCGATCGCGATCGACCGTTTGAGCACCCTGCTCTACATCTTCTCTTTAGGTTGACTACAAACTGAGACTCTATCCTTGTCTAATTCCTCCTGGGGTTGGTATATTTTCTGTAATGTTCTCGCCTGTTTCAATTTTCATCTGATTGATCATCTTCAAAATCTTTATGACTTTCACAACGTACGCCTGTGTCTTTTTCTGCATTAGCGTCTGTATTACGTCATTTAATCTGACTCTGGCGATAGTTTTAGTTAAGTCTATGAAGAAGACGTAAGCTGGCTTATTATACTCTATTATTTTTTCTTTAGTTTGCTTCATATTGAATATTACGTCTGTGGTAGATCTATCTTTCCGGAACCTTTGTTGTTCTTCTCTATTTTTTTATCTGCGATTTCAGTTTCTCCTTCAATGCGCCTGTGAACAATTTCATTGTTGTTACTACTCTGTAGTTGTCTGGGCGCGTTTTTTGTCCCTTCTTGAAGATCGGAATTGTGGTACAAGTGTGTGAGTCATTCGTTAGCTCCGTTGTATCCAGTATTTTATTGAATCGAGTGATAAGAACCTTAGCAAGAAAAATTGTGGTTTTAGTAAAATTAAATATCTATCGGTAATAAAGTAGCTCCATTTTAAAGGACTGTTCGCTAAATTACGACGACATGCCTAATACACCGAAGAAACAATGGCCTACCAATTGGCAACTGCAGATTCCAAGAGAAGAATAACCAATATCACACGTGAAATGAACCAGAGAATGTTAAGGCTATGCCAAATGACGTCGGGGTATCGAAGAATTAAACTGAAACGTACAGCCGAGACTGAACAATTCACACAAAAATTTTCAGCTAAATAGATGCCTGAATGTCGGAACGCGGAAAGTTTTGAAGAGGATTTACAGTTTTTGGATCGAATGGCAACTATGGATGAAACGTTGGTCCATCTTTATGGTACAAAGGCAAAAGAACTGGTAAAGGAATGAAAACATGCTGGTTTACCTTACCTCAAGAGGATTTGCTTACAAAAATCAGTAGCCAAACTTATAACTTTCGTTTTCTTGGGCTAAGGATGAAGTTCTAACAAATTATTTGGAACACGAAAAAACAGAGACTAAAGAGAATTATTATTCATTATTAACTAAACTTTACAAAAAAATTGTGGAAAAACGCCAAGAAACACTGTTCAGAAGAGTAATACTTCTGCAAGACAATGTGCTTGCTCACAAATCGCTGTTAGTTTTGCAAAAAATCTACGAATTAGGCTTCGAACTAATTGATTATCTCCCATATTCGCCTGATTTAGCTCCCTCATAGTATTATCTATTCGCATAACTGAGAACACGTTTAGAAGAACACAAATTTCATTCCAATGAAAAAGTAATAAAGGTTGTCGAAGACTGGTTTGTAAACTAAGGCAAATACAGTCTGCCAAATAAGAACGTGTCCGCGATATTCCTTTTTGGTTGATGCGATTCTAGCGGTTCAACAAAAAATCGGTAGCGTGTCTACAACGCATTTTAATAAAAGTAACAGTCGATTCCGAAGTTTCGTCGAAATCACGTAAAATCCAAAATGAGACACTTGTTTGCGCGTCAGGTCCAGACAGTCTTTCTTTAATTCCATCCAAAGGGGCCTAAAATGACACATTTCGCGGCCGGTAATTATATTAAAAAGTCGGTATCGTTTGTGAAAAAGTAAGTAAATCATTTTAACGAGACGAAAAATATCGACGACTTACCAAAACGTGCCTCTGAGGCCTTTCACTCAGTTGTCTTGCGACATTCGAAAAATTTGCAGATTATGCAGAAAATCTCATCGACACCATACCTCGACGATGCCAGGTGACTACTGATGTAAGAGGTAATTACGCCATTGGTACCACACCAAAGGATATATTGGTGGCAAGAAATGTTCTCGAAACACTTTTTTTTTTGTAAGAATAGGAGCGGTCACTTTCTGACTTGACAGACTGTATATATTTTCTTAGGGTCTAGATTTCCTTAATAACCATTCAACTAAATGTATAAAGAAGAGGGATTACGTTGAATAAATAATTTCCCTTCTAGAGATTTGTTGTTCTTTCTATACTACGCTAGAAACTTATCAATACGCCCTCGTCTCAATGTAAAATAGGTTTTTATGGGCACTTCATAAGCGTTCAAGAAGATTCCTAAATCGCTACAGGAGCAGCACGTACGCGAAAGTAGTGATTCACGTTAGTCTTGTATCGCTGAAAGTTGTATTTGATCGAAAACATAATATATCTTATTATAAAGTACTTTTCATTTAAAATAGACTTATAGTGGTTAGTTTAAGTTATTATTTAGTATTGGATAGTCAAACTCAGTACTTACCTATTTTAACAGTACGTTAGTGCAAGCGCAGCTCTGATTAAATTACTTTACCGATATTTTTTTTGTGTGTATGAGAAGAGTTGCAGAGAAGATTTGAAAAAATAATATTGAAAACTTAGTAACAGCAATAATTGTTGTTTCAGTTTACTTTACTACATACATATAGTGATATTTTTTCGATGGTGTGTCACACAACACAGTGAAACGAAAAATGGATGAATTAGACACTTGTTTTATTGGCGCAGTAACTTTCCTACAAAATAATTACAAAGCAGACCAAAAGCAAATTTATGAGTAATTAGTTTGTCCCTTTGAAAAAGCGAGTCCATTAAATTATCAGATAGTAATTAAAATATAGTGTAAGCGGGGCCAAAGTAATTGGCTAATTCTGACAGCACAACACAGGGTAACCGCGAGGCAAATCACCCCTCCACGTCGTTATCTACCCCTTGAAAGGTTGACGAGGGTTTGAACCCCCGTCGCCTACGGTAATGAACAGAAAAGGTGGGTTATTTTCAGAGGGGAATGACAAATTTCTGAAAAGATCACGATTAGTTTATTTCGTGATAAAAAGTATTTCGTTTGTAATTTAAATCTGATTAATAAATTTGCATCAAGTTTTTGTAACAAAGAATAAAATAAAATTAATTGTAATCTAAAAAAAGTTTTATGAGATATTTTAGTCGAAGAAAAGTAGGAAATTTCAAAATTCTAATGATTTAATATTAAATGTTAGAATTTTAAATCTATCTCTTAAGTTCGTCATTTACCAACGAGCATGCTTGCTGATTACCTGATGTTTCGTAATGTTGACAAGTCCGTCTACCTAAAATACAGTCATGTTGTCAAATATACACAACTAGGAAATATGGGAAATATGTGCACCATGTAATAAATATAATGAAGATTCATCATCATTAGCTTATTCCATCCATGCTTTTTGCATCCAATCGTGTACCGCTAATCTTTTTATGTATTTTGTGTTCTCCAAGCCTCTGTTCAACTATACGGCGTGTCCATCTGTTATCATTAATCCTTGCGATATGCCTAGCCCAGCCCAGCCCAATTCCACGTTAACATATACATATATTACATCTGTCACTTTTGATCTTCTTCGTATCTAGATGTTAGGAATACGATTTTGAAATTTAATATTTAACATTTTTTTCTCCATTGCTCTTTGGGTTATCTGGAGTTTATTTAGTATACTTATTTAAAGCCCACGTTTCAATTCCATATGTGAATACCGTCAGTACATATTGATCGAATACTCTGGCTTTTCTCCTATGTGGTATGTCCAATTTAAGTGGAGATTGTAACCTTCCGAACGCAGACCAAGCTAACGAGGCTCTTCTATCCAAGTCAGCCTTTAACTTACTTTTTGATATTTCGATTTTTTATCCTAAATACATAAATGATTGTATTTTTCCAATTATTTCACCTTCCATTAATAGTTCCTTCCTTCCCACTCGACTTGTTATTTAATTCCATCAGCTTTTAATCGTTCACCGTCCGTTAATATGCCTTTATTTTTCCACTTTAACGATTTGAACATATCTTCTAGGGTCAACGTGAACAGCTTTGGGGCTGTTGAGTCGCTTTGTCTAATTCCTCTGTTAATTTTGATTTTATTTGTTTTTCCTTCAAATATTATTTGTGATGTGGCATTTTTATATGTGTATTTAAGTAGAATTGTGTATTTTTCATCGACTCTGGTGTTACTTAAGGCGTTGAGGACCGATCAAATGCTTTTTCGAGGTCAACTATTCACAAGGCGACCTTATATTGAATCACTTTTTCCACTAGTAATCTAATTGTTTGAAGATGGTCCAAAGTGCGTCTAAATCCCACTTGTTCACGTGGTTGATAACTGTCTAATTTGTTCGGTAATCTATATGTTATGACTTTATTGGGGATTTTGTACCGGTAACCGGCTAATCGGTCTGTAATTCTCCAATTTAAATTTATTCCATTTAAGGAGTTTAACCAAGGTGTTGGTATTTTTCTTTCTATAAGGCACCTGTTAAATAACGCTTGAAGAGATTGTATTATCAATGCCCTTCCATACCTTATCATTTCTATAGTTATTTTATCGTCCCCTTATTCTTTGTTGTTGTGCATAAGGCGCTCATTATTTCATCCGTTGTTACATTAGGAATTTCTTCAGATCCCATATTTCTCTATTTACTTCTTTTTTCCCGGGCGGTGGCGATATTTTCGTATCATATTTGATAATATCTCTTTGTAGCTTCCTTTATCTCTTTGATTTGTGCAATCTCTTGGTTATCGTTATTTATAAGTTTTATTATTTGATGTCTCTCTTCATTCATTTGTTTGTTTTGGTGTTTCAAACTTTTTTCCTCTTTCAGAGTTTCTTCTCTTTTCGAGTTTCTATACTACTTGACGTCTTCTATCATTTGTAGGATCACTTTTTAATAGTCTTCTCTGTTTCATGAGCTTTGTGTCTCTTTAGTTAATTTTTGTGTTTTTTTTTCTATGTTGCTATTTGAGTAGACAAAGGGGTTTATAGTGAAGACTAGCCGAGCCTGCGGTTCCGCTCGCGTGGACTTGATTCACTACTATCGTCACTGCTTATTCCTTATGTTACCCAACGTAATAAAATATCTCCCATTATTTCTCCTTATCTCCCAATATTTCTCCTTATTTCCCATTATATCTACATAATTTCCATTATCTAGGCTTATCTCTGCTCATCTCCCATTATTTTTCCTTATCTCCCATTATTTCTCCTTATCTCCCATTATCTCACCTTATTTCCCATTATCTAGGCTTATCTCGACTTATCTCCCATTATTTCTCCTTATCTCCCATTATTTCTCCTTATCTCCCATTATCTCACCATAACTCCCATTATCTAGACTTATCTCTGCTTATCTCCCATTATCTCTCCTTATCTCCCATTATTTATACTTATCTCCCATTATCTCACCTTATCTTCCATTTTCGAGGCTTATCTCCACTTATCTCCCATTATTTCTCCTTATCTCCCATTATCTCACCTTATCTCCCATTATCTAGGCTTATATCGAATTATATAGAACATATGTATAAATTTATAAAAACACGTAAATCGGATAAGTGGTTCTCGAGTGATAAGCGCACTAACGGACAGACAGACAGACAGAGAGACGTTGTATTCTCCGCTACATGATATTGTTCCATATTTAATGCTTTAGGGAGTGTATTGCAAGAGAACGCGCTAGCGGCAAACTTTCCTCCGACTTAATTCACTATCATCGTCACTGCTTATTCCTTATGTCACCTAATAAAATATAACTTATAACCTGGCCAGAGAACATACGTATGGTTAAAAAAAAGCACGTAAATCGGATAAGTAGTTCTCCAGTGATAAGCACACTAACGGACGGACAGACAGACAGACAGACAGACGGACAGAGAGACATTGCATTTTATATATATTATAGATATTATCTGCAACATAATATTGTTCCATATTTAATGGTTTGGACTGTGTATTGCAAGAGAACGCGCTAGCGGCAAACTTTGTCCGACTTCATTTACTATTATTGTCACTGCTCATTCCTTATGCTACCTATCGTAATAAAATATAGCCTATAACCTGGCCGGAGAACATATGTATGTTTTAAAAAAAAAAGTAAGAAAATCGGATAAGTGGTTCTCCAGTGATAAGCGCACTAACGGACAGACAGACAGACAGACAGAATACGTTGCATTTTATATATATTATAGATGTAATAAAATATATACCTATAACCTGGTCAGAGAACATATGTATGAATTTAAAAAATCACGTAAATCGGATAAGTGGTCCTCGAGGGATAAGCGCATTAACGGACAGACAGACAGATAGACAAACATTGCATTTTATATATATTATAGATATAGATTATTATTATTATTATATAACCTGGCCAAAGAATATATGCATGAATTTAAAAAAAGACAGGTAAATCTGATAAGTGGTTCCCGCGTGATAAACGCACTAATGAACAGACAGACAGACAGAGAGACATTGCATTTTATATATTATAGATTAAACATTACAGATATTCTTTGCTACATAATATTGTTTCATATTTAATGGTTTAGGCTGTGTATTGCAAAGGCACGCGCTAGCGGCAAACTTATTTCCGACATCATTCACTATTTTACGTCACTGCTCATTCCTTATGCTACCTATCGTAATAAAATATAGCCTATAACCTGGCCAGAGAACATATGTATGTTTTAAAAAAAAAGTACGTAAATCGGATAAGTGGTTTTTCAGTGATAGGCGCACTAACGGACAGACAGACAGACAGACAGAAAGACGTTGCATTTTATATATATTATAGATTACAGAAAACAAAATCACAGAACAAAAGTTAGTTGGAAGTAGATTAGATTATAAAAAATATTTTTTTAATGTTATTAATAGAACATATGACATCAGAATTTTTTAATAGCCTAGAGCCACAAGTCTAGTAACGATGATGTTTTTGATATATAATTTCTTGATTTTTTCATCGTTGACTTTAACAGACTGCCTAGACGAATTATATAATTTCTATTAATGTTATAAATTGAAGCTACTAAATTTGATTATAACTTCAATTTATATTATTGAATGAAAAAATTACAAGTTGTGCTATACCGAATTATTCACTACACTTGTAGTAACGGGCAAATTTAATTTAAAAATTTTTGTCTAAATTTTATATACAGGGTAACTTAAAAATGAAACGCCATAATTTATTACTTTTTAAATATAAACATCCATTACTCATCTTACTTTTGGAGGCAATCATTGAAGTTAATTATCAGTAATCTCGCATATTACTAGAAAACGGGACGGCTTGGAGAAGACAGGCGGCCTATACATAGATAGAAGTTACCTTAGAAATACATTAACATCTATAGCAGCACCACCAGCTTATATAAGAAATGCCGTGAAATCAATTGCACGAGGGTGTTTTTTTTAATTATATATCTAGCTTAATAGGTGTGAAATAACTTCTTTAAGTAGACGTGAAAATGACGTCATAAAAGAAGCTTGCTCGGTTTTCTAATTAGTGGTATTGTTCTAAGTATTGTGATGAAATTTTAAACGAGTTATGTGTGTCTTACAGTTTTTGCGTTTCTTTTGTCCAAAAAATGAGCGAAAATAATTTGGAGAATTGCACAGTAATAAAGTTTCTCACCAAAAAGGGAAATGGGGAAAAGTTATTCATGAAAAAATGTCCCATGTGTACGGCAACTACGCACTGTCTTATCTTCAAGTAAAATTTTGATCTAAATAGTTTCGAAGTGATCGAGACTCAATTCAAGATGACCAGAGGGCGGGAAAACTGGTTGGAGTAAGAAATGAGGGAAGGCTTGTTAAAGTTTTTCTACTAGCTGATCGACGAATGGATATCCCAGTGCTTCTTAAGGAAACCAAAATATCCGAAAATGGGGCGACGAGACTTGGGTGTTCTATTAGGATTCTTCCATGAGGCAGAAGTCGACGTAATGGGTTTACAAAGACTCTCCAGCTTCTAAGAAGGGAAAAACTCTGGAAAATTGAATTTTGTCAATTAATGGAATCGATTTAAAACCTGAAACGAGCTACTAGAAAAAGACGTCCAAATTCATGGAGAACGTAAATATGGCTGTTACACTATGACTGCAGAATCTACAAGGATCGCATAGTTTAATCTATTACCAAAAATGGATTCGCCTAATTACAACATCCGCCTTATAGTCCTGATTTAGCGTCCATCAACTTTTTTTTGTTCAAGCATTTGAGAAGGAACCTCAGGGCCCAAAAATTTTCCGGAACGATGAGCTAAAAGTCGCTGTAATCTCCGAGGACCAAATATATTTTTTTTACATGGAACGAAATAACTCAAGAAACAATTAAGCATAATAGTGTAGACGGTAAGTACGGAGAATTTTTTTTAACTCTGTGGCGGTTCCTTCATAGCTATGAAGGAATGGTGACCTTTCTTGGGGACTCCGAAGGAATTTTGCATGTTGAATATATAACACACTAATTAGGAAGTTAACAGAAGGACGTTCTAAAACCTGTAAAGTCGACTAGACTAGTATATTTTAAGCCAATACCGAAAGGGGTTTATAAGTTACAACGGCCACTCTATAACCCTGATTTAGCTCCCTGGGCATTACTTTTACTCAAACATCTGAAGAAAGACCTCTGATAATGAGTTCAAAGCCACTGTAGGATAGTTTAGGGACAAACAATGTTCCTATTTTTGGATGGTATGAAACAACTTGAGAAACACTATTTTTTTATACGCTGTGTGAGTTTGCCTTCGAAGTTAGGTAGATAACTTAATTCTCAGATATAGTTAATCGTAAAATGAACTTAAAAAAGACTGGTTAAAAACTAGTGTAATTTTAAGTAATAGATAAAATTCAGAAAATGCATTAAAAAAATCAATAAATACCGACATTTTTATTTAAGTTTTATGTTGTTGAGTATTCAACATTGCGCCAAAGTATAATAGATTTTCACAACGCTTTCGATTAAGGTAATCCAATTTTCCATGTGTGAGGGGAAATACCCTTGAGATTTACACAATGTCGCGTTTTGCCGGCTAGTGGTAAGTCAGGTAAATAAAGAAGCTGCAAAACATTTATTCTGTATACCTTCGACAGTTGCAAATAATCTTTTTTTTTTAGCACATTTTAATATACGTTTTATTTTAAATAAATATCAATTTAAAAGATGGATAAGTCCTTAAATTTTGACATCCATAACTAACTCAAATTTAATTAATTATTTAAATGAGAATGTCAAGTGATTTTCCACATAAAAATGAACTAAAATACGAGGGCGTATTGATAAGTGTCTACTCTAGCATGGGAAAAACAAGCAAATCTTAAACAAAACAAACAAAAATTGTTTATTCGACATAATCTCCTCTTAACTTAGTACAACGGTTATAAAACACCTCTAGATCTTTTTTTTTTGCTAAGCTACGCTCTTCTTTTATGTCTAAAGTATGGCTCTCAGGTTTCCTTAAAGTGCGTTCTTTACGAGTGGCAATCGTCCGCTTTCTTTCTAATACCTTCACTATCAACACCGGTGTGTCCCAGGGCTCCATACTGTCTCCTACTCTCTGTCTCATTTACATTAATGATCTGTTGAAAAAGATCCAATCTACAGCTTTGCAGATGACAGTACGTTTATCTCATCATTCGCTTTGAACACTCGAACATCAGTTACTCATACAAATACCCGCCAACAACAGGAGGTCGTTCAACTTAACAAAGACCAGAAAGAAATTCTTTCTTGGGGTGAGAATAACCAAGTAAAGTTTAACGCTATAAAAACCCAGGCGGCAGTTTTTTCTAAAAAAGTTAACGTTGATGAACCCGACATAGATACGTCGTTGCGCTCCATTCGTCTAGCATCGTAACTCAATTTGCTGGACGTTAATTTGGGAGCAAATATGTCTGTGCGTGAACATGTTGCAAGTATAGCAAAGATATCTTCTCGAAAGCTTGGAATATTATTTTGAACCAGGAAGTTTTACATTCCACAACAACTGTTAACTCTGTACAAAGCTCAAATTCGAACACCGATGGAATACTGCACTCATGTTTGGGGCTCTGCTCCCAAACATACACTGCATTTGTTGGATTATATTCAGAAGAGAGATGTTCGCCTTATTGGAGACCCGGAACTGGCCAGCAACCTTGATTCGTTGGAACATTGAAGAATGGTTGGCGACTTCTACAAGTATTTTCATGTTCGATGGATGTAGACCGCTTAATTCCTCCTAGAGCAGTGCATGCTGGAAATACACGTTGCGCTAATAGTTCACACCCGTATGAGGTTCAGCTTGTTATTCCTCATATAAACCTCTCCAAGCAATCTTTTATATAGAGAACCTCATCCCTATGGAATAATTTGCCCAGGACTGTGTTTCCGACCGAGTGCAACTTACAGCGATTCAAGATTAACGTGAATCGCTTTTTCCACATACGTGTCACTCCTGTAGCGCTTTAGCGATTTTCCTGCAGCACGTGTACTAGGCCCACAAAAAATTCTTTGTCGTGGTTTGCAAACCAGCCTTCGACAGCATGTATTTATTATTTCTTTATTTAAATGAAATTTACGTCCTTTCCAAATATTTTTGAGTTCTGGGAATAGATCCGAAGAAGCTAAATCAGGGGGACATGGAGAATGATCAATGATCAATTTGGCGACGTTAAGTTAATAATGAAGAAACATATTCCCCATTCTTGTTTTGCAGTGGTTCAAGTAATCTATAAGAAGATTACAATCAATGTCCTAAAAAAACGGAAGAAAGAACTTTTCCTAATGATTTCTGCAAGCAAAACACCATGTTTCCACTCCTTGGTTGGTCTCTGTGTCGTAATAATGGACCCATATTTTATGTATAGTTACCATGGATGAGTTTGATAAGTTCTCTTTAAAATGACTACATAACAACTTGGATGTGACTCTGGGTCCTTTTTGGCCGGAGTTCAAACATTGAAGCATTTATTTAGCTGATAAATTTCTCATATCCAGAATGGATAATGCGAAAAACACT
Organism: Pachyrhynchus sulphureomaculatus; assembly: GCA_019049505.1. NCBI lineage: Eukaryota > Metazoa > Arthropoda > Insecta > Coleoptera > Curculionidae > Pachyrhynchus > Pachyrhynchus sulphureomaculatus. Next base: position 67,919,583 of record CM032452.1, on the reverse strand, counting down.
CTCGTAAGAATTGTTGTACGTTTCAGCACAATTTGTCGATTCTTCATTCGTCATTTCATGCATAGCCTCAACATTCTCTCAGATAGGTATACAAATGTATCTTCCAGTACAGTGTTCATTACGGATGTCGGTTATCTCTCTCTTAGAATTTGCAACCCAATATATATTAGGCATGTCGCTGTAAATTTCTTTAGCAAACAGTGCTTTCATAAGAGGTACTTTATTACAGATCTATATCGATTTTCGTAAATCCACAATTTTTGGACGGTCATATGTTCTTCAAAAATTCACTGTAAATAGCAAAATAAAATCTGGACCATCAAACTTTCTATATCTGTTTCCTACATGTCAAAGTACCTTCCATAGCAACTGTATTTGTTGTTGAAAATAAGAAGTGGTCTAAGGTAACCAGTTATCACCACTAGTAGTTTATGTATTCTATAATATATATAAATTCTATTGCAACGACACCTGTTGAGAAAGCGAACTTGTTGGCTGAACTCTTTGCTTCACATTCTACTGTCGATTTCCAAGGAAAAACACCACCTACTATTCCCATAGTGCAGTCAAGGATGCCCGATATTGTCTTCAGACAGCGTATCATAAAACGTATTTTGATGAAGCTAGACACCAAAAAGGCTTCAGGCGCTGACGGAATACCTGCCATAGTTCTCAAGAACTGTGCGAGGGAACTAACACCAGTTTTCTGTAGACTTTTCAACCTATCCTACAGAAAGGGAATATTTCCTTCCTGCTGGAAATGTGCCACAGTTCAGCCGATACCTAAAAAAGGCAAGAAGACCTTGCCAAATAACTACCGACCAATCGCACTACTCTCAATAATATCGAAAGTCATGGAAAAGGCTATCAATCAGCATCTTCTAAAATATCTTGAAGGATTCAACATTATTAGTGATCACCAATATGGCTTTCGTAAAAATAGATCAGTAGGAGATCTTCTGACTTATGTAACACATGTTTGGAACAACGCAATTGAACACTTTGGAGAATCTCGAGCGGTTGCTCTTGACATATCCAAGGCATTTGACCGTGTTTGGCACGATGGGCTGTTGGCTAAGCTACGTTCTTATGGTATGTCTGAAAAGTTCTGTTTGTGGCTCTCATGTTTCCTCGGAGGGCGTTCTTTGCTAGTGGCGGTTGACGGGTTTCTTTCTGGCACCTTCGCTATCAACGCCGGTGTGCCCCAAGGTTCCATACTGTCTCCTACTCTCTTCCTCATTTATATTAACGATCTGCTGGAAAAGACCGAGAATCCAATCTACAGCTTTGCAGATGACAGTACACTTATCTCTTCATTCACTTTGAACGCTCGGACATCGACTACTCAGACGAATATCCGCAGACAGCAGGAAGTCATTCAACTTAACAAAGACCTGGAAGAAATTCTATCTTGGGGTGACAGTAACCAAGTGGAATTTAACGCTACAAAAACCCAGGCGGCAGTTTTTTCTAAAAAAGTTAACGTTGCAGAACCCGACATAGTTATGTCGGGGCACTCCATCCCTCTAACATCGTCACTCAATCTGTTAGGCGTTAATTTGGGAGCAAATATGTCCTGGCATGAACATGTTGCAGGCATAGCAAGAAGAGCTTCTCAAAAGTTGAGAATATTGTTTCGAACCAGAAAGCTTTACACTCCACAACAACTGTTAATTCTTTACAAAGCTCAAATTCGACCAACTATGGAATACTGCTCCCATGTTTGGAGCTCCGCTCCCAAACATACACTGCATTTGTTGGATTCTATCCAGAGAAGAGCTGTTCTTCTGATTGGACACCCGGAATTGACCGACGGCCTTGATTCGCTGGAACATCGAAGAACGGTTGGCGACTTGAGCCTATTCTACAAGTACTTTTATGGAAAGTGTTCGAAAGATGTGGCCCGTTTAATTCCTCCCAGAGCGGTGCATATTAGAAGTACACGTCGCGCTAATGCTTCACATCCGTATGAGGTTCAGCTTGTTACTCCTCGTACAACGCTTTTGAAGCAGTCTTTTATATGGAGAACATCATACCTTTGGAATGGTTTACCCAGGACTGTGTTTCCCATCGAGTACAATCTACAGCGATTCAAGAACAACGTGAATCGTTTTCTCCGCACATGTGTCGCTCCTGTAGCGCTTTAGGGACTTCCCTGAAGCATGTGTGCTAGACCCATAAAAAAAAAAAAAAAAATGTATTGTAATTAAAATTAAAAAAAAAACATTGTGAAAAGAAATATAACTACCACAACATGCATAAAAAGATAAGAGAACTAACAAACAAGAAGAAATACACTGGAAAATCGAAGAGCCTAGACGACGCTAATGAAAATATTGAAACAAATCCCAATAAAATCATAAATATTTAGGAAGCTTATGTAGAGCAACTGTTTGACGCTGACCGTCCTAGTGGGTGTTCACTGAAGGTTGATAATGATGCGGGTCCCCCCCCCCAAACACCATGATGGCAGTCACGGCGAAATTCTAAAAATCTTGTGCAAAATGAACAGCCAGTTTCCCGATACCCTCTCCACGCTTTTCAATAATATGTCGAGAAATTTCCTGAGGACTGGCTACAGTCAACCTTTGTGACAATACCGAAGAAACCGAATGTAAAATCTTGTGATCAACACCGAATGATAAGCCTGATTAACTACATCACCAAGGCATTTACCAAGATTATATATAATAGAATTTGCAAAAAAGAAAGAAGAAAACATCGGAGATACACAGTTTGGAGTTCGAGATGCCCTTGGCACAAGAGAAGCACTCTTCAGCTTACAGGTTCTTATTCAGAGACATGAATAAGGATGTATATCTGTGTTTCATAGATTACACTTAAGCTGTCGATAACGTTAAGCAACTGCTAGAAATACTCCAATAGATCGGAATCGATTCCAGAGAGATTCGGGCTATAACGAATCTCTACTGGGGCAGTCGGCTAGAGTGAAAGTAAGCTTTGCGTTAACCAAGAATATTGATATCAAGAAAGGTGTGCGCCAGGGTGTGTTTTGTCTTCCCTACTCTTTAACATCTACTCCGAGGAGGTATACAAGATAGCGCTGGAAGAAAGTACTGAAGGCATAAAGATAAAAGGAGAAACACTTAATAATATAAGATATGCTGATACAGTAGTACTTGCTAGCAACACATACGAGCTAAATAGCCTGATGGAAAGGTTACAAAGAACAAGTGAAAATAAGCCAAGAAAAAGAAAACCAAATAAATGCTTATAAGTGAAACCCAACAACCAGCAAGACAATTAATACTAAGCAACTAGAGAATTGAACACGTAAAATCTGACACCTATTTGAGAACAAAAATTAACTCAGGATGGGACCAGGCAATAGAAATACGTGTGAGAATAGAAAGAGCGAGAGCATCGTTTAATGATATAAGGAGCATATTTATCTCCAACAGTATAACCCCACCTATTAAAATTAGACTGCTCCAATGTTATATATTTCCGGTACAGTTGTAGGGAGTAGAAGCATGGATAATGACCGAAACGCTCATGAAAAAGGTTGAGGCCTTTGAAATGTGGGCGTACAGACGCGTCCTGCGAATATCTTAGACGGACCACAACACTAACGAGGAGGTACTGCGTCGGATTGGTAAGGAAAGAGAAGTGGGATAATTATTAAGAGAAGAAACTTGGAATACCTCGGACATGTTATGAGGCACAGTAAATATCGAATACTTCAGTTAATAATACAAGAAAAGATAGACTGCAGGAGGGGAACCGGGAGAAGGAGACACTCTTGGCTTCAGAACTTGCGACATTGGTTGAGGCTGTCATCTGCCCAACTGTTCACATCTACCGCAAATAAAATCAAAATAGCCAACGTTGGCAACGGACAAGGCATATGGAGAAGAAAAAGAATTAAAATTATAAAGGATGTATACACAACCATTGGATACCACTGAAATTCCTTTTATTTAAAAGTTAAGCGAAAGTTTTAGTTTGTAAGCCTCTCACCTAGAAATGTATCTGCAAACATCGCATTTTTTTTTATAAGCGTAGCACATGTGCGGCAAGAAAATCCCTAAAGCGCTACAGGAGCGACGCACGTACGGAAAAAACAATTCATGTTGGTCTTGAATCGCTGAGTAACCGATGTTAGAGAATGAAAAGATAAGGGTACTGTCATCTGCAAAGCTGTAGATTGGATTTCTGATTCTTTTCAGTGGACCGTTAATGTAAATGAGAAAGAGAGTAGGAAAGAGTATGGAGCCTTGGCATATACCGGCGCCGGCGTTGATAGTGAAGGTACTCGTATTAGAAAGAAATCCGTCGACTGCCACACGTAAAGAATGCTCTCTTAAGAAACCATAAACAAAACTTTTTGGATGGTTGTAGCTTCTACTTGATGGAAATTCATTATAAATATATAATAAAAGACTGTTTTTAATCAATTTCCACTGGTTTATTTAAATTGCGATGACGCGTTTCGCTGTCGATGCAGCTTCTTCAGATCTACATTTTACACTGTCAAGTTAGGTTTAATGTTCACAATTTTATATAATTTCTTAATTATAATATTACACCTAATTAAATTACATTGATAGTATTGGAAAACCCACACAGATTTGGAGGAGAATAAATTCAATAATGGTGAATTGCTTAAATCTACCTGGTCGTTGAGTAAAGTACCTGTAGTCCTTAATCGATTTATTTGCATTGTCTCTAAAAGGTTTAGTTTTAAACCTTTTTGTTGGGTGTGTAAAATTTTGAAATTCTTGTTAAATGTGTGATATTCTGTTAAATTCTAATTCAACATATGCAAAATATGTTGAATTAGATTTTCTATGGATGAAACTTTTTTCGTGTTCTGTAATTCTTTGTATAAATGTACGTCCAGTTTGTCCTAAGTATGTTTTAGGGCATGAACCACATGTTAATTGATAAACCCCTGATTTATTGTCTTTATTGATTTGTGGTTTGTAGTTTTTAAGATATTTCCCTGTAGTATTGTTAGTCTTGTAAGCTATGTTGATATTTTTTGATTTAATTTTTTTTTTTTTAAATTTAGGTTGTAGTTGTAAAGAAAATAAAATATTTTTGAACTCTGCAAGTTTTCCTTCATAGCTAGGTATAAATACGTATATGACCTATTTAAATAAATTTTATTTATTTATCACAGAGTAACGGTTTAACAGTATCATAAAGTTCGTTTTTTCATTCGCATCTTACATCTTTTAACCGTCAGATCTCTCAAATCGGAAATTTTTATTGAAGAGTCTTAATTACCTTATTCCCTACTGTCGCGCTTTTATCTCAATCTATTTTTCGAATAACTCAACACAAAATTTGTTAAATTTCCTTCACTATACGCGCAACCTTTGGTTATTTCCATTTTAAGCTCAAATATTTAAAACGTAAACTAAGAGCAATACGCTATTTTCCCCGCAGCCAAAATTTTGTTCAATATTGGGCCACCTCGTCACCTGAGCTACGACCGGTCTGCATTACGAAACTCCACAGGGTGTCCCTGGGGATTCTCCCCTTGTCGGAGTTGGAAAATTGGATTATATTAATCGACAACGCCAGTCAGATCACGTAGATTTTAGATATAACTAGGGTAAAAAAGAGAGAATTTTCGAGCTAATCACACGGCAAAATAATACACTTCAATTCTTTGAACTATGATATATTTAAATAATTAAATAACCTTCATAACTCATTTGCCTTTTATAGCTATAAACAACACTATTAATATAGCATCGTAAAATATAGCGGCTTATCGGACAAACGCCATTAGTAAAAGTACCGGATGCTCAGAAAATTACATTTACCTGAGCATGTCATCTATCAATCACTAAACTAGAGTTTCAGAGCACAAAGTTGGCCAGAGAAGACGGATGGAAGTACGAAAGAAAGGGGCATCGCAAGTTGAACCTTTTTATCATTAGAAATATTAACGCGACGGATATTCCTAGTATACACCGCCCTGACTAGAATCAGCCCTACTAGAATTATAGAACACTTCCCGTAAAAATATTTATGGAATATAATTTTGACATCAACTTCTCTTTGATGTGCCAAAGAATCAAAGTTTTTAATGGGAACGAAATGTTCAATTGATGCCTGAAGTTTTTTTAGTATTTAGGGCACGTTTTTTGACGCGTTGATTTTTTCCCTGAAAGTTAACATTATAGTGGGAAACAAAGATTTTATCTACCAAGTTTAACAGATGCAGATGTTGCAATAGTATTGTCTCATCATATAGTAAAATTTTGAGTAATAGTCTTAAGAAACGGCCAAAAAGAATTGAACTGTTGAGACAAGCAACAAATTTGTTTCTAATTCTTCGATTATGTATCTGTTTAGTTGAATCAATTATTTGTTTGCATCTATTTCGAGCAGTAATTAGAATTTAATGCTGATAAAAAGTGGTTAACTAAATTAGCAGCTTAAAAATAATTTCAAATATCTGTAATAATGACATACAATACAACAACAAATATTTGGATGGTTAACACTAATTCAAAACTAGTTTTCAGTATACAAATCCAACAATTTTGGATTGTTTTGGCCGACACTTGGTGGAGATTCATTAAGATTAAGTTAAGTGAACAGTAAAACAACAATTTTTTTCGTTTACTGGTAAACTCCACATTTACGAGGCTGGTTTGAAAAGTCCGTGCAAAAATAAAAACTACCTATGTGTTTGGGGTAAACCTTTTTTTATTTTTCGACATAGTCTCTCCTTTTAGGCTTATACACTTCGTCCAACGATGTTCTAGTTTGTTGATCCCTTCCGAATAATAGGATTTGTCTGCAATCACCTCCTCGTTTGAATAAAATCTTTGTCCCGCCAGCCATTTCTTCAAATTGGGGAACAAATAGTAGTCCGAGGGAGCCAAGTCTGGAGAATAGGGGGGATGTGAAACGAGTTGGAATCCTACTTCCATTAATTTTGCGACCACAAGTGCTGAGGTGTGTGCTGGTGCGTTGTCGTGATGGAGAAGGAGTTTCTTGTGGGCCAATCGCGGGTGTTTTTCTTGCAGCTCGGTTTTCAAACGGTCCAATAACGATAAATAATATTCACCTGTAATAGTTTTACCCTTTTCCAGATAGCCGATGAGGATTATCCCTTGCGAATCTCAAAAGACAGTCGCCATAACCTTTCCGGCCGAAGGAACGGTCTTCGCCTTTTTTGGTGCAGATTCCCCCTTGGTAACCCATTGTTTAGATTGTTGTTTGGTCTCAGGAGTATAGTAATGTATTCATGTTGCATCCACAGTGACGAAACGACGCTTAAAGTCCTCCGGATTCTTCTGGAACAGCTGCAAACCATCCTTGCAACACTTCACACGATTCCGTTTTTGGTCAAGCGTGAGCAATCGCGGCACTCATCTTGCGGATAGCTTTCTCTTGTCCAAATGTTTACGCAAAATATTATGTACCCGTTCAGTCGAGATGCCCACAGCACTAACAATCTCACGCACCTAAACTCTTCTGTCATCCATCACCATATCATGGATTTGATCAATGATTTCTGGAGTCGTAACCTCCACAGGCCGTCCAGAATGTTCAGCGTCACTTGTGCCCATATGGCTAGTCCGAAAATTTTGAAACCACTTATAAACTGTTCTAATCGAAGGTGCAGGGTCACCGTAATGTTTATCAAGCGTCTCTTTAGTCTCCTGAGGCGTTTTGCCTTTCATAAAGTAATGTTTAATCATCACACGAAATTCTTTTTCGTCCATTTCTTAAAAATCACTCGACTTCGTTGATTCACACGAATGCCAAACACAAAGCAATAGACCAATATGGCTGAAACTTGGTGTACGTTCATTCAAGAGATGCTACTAACTAAACATGACCTCGATACGCGCCGGTGGTGCCATCTCTCGGACTTTGCACGGACTTTTCAAACCAGCCTCGTTTTTTAATATATCAACATGTTTCGCTATCACTGTAGCTTTATCAAGTTACTCTTGATGAAGAGAAACATGTTGATATATTAAAATAAATGTTGAGTTTACCACTAAACGAAAAAAATTGTTTTACTGTTCACTTTAAAAAAATAATCCAACAATTATTCAGTAAATGAATGATAGTTATCCTGAATATATCCGATTGAGAGATCAGCCTTTGTTAGGCTTGTATTTTCTTTATTTATTTCAATTGCAATGTCTCAACTGAATGGATCAATATAGTAAAAGTAAAACATTTTCTTTGGTCATTGAGAAGACGCTAAAAATCTTGGTACATGGTCATTATTTCACAAGAGATAAGTTGCTAAGATGCCTTATTATAATAATATATATATATATATATATATATATATATATATATATATATATATATATATATATATATATATATATATATATATATATATATATATATATATATATATATATATATATATATATATATATATATATATATATATAAGGCGCCATAATTTTCATCAGTGGTCTATTTGATCCGATAAAAAATAATGTTAACATTTAAAACATATTTTAAAGAAAATTCTTATAATTTAAAGTATAATAAAAATATATAATTACCATTCTTTTGTATTATTCACTAATATCCTTTAAAATATATTTTTTTAAATATACATACTTTTTGCAGCACCCAGGTGTATGCAACACCATGTGCTCCGAAATCCCCCCTGCTACAACACTATTGCTGTACAAACCCGACGTATACAGAATTTCTTAAGTATATACATATATATATATATATATATATATATATATATATATATATATATATATATATATATATATATATATATATATATATATGTATATATATATATATATATATATATATATATATATATATATATATATATATATATATATGTATATAATAATAATAATATTTTATCAATAGGTGAACTATCTAACGTGAATTCATTCTTCAATGTTAACATGAACCTTTAGTATGAGGGTGTGGTTATCTGTCTACTCTAAAAAATATTTTTCTACGTAACTACCACCTACAGCGTTTTTCAAAATGTTGCGAAATCATATTTTGAATCGTCCTACCCTAAACGTCTCCAATAATTGTGGACTCTTTTTGCTTATATATTTTTTTTAAATAGCACCTGGCGTACTAGGTTGCGATCAGTTCGTATTTGATTGACACAAATTATGTTGATCATACTAGAAAGATTTAGATCGATCCACTTTTCCTCAATCGAATACAGAAAATACCAGCACTCTATCCTACAGATTGTACACTAAATAATATGCCCTTTTTTATTTCTCAACGATTCTTATTTCTTTGTTCTCTCGTTTTCATCTTCAGTCTTTTCTGGTTCAAGTCATTCCTCACTAGCAACACGCCTTGAGACGTTTCCATCGGGGTCAACCCTCACTTTATCCAAGCTTTACCTGACATATGCATCCTACTCAAGAGCAGAGCGAGTTTGCCGATTTGAGTTGCGTAGAATTGGAAATTTATTTGATGTTATGACCTTTTTAATTTTACTTTTATATAAAGTACGAGCCTTTCTAAATTACTTAAGATGAGTAGGTTATTTAGAGCAAATTATTTTAAAATACTCCATCGTTGCCCTTCAAGAGTTACTTTGTTTGTTGGAGAAAAAGGTTTAAAAAACTGTGCCACTCTGTCGTTATTACTTATTTATTTAGTAATTATATTTATTTCTTGAATTTTTTGCTACAAAGTATTTTCTGTTCCTCCCAGTATACTTTCCCCTAACATGTACCTCTGTTTATTAAAGGCAGAAAACGGAGTAGTCCCTTGAGACCAGCAGGGGTCCTGACCCACTATTCCGATGTTGAATAATCGATATTTGCGGAATTACTCACTTACTAAAATGTTAGTTTATTTTTTTAAAGGGTATATCTGTTTATACTATAAATAAGTTATTCGTATATACTCAGCGAGAATAACATTCTTGTCAATAAATTGCAATCGATAAATACAGCCAAATAATTTATTATTTTTTTAGCAAACCCGTGTATATACAGCATAATATATATACAAGTACAATGATAAAACGCTACAAGAGAGAAGTGATTAACATTAGCTTTGAACCATCACATTCGGTAACAACTGCAGTCCTGGGCAGTTCCTATTCCGGTGTTGAATAATCGATATTTGCAGAATTACTCACTTACTAAAATGTTAGTTTATTTTTTTAAAGGGTATATCTGTTTATATTATAAATAAGTTATTCGTATATACTCAGCGAGAGTAATATTCTTATCAATAAATTGCAATCGATAAATGCAACAAAATAATTTATTATTTGTTTAGCAAAACCCGTGTATATACAGCATAATATATACAAGTACAAGGATAAAACGCTACAAGAGAGAAGTGATTAACGTTAACTTTGAACCATCACACTCCGTAAGTACTGCAGTCCTGGGCAGTTCATTGGTAAAGAATAAAATTACACAAGTCTGCAAAAAAAAAAAAATGAGAGCTGTTTTGGTTTTTTTGCGTAATTCTTATGTTTTTGGGTGTACTGAATCCGAAAATGACTTTCGTTTTGTCATAGAACGTCACGTTTTCTGAAAATGTAGGTATCTATGTTAAACAAGTTATCATCGTAAAATAAAAGATAAAAGACTAAAAAATTTTTTTTATACTTATAATTGCGTAACAAAACTTATTTTTTTATCTAAAATACATTCATTAGTAAGCACTAAACACATTTCTTTTTCCCAGTGAGACTCCTTTTGGTACATTTTCGCTTGTAGGAAGCATATGGAAGGTCTCTCTGAAGCGTCCAACAGTAGTCTGCCATCATTGAGACGCTCCATCTTCCCTGGTATCTTTTTTCCATCTCCTTAATATCTTGGTGAAATCGTTCACCTTGCTCTTCACTCAGATCTCCTAAATTTTCTAGAAAGTAGTCGAGGTGGGAATGAAGAAAATGTACTTTTAAACTCATTAGGCAACCTAAAGCTTGAAATGCTTTTAACATTCTTTTGACGATTTGTTTGTAGTTAGGGTCTTTGTTATTGCCTAAAAATTTCTCTATGACCTCTTTAAAGGTAATCCACCCTTCTCTTTGAGGATCATGCTTGTGATGAATTGTGGATCAGCCATAAGCCGTCTAATATCTGGTCCAACGAAAACACCTTCCTTCACCTTTGCCTCCGAGAGGCCTGGAAACTTTGATATTAAGTATTTGATTGTTGTCCGAGCAACATGCCCAAGATTTTTAAATCACCGCACACTTGCCAACCGTGGTCTTTAAATTTTAATTTGCAAAGAACCAATTCCAAGTTCTTGTAGGTTTCCTTGAGGCATACGGAATGACCGACAGAAATGGAAGCATAGAAACCACCATTGTGAAGCAGAACTGCTTTAAGGCTTCTTTTAGAAGAATCTATGAAAATACGCCACTGTGCTGGGTCGTATGAGATCTTAAATGTATCCATCAAACCTTCAATATTGGTACAATAAACCAACTCGTCCTCTTGGGCAAAGTAGGAAGTGAACTGCTTCTCACGATATCTAAACTAGGAGGAAGACACTCCCGGCAAAAGTAAGTTCCTGCTTTTGAGCCTTGATCCAAGCAACTCAGCAGCGTTTTTGGGAAGATTCAAGTCTCTTACCAAATCATTTAGCTCGCCCTGGGAAAACAATTTCGGACTGCTGTCATCTTCAAATTGAAAACTTGCCTTGTCATCGGGTTCAGGTACAGCACCATCTTCGTCAGAACTTGGAATCTCTTCCAAGGTAGCAGGGGCCTTGGGCACTGATATTTCGGTCCTATGAGGGATGGGGCGAATAGCTGATTGCAAATATGAAATGGACTGCTTCCATTTTGAATTATACCCTTTCACATTACACGAACAAAAGTAACAATCATCACTATGGTTCTTTTGCGCGCGCCATACCATAGGAATCGCATATCGGAAAGCTTTTTTCTTGCCCTTAAACCAATTTCGAAGGTCTTCAACACATCGTTTGCAGACTTTATAAGGTGCCCAAACTTTATCCTGATCTCCAAGTTTTAAGCCAAAATACGTGAAGTATACTTTTTTTACAAAGTCCGTAATATTAAGTTGTTGCTTTAATACCATATATTCGCCACAAATATAACAGAAACTGTCAGACGAATTCACACACTTCCGCACAGATGACATTGCACTATATTGAACCAAGATCTATAAAACAATGACGAGTTAACACGTAATTGTACCGTGCCACTTTCTACACTATCGGAGCGCGCACGTTCAGGTTACAACGTTTATGTTTGGTAATTTAGCTCACACAGGGCGTTCTTTATTTAGAAAGTAATGATAGTTATGGCCTGTATACATTTAAAAACAGTAATCAAAATAACATTGTACCTATTTATTTATGACTTCAAGTTAGCCCAAAAAACCCTTTTTTATAATAAAGTTTTGCGTTTTGCAAAATAACCTGACGTTCTGGAATTTTTTGAGTATTTTTTTTAGTTTTCAGAACACCTAAATACATAGAAATCAGTTAAAAACATCCAGACAGCATTTTTGTTGCAGACCTGTGTTATCCATATAGAAGAGCTCTTGGAGACGGCGATACAAAAAATGACAAGCTGAATATCATACATTTGTGATTTATTAGCGCAACCCGTACTTCAGCATTCTTCGTTTTGAAAACAGCGCGTGTGCGGAAAAAGCGATCCTTGTTAGTCTTAAATCGGTGCAAATTGTTTTCTGTGGTACACCCAGTCCTGGTCAGTTTATTTTAAAGGGATGACGTTTTCCATATAAAAATATTCTTGAAAAGGGTGGTACGAGAACTGACAAGCTAAGTGTATTCCTAGCATGCACCACTGTGAGAGGAATTAGGTGGGTTACATCCATCGAACATTTCCATGAAATTACTTATAGAATAGACTCGAGTCGACCAACGTGTTCAATGTTCTAAAAAATATGGATTATTGGTGAATTCTGGGTCTTCGATCAAATGAATATGCCTCCTCTGAATAGAATCTAAAATATACAGAGTAGGTTTGGGACCAGAGCCGCTAACATGTGAACAGATTTTAAGTCTTTGTCCGAATTTCAGTTTTATATCGAGTTACGGAGTGTAAAACTTACTTGTACGAGATAATATTCCCAGCTTTTGAGAAGCTGAAGGTAATGAACCAGAAGAATGAAGATAATAGCAACATAACTTCGGCAACTCTTTCTCTTCGAGCTACAAAGCATCAAGTATTTTAAAATAATATGCTCTTATTTGGTGTTCTTTAAGTCATATTTGCCCAAAATATTTCTAAATCATTCAAGAAACGCTTCCCACGTAGAAATCTTTTAAGGTTTGGGAACAGATGGAAGTCAGGCAGAGCCAGATCTGGCGAATAGGGTGGATGTTCCAACAACTCGTATCTTAATCCGAGCAGTTTTGCCGTTGCCAAAGCATCTCTGTGAGCAGGTGCATTGTCATGACGAAAGATGATTTTTTCTTCTACAAACCGGGCCTTTTCTCACGAATTTTTTCATCTAGCTGGTCCAAAAGGTTGCAGTAATACTCTCCTGTGATTGTTTTACCAGTTTGAAAGTAATCAATTGACAAAATTCCTTTTGCATCCCAGAAAACTGATGCCATAATTTTTTTGGACAACTTTGACCACTTTGGCTGCTTTGAACAACAGAGCTCAGTCCAGTGTGCAGTTTATTGTCACATTTCAGGATGATAAAAAATATAAATCCATAGTCACAAATCGACGCATAAAATCAGTTGTATTCTTTATGAAATGAGCCAAATGTGATTTAGAAAGTTTCTCTCGAGTGTGTTTTTGTTCCGATGTTAGCAAATGCAGCACACATCTTGTGAATAACTTTCTCATACCCAAAACATTAATTAAGATCTCATGTACTGATACATGTGAGATGCCTATAATCTCAGCTAAATCATCCACGGTCGACTATCGACCAGCACAGTCAACTATCTTTATCCTGGGTACGACTTCTATTCCCGATTTAGGCGTAACTTTGGAATCTGTCTTTGTCAACGAGAAGAGGATCTGGAGTCCCCAAGCTTTGATATTATGTGGTCAAAATAACGACTCAACAAACCACAAGGTTCATTTGTATCCTCTATCGACCACCAAGTGAAACCAACTTTCGAACACTTTTCGGTTCTCTTGCAGACATCATCGATCATTTACAAATTAACTATCCAAGTACCGAAATTGCCATCCTGGGTGACTTTAATATCCACAATATCGACTGGCTTAAATATTCAAATACTACCGACGAACAAGGTCGAGAAGCTGAATCATTCTCAATCAGTTGTGGCTTAACTCAGCTTATTGCCGAACCAACACGAATCCTTAATCGAGACGGGGAGTTCGCCAGTCTTCTTGATCTGTTTTTAACCATCAATCCCTTAGGTTCTTCCGACCATGAACTGCTTTCGACATCGAGTATTCTGCCAATCAGTGACACAGAGGCGCCTCGTGGAATATTTTCGAACCTTCCCTTGGATGGACGTTTGTTTTCGATTCGACAATCCATCTGACTGCGCCAGGGAGGTCTCCGATATTATTTTGGCTGGTATGGAAGCTCCCTTTTTCGAAGAAATACCCCTCCAACGAAAAGCTTTGGTTTGACCGATAATGCAAAGAAGCTGCTGCTTCTAAACATCTTACTTACCGACAATGTCGTGAAAATCCCAACACCATAAATCGTAACACCTTTGTTCGTGCCCGAAACAGATGCAAAGGAATTATCGACGAAACTAAGGAGGGACACAATCAACTAATTAGAAACAAACTTCTCGCTTGTCCCAACAATTCCAAGTCCTTTTGGGCAGTCGCTAAGGCACTTAGTCAAAATTTCACCAAATCCACCATACCACCACTCACACGGCCAGATAATTCCATCGCAACGACACCTGCTGAAAAAGCGAACTTGTTGGCTGAACTCTTAGCTTCACATTTTACTGACGATTTCTAAGGAAAAACACCACCTACTATTCCCATATTGCAGTCAAGGATGCCCGATGTTGTCTTCAGACAGCGTATCATAAAGCGTATTTTAATGAAGCTAGACACCAAAAAGGCTTCTGGCGCTGCTGGAATACCTGCTATAGTTCTCAAAAACACAAGGGAACTAACAACAGTTTTCTGTAGACTTTTCAACCTATCCTACCGAAAGGGAATATTTTCTTCCTGCTGGAAATGTGCCACAGTTCAGCCGATACCTAAAAAAGGCAAGAAGACCTTGCCAAATAACTACCGACCAGTCCCACTGCTTTCAATAATATCGAAAGTCATGGAAAAGGTTATCAATCAGCATCTTCTAAAATATCTTGAAAGATTTAACATTATTAGCGATCTCCAATATGGCTTTCGTAAACATAGATCAACAGGAGATCTTCTGACTTATGTAACACATGTTTGGAACAACGCAATTGAACACTTTGGAGAACCTCGAGCGGTTGCTCTTGACATATCCAAGGCATTTTACCATGTTTGGCACGATGGACTGTTGGCTAAGCTACGCCTATTTCCTCAGAGAGCGTTCTTTACGAGTGGCGGTCGACGTATTTCTTTCTAACACCTTCACTATCAACGCCGGTGTGCCCCAAGGCTCTATAGGCTCTATATTGTCCCCTACTCTCTTTCTCATTCACATTAACGATATGCTGAAAAAGACCGGGAATCCACTCTACAGCTTTGCAGATGACAGTACGCTTATCTCTTCATTCACTTTGAACGCTCGGACATCGGCTACTCAGGCGAATATCCGCAGACAGCAGGAGGTCGTTCAACTTAACAAAGACCTGGAAGAAACTCTATCTTGAGGTGACAGTAACCAAGTGGAATTTAACGCTACAAAAATCCAGGCGGCAGTTTTTTTTTAAAAAAAGTTAACTTTGCTGAACCCGACATAGTCATGTCGGGGCACACCATTCCCCTAGCATCGTCACTCAATTTGTCGGGCGATAATTTGGGAGCAAAAATGTCCTGGCATGAACATGTTGCAGGCATAGCAAGGACAGCTTCTCAAAAGTTGGGAATATTGTTTCGAACCAGAAAGCTTTACACTCCAAAACAACTGTTAATTCTTTACAAAGCTCAAATTCGACCAACTATGGAATACATGTTTGGGGCTCCGTTCCCAAACATACACTGCATTTGTTGGATTCTGTTCAGAGAAGAGATGTTCGTCTGAATGGAGACCCGGAAATGGCCGGCGGCCTTCATTCGTTGGAACATCGAAGAACGGTTGGCGATTTGAGTCTGTTCTACAAGTATTTTCATGGAAAGTGTTCGAAGGATGTAGCCCGCTTAACTCCTCCCAGAGCGGTGCATGTTAGAGATACACGTCACGAGTACAATTTACAACGAGTCAAGAACAACATGAATCGCCTTTTCCTTACATATTCCGCTCCTGGAGCGCTTTAGGGACTTCCCTGCAGTACGTGTGCTAGACCCATAAAAAAAGAAAAAAAAACGGTTAATCGACGGTCTTCCATTCCACAACAGTTTCTTCAGTTCTTGCAGTTTTTGGGCGTCCTGAGCGTGGATCATCATTGACACCTGTACTACCCTGTTTAAACTCTAGAGTCCATCTATAAACAGTTAGAAATGAAAAAGCAAACTCCCTTAACACTTTTACTAAGTTTGCATGGATTTTAGTTGCCGATAAATTTTATCACTGTACGATATTCGATTTTTTCGATTTTTAAAAAAGACCCAAACACGTCTACTTTAACCAGCTGATAAACCATGAATGTAATTAGGATATGTTTATATAACACATGAAGCTTCAAAATGGTGTTTAATATTTGGTTCCAGTTATGCTTCATAGGTGCCGCTTTGCTTATTGACTGACCATATATATGCGCGTGAATAAAGAAGGGAACTAAAAAAGTTCGGGGCGTAAAATGAGGATTGATTGTACGACGCACACTGTTGCCCTTTCTAATATAAAAAAAAACAAATATTAAAAAAAAATACACTTTCTTTCTTCAAAAAACTTCTCAAAAGCAATTTTCTTTCATTTTTCCTAAAAATTATAACGAAATAAAATATCCTTCTTGAAATAAAATATTCTTTTGATCATCGTAAACCCCCTTTCGTTACGAAAAGATAGCTTAACCCTCGACCTGTTCTCCAATTACTTGTTTGTAAGAGCAATTAGAGCAAACCTCTGATGTTGTGTAGAGTTTCAAGGGTTTTGGTTTGTTCTCTTATTTCATACCAATCAAATGTTTATTGCTTCGTCGTATACAGTTTTGAGTGCTAAATTCTTAGGAATAATAAATAATTTATATGTTTTCATAAGAGTTTCATTAAAATATTTATGTTATTATTTTTAACGAATGGTTTTGATATATTTTTATTACTCTCGGATATAACCTTAAAAGCATGATGTTGACGTAAAGTAACCACATTAATGCCCTTGATCGTTTGCTCTACAGACAAAACTGATTTGTTACGTAAAGTTGATTAACGTTACCCATCTTTGCCAACTATCCAATAGACTAGACCACGGGTGCTCAAACTTGAACTGCTGGCGATCTACCTCAATATTGTTAGACTACGATCGATCGACTCTGAGAGGCTGCAAGTAAGTGTGATGTAGGATTGTCGCCTAGGTAGGGTGCATCGTGGCATAGATATTAGTTTTCCGCATAATATGCATTTTTTTAGTCAAGGTAAGTGTAGGTCTGCTCTAAAATGTCCATGAAAAAACTCATAATTATTCAAAATTGCGAGTTTATAGGTTCTTACAAAACAAACGAGTTCTAGTGTCTAAACTTAACTAAAGAGTGACTTTGGATGTTGAAGCGTGGCACTGCATGTCCTCAGCATACTTTTCATAAGATGGTACGTAATTACCGAGTGCTAATCGCAAGCATGATGACATAAGTTCGTCAGTTAGTCGATTGCGATATTTTGTCTTAATTATGTTCATTTCAGAAAATGCAGACTCGCACAAGTAAGTTGACCCAAACATTGCCGTCAGTTGAAGGGCGATTTGCCTTAGATTCGGATATTTATCTTCAGATATAAAACACCAGAATTTTGTATCAGATGCTGTGGCTTTGATATGTATATCTGATATAATCTGCACTAACTCATTTTCAACAGAACATGAGTCCATGTTAAACTGACTTGCTATTTCAGTAGCTAATTCCTCAATGTTTTTACACGAAAAAGGATAACTCATAAATGATGCGATATTTGCCAATTTACTGAAATCATAAAAACGTATTTCGAATTGGCCCAAAATATTTGACAATTCTGTCTCGTAAATATCATAATTCAACTGAGGAATCCTGGCTTTCAAAGACGGACAATTTTTCAGATCCTTTCTTTTCAGTTGATCTATCATAAGTTGCAATTTACTTTTGAATGCGTTTATTGCGCTAATCATCTCAATAATAGTTCCTTTACCTTGAAGCTCCAAATTAATGGTGTTTAAATGCATTGTGATGTCTGTCAAAAATGCCAAATCAGTCAGCCATTTTCCGTTTTTCAGCATCTGAGTGTCATCACCTCTTTCGTCCAGAAAAGCTGTTATTTCAGGCAATAATTCTTGAAACCTTTCTAGGAATTTTCCGCGACTCAACCACCTGACGTCCGTGTGAAGAACTAAATCAGTGTGTTCAGCTGACTCACTATCTTCCAACTGCAATTTAAAGAGCCATCGTTGCAAGCTACGTGCACGGATATAATTCACAATTTTTATTGCAATGCCCATAATCTCCTCCATGTTTAGAACATACCATTCGAATAAAAATACACAGCTGGGCAGTGTCTGTCATACCGGTGGATTAGTCGAACTGTAAAGAAAAGTATGTACATTCCATGATATCATGTTTTAGTTTATCTGCCATGTCCTGACTCATGACTTCAACACGCCTCGTGACAGTCGGACGAGATAACTGAAGTTCTCTAATAGCAGACATAATCTCTGTTTTATTTTTAAAATCTCCAAATAAAGTCTCACCCGCTTCAATAAATGCTTCCTTCACAACCAATCCATCATCAAATGGTTTCTTGTGTTTCGCCAATATATGAGATATTTTAAATGACGCGATCGTTGCAGCTTTTGATTGTTTGGCTGGTCTTGTAAACATGGTTTGTTCTTTTTTCAAACAAGTTATCAAATCACGTACTTTTCGTTTTCTTAATTCACTCTGTGACGGAAAATCCTTTTCATAGTTTTTATGAACCGTTTTATGATGCCTCTCTAAGTTCCCACGCTTAGGTATTGCAACTGACGTACGGCAAATGAGACAAATGTACTTATCCTTTACCATAGAAAAGAAAAATTCTTCCTCCCAATCGTTATTAAAATGATAAGTTTTACTTTTCTTCGCCGCACTCATTTTGGACTATTTATTAATAAACTTTGTATCGATGTATCGCCTTCAAGTTACAACTCAGACTGACTCCTATTCCTGCAGGCGCAACATTTATATCGGCGCGAACGAAGTCTCGAATGTTCCCGTCAAACACGCCGCCCGAAGTTTCTAGAAAAATCGGCGGGAATCAAAAAACGCGGCTTTTCTTTGACAAGTACCGCGCGTTCCTTTGATAAAGCCGCCTTTTGCCGCTAGCAGGGGGTTATTACGATAAAAGAAAGTGATGAGGGGGTTATTCTGGCCTAATTGTGGATCGAATAAATTTTAGTAGTTTATTCATTACATTTTGTTTTAGTTACCTAAAACAAAATCTGTGAATAGTTCTATATCGGAATTTTTTTCTCGAGATCGACTCAAAACGCACTCGTGATCGACTTGTCGATCGCGATCGACCATTTGAGCACCCCTGGACTAGACTATTTAGTAATTAACCGTTAAGTCAACCCATTTATTTGGCTCATTTATTGACAAAACTAATTTGTAATATCCCATTAAAAACTAATAAGAATAATAAGCATCTCTTATCTCACACTGAATATTTCAACATCACCTCATGAACGTTGAAATATGGTCACCTGATTTATCCCAAAATGGTCATTTAAAAAATATGGGCAAATTGATTTCAATTTAATACTCATTTCAACTTAATTTTTCTCCCTTTTTATAAAATGTAGACCAAATATCAGGTCAGTCAAAAAGTTTTGAAAGCGGCACCTATAGAGCATCACTTAAACCAAATATTGAGCAGCAGTTTGAAGCTTCATCTGTCATATGAACATACTCTAAATTTCAAGTCGATCTGTCAAGTAATTCACTGTTTATCAGCTGATTAAAGTAGATATGTTTGAGTATTTTTTAAAAAGAGAAAAAAACCGCATATCGTGCAGTGATAAAACTCTTTGTTTTGGAAGGTTTATCGGCAACTAAAATCCGAGTAAAGTTAGTGAAAATGTTAAAGGAGTCTGCTCCTTCGTTTCCAACTATTCATAAATGGACTCTAGAATTTAAACGTGGTCGTGCAAGCGTCAATGATGATCCACGTTCGGGACGTCCAAACACTGCAACAACTGAAGAAACTGTTGTGCAAGTACAAGATATGGTAATGAGAGACCGTCAATTAACAGTGGATGATTTAGCTGAGGCTATAAGCATCTCACATGGATCAGTACATGAGATTTTAAATAATATTTTGGTTATAAGAAAGCTATTCACATTTGCTAACATCGAAAGAGGAACGCACTGGATAAAAACTTTCTAAACAACCTTTTGCTCGCTCCACAAAGAATAAAACTGATTTTGTGCGTCGATTTGTAACTATGGATGATACTGGGGTTTATTACTATGTTCCTGAACTGCGACAACAAACTGCGCAAAGGACTGAACCTGGTTGCTCAGCTCCAAAGCAGCCAATATGGTCAAAGTCGTCCAAAAAAATTATAGCATCAGTTTTCTGGGATATTAAAGGAATTTTATTAATTGAATACCTTCAAACTAGTGAAACAATCACCGGAGAGTATTACTGCAACCCTTTGAACCAGCTGGATAGGAAAATTCGTGAGAAAAAATCATCTTTCATCATGACAATGCACCTGCTTTCAGAGGTCCTTTGGCAATGGCAAAACTGGTCTAATTAAAGTACGAATTGTTGAAACATCTACCAGATCTGGCTCCCTCTGACTTCCCTTTGTTCCAAGTGTTTCGAAACAAATGATGAGGTGATAGCAGATGGGTATTTTGAAGGTCTTCCGGAAAACCACTTCAGAGATGGGGTAAATAAATTGAAAAATCGCTGGAAAAAATGTATCGAGCTTAAGGTAGATGATACTGAAGAATAAATGTATTTCGACTCCTTAATTCATCTTGTTTCATTTCCGCTTTCAAAACTTATTGGCTGACCTATGTATAAACTTGAAATATAAATTTTAGTTCAGTATCACTTTGAGGTGGCCTTTTTTTCAAAATACTTAACAGAGCTATTAAAAATTAGTAAATATTTATTCGTTTAGTAGTAGGGAAACCATACTACTAATTGAAAAACTTCTTTCTGAAATCAATGTCAACCCAATAATAAAACAAAGCATCTTAAATTGCCTAAAGGTTTGCCTAGAACAAAATTATTTTGAATTTAATGACGACCTATACAGCAGCCTAGACGGTCTCATAATGGGCAATCCGCTTAGTCCTCTTTTGACGGAAATATTTATGAATAACATAGAAAACCAAATAAGCAAACACCCACTGTTTAAAAAATTTGTATACTGGCATAGATATGTTGATAATATCTTATGTTGTTTTACAGGAAGTGATAGACAATTTACCACATTTCAAAATTTTTCGAATAATATACACAAAAATATAAAATTCACCAGTGAAGTTGACAAAAACAATACCTTAAATTTCCTTAACCTAAAAATAAAAAGACATAATAACAAACACAGTTTTTCTATTTACTATAAACCGTCACATACTGACATAATTATCCATAATACTTCATGTCATCCACCAAGTCACAAAATTGCAGTTCTCCATAGTATGATTCACAGACTAATAAATAATCCTCTAAACCAAGATGATTTTCAAACAAATTAAAAAATTCAGATTCCTTAATAAATGAACAATTAGACTTAAATAATTCACCATTACTAAATCTATTTTAATTAAATTATTTTATTACCTGCCATACATTGTGAAGCAACTATTTATTATAGTAATTTTATCCTCATTTTGTAACAAACCATCTGAAGAAGCTATCGTACGGCGAAACATGTCATGGTATTAAAAATAAAAATTTAGTGGAAATTTAAGTAGTGTTTTACTTCTTTGAAAACTTCTAGTTATGGATTTCTACCAAGTATCGGCTGAATCAATTCAAATATTTATTTGTGTACAAAGTTAGAAGGGATATCCACTCTACCAGCACAATTTGGATATTTTGAAAAGTTTTTATGTAATCTAATAGCATTAATCGTGGTTTTGGTTCAAATGCCAGAGTACAATTTTGATACAAGGTAATAAGGCTATCATTATACCGTTCTTTGATCTGAAATTTTGGATATTGTCGATGATAATTGGCAGTTAGAAACTGTTACATAACACAATTGCGCTAATTAGCGACTTAAAGTAAGATTAAAAGGCATGATCAAACAGAGATCCAAAGAATCCAATAAAACTTCTAGAGGATCTTAAATGCATATTCAACCGTGGTGTCCTATTTTCTCTTCGCCATCAAATCAAGGTTACCAAAGTAATGGCTAATCGTATCGTTTCCTATAGTAGAAGTAGTTTCAGCAACAAACACGTTTACTTTATAACTTGGTCTCGAGATCCTTTCACCTAACCAATAATATCAATTGAAAAGAGAAACAGACAGTATTACAAAAAACAATCAAACACAACGGATACAATACATAAACAATCACAAAAGCTACACAACAATAAAGATGCAAAAGACCGAAATCTAAGGAACTCCTCTCGTATCCCAAAGGAATTAACAACTTGTATCGACGATATCTACGAAACACAACATATCCAGTGCCTATAAATCACATAAAATAATATATCACTCAGAAACTCAAAAAACAAGATAAAATTAGAATATTTTGGGCATATACAGCATCCTATGTCCCAATTTCAATGGGGACTTTCATCAAACAAACTAGAAGGATATATGCCAGACTCGCAAAACTCATACTTAGTATCCGCAGCAAACAAACCACATCAATTTTTTTTTTCAGTCCAACTTAGCGGCAGGTCATGAAATCAATTATAACAGCTGCAAGCAAATATGCAGTGTTCAGTGCTACAAAACCAGAATCATCTGAGAAGCCAGTGAAATTGAGAAAACTAGCACCTTAAACGAAAAAATAAAATAATGCCCTCAAACCGTCAGCCCCTTGAACATGCATAATAATACAAGATTCCAATACATCAGCAGCCAATAGCCTACAAAATAACCCAGATATTATACATTCTCCTCTTTACTTCTTTACTGCTCTTCTGTAATATTATGGACTCTCAATCTCCTGAAATAAAAACACCTTCAAATAATTTGGAATAAAACGTTATAAACAAAGTTTATCTGTATATATTATTATAACGTAACTGTAGATTATTCTTATATATATATATATATATATATATATATATATATATATATATATACATACAAGGCTCGTTCAAAAGAAAACGCAAGAATAAAGATTTTTTTAGTTATTTTTCACCTTGCAATTGAATATCTACATTTAGTCCAACGACTTATCAACTTTTTAGTACCCTAATTATAATAAGATTTATCCAAATCTGCAAAATAGGCATTCGTCTCAACATTAGCTTCATTATTCGAAGAGAATCTTCGTCCAGCCAGCCATTTTTTTAGGTTTGGAAACAAAAATTAATCAATGGAAGCCAAATCTGGTGAATACGGTGGATGTGGAAGCATTTTGAAGCAATGGTCATACAGTTTTGCAGCAACAATCCGAGATGTGTGTAAAGGCACATTATGCGAGATGTGTGTGAAGACACACTATGCAAGATGTGCAAGTACAATTAGTCCATTAGTGAAGCATAATACTCCCCGGTGATCGTTCTACCTTTCTCCAGGTAGTCTATAAGCATAAGAATCCCAAAAAACAGTAGCCACGGCTTTTCCTATTGATGGGACCGTTTTTGCTTTCTGGGGCGAACTTTCACCTGCTCCACCTCACTGGTTCTTCGGCTATGGTGTATAATACCGAATTCATATTTTATCTACTGTTATGAAACATGGAAAAAATTCACTACAATTATGTTTAATCATGGAATGGAAGAAATGAGTAAATTATACACCCGGTGGTATGTTTTAAGGATAGCGCGGCAGGGCGTGAGACGTCTACTCTCTGCTATGCCTCGCACGATTTGTCCTTAGGAGGTTCTTGTCAGTCGGTTGTGGAAAGAGTTTAGTGTTACGAGAACATCCGGATTCCTTTCAAGGTCAGTGTGTGTTTATTATATTGTCAAAATTCATTCATTCGTATGTATATATATATATATATATATATATATATATATATATATATATATATATTATGGGTCTAGCACACGTGCTGCAGGGAAGAAGTCCCTAAAGCGCTACAGAAGCGACACATGTGTGGAAAAAGCGATTCACGTTGTTCTTGAATCGCTGTAAATTGTACTCGGTGGGAAACACAGTCCTGGGCAAATTATTCCAAAGGGATGATATTCTCCATATAAAAGACTGCTTTAAAAACATTGTACGAGGAGTAACAAGCTGTGAAGTATTAGCGCGACGTGTACTTCTAACATACACCGCTCTGGGAGGAATTAAGCGGGCCACATCCTTTGAACACTTTCCATGAAAATACTTGTAGAATAGGCTCAAGTCGCCAACCGTTCTTCGATGTTCCAGCGAATCAAGGCCGCCGGTCAGTTCCGGGTCTCCAATCAGACGAACAGCTCTTCTCTGAATAGAATCCAACAAATGCAGTGTATGTTTGGAAGCGGAGCCCCAAACATGGAAGCAGTATTCCATAGTTGGTCGAATTTGAGCGTTGTAAAGAATTAACAATTGTTGTGGAGTGTAAAGCTTTCTGGTTCGAAATAATATTCCCAACTTTTAAGAAGCTCTCCTTGCTATGCCTGCAACATGTTCATGCCAGGACATATTTGCTCCCAAATTAACGCCCAACAAATTGAGTGACGATGTTAGAGGAATGGAGTGCTCCGACATAACTATGTCGGGTTCAGCAACGTTAACTTTTTTAGAAAAAACTGCCCCCTGGGTTTTTGTAGCATTAAACTCCGCTTGGTTACTGTCACCCCAAGATAAAATTTCTTCCAGGTCTTTGTTAAGTTGAATGACTTCCTGCTGTCTGCGGATATTCGTCTGAGTAGTCGATGTCCGAGCGTTCAAGTATATATATATATATATATATATATATATATATATATATATATATATATATATATATATATTTGTCTCTAGAAATAGAACAACCCTATATAACCGTTATACCGTTTTATTCCAAGTTATTTCAAAGTGTTGTTACTTGAGGAGATCGAGAGTCCCTGAGGGTATACAAGAGCAGTAAAGAAGTTTTCCTTTCCCTTTTTTGAAGTATCTGCGTCAAGACACGGGGGTCCCATTTTCGATTAAGAATGGCGAGGCTGCCGTTGCAGATTACGTTTTTGCCCTGAAGTCCTCTTTCTGTACTGTAACTTTTATGTAATTATTTGTTTATTATTTAAATTTCTATTGTTCTTTTAGTATCTGTAAAATTATTGCTTTAAACTTTGGAAGAGGACGTTTTTTTTAAATTAAAAATTGCTTGTTAAAATTATGTTCATTGTTTTAAGTACTAATTTGTTATGAACTTATATGACTTTTTTCTTTCCAAAAATGAGTAAAAGTAATTTGGAGTATCATGCAATAATAAGTTTCTAACTGAATGGGCCAAAAGTTACTTATGAAAGTATGTCCCCAGTGAACAGCGATGACAGAGTATTGAAGTAAAACTTTTCATAGTGCGCAGACTTAACTGAGAGTAACATCAGATCAGGTAAATTGGTTGAGAGAAGAACTGAGTATATCATCAGATTTGTTCAGAGTTTGCTGCTGTCAGATCACCAAATGAAGATTCCAGTGTTTGCTAAAAAATCTGAAGTATCCGAGGTTACAGTTTCAATATTGCGCATGAAGATTTAGGGAAAAGAAAAGTTTCTGCACGATAAAGCTCCTTACATCAGAGCAGAAACTAGCAGAAAATTTCTCAAGATTATTTGGCAGCTTTAGAAAACAATGAGAAATATTTTTAACGAATTGTCACGTGCGACGAGACAGTATTTTGTTGAGATATTTCCACAAAGCAGGAGTGGATGCAACAGGTTTATAAGGATCGTCGACCTTCAAAGAAAACGAAAATTCGGGACTGCGAAGGAATTTTGCATATTGAATATATGTGAAAAAGTTTCACAATTATTGGAAAGGTTTATAAAAGGACGATCCATGACCAGAAGCTGGTTATTCGGAGAAAACGTCCAAATTCATGGAGAACCAAGTGTTTGCTGTTGCACGTCAACTGAAGCGATCACAAGGCTCGCAAAGTTCAAGGGATTACCGAAAGCCGTAGGCTAAAAAATTTTTGATCTAGCTACTTAAAACACATTTTTGGTTTTGCAAAATTCGACTTTATTCATCAACATGGTGTCTTTCAAGAGCGATACAATCAGTCCAACGCTTTACTAATATTTCTGTACCTTTCTTGTAGAAGGATTTGTCTTTGCGTTCAAAATAGGCCTCAGTTTCGGCGATAACTTCTTTATTGGAGCCAAATCTCTTTCCCGCAAACATTTTTTTGAGGTCTACGAATAGATTATAGTCGCTGCAGGTCAAATCTGGAGAATACGGTGGATGAGGAAGCAATTCGAATTTCAGTTCATGTTGACTACTGATTTGATTCCAGTGTGTAGTAGTGGATCCATGTTTCATCCATTGTCACATATCGAATGAAATGAAAAAGTCCTGTTTATTGCGCTTGAACAGGTCCAAACAGCGCTCAGAATTATCAACTCATTGTTGTTTTTGGTCCACTGTGAGCAAACGCCCATGTTTATGCAAAATATGACCAACACGTTCTTTTGATATCTTTAGGGTGTCAGCTATCTTATGCAATTTTACTTTACGGTCATTCAAAACAATTTTGTGGATTTTTTTGATATTTTCGGGTATAACCACCTCATTTGGACGTCCATAACGTTCAGCATCATTTGTGTCTGTACGACTGCATTTAAATTTAGCATACCAGTAAATGATGAGTGATTTTTCAGGGGCAGAGTCCCCATAATACTTATCAAGCCATTGCTTTGCTTGAACGGTATATGTTCCCATCAAAAACAGTGTTTAATCAAAACACAAAATTCGATACTTTTCCATAGTTTTGAAAATGTCAAAAGTAGTGTCACTAAAACCACTATAACTTGTAAACTAATCGTCAAAATGTCATAAAATTTTGACACATATCGTTTGAAGATTGGTACTTCCTAAAAATCATATGGATTTTTTGAAAAGGGCGACATCTATATGTCAGACCAAAAACTTTCCAGCCTACGTATTATAGCCCAAATTTAGTGCCGTGTAAATTGTTTTTCTTCATCTCAAGAAAAATTTTCGTCAGATGATGAACCAAAAAGCCGCTGTTGCGTTGTTTTTTTTGAAGCGCAAATAAAACAATTGCATTTGGATGGAATGAAACAACTCGGGAAACGCAGGACTAAGTTTATTAGTTATGATGTACAAATTTAAACCTAAATAAACATTCTGGTTCATACAAGATGTTATGAAAATCGCTTAGAATATCAAAAATGACAAATAAAAGGATTAAGACAAATTGAAGACAAATAATGATAAATAGTAGTCCTCTATAAAGTTTCAGAGATGATAATTCTTCAAGCTACTAAAATTTTATTATCAAAATTAAATTTGTTTGTTAGAATATAGTCCAGCTGTCAAAGTGAATTACCGCATAAATATATGCTTAAAAAAATTAAAAAAAAAATCTTACTATATAATTAGGTATATTTACCTATTTAATGCATTTTATATTGAGTATATATGGGGGAAATATTACCGTAAAAAATCTTAAAATTTCAATTTTCATATCAATTGAAGTTGAAGATGATAGAATTAAAGAGAATTATACTTATACAGCCGAGAAATGAGGGTTTTTAGGTTGGTTCGTTGGTATTTTAGGTATAATTTTACAGCCCGTACACCCATCGCGGTTGTAAAATTTGACAAGCGTGTTTGTGACCCTATATCTGCATGTGTTGTGTGAGTTTCGTACCTACACGATATATAAATTTCGATATATATATGGATTTTTCAATCCAAATTTTTATTTTTTTTTTGAAATTCGCGCCAAAAAAAACAAAAAAAAAATCAGGTTAGAGTACTAACTATTCCGCCTCAAATTTTGAGTCAAACGGCCCAAAGCTGTAGGTGTATGAACTAAATAAAAAAAAAACACTAATTTTGAGGTTATGGCTGACAGCAGTGAACTGGAGGTCAAAAAATTTCAGGACTGGTTTTTCTTAACAATATCTACAAGATGTAGGCCGATTTTAGTACCTTAACGGGCTAGATCCTTTCTAGTTTTTGTTACAACAATTTAAAAAAATTAACGTTTATTTTAGAGCATCTGAAGCTACATTTGAAATTAAATGTTTAAAAACCTTTATTAATTAAAGCAAATAATAAATACAAACACTTTTCTATTCAATCCAGTAATCATTAAATTTCCGTTAAATATTTTTTATTATAGTTTTATTATTGATACAACACAGTATAAGTGTAAATATAGCCAGGATGCAGTAGCGTCTCACTCACTGCCACAATGGAAAATAAAAACTTGTAATACTCGGCTGGACACAAATATTATCTCAACTTTTCAAGACAGAAAATAAAAACCCAAAATTGGCGTGGATTCTGTCAACTTAGAGAACAGTTAATCATTTTATAAAGATTAGTTAGGCTCATATTATACAATTATTGAAAAGTCATTTGATATTGTATTGTAAAATTGACTATCAGTATTTTGCAATAACAATGGATTTTTGTAACTTTAACTTAAATAATTAATTGTTTTCAGGAAATACTTTTCCCATGTTACTTTCAGAAAAAAATTAACATTTTGCAAATAGTTAGGATATATCCTAAAGGACTGGTAAATATGTAAGAATTGAGGAAAAAAAAAAGTAAATGTTCCTTCAATATATTAACAGTAGTAGTAGTAGTAGTAGTATAGTTCTTGGGAGTACGATCAAGAATCGTTTGCAGTCTTTCGAATTATGGGTCATGCGCAGAATATTGAAGATCTCTTGGACAGAGCGTATCACTAATGAAGATGTACTTCGTCGAATGGGTAGAGAAAGAGAACTATTGTCATTTATTAAAAGACAAAAAACTCGTTACTTGGGACATATTTATAGGGGTCCACGTTGTTGATGGAAGGGAAAATTGAAGAGAAAAGAGGTGTGGGGTATCAAAAATGTTCCTGGCTGAAAGATATACGAGACTGGACAGGTCTGGATACCCATACTTTATTAAGAATGGCTCAGGACTTCAGTAATGGAGATGGCACTATAAGAAGAAGAATTAACACATAATGTTAGTCAGGCAGGATATACATTTGAACGTGGAGTCTGAATCATATGATTGGCAGGTAGTAGTTTTTACTGTCTGCTCTTTGTTACTTCCCGCTGGCCATGAACCTCGATGGGCTGTCAACCTTTAATACCTCTATGAACGTCTCAGTGACATTGCGGCGAAGTGTGTTCGTCGGGACAACGTTCGATTCTTCCACCTCAAATTCAGACCTGTGCCTTATTTAGGAGTACGTTATCTTCTTCCTCCGTCTCCCTATTCAAGCGACTGTGCGTCAACAATATACGGTCAGCAGTTTTTCTGCAAGGGTAGGTTCCGACACATTTATAAACAGGAGCGGTACCTTCATCCTTAGCCTTTCATGGTGGAAGTAGTTCCACTAACAGCATGCCCGGAAGCCACTCAATCCTCGAAGGTCCTCTTCAGGTATCCACCCTAATTAGCGCAGGGTTGGTACTTTCATACTTTTATAGTCCGAGTGGCATTTTTAAGTGTTCTTGGTTCTGCTGCTGCTACTCGATACTGTGATTTTGCTGCTGCTGCCGCTCGAGGGTAACTAAGAAACCGAGGTCGGTATATATATATATATATATATATATATATATATATATATATATATATATATATATATATATAATTGGGGGGGGGGGGTTGGCTTTTACTCACCACGTTTGCCAGACGGGTTGGCGAGTTTGTGTTCAACCGCACTGCAACACTTCGGGAGTTAAAATGGGAATTCCTGACTTTGCCCCTTCACATTTTAATCTGTTTCGTTCGCTGCAAAATAATTTGAATGGCAAAAAATTTGGTTCTATGGAAGAAGTCAAAAACTACCTTACAACTTTCTTTGCAACGAAACCACGCACGAGTTTTTACAAAAAAGGAATTCAAAAACTTGTAAAACGCTCGAAAATGATGGAGAGTACATTATTGATTAATAATGAAATTATGAAAATGTGTTGTATTTAACTTGGTTTCTAATTTGGCACGAACTTTTGTAATCACTCAATATGATCATCATCATCAATCAGCTATACGCGCTCGCTGCTGCATATGAGCCTCTGGTTCTCTATGCCATTCATTTCCATCCTGGTCAGTTTGTATATATGTATATATACATATATATATATATATATATATATATATATATATATATATATATATATATATATATATTCAAAAATATTAAACCCAGTGGGCACAATTGAATTTGTTATTTAAAATTTGAATTGCTCGCCATTTTATGCCACTTGGTCCAGAGTAAATCTTTTTTTTCAAAATTTAGGTCTTGTGCCAGCTTTCCGATGCCATTAAAAAAAAAAATTTTTTGGAGTCATTTTAACTGTTTTTTTTTTAATAAACCAATAATAACAATTGCGTGTTTTCGGTTTTTTGAAATTTTGAAAAAAAAATTGTTAACAAAGATGTTTTTTTTTATAAAGGTTTCGCGATTCTCTACCAGATGTAATAAAAATTTTTCAATTTTTTTTTTTTCGAAATGACCAGAAAACGCATTTGTTGTTATTTGATTAATAAACAAATGTAAAAAAAAACTGTTAAAATAACTCAAAAAAAAAATTAATAGCATCGGAAAGGTGACGTCAAGATCTAAATTTTGAAAAAAAAAATCATTTTGGACAAAATAGCAAACAATTCAAATTTTAAATAACAAATTCAATTGTGCCCACTGGGTTCAAAATTGTTGTACCAAAATCTCAGGATATTTTTGCTATAACAAAAGGAATATTTTCTGAAAGTTTCAAGCCGATCGGTTCATTTAGTCGATCTCTACAATAAAATGAAATAAAAACAATTTCTTGCCGGTTTTTTCAATTTTGTAGGTTATGTACACATTTGAACGACTTAAAACTAATGAAGCTTTATTGAAAATTTTATTACAAAGAATTTGTTTTTTTTTGTTTCGATCCGACTTATATAACCGGAGTTATTCACATTTTAAGCTCAAAACACGCGTTTTGAAAACTTCAATTTCAAGTTTTTCGAGGTCCAAAACCCAGAACAATACTCCTAGTAATACCTCATAATATTGCTGTATCTAGACTGTGCAATTTCAAATGCTTTTTTACTGCCCTATAAAACGATAAAAAAAAAACGGGTAAAATGTAATAATAAAAATAACTATAAAACGACGAGATAAGTATTTCGTAACAGAGAAAACTACACTGAACATGTTAAACACAGATACGGTAAAGCAAAAAAGTTACAACAAGAAAGTAACAGTAAGACCAGCTGATCTATAAGGATGCCGAATAAAATATTCTACTGCACTATCAAATATGCACCCTCTAATATACATTTCCATACAGTGATCTACACAGGGATGTCAGATGTAATAATCTCAAACTAACCCTTGTGCCGGCCCAATCTACCCCATCTTTAACGACGCCTCGGTCAATTTGGCTCTAGTTTTCGTGTTTCCGTGATGTATCGTGCTAATCTCACCCCTGCAACCCTGAAAGACTGGCTTGATTGCTTCGTCAGGTTGTTTTATTGTCACGCTTTTATCTCAGTACTTTGTGCCTTTTATTTCTTATAGGGAGTGGTTTTTTTGTTTTTTCTCGGGTATATTTTGTATTACTAGCAAAATTAAACAGTTGAGTCATTTTGAGAGGGGAGAGGAGGCGTTTGTTCCTCCCGCTGATTTTCATATTTACCTTGGAATTGAACCATGCCAAACTGGAATAACTGCCAGATATTTTGCAGATTTACAAGCTATTTGTTTTATATGTTGTCAAGGCTATTTTACGGAGAATTGGCGCTGTGATGTCCAAATAAAGGGTTCTTCAAATATATCAGATTACCAATATCCTTTTCTTGAGATGTTAAGACGATTAAGTGTAAAGTAATTCTTCTTCTTCCTTTTATTACTTTGGAATGGCTGCTTCCCCTTACTACGGGTAATTTGTTTCTTGTGACTCTAACCATTCCTTTTGCTGTTATTCTGTTTATGTCTGTTTGTTCCATTTTGTATTTGTTTTTTTTTAGTATTAATATTATTGATTTTTCACGTCTGTCTAATGTTGTCGTTTCTTTCTTTATCCGTAAAGTGAGGCCCGCTCCGCAGTTTAAATAATTCTGTTGATATTTTCATTTAATAGTTCATTTTTTTCTGGTATACTTAGACTTTTCCACGATTAGTACTGCATTTCTATTATCTACTAGAATAACAAGCACTGAGTCGTCGTTGTTAAGTTCTTTTAATCCATTTTTTCCAGGGTTGTATTATATGAAATTATGTCAGTTTGTTCAGCTGATTGTTATAATCTAAGTTTTAACACTGGAGATTATATCCTCGTATTGTTGATCAGTTGATTAAAGTACTTTAGACAAATCTATGGGGTTTTTAATACATGTTTGATTCCTTCCAAACAAAATGGTTTATTTGCGTCATAAAAAACGACGTCAAAGAAGCCCCCAACTCATTTTCTTAGGAAAATTTTCAGTTCTTGAGGGCTTGCTATACAGGTTTGAATAAAAACAAACGTGAAGAGTGCGAAATGACTGCTATAGGGTGGATATAGTGACTTGATAAAACAACAGTTTTAATCCTGCAGTACGTCATACGTTTTCCCCCAAGAGCCCGTCTCAATCTCAATAATTGTGGATTGTTTTTCCATATATATATATATATATATATATATATATATATATATATATATATATATATATATATATATATATATATAAGCAAAATTCCTTCGCAGTCACAAAAAACAATCACCTTCAACTATTTAAAAAATTATCGAGTTTTCTCCTTCTTTGGAGTAGGATAGCCCTTATAAACCCAACAAACGACATCTTCTTCATAAGAAAATTCCAACAGAATATCCAAGTCTTGCCACCTATGGAAATCTCCAAAAATTACCACATCATTCTTTAATTTTTTCATTCTTAAATCTCGGTGTAGAATCTTGAGAACTGTAGAATCAAATACTAAAGCTTCTTTAGTAGCTTTGGTCACAAAAATATCCTCGACAATCCTGATAGTTTTCTCAGTTCTTATCTCAAGCGGTTTTTCAAATCTGGAGTTATCCTGAATTGAATCTTGGCCACGAAATTGTTGCCTTACACCTGAGATTTTCTTTCATGAACAACTTTTGAAGTATTTGCCACTTTAATGAGAAACTTTATTAATATCGTTTCAATTTAGATTCTATCATTTTTCGAAAAAAAAAAAAAATTTTTCTACAAAATTTCGCCATATTACAAAGAATAACTAAAGTAATAAGATTTTTTGTATTGTGTCATTTTCATGGTTAGGTAGATAACTTTAAAAAAACACTGTCATAATATGTTGAGCCGTTATTTTTTAATGGGCACAGTGCTGCAAAGTTCGAAATCTCCACAGGAGTGACACATTTGCAGTAATTTTCTTACATACTTACTTAATCCTTAAGCCTTTCTATCCCTTAACGACTGTAAGGCCCTTGGAATTAAATTATCTATCTTTTCCCTATTTCCTTCTATAGCCTTTCGTCCTGTTTGAATTGCCGATTGCCCCTTTTGTTTCTTCTGTATTAGTTTCTTCTGTTTGTATGATTTCTGTATCTTGTTCCGGTATTATGTTTCTATGTTGATTTTTGTATACTTTTCCTTCTAATTTTTTGCATCCATTTCTTTTCCTTTCTGTTTCAGTGATTCCTACATAGTGCATTTGTTGTTCTTCTGTCAGTTCATCCTCTTTTCCGTTTATACCCCTTTTATTCCGCGTCCTCAATCTAAAAAACTCGATAATAATTTCCCATTTCTTTCTTCCTATCTATTTCTTTGATTATCTTCTTATTTGTATTCATTTTACTAGTCCTCTATTCCGTATCCTTTATCCTTGCCAGGGTCGTCGTCAATCTACCTATTTCTTTCTCAATTTTTCTTCCTCAATGTCCTATTTATATTCTCTTCCCTCGATTACGATTTTTTGATATCCTATTTTCACTCTTTTTCCATTCTTTCTTTCATTCTCTGCTATATGCTTTAATTTCATTCGAACTTTCAGTTCATCTTTTGTTAAATTGTTGTTTATATAAACTCTCTCTCTTAGGTTTCGCAGTTTGTTTTTATTTTTCATTACAGGTTCCTCATCTCCCGTGTTTCCAAGTTCTATCTTGTATATAGTCGCTCCTATTTTTATCACATCTTTAATCTGTACTTTTGTGTCCATACTCCTCTCCATAAAATGTTCTACACCCATTTTCAGATCTGGTTGGCTATTCGCTTCAAATCTCATTTCCGATATTGCAATATTATTCCTTACGTTGTCTTTTTCCAGTCTACTCATCTTCAGATCCATACTTCTCATGTTTTCTCTAATTATCTTATTTTCCTCTTTCAGTACTTCAGTCTCCTTCCTTGGTTCCTTCAACTCTTGTTGGTATCTGTTCTGATCTTGTTTTATATCCTTTATATCTGACATTAGCTCTCTAAGCATTTCTATCAAATTGTCTATCTTAGCTACTCTTTCGTTTTTCTCTTTCTGTGGTATTCTTATCAGCTTTTTACTCTTCTTGAATAATCCCATTGGCTCTTCTTTTTCTTCGACTCTTCCTCTTTTCGAGTCTCCTGAGATATAATCATCACTATGTATGTATGTATTGTTCTTTCTGTTATAAAAACTTTACGTGTGTTCCTCGTATATTCCACGGAAGAAAAAGAAAAAAATTGTCGTTTATATTTCTTATCACCGTAAACAGTACCATAAAATGATCAAGGTCGTCGCTTATCGTTTCGTTGACTTCATACAATTTCACAAAATTATTCTCATAAATCTCCGAATTTTTTTACTTATGTCTTAAACTAACACTACACTCTGCTTTATTTCCAATCCCTCTCGTTTGCAGTCGACAAAATAATTAAATAGATCGAAACACTACAGTAATAATGCTCGGTGAACGAGTTGACTATTGCCGGGCGTTCGATTCACATCGCAATCCGAAACTCAACTCTTGAATTCAAAAACCAAGAAAGTCACATTCGGCATGATATATTTCAACCTTCTTTCCCCTCATTACGCCTTATGTAATATACAAAAAATAACTAAATACGAGTATTATATATATGTATATATATATATATATATATATATATATATATATATATATATATATATATATATATATATATATATATATATATATATATATATATATATATATATATATATATATATATATATATATATATATATATATATATATATATATATATATATATATATATATATATATATATATATATATATATATATATATATATATATATATGTATATATATATATATATATATATATATATATATATATATATATATATATATATATATATATATATATATATATATATATATATATATATATATATTATTCAAATCTAACAAATTCCACAAAATACATCACACATTACTCCTTTGATCCCCTTCCTAAATACAGGTTTCTTTTGT
Organism: Pachyrhynchus sulphureomaculatus; assembly: GCA_019049505.1. Taxonomy (NCBI): domain Eukaryota; kingdom Metazoa; phylum Arthropoda; class Insecta; order Coleoptera; family Curculionidae; genus Pachyrhynchus; species Pachyrhynchus sulphureomaculatus. Next base: position 67,883,645 of record CM032452.1, on the reverse strand, counting down.
TATTTTAAGTATCCCGGGAAAACCAAATTTCAAATCAATATTTTATTTTATTCGCAAGGCATAAAGGGCCTAATGAAGCATATTTTGAAATTTTACCAATTAACAAAAGACTCCTAAATGAACAAAACTTAATTATCTCTATAACTAAAAAACTAAATAAAAAAAACAACTCTCTAAAAATGCAAGGGGAAATAAATTAGATTTTTCTCGGCAGGAACGTTTTCTATTAATGTGAAAGATTACCGTGGAGGCAGATAACGCGTATTTCTGTTTTTATGACAAGTAAGAAGAAACTAAATTACTGAAATTGGATTACTTTCTGAAGAGAAAACAAGAAATGTGTTCCCTTTTTTGAATTAATGTGCTTCTGATTGCTCTAAAATTAGGGTTTCAAAGAGACGAATGAATTAAAAAGGCTTTTAGGAACCCGGGCAAGAAATTATCTTTTCTAAATTGCATTTTTATTTGTTTGGTTAGTTTGTTAGTATTTTCTTTTTTTCTTCCTAAAAGAAGAGCTAAACGGATCTTTACAAATTATTGTAAAATAGGATATTTAAACTTGTAAGTAAATTTATAAGACCTTAATTTTCAGCCACATTATAATATAATTTTAGATCAGAAGTGAGATGTGCTTAGAGAAAAGGGCCGCAACTTTAAAAATGATAATTCGACAAATTACACTTTTGCTTCTCTTGTAAGCATCATCTAATTTTTTGCAGATTAATTACCAATCAATGTTAATCTTTTATTAATAGTTGCCAACTTACTCAGCTCTGATCCTTCGGTGGTCTGCTCGGTCTCTATTTAACCAATAGTTCTAAGATTTATACTAATGTGGTAAATCCTGCATTGGGCACCTCTGACCGTAAAACTCTTTAAACATAAAATGTTTTACCAGTCAGTGTCAAAAAACTGATTATTCACTCAAAATGTGTCATTACGAATAAATGGCATGGCATCTGTGTTAGTCCTCGAAACAGTTGCAAAAAATATAATTAGCATAAAGAAGGAAGTAGAATTAGAATCAAAATTCTCCCAGCAATTTCAAATGTCTTTGATAAAAAAAAAAATCAAAAAAAACTGGTCAAATTTTTAATAAGCCAAATATCACCACTGACACAGTCAGACAGTACTATTTCCGCAATATCTATTAAATCGATTTACCTGTTATTTAAACTTTTTGCTTTACACTTGAGTCTCGATATCCAGAGAAAGCACTACTCTTTATTGCCGATATGTAGTCAAAACTACCGATATTATATAAAAAAAATCTTTGGAATTCAGGATATATCTGACAGAGTGTTTAAAAAATGTACCAGTAAACAGTCACCAGTCATTTGGAAGGTTTTTCTCTTACAATGGCGAAGAGGAATAATGTTTTGGAGAAATCGAAAAATTCGGTAAAAGCCTATCAGCAAAATGGAAAAATTTTTCGAGACAACAGCATAACTATAAAATTACCATTGAGTAGTAATGACTGTTTTTAATGCGGGAATGTTAAAGTTGTATTGATTTTACAATTTGTTTTTATATGTACTGAGCAAACGATTCGACCAATTTTATTTATTTCTAGATTAGTTACTAGTTTTTGTATATTCAAATTTCCTTAGTTGTATAATGATAAGCAAGACAATTACCTCTACCAGTAGAGAGAATTTAAGAACTCGTGCAAATGAATTTAAAACCCCATGTTTTCTATAAGCGTATAAACAACAATTTTTGGTCCAGCTTTAATAATTACCTTCGACAAGTCTTTCAAGTCATTAAAGGTCTTGTAATTCAATCTACTTTATCTAGTGGAATAAAATGCCCTTCTCTTTTTACTGCTACAATGTGTTATTCTAAAACACAATTTGTGGCTCCGAAAACCTTGAAAGAAATATCCTCAAGTAACCGTAACATTCTGTTTTCATGATGTTATTCTGTAGGAAAGCTTCGTAAAAAGAAATGTGTTCAGACTAGTACGTTAAAACTTTTCCATTTATGTCTTTGGGAGTTGGTGGATAATTTCTGTCGAGTCTAATTTTTTCTGAAGGAAAGAATGCGGAGAAACTTTAAATCAACAAAAAATTTAAGATCTTGAACAGGCCATAATACCGGGTGTTGTTTCACAAATTAATATATTGTTACCTTAGGAAATTTATTAGAAATAGAAATAGAAATATGCTTTATTGTCCTAAAATACAACGTATTTCTTGACAAAGCAAGCTTAACTTAAATTATTATTATATTAATAAACACAAACACAAACTCAAAAAAAAGAAAAAACAAAACAAGCTTAATAGTCAATGCAATAAATCCAAAATAAAAGAAATAAAATTTACACATAAGTCAACCCAAATGCCAACCACTCAACTACTGTTATATGCCTATTCCAGTCGATCATTGTAGAATTCCTCCAGTGCATAGTACGCCTTTTTTATAAGTAGGGCCCTAGTCTTTCGTCTAAAGACCCTCTCGCAACTCAGTCCTCTCAATTTGAGAGGCAGATGATTGTATATTTTTTTGCCATTATAAACAATTGCAGATTTGATCAGCTCCGATTTCAGGGCCGGCAATAGCAGGACGAACGCTCGCCTAGTGCCGTGCCGTCTGACTGACATTGCCTCAAGACGATGTTTTTTAAAGATCATGATAGCAGTTTCCAGGAAAAGAATAAGAATCCCCAACCTCGGAAACAATGGTCGACATGACTCTCGTAACCCAGCTCCTGAAATATATGTAATAGCTTTCTTTTGCGATACAAAAACAGAATTAAAGTGAACTCGAGGGCAGCAACCCCAGAAACAGATCCCATACCTCAAATGAGCCTCAACTAGTGAAAAATAAGAGGTTCTATATTGGATCTGCACTGTCACTAAGGGATATCTTTTTTATTTATTATCTATGAGTAATATTAAAACTGCCATTCGACTCGAAAAATTTTTCCATTTTACTCATACGCTTTCACCGAATTTTTCGATTTCTCCAAAACATTATTTATCTTCTCCATTGTAAGAGAAAAACCTTTCAAATAACTGGTAACTATTCACTGGTACATTTTTTAAACACTCCGTCAGACGTATTATGAATTCCAATATAATATCGGCAATAGAGAGTAGTACTTTCCCTGGACTTCGAGAGTCAAGTATAAAGCAAAAAATTTAAATAACAGGTAAATCGTATTAAGAGATATTGCGTATTGTCTGACTGTGTCAGTGGTGATATTTGGTTTATTAAAAATTTGAACAGTTTTCTTGATTTTATTTTTTTGATCAAGAACATTTGAAATTGCTGGGAGAATTTTGATTCTAATTTGCTTCCTTGTTTACGCTAATTATATTGTTTGCAACTGTTTCGGGAATTAACACAGATGCCATGCCATTCATTCGTAATGACACATTTTGAGTGAATAAGCAGTTCTTTGACACTGACTGGTAAAATATTCTATGTTTAAAGAGATTTACGGTCAGACGAGCCCAATGTAGAATTTAGTATAAATCTTAGAACTATTGGTTAAATAGAGATCGAGCACACCACCGAACGATCAGGGCTGAGTAAGGTGGCAACCATTAATAAAAGATGAATGTTGATGTGTAATTAATTTGCAAAAAATTCGATGATGCTTGCAAGAAAAGCCAAAGTGTGACTAGTCGAATCATTATTTTTAATTCTTTTAATCGGAGCTCTTTCTCTAAGCAAGATCAAGCACCTAGAATTACGTTATAATTTAGTTGGGAATTAAGGTCTTATAAATTTACTTACGAGTTTAAATATCCTATTTTGCAATAATCTATAAGGATCCGTTTAGCCTGTTCTTTTAGGAAGAAAAAAGGAGAAATTACTAACAAACTAACCAGACATAAAAACGCAATTTAGGAAAGATAATTTATTGCTCAGGATTCTAAAAGCCTTTTTAATTCATTCGTCTCTTTGAAACACTAATTTTAGAGTAATCAGAAGCACATTAATTCAAAAAAGGGAACACATTTCTTGTTTTCTCTTCAAAAAGTAATCCAATTTCAGTAATTTAGTTTCTTCTTACTTGTCACAAAAACAGAAATACGCATTATCTGCCTCCACGGTAATCTTTCACATTAATAGAAAACGTTCCTGCTGAGAAAAATCTAATTTATTTTCCCTTGCATTTTTAGAGAGTTGCTTTTTTTGATTTAGTTTTTTAGTAATATGGATAATTAAGTTTTATTCATTTAGGAGTCTTTTGTTAATTGGTAAAGTTATAAAATGTGCTTCATTAGGCTCTTGGACCTTTCGATTAAAACAAAATATTGATTTCAAATTTGATATTCCCAGGATACTTAAAATAACAAAAAACCTATATTATTTAGGAAGGGGATCAAAGGAGTAAAGTGTGATGTATTTTGTGGAATTTGTGAGATTTGAATAACAATATTTAGTTATTTTTTTATATATTACATAGGGTGTAATGAAAGTGAAAGAAGGTTGAAATGTATCATGACTTTTTTTGTTTTTTTGAATTTAAGAAAATTGCTACAAATGTGTCGCTTTTGTAGAGATTTCAAATTTTCCCTGCAGCACTGTGCCCATTAAAAAATAACGGCTCACCATATTACGAGGGTGTTTTTAAAGTTATCTACCTAACCATGCAAATAACACAATACAAAACAAATCTGGTTACTGTAGCTTTGTAATATGGCGAAATTTTGTAGAATTTGGAACGATATTAATAAAGTTTCTCACTAAAGTGGGAAATACTCCAAAAGTTATTCATGAAAGAATATCTCAGATGTAAGGCAATGAGGTTCCATCGTATTTTCAAATAAAATTTTGGCCTAAACAGTTTCGTGGCCGAGATTCAATTTAGGAAAACTGCAGATTTGAAAAACCGCTCGAGACAAGAACTGAGAAAACTATTAGGATTGTTAAGGATTTGGTGCTGCCAGATGGGCGAATAAAGATTCCAGTTCTTGGTAAAGAAGCTTGATTATTTGATGCTACAATTCTCAAGATTCTGTACCGAGATTTAAGAATGAAAAAGTTAGAAAATTATAGGAAAATTTTGGAAATTTCCACACGTGACAAGACTTGGATATTCTATTGGAATTTTCTTATGAAGAAGGTGTCGATATGTTGGGTTCATAAGAGCTAACTTACTCCAAAGAACTCCAGATTTGAAAAACCTTCAATACATATTATGGGCGTAGCACTTGTACTACAGGGTTATTCCTAAAGACCTACAGAAGCATCATATGTGCGGAAAAAGCAATTCACGTTGGTCTTGAGTCGCTGTAAGTTGTACTCGGTGGAAAAAACAGTCCTGAGCAAATTATTTCAAAGAGATGATATTCTCCATATAAAAAACGGTGTTCTACGAGGAGTGACAAGCTCATACGGATGTGATGTATTAGCGAGATCAGTATTAATAGTATACATCGCTCTGTGAGGAATAAGACAGACTACATCCATCAAACACTTTCCATAAAAATACTTGTATAATATACTCAAGTCGCCAACCGTGCTTCGAAGTTCCAAGATATCAAGAGTTTTGAGCAGTACTGGGTCTTCAATCAAGCTTCTGAATAGAGTCCAATAAATGCAGTGTATGTTTGGGGGAAGAGTCCCAAATATTGGAGCAGTATTCCATGACTGGTCGAATTTGAACTTTGTACAACCGTTGTGCGTGGAGTGTAAAACTCTCTAGTTTAAAATTGTATTCCCAGCTTTTGAAAAGCCGTCATTGCTATGCACGCGACAAGTTCATGCCAAGACACATTTGCTGCCAAGGTAACGCCCCGCAACTTGAATGACGATTCTAGAGGAATAGAGTGTCCCGACATAACTATGCCGAATTCCGCAACGTTAACTTTTTTAGAAAAAACTGCCGCCTGAGTTTTTGTACAGTCAAATTCTACCTGGTTACTGTCACCCCACGATAGAATTTCTTCCAGATCTGTGTTAAGTTGAACGACTTCCTACTAACTGCTGATATTTGCATGAGTAGCCGATATTCGAACATTCAAAGTGATTGAAGAAATAATCGTATTGTCATCTGTAAAGCTACAGATCGGAAAAAAAATCGTAAACACTGCAAAACGCAAGGAACTAGTATAAAATATCGTCAAAGTACTTAAAATCGTGGTAGTAAATTGAAAACCAAGCAATTTTTTGTACGTTGTGATTTAGGGCTAACTTTAAAAAATACACTCAGGTATATTAAAAGACAAGGTGTTTTAAGCCTTAGGGGTGGAAACTACGCCTCTAGATATAGAATGTACTTAATCAATTAAAGAACCATTACGACATAAGGACAAAATTATATCCATTTTTACCCTTCAGAATAGCATATGAAACTACGTTACAATTATTTTGGCGTTACGCCATAATTACATTGTTACTTTTGCTTACATTTCTCTAATATTTTAAGAAATAACAATTTCTATGATTTTTAAGTTTTATTTGGTCTCATATACAACAGAGTACTAAGAAAAGCTGGGCTTTTTAGCGTGAAAAAATGTTCAAAACAGCAGTAATGCAAATGAAAACGTTTAATAACCCTTTTTATTATCTTTTTCATTTTCTATAGCCGTTTTTCGTCGATTCCTGGACGAAGACCTCCTCCATGTTATTCCATGTCGCTCTATTCTGAGTAACCTGGGTTCAGTTGGCTCCAGCATGCGCTACTTAGTCGTTCTGCCAGTTCAGCTGTGGTCTTCCTGCAGTTCTCACGCTGGCTTTTGGTTTTCAAGTTAACAGTCTGCTGGTTCATCTTACCGCAGAGCTTCTTGCTATGGGTCCTCCCAACGCCATTCCAGAATTGCTATCCGGTGCACTACGTCAATGATTTCATTATTATATAGCTACTATTACATTTGAACCTAAAATTAAATGTGATTTTTTCAATGTTACAGCTCATTTATTCAACAATTATGCTTTTTATAAAAAAACATGATTTTCTAACTTGTATTTTTGCCGCCTTTAATTCTTCTCAAAATCTCACATATTTTTTATTTCCTTAGACATTTTTAGTGTTTCGTATGGAGCACTTATGGTGTCTGTCTGTCTGTCTATCATACCCGATTTTCTCCGAAACTATTTGACATAAAACGTTGAAATTTCGCACAAATATAGGAATTGATAGCCCAATCAGAGCCGTGTAGTTTTAAAAGTTTTTACTTAAGGAGTTAGTTTTTGGGGGTGAAACCGAAAGATTAATTTTCGAAAATGACCAAAAGTCGCTGTCCCCCCAACTCATCTCAAAAGTGCCGACCAAAAAATTTTGGAAAAATACTGGAATATTCTTTATAAAGTGTAGATTGAGTGAAAATTATCACGAGTGCATTACATTTGTTAATTTATCTGGTATAAAAAAAATCTATGGGCCTTGCTAATATAGTGGAGGTTTTTTAATATACTTTTCAGTACATTACTGATACCGAGTCGCGCGTTGCTCCACAAAATAATTTTATTTTATTTGTTTATATTTAAACAAATATTTAGGTAATAAATATTTGTTTTACACTTTTATTACTAGATTTTAGATTGAGCTAAATTGAGTTATTCGCTATTAGGTAGCTAAGCATTTTTCACATTAAGGTATAACATTTTTTTGCATTATTTAATGTATTTTCTACTTACTGGTTATTTAGTTCAGATTAGTTCCGGTTAGTTCAGATTAGCAACCACCAAATTTCCTCTCGTAAATCTTTCAAAATTAGGGCATTTTAGGCCTATTCCAAAAAAGAAACTTCCCTTTTTCTGAAAGACCCGCGTACCGAACTTTTACCAAATTTTTTTCAGTTATTTTATCACAAAATTGTTTATTGTTATTTTTTTTGGTAAAATTTCGGTACGCCGGCTTCTCAAAAAATAAACTTAAAATGGCCTAAATTTGAAAAATTTATGAGAAAAAATTGGCAGGTAACCGTTTTTGTTAACCTGAACTAACTGAAACTAATCTGAATTAAATAATCAAAAATTACATAATACATTAAAAACTTTTCTGATGTGTTCTTTTCGTGTTGTTTTCTGCAAAGAAAATTTCACAGCTTAGTTCCTTATTGGTTGAAATTTTACTATGACTGTAAATCTAGCATAATCATCTCGGCGCATGCGCATAAACTAACTGAGTTCTCCCGAGCAGTTTCGATCAGTGGTTGTCAGTAGTATAGTAGTGGACTTTCGTACGCTTACGTATCAATGTTTAAATGAAAAAAAAAAAAACGTGTAAAAACTGCGTCACCCCGATATTTTCTCGTAAGTCTTTCAAAACCCCGCGTAACGAGGTTTTACCCTGTTATACATTATTGACTAAGAAGAAACGTGAAAATACATATTGGCTCTTAAGATATATACATGCCAGGGACCTAATTAACTTAGCCTAGGTAAGGATTTTATTTTGTTTAAAAAGCAATCACCGTAGGGAATAATAATTGCGCAACTTGCACTTGGCTGGTTTTTTCTTTTAATTTTTGAGAAAAATTTGCTTATCGAAAAAAGTTCTTGTTTGTGAATCAAATTTTAATGGAAACCAGAGTTGAGAAAAATTAAACAAGGAAATTTTTATAGGTCCTGAAATGAACTTTATAAAAATCATAAAATGAATTATAAAAACGATAATCTGTAGACTTTTTAACATCGTCTTCCAGATTCAATTATTTCTTTTTTTAATTTAAAATTAAAAAATGTAGTAGAAACGTATTAAACAAACAACTAATATTTTAAATAAACAAGCCAGTCGTAAGTTCATTAAATAAACTCCGCTTGGCTGACCGCGTTTTTGTATAACAAAAACTTCTACAACATGAAAAGGGCAGAAAGACTAACGAAGCCAATATTCCTTTGGTCTGCCCTTCATCACGCCCAATTGACTTTACTGGGGATAAAATATCTCTATCGCCGCGGAAGTTGTAAAGAACTCATTGAAATATCCGATGAGGGCTAAAGTATGCTATACTGGGGAGGAAATATATTACCGTCATTAGCCGTATTGGGATAGGTTTCCTCTTAAAATGTTTTTCTAAAATTTGGAACTCCGCGCTTTAAAGTAATTTAGTTCTACATATGTACTTTTATTATTTTTAAGTGATATTTTATATTCGTGAAAAAATCACCTTCCAAGATTACACATAAATTTTAGAGATTACGTAAAACTGCCTGTCTCTTTATAAACATACATAAACAAAAAAAACTAAATTAATGACGAACTTAGTACCGGATGGGCACATTATCGTGAACAGTGATAGTATAGAAGAAGTTAAGGAGTACATATATCAGGGACATTCCATTTCCATCAGCAGAGAAAAACCAAACCAAGGAATTAAAACGAAGGATTGGTCTGGGCTCGGCTACTTACGGCAGACCAAGAAACCTGTTCAAAAATAATATTCCTATATATAGCCTTAGGAAAAAGGTATTTAATCAGTGTGTACTCCCCGTATCACTTATGGAGCGGAAACACTGACGCTTCGAGAAAAAAATGGAAAAAAATGTGGCGCAGGGAAAAATGGAGATGTCAATATGGGGAATCAAATTATCAGACCGGATACGCAATTGAAAGATTCGTCGAAGAACCCAAGTGGATGACATTATTCTAAAGATTGTATGTTTGAAGTGGCAGTATGCCGGACATGTTGCCCCAACCAAGGATGATAGATGGTTAAAAAGAGTTATTAAGTAGATACCACGCACCGATAACAGAAGCAGAAGTAGGCGCCCAACACGCTGAGCTAATGACAGGGTTTCAGAGTAATGGTTGGGGCAGGCACAAGACCGTACAAATGTACAAATTGAAAATATCTTTTGGAGGCGTATGTCCTCAGTGGAAGCAAAAGGCTGGTTGAAGAAGAAGAAGGGTCGGTCTGTGGGCACGATAGATCGTGAACCAAATAAGATATCAATTTCAAATTTGGCACACGTATGATACTTAGGATAGAG
>CM032452.1:67676251-67871251 GCA_019049505.1 Pachyrhynchus sulphureomaculatus | reverse complement strand
TATATTTCGTGTGACAGTTAATTAAGTACAGTATCAATAGCCACATTCAAATCAAGGAATCCCTTCTGTATACTGACTACAATCGAGATAATTATAAATATGGCTCAAAGATTGAAGCTGAATATAAAACTATACGAATTTTTTAAATTTTTGAGAACTTCTTCGGTAAATGCCTTAACAATAAATGACATTAACATGCGAAATACATCATAAACTTTTAATAGATATACATAGTATAAACAAAATGGTCAAGAAACTTTAAAAACCAAAAGGTAAAATTTAGAAGGGCATCTTTTACCACACAATCTGTGGAACCGAGTTCCAGTTAGCTAGTAAACCTCAGGGTCCAAGTCATTATACATATATATGCAGAATATTCCTTTTTACCATTAATGGTTTATCCCATAAAATTTCTAGACATGTAATTTTAAAACTGTAACAAATTACTCTCCTATACTATATTATTTTGGTTTGCTGTTTGAAGTTAGAGTTACTTTCCAACTCAGAATATAAAATATAACTGACCCAATGATTTGCTGTCGTGCTCGTTCTTATGAAAACATTCATAAATTACATTACCCTTAACGTCAAGTAATGGTAATTGACGCGTTGCAGCTATTGCGATCGGTAGAAATTCCATTAATATATGCCATGTTTTCAGCTGTTTAAATTATATATCACCATTTTAATTGTGTGTGTGTTTCATGGCATTGGTGTATACCAATTAGCCAGCATCTCTTTATCCTTTTACAGACAGATTTACATTTATTTTGTCTTAAAACTACTTTATTTTCTGACTATTCATTTTTATCATTTCTTTTCCTCTTTTCTATATATGTATATATTTTTTCTTCCCTTTTCTCTTTTGATTTTTTGCTCTCTCTTTTTTTATTTTTTTTTTAAATTTTTTTATTATTTTTTTTTTTATTTTAATTTTTTTATTAAACTTTTTTTTAACTAGTTATTTAGCTTAAGACTAGGTAAACTGGGTAAAAATTTAAATTTTGATTGGATTACAAATTCATAGAGCAAATAATATACTCTAAAATCATTGAGTGCAATTAGATAATTTAGAATAATTGGGTGTTCAACTAACTCCTTCAAGTTCTTAAAGAAATTTTCCCTTATATTTGTTAGATATTGGCAGACTAGAATATAATGATGTAAATCTCCTCTTTCCCCACATTCGCATCTGTCGTGATCTTGAAGCCCAATAAGTTTCTTGTGCTCTGGGTAGATTACATGAAAGCTTCTCATACGAGATACTATTCTTACAAAATTCTTATTACTTATTTTACTATATCAAATATTATATCCTACTTTAGGAAAATTATCTTTGAATTTTTTGCCTTTCTCTACACTATCAATCATTTTGATTAAAATACAAGAATCTATTAGAATGTGTAGTAGAATTGAAAGAGAATTTAGTATTCTGTCGTATTTTAAACTTGATCATGTACGGAAAATGGACCCAGTTTTACCCGAAAATTTTATATATATATATATATATATATATATATATATATATATATATATATATATATATATATATATATATATATATATATATATATATATATATATATATATATATATATATATATATATATATATATATATATATATATATATATATATATATATATATATATATATATATATATATATATATATATATATATATATATATATATATATATATATATAAATATATATATATATATATATATATATATATATATATATATATATATATAAATACATATATATATATATATATATATATATATATATATATATATATATATATATATATATATATACTCATATATATATATATATATATATATATATATATATATATATATATAAATACACATATATATATATATATATATATATATATATATATATATATATATATATATATATATATATATATATATATATATATATATATATATATATACATATAAATTATTAGTGTAAAATAAGATGCGTTCGATTCTGACATGAATGTCTTTCAAGATTCGTTGATTGATTTCTTATTATTGGTTCGTTAATGATTTTTGCTGAAACATTAGCTGGGATTTCTTAGTATTATTTGCAACTAATACAACTACTGTCCTAAATACTTTGAACTTTGATATACTGCGTGCGAAAATGGAAAAAAAAAAACACACACTACAAATAATGCTATATTTCGATTCATATTTCAACGAAAAATTAAGTTGAAAAGACAACGTCACCTTTGTCTTTAGAGAAATTAAAAACATTTAATTAACAATTCCTAATAGTAGGAATTGTTTTAAATTAAAAATTATATATATATATATATATATATATATATATATATATATATATATATGTATGATGTGATGAAGTTTCTTTTAACTTAATATCTACAACAGACACGATTTTAAAACGCCCTTCCTCATTGTCTGGAGTCAACAAGCGAAGCACCCATCGTGCACTCCACTTTTCATTTATAGAACTTCATACAGAATATCATATACCTTTTCGCATGAAATGCTTACCATCTCACCAGTCTCATGAAGCTTAAAGCGATTATCTTCCCTCACAACACTATGAATTTTATCGGCCATTTCTTCGGAAGAAACTTGAATCGGGCATCCTGAACCTACAGCATCTCGTACGGCCACATTCATTTAATTATTTAGAAGGAATAGGGATATATATATATATATATATATATATATATATATATATATATATCGCAGTCGCACTGCTTTCGATAATATCGAAATTTATGAAAAATACTATCGATCAGCATATATTGAAATATCTTGAAGAATTTAAACTAATTAGCGATAATCACTATGGCTTTCGTACAAAAAGATCAACAGATCTTCGAACTTATGTAACTCATGTTTAAAACAACACAATTAAATATTTTGGAGAATCTCAAGCCGTTGCACTTGCTATATCTAAGGCATTCGACTGTGTTTGGTATAACGGATTGTTGGCTAAATTACGTTCATGTGATATGTCCGAACGGTTTTATTTATAGCTCTCGGGTTTCCTCCGCGAGAGTTCTTTACGAGTGGCGGTCGACGGATTTTTTTCTAATAGTAGATAGAATTTACAGGTACAAAAACTCAGGCGGCAGTTCTTTCTAAAAAAGTTAACATTGCGGCACGCGACATAGTTATGTCGGGATACTCTATTCCTCTAGGATTGTCACTAAATTTGCTGGGTGTTAATTTGGGAGCAAAAATGTCTTGGCATGAACATGGAGCATGCATAACAAAGGGGGCTTCTTAAAAGCTGAGAATACTGTTTCGAACTAGAAACCTTTATACTTCCAGCAACTGTTAATTCTATACAAAGATCAAATTTGACCAACTGCTCCCATGTTTGAGTCTCTGCTCCCAAACATACATTGCATTTGTTGGATTCTATTCAGAAGAGATCTTGTTTGTTTGTTTGGTTTTTTTTTTTTAATTTATCATCGACTGCTAAGGTCATTTAGCGCCCCACATTAGATGTATTTGACAATTATATAGATATTTTTAGATCTTTTAGGTATTTGTGAATATTTTCTTTAATTGATGAGAATTAATTAAATGAGGGATATAATATTTAATTCTCAATTCTCTCTGAAAGGGGTGGTTTGCTTCAAAGATATGCTTGATCGTCAGAGTGGAATTGTATACATCACACTTCGGCAATGGTTCTTTTTTAGGAGATATGAGCGTGTGTGGCAACCTATGGCCAATCTTCTCAGCATTACATTATCTGATCTTTTATTATTTGAATTATGAAGAGGAGAGAATACGTGAGGCTTTACAGGCCATAGTTTGTTTTCATTATTCTCCAAGTCCCACTCCAGTTGGAATAAATCTCTTTTTATTGAGCAAAGCATTGTTGTAAAATTATTACTGTTGTTTTCCCCCAAGAAAAAAGTTCCGATGGTTACTGCCCTTTTAGCCTATCTATCGGCTGTATCGTTATCTCCAATGTTCATGTGCCCAGGATCCCCAAGAATGAAATTTCAATATCTCTCAGTTTAGCCACATATAGGATGTCACTGATTTGTCTTAAGTGCGTGCTATTGGCTTTATTGGAGATAATGAGTTTTAGCGAACTCAAGGAATCAGAAGCTATAAGAAATTTGTTTATCCCTTGGGTTGAGGGGATGGTAACTTTAAGTGCTTCCTTGATGGCGAGCAGTTCTGCTGTGAAAATGGAGTTGAAAGAGTGAAGTTTAAGACGTTTGATGACTGTGTCATGAACGTAAGCGGCTCCCACTCCCTGATCCAATTTAGAACCGTCGGTATATAAAATGGAGTGACAGGATATTGAGAATGTATTCTTTCAAGAAATTCCGACTTAATTTCTAATGAGTTTTTGTCTTTTACATTGTTGGAATGAAGATGAAAAACTACCCCAGGGGTTGGGAACGTCCAAGGTGGGAAGTTATTCCAGAATGAGTAGTCGAATTTTGGCGGAGAGAGGTTATGTAGTAACATGAACTTGTTTATTCTGTTATGAATTGAGTCTTTAGGAGCTATCATGTTGGGGCGATGAGAATTTATTAAGTTAATTGTCATTTTTGTATGGGATTTCTGGACTAAGGATGCATAGAATTTCAACAAAGAGTATAGTCTATCTAGGCAGAGTGGAGGAGTTCGTGATATACACTGAAGACTTGCAATCGGTGATGTTCTGAATGCTCCTGTAGTCAGTCTGAAGGCTTGATTTTGAATTGGGTTTAGTGATCTCTTTAATCCTTGGGCTGCTGAGTCATATAAAAAATCTCCATATCTCAGTTTGGGTAATATCAACGATTTTTATAATTTCATAAGGATGGGAAAATCAGCGCCGTTTGGTGCTGCACAAAGATTTCAATAAGTTTAGGTCCTGAGTGGTTCGGATCTTTAGATTCTTAATGTGAGTAGTCCAGTTCAATTTACTGTCAAATGTTAGTCCAAGAAGTTTGACTAAATTCATTGTGGGAGGGAGAGAGATCTATTCGCCTGATTAGAGACCCAAAACTTGCCAAAAACCTTGATATCTTGAAACATCGAAGAACAGTTGGTCACTTGGGTCTATTAAAGAAGTATTTTCATGGAAAGTGTTCGGTGGACGTAGCCCGCTTAACTCTACACATTCATACACGTTGCATGAACACATCACATCCCTATGAGGTTTAGCTTGTTACTCCTAGTACAAACACTTTTCAAGCAGTCTTTTATATAGAGAACATCATCCGTCTAAAATGATTTGCCCAGGACTGTGTTTTCCATCGATACAACGGTTAAAAATCAACGTAAATCGTTTTGCCTCACACGCGTCACTCCTGTAGCACTTTAGGGATTTCTCTGCAACATGTATGCTGCTTCTATAAAGATTTTTGTTTATTCATTTTTTAGCTTTAACATTGTAATATGGGGCAGAGCCGTACGAGCAACCCGTGCTTACCAATTCTAAAAGGTATTCAATAGCTTGTTGCCTAATATACAACCTCAAATGTCACATATATTTATACAATTTTAGTTTTTTCTAAACGTTCCCTCTGCAATTTCTAGTTCAATCTCAAGTTACCTGTTTATGTTGTATAGCTGCCAAAATATATTATATCAAGGTAGTTTAGAGTCAAATATACTTAAATAAATAAATAAGTATACGTACCGGATAGAACCTGATATTCACACCCAGAAGAAATTAATATAAATAAAATATTTACAACATTTTCCAGCAATTACTCTTATAATACAGGGATTGGTGATACTCTCCTTAAAATTAAACACATTCTCCATGTTACAGTGGCATTGTCATGCAGAATAAATTACTAATAAAAATTAATAAACTTGTTAACATCAAAATTCTTAAAAAAAAAACAGTTCAAATATATTATATTGTAAATGAATAACTAACTATCTATGGTGATTTTTCGAATTATTCGTTTATCTAATAATGTGTTATGTTTTACACGTATATTGTTTTTATAAGTATATTTTATTATACTTATATGTATTAATTTGCATTGATACCATATATTATTTTTTATATTTATATTTTACTGACGTTATGGTTATGTTAATTTGCACTGACGACCTGAATTATTATTTTGTAAGATACTGAGTAACATACTATTTTATTTTATTTTTGAGTTAGTCTAATGCTCTCTCTACATATTACACAGGGCAACAAAAAAATATTTTTGTTTTGGTGCCTGGGATTTTAGAGCTGATTTTAACTATATTTGGGACGCTAAATCTATACATGCAATCCGTTTTTCTCTATCAGCTCTACTTTTTTAGATACATCAACTTATCTACCAACGTGGTTTTTATTCAGTATATTCATTTATGAGAGTTCTAAAATTATTATATATTCATTAATGTAGGTACAATGGTTTTATTGTCAGTCTGTAATTGAGTAAATTCCAGGTAAATCTATAATTAGTGGAACCATTGCCTATCAGGTACCTGAACTGACCCTTTTAATCACCTAAGTCGGGTAAGTCTCGTCAGTTTGTGCGTTCTTACTAATGAGAGTAGATCGAATTCGGCGTGTTATTTTATGTTAAGAAAAGAGTGTTTTTGTGTTATTGAACAGAATTAAAATGAGTTCAGGTTCCAGTTCAAGAAGAAGTTGTGTAAATCAACCTGATGTGTTTTGCTATATATGCGGAGAATACATGTTTCAACAAAACAGACAAACTATTACTGACTTTGTAAAGCGAGCGTATCTTGGATACTTTGGAGTTAAGCTTGGTGATCAGGACAAAACGTGGGCCTCGCATCTCGTATGTAAAACTTGTACAGAGCATTTACGGCAGTGGACTATCGGGAAAAGAAAATGTCTAAAATTCGGCGTACCAATGGTTTGGAGAGAACCAAAAAACCACTTCAATGATTGTTATTTCCGTTTAGTAAATACTAATGGAATCAATCGAAATAACGGCAGTAAGTGGACTTATCCCAATTTAGACTCGGCAATACGCCCTATCCCGCACTCAGATGAAATACCGTTTCCAACATTTCATCAGCTACCACATATCTCTGATGACGAATATTTTCCCTCTGATCGCTCTTCTGATGCTAATAAAAGTTCTGATGCTAATGAAACTAACAGTGACTATGAGGGGACGTCATCAGTTCCTCAACGCTTCAATCAAAATGAATTAAATGATCTCACCAGGGATCTCAATTTATCGAAAAAAAGCTTCTGAAGTACTGGCTTCTAGGTTGAACGACAAAAATTTACTGGAACAAGGAACCAAAATTACCTTTTACCGTACAAGAGAAAAAGATCTGCTACCATTCTTTTCTCAAGAAGACAATCTTGTATTTTGTCACGAAATTAGGGGACTCATGAAAGAAATGGGACTTTCTGAATATATTCCAGATGATTGGCGCCTATTTATTGACAGTTCAAAGCGAAGTTTAAAATGTGTCCTTCTACATAATGGGAATAAATATGGTTCAATACCACTAGCTCACTCAACGAAACTGAAAGAAGAATATAATACCATAGCTTTGATCTTGCAGAAGATAAAGTATTACGAACATCAATGGATGATTTGTGTAGACTTAAAAATGGTAAACTTTCTTCTTGGGCAGCAAAGTGGTTACACGAAATATTCGTGTTTCTTGTGCCTCTGTAATAGTAGGGACAAAACACACCACTGGGTTAGAAAAGATTGGCCTCAGAGAGAAAACATGGACGTTGGGGAAAAGAATGTCATTAACGACGCTTTGGTTGAAAGAGAAAAAATCATACTTCCTCCGTTACATATAAAGTTGGGCTTAATGAAGCAATTTGTAAAGGCTCTTGATAAGAATGGGTCTTGTTTTGCATATATAGGGGTAAAAATGCATCAGTTGAGCACAGAAAAACTCAAAGCAGGGATATTTGACGGCCCACAAATAAGACAATTAATTAAGGATCCTGCCTTCATAAATTCAATGAATCAAGTTGAACGAGAAGCTTGGACATCATTTGTTGCAGTTGTAGAAAATTTTCTAGGCAAACATAAAGCTCAAAACTATGTTGAAATGGTTAACAAGATGCTTAATAGTTTCAAATCCTTAGGGTGCAATATGAGTATTAAAATACACTATTTACACAGCCACTTAGACCGTTTTCCAGAAAATTTAGGAGACATGAGTGAGGAACAAGGTGAAAGATTTCACCGAGATATTAAAGTTATGGAGGACCGCTACCAAGGAAGATAGGACATGCACATGATGGCAGATTACTGCTGGAGTTTAAAAAGGGACTGTTTAAAAAAACATTCAAGAATGTCACGGAAAAGAAGCTTTCCAAGTGTTGAGTGACTATTTCATTTCTTCAATGTTTTTTTTTTGTTTGTAAGTACGACATAATATTGTATTTTGTATAACTAAAATAAAAATTTCGTATCTACTTTTGTTTACTACACTTACGGATTTGAGTTACAATAATGTAACTTATATTTCTCTAAAATTGTATATCTTAAAAAATTTGAGCTCCTAGGCACAAATGAATACGTTATTTGAATTCAGGACATCAAATTGATATAGAATCAGCTCAAAAAACCTCGACACCAAAACAGCTGTTCCCCTGTGTTATTGTTTGAAGCCTTTCCTTTTTTTTTTTCAAATGTGTATAACATTCACACAAAATTTTATAACACAAAGACAAATAATAATAAATTGTTCAAATAATGCAGCAATAATGTTTAAAAATACCATAACATATCTTTTTTAAAAGTAGCGAATCATAGTTAATCGGAGTGTGAGAGAGACGAAATGTATTACATTCGTTCAACTATTGTGAATGAATTAAGTTACCCTTCTTTTACATTAACAACAAAGTGTTCATTATTCTAAATGATAAGAATGTTGATAATTTTCTAAACCGCGCCACTGGTTCAGGGGCCTCCGAGGAATTTCGCGCTCCCTCCTTTTTGTTTCTTTTGTGTACCGACATAAAGTTGCCGTGGAAAGGCGGAACTTTTATTCGAAAAATTCCCATAGGATTACGACTGACTGTTACGTGAGCCAACTTCAAATAAGAAAAACTTTTTATGTTTTTATTTCATTTTGGGCACAAATCGTATAAATGGTTTCGATTTTTTGCTCGATTTGTGGGGATTTGTGCAGAAGATAAAAGTAAAGCTTCCTTTTGTAAATACGGGAACTAGGTGTTAAAATAAAATTATAAAAATCTTACCACATGAACAATATGTATAATCGCCAGGTATACTCTAATTATTATTGGTAACTAGTCAGCCTAGACCAATTCCTATTGCCAAAATGAACGAGGTTACTGTGGGTGGTAGTTTGGAATTCAGTGAATGCACACACAAAATTTGGTAGTCCAGATTTTATTGGGCTATTTATACTGATTTTTTTAAAAAGACATGACCGACAAACATTGTAAATGTAGTAAAATCGATCGATGATAAAGTACCTATTTTTGTACAGATTGACAGCCAAAGGAATTTAATACCTCATGTATTGATGGAACGATGTCCTTCCTACGCCACTACTAAAAATTAGATTGAGAATTTTAAGAAAGGAAAAACCGATATCAGTGATGTAACCGAGCTGAGAAAGCTGTTTTTATGTCTCTGTGTCTACCAGAGAGAATATTGAGGCTGAATATGAAATGGTTTCGGACAATTAGTGAATTAAGCTAAAACATATAGCTTATACAAATGTTCATTTTGATTTAGGTATGAGAAAATTATCAGCTTAAAGGAACCCTAAATGCCTCAACGTTGACAATAAACGACTGGCAGCAACAATATTCAAGTTTATTGGTAGTTGTTTTAAAGAGGATACATTTAACTTTCGGGTTCGAATGGTAACTAAAGATGAATTGTGGGTCCATCATTATGACTCAGAGATAAAAACAATCGAATGATTGGTAACGTGCTGGCTAACCACGCCCAAAGAAGTTTCAGTTATAGAAATCATTAGAAAAAGTTCTTGCTTCCATATTTTTTTTTTCGGAGTAAAGATGGGATATTTCTTAGAGATTACTTGCAGTACAGCAAAACAGTAACTGGAGTAAGAGAAATGAAGAAAGAAAGAAATTATAACTACAGAGAAGACATGTTAAGAGGGAAGAGCAGTATGATTTGGTGTATCTGAAAATACAGAGGAAAAGAGAAGAGTAGGAAAAAGAGGACATTTATGTTACTGAAATTACGGGGCTGATTTAAGTGTACAATTATTTAGATCGGCAGTCTCTAGAATAAGTATGCTCAACCTTTGTAAGGAATCCTTTTACATGAAAGTTATCGGAATTAGAAGTTGTATAAGAATTAAAAGGAGTTCTAGTAAATAATTACTCGTGCTTCAATTTTAGCAAGTAAATTTAGCATAGAACTTTTCATTAACTGCTTATCAACAATTACTGCCAATTTAGCAGTCTTCGATAAATTCCCTAGACATGTATCTCGGGCTTTAATCCTAACATTGTTAAGTTTCGAATATTTTACCTGCAGAATTTACGAACAAAATATCTACATGAAACCCAGTAGAAGCTAATGATATAATTGGTATGGTATAAATGGTGTAACTTAAGACTAGAGTCAATTTAATTTTGTATAAATGATATGAGTTGATGATTAGAGGTCTGAAACTATATATTCAAATTATTTGAACTTAAAAATTGTCACAAATAATATAACGTTATTTGTCTGGAAAAATACATGCAAGATATTTTAAACTCAATGACCTTCGATCTATCTGTATCTATTTCTTATGGTATAATCTGGTACGGTTGCATCTTCTGAACTATTATATAAGCTTCTAGGGCGACAACTAAATTATAGAAATTTTATTCACAAATTGTTAAAAAAATCACTAGGATGATTTTTTTATATCAAATTGCAAAAATGCCTCTTCCATATAGAGAGTTGTATCATAAATTGATTAGTATTAAGTTTTATATTGTTGGTGCAAAATTTACAGCGATTTGCTTAAAATTTTGACAAAAATTGTAAAAAAAATCACTACAATTCTGTAAACTAGTACCCTAACAATACAACCTTTCTATATTTGAATCCTAGTTTCTAATAAGATATAACTTCATATACCATTTTTACACATAGTTTAAGTATAGTTACAATATATACAAAACATGATTCCTATGGTCAGGTTAAACAATTTCTTGAAAATATTTAGTTTATTACCTATCGTCAAAAGACATATATAAATTGCAATAATATTAGTTCCTAAATAGTTTACAACAAATAGGGGACTAATTATACAGTTTATTGTCTTTCTTTACAAGTTTGTATTTGTATCCTACCACTACTTTCCCACAAGATATAAGTTTATATACCATTTTACATAAAATTTAAATATAATTACAGTATATACAAAGTATGATTCACATATTTGGTAGTTAGAGTTGTATTTAAAAAATATCACCAGCAAATATATATATATATATATATATATATATATATATATATATATATATATATATATATATATAGTAACATTCATTTTTTCCTAGATTTTAAGATCATGTTACAACACTGTTTTTCTATCAATAATTCATGTAATACTTGCTAATTCCAGTTAAGCAGTGAGTTTAAATTTTTGAGCAGTGTAATTTGATTAAGCAGTGAATTTAAATTTTTGAGCAGTTTAACTAAACCAGCAGTGTGTAACGCTTGTTGCCGACTTAACTTATTTAGTTTGCAATGAATGCGTCCCGGAAGTGAACCATTTTAAAGACTTCACTTTGAACAAGGGGCAAAAAATATATAAACGGCGATTTCAGATTTTTCAAGGCTTTTTCCTCCAGCATGCCGTAGTGTTTTTTCCACCGCGATGCAGTAACGGCTTATTTCTTCATCAGGCCGTAGTAGGCTTTTTTTCATCATGCCATAGTGCAGTAACGGCTTTTTTTTTATCACCAAGTGGGTGTTGTTTATAGATCTCAAGTTTGATGCTTTTTTCCAATCCTAAAATATTCTGCTCATCCTAAGGCATTTCAGGTCAAAAAGTGATTAGCTACCCAAATGAGACTAGGAGAGTAGTGGCTGAGACAATATTTTTGATGAGAATCTCACCAGGAGAGGCCCAGCAGCTTATTGAAAACCCACGAGGAGAAACCAAGCAGTAAGTCATAAGCACACCAGTTTAAATATCTCACGTCCTGTCTACAACGTGTGTTTCCAACGATTACTCAACACGTGTAATCTGCGAAGTCGATTTTACAAACTTTTATATCGTGTCTTTTAAAGCCATTTGCTAAGAACTTAATAATTCTAATTTAGAGACTCTATGCAATAGTGTGCACTCTCATGGTATACAAGGTTATTTATTCAGTAGATGTAATTTTAAGAGTGTAATAAAAGTAGGAATTTTTATTTTGCTAATATACCTTTTTTTATTTAAGTGTAATGTTTCACTAAACTCCTGCTCTTTCTTTCAGGACGTATAGGAGGTACGTAAATTAATTTTATTTTAACAACTGAATAACTCTTCAGTATTTTTTCATTTTTAGAGCTGAACCTAGAATCTTTTTATTCTAAAATGAATGATGCCCAAAACTATAAAACCAAGTTTTAAACAACTATAGAGACTATTTTCAAAAGACGTACAAAAATTACCTCGATCTCTATGTACTCTACCAGTAGACAAAAACGAGCTAGCTGATATCTTAATTCTGTCCTCTATTAGTATTAATATCCACTCAATCCATTCTCAAAATTAAGATATACATAAGGGGCAAATAACGGCTTCTATTTAATAAATAATATATTTATATGTTTACAAAATAGCGCCGCAAAAGAGAGGCTACAATATATATATATATATATATATATATATATATATATATATATATATATATATATATATATATATATATATATATATATATATATATATATATATATACACTAGTTGAGCGGACATTAAAAAACATAATTAAGACACTCGGATGGCAACATATCAAATAATATTGCTTAAAAATCCTGTTAAGGCACATATTAGTACAATTAGTCTACATCATCAACGCCAAAACTTTCCGAAAAATTTGGTAATGTGCGGGTTCTCCTCGCCCCTTTTGAATCCCGAAAAGGATCTAAGAAAGGCAGACTCCTATCGACCCCGTTGCACTACATGAATAAAAATACTCTTGCAAAGTTACTGAAAAAGGATCTTGTTGGACATACCCAACAACATATTTAGGATCGAAGATAAATTTCCTAGTGAACAATTCGGATTCGGTAATGGGCACATGCTACTCTTCTTGGTAATCCTACTGGATAAAATCAACCAGCAACAGAACGGTGTCCTGCTCACCCTGAACCTGAAAAATGCATTCGATAAAGTCTGGCATAATCGGGCGTATTGTACAAACTACTGAACTTACACAACCTACCCCCTATACAATAATATGCCTGATACAGAGTTATTCGATAGGAAGATGATCCGTTTAGCTTAGAATAGATGGGACAGCCTTTTCTCAGTAAGGAGAATTAATCCAAGCAGGCGTGTAACAGGAAGTAGTGTCCTATCCCCAAAATTGTTGTTAGTGATATATTGATCTATTTTCATTCATACTACGTCAATGTTGTAAAAGCACTTGTAGAAACTGATTTCGTGGCCACTGAATCAGTGGATGGATGACAAAATGGAAATTGAGTATAAATCCTAACAAAAACGGAAGAATAATATTTATGGTTCACAAACAATAAAATTAATGTTCCACTAAAAATCAACGACACAAAAGTATAGTTCAAAAACAAAATAGAGTTTTAAGGGTTAAGCTTGACTCCAGACTTTCATTTAAACTGCATGCAAGTAATAGACTATTGCAGCCATGCAGAATGTATATGCGTTGATAGCTTCCAATTCACGTTAAAACCTTATAATAAGCCTATTATATTCAAACAAATAATAAGATCAGTAATGAAATATGTTGCTTCCTCGTGGTGCAGCGTGTCTGATACGCAACTGAACAGGCATGCAGAAGAGATTGCTATGGAGTGTAACCACCGCATGAAGATACATCAGAGTAAACGAACTGAGAGACACCACGATTGTGGTAAAAGTACGCAAATATGTATGTATATACACAGGCGGAAAAGATATATAGAACAAAAATAAAACATTCACAAAGAACAAATAATATGACAAATACGAGGGAATCCGATGGCGTTACACATATACCCCTATATTGGAGACTTTTTTTATGGGTATAGCACACATGCTGCAGGGAAGTCCCTAAAGCGCTCCAGGAACGGCATGTGTGCGGAAAAAGCGATTCACGTTGTTCTTGAATCGCTGTAAATTGTACTCGGTGGGAAACACAGCGCTGGGCAAATTATTCCAAAGGGATGATGTTCTCCATATAAAAGACTGCTTGAAAAGCGTTGTACGTGGAGTAACAAGCTGAACCTCATACGGATGTGAAGCACCAGCGCGATGTGTATTTCTAAGATGCCATGCTTTGGGAGGAATTAAGCGAGCTCCATCCTTCGAACACTTTCCATGAAAATACTTGTAGAACAGACTCAAGTCGCCAACCGTTCTTTGATGTTCCAGCGAATCAAGACCGCCGGTCAGTTCCGGGTCTCCAATCCGACGAACAGCTCTTCTCTGAATAGAATCCAACAAATGCAGTGTATGTTTGGGAGCGGAACCCCAAACATGGGAGCAGTATTCCATAGTTGGTCGAATTTGAGCTTTATAAAGAATTAACAGTTGTTGTGGAGTGTAAAGCTTTCTGGTCCGAAACAATATTTCCAACTTTTGAGAAGCTCTCCTTGCTATACTTGCAACATGTTCATGCCAGGACATATTTCCTCCCAATAAATTGAGCGACGATGCTAGGGGAATGGAGTGCCCCGACATAACTATATCGGGTTCAGCAACGTTAACTTTTCTAGAAAAAACTGCCGCTTGAGTTTTTGTAGCGTTAAATTTCACTTGGTTACTGTCACCCCAAGATAGAATTTCTTCCAGGTCTTTGTTAAGTTGAACGACCTCCTGCTATCTGCAGATATTCGCCTGAGCAGCCGATGTCCGAGTGTTCAAAGTGAATGAAGAGAATCCGTCGACCGCCACTCGTAAAGAACGCTCTCTGAGGAAACATGAGAGCCACAAACAGAACTTTTCAGACATACCACAAGAGCGTAGCTTAGCCAACAGTCCATCGTGCCAAACACGGTCGAATGCCTTAGATATGTCAAGAGCAACCGCTCGATATTCTCCAAAGTGTTCAATTGCGTTGTTCTAAACATGTGTTACATAAGTCAGAAGATCTCCTGTTGATCTATGTATACGAAAGCCATATTGGTGATCGCTAATAATATTGAATCGTTCAAGATATTTTAGAAGATGCTGATTGATAACCTTTTCCATGACTTTCGATATTATTGAAAGCAGTGCGACTGGTCGGTAGTTATTTGGCAAGGTCTTCTTACCCTTTTTAGTTATCGGCTGAACTGTGGCACATTTCCAGCAGAACGGAAATATTCCCTTTCTGTAGGATAGGTAGGAAAGTCTACAGAAACCTGGCGTTAGTTCCCTTCCATAGTTTTTGAGAACTGTGGCAGGTATTCCTTCAGCGCCAGAAGCCTTTTTGATGTCTAGCTTCATTAAAATACGCTTTATGATACTACCAATAATGAAGAATGAATGAACGAATGCGGGGGATGCGAATGAGACATCTAATTCTTAATATTTTACATACATATACATACATATTTGATGTAAATCGAGCAGGTTTTTTGAGATACTTTTTCTAATAAAAATCAAACCACATTCCCAACAAATAACAGTAACCCAATAAAACTCTATTCACATGAATAAATGAAAATAAAAAGGCTAAGTAAGTTTTCACGGAGTCAGCCCGAAAGCAAAAAACAACGTTCTTCTGGCCCCTTAGGAGGGCAGTATATTTTGACATACAGAATATACATTTTAATACTTGTGTAACAAAGGGTGAACTGAACAAAAACTTGTTTAATGAATAAAGAGATTTTGAATTGGAATTTGATTGGTAGTCAGATTGAAAAATTTGTTGAAAACATTTAGTTTCTTACCTGTAGTCGAAAGAGTCCGTCCATATATATAGTGAAGTGACTAAACTTAACCCTTAAAGGGTAAAAACCATTAACCATAAATAGACAATGAAATAAAATTTCAGAAGCAGGTAAATCAAGGACCGTACTTCAAAATATGATATCTGTCCGTTTTACCTGCTTGTAAACAACAAAGATTAATCTTAAATAATTGTTAATGAAATTTTAATATGATTTTAATGGTGGTTATAAAACATGGCATTTCCCGAAAATAACTTGCCTAATCCATATTGACACAGTAAGTAATATAAATAGAGCCGCCACTTAATTTAAGCTTTGTAATTATTGTTACTTCGTGTGAGATAGAGCAGCTTAGTCATGGAAAATATTTTGCGAGTCAAGTGTACGAGGCTGGTCCGTGCAAAGTCCGAGACATGGCACCACCGGCGCGTATCGAGGTCATGTTTAGTTAGTAGCATCTCTTGAATGAACGCACACCAAGTTTCAGCCATATTGGTCTATTTCTTTGTGTTTGGCATTCGTGTGAATCAAGGAAGTCGAGTGATTTTCAAGAAATGGACGAAAAAGAATTTCGGTGATGGATGACAGAAGAGTTAAGGTGCGTGAGATTGCTAGTGCTGTGGGCATCTCGACTGAACGGGTACATAATATTTTGCATAAACATTTGGACATGAGAAAGCTATCCGCAAGATGGGTGCCGCGATTGCTCACGCTTGACCAAAAACGGAATCGTGTGAAGTGTTGCAAGGATGGTTTGCAGCTGTTCCAGAAGAATTCGGAGGACTTTGGGCGTCGTTTCGTCACTGTGGATGAAACATGGATACATTACTATACTCCTGAGACCAAACAACAATCTAAACAATGGGTTACCAAGGGGGAATCTGCACCAAAAAAGACGAAGACCGTTCCTTCGGCCGGAAAGGTTATGGCGACTGTCTTTTGAGATTCGCTCCCTCGGACTATTATTTGTTCCCTAATTTGAAGAAATGGCTGGCGGGACAAAGATTTTATTCAAACGAGGAGGTGATTGCAGACACTAATGGATATTTTGCAGACTTGGACAAATCCTATTATTCGGAAGGGATCAACAAACTAGAACATCGTTGGACGAAGTGTATAAGCCTAAAAGGAGACTATGTCGAAAAATAAAAAAGGTTTACCCCAAACACATAAGTAGTTTTTATTTTTGCACGGACTTTTTAAACCAGCCTCGTATCTCAACAGGTTACCCCGTGCAAAAGTAGAAAACACTTATCTACTGATACCAAGGAAATTGTAAAAAATGTTTATTCAACCCTAATGGAACGTGGCAATGTTAGTAAGCAAGCAGCGCTAGAAGAAATGGCCACATTAACGAACAATCCAACATCAACGGTATGGAAAATTGTAAACAACCCGATTCTAGTGAAGATGGATGGAAGTGATCAAGATATAATACGGCGTAAAATTTACAAGATATACAAGAAACAAAGTGTGCCCACATTGATTGATTTAATGAAAAGGCTTAAAAGAGATGAAACCGTGATTAAATGTAGTAGGACATTATGGAAATGTATTCAACACATCGGTTTCAAATTTAAAAAACTTAATAAAAGACAAGTTATAATGGAGTCCATGAGAATTCAGGAATGGCGACTGGAATATTTAGAAAAAAATAGGATTTTACAGAGACGAGCAAAGGCCAATTATTTACTTGAATGAAACATGGTTCGACACATACGATATTCCGGAATGGGGTTGGGTTGACTCAAGTGATAACTGTAAAACAAAAGCAACCGTCATACAGAGGTAAAAGGATTACGGTTTTGCATGCTGGATCTAAAGACGGATGGACTCCGAATGCACTCTCCCTGTCTGCAAAGAACATAAGAGATTCTTCTCTCGATTACCATGAGGACACCGCTGACGAATTATTTGAAAATTGGTTGAAAAACAAGTTAATTCCGAACTTACCTCCAAACAGTGTAATTGTGATGGACAACGCAAGCTATCGTAGTAAGCAGTTAATCAAAGCTCCCTGCTTAAACGATACAAAAGCAACAATTCAAAATTACATGTACGATAATGACATTTACTTCCACGAAGATTATACCAAACATCAATTGATAGAAGTTTTGAAGAGTTTAAACATAAAATAGGAATATGTCTGTGACAATTATGCCAAGGATATAGGGCATACAGTTTTCAGGATTCCACCATACCATTGTATATTTAATCCTATAGAGCATAGTTCGCATCAACTGAAATCTGCCATTCGTCGTAATAATATTTGCCCCACTATTAATTCCAGTATACTGAAACTTATGGAAACCGAAGTTTTTAATATATCTCTACAGAGTTGGGCTAACTCAGTCATACATGTTGAGAGAGTTAAAAAATCATATATCCATATTGCAAATAATATAGAAAAACTAATAATTAGAACCAATGATAATAATAGTGATAGTGATAATATTTTAAGTGAATAATGTAATTAATTTTAATGATAAAGTAACAATTTGTATTTGTAATAAAAATAATTGGTTTTAATAAAATGATTTGTAATATACATAAATAAAACATAGTATAAACATTGTTTAATGTCTTTCAAAAAACCATAATAATTAAATTTTAAGCAAAGTATGGACCTGTTCAATCATATTTGAATGCCGTAAAACTTTCATGATTTTTGGAAATTTTTGGGTACATCTTGGAAATCAATTTAACTATTTTGAAACAGTGTCAACTTTTCTTCTATTTTAGGCCATTTTTTTAAGATTTTAAAGCTTTCGGCTCACTATTTCTTAAATATCTCAGCTTCTGTTCGTTGTTATGCTACAGAAAAACACTCATTTTACTCGTCATAAAATCGCCTAAAAAATTGTTTAGATTGCATTAAAAAATATTAAGTACATAACCTAAAAAAAGTATTCACTACGGCAAATTGAAAAATGGTTTTTTACGGGTAACGTTCAATTCGCTTTGGCTTCAAATTAGAAGAAAATATTGCTTTTACATTAACAAAAATTTTAATCCAAATCTCGTTATGGGTTTTTCTTGTGACCAAAGATCGTAAGAAGTTTTTGTTTTTAAATCATAATTTTATTATAAAATAGGTAGTATTTGTTTTAAAATCACTTTTTCATTTTTATATTTAAGATAAAATATTGAATAGAAATAAAGCGATTCAAGAACAACACGAATCGCTTTTTCCACACACATGCCGCTCCTGGAGCGCTTTAGGGACTTCCTTGTAGCACGTGTGCTAAACCCGTAAAAAAAAAGATAATGAACCGGACCTAGAGCAAAAACGCAAAAAAAAAAATTTTTTTTGTATATTCTTTATTTTTTCTTCTAACTATCCTGAGAAACATAAAGCTTCGCATATTTTTAAAAAAAAGTCTCCTACGACCTTTTGCCCACAAAAAAAATCGACTATAAATAGTTAAGAGCAAATAGGGGAATTTATTGTCTTTCTTATACAAGTTGTGCTTGGCACTATAAACCCCACAAATTATGGTCAAAAAGTTTCCTGATTAGCATGAAGAATACAACGAGTAAAAACCTTTTCAGTAAAACTTAATCCTTATTTAAGATTGGGAAAATTATAGAAGTTTTTTTAAAAAGTTAAGAGAAAGTTTAAGACAATTAAAATTTTTAACCGGCGATAATTTTTTATTAAATTATTACAATAATTTAGTAATTTGAATGAAAATTGTAGAGCATAAAATTCTCTACAAATTTTGTTCTAAATATTTTTTTATACGCTTAACCGTTCTTGAGATAGAGCGCGGAGAGCGCGCAGCGCTCAGCCATACATAGCATAATGCAAGGTCAACCGTGAGTCCCGGTAAATAATACGTCATATAAAGTTAATTAATCACTAAAAAATCCATAATTATGAATAATTTGTATTATTTATTAATTAATATATTATATTTAATAATTTTTTCATTTATCAAATATATTGGTTTAATAATACTTACCTACTTCGTGTAATTAAAAAATTTGTTAAGTGAAATACTTTAGGTATATTTTAATTATAAAAAAGTATGAAGATGAGGCTTCCATGACAGCAGGGCTAGAAGAGAATATAGTTATTAAAATAGCAGCAAAAGTCATGTTAAAACGAAATATTGACGTGATTGGTCAAAATTCGCATTTTAATCTAAATCTTGTTATGGATTTTTCTTGTGAAGAAAAGATCGTAGGAAGTTTTTGTTTTTAAATCATAATCATATAAAATAGATAGTATTTGTTTTAAAATCACTTTTTTATGTTATATTTAAGATAAAATATTGAATAGAAATAAAGCGATTCAAGAACAACGTGAATCGCTTTTTCCGCACACATTCCGCTCCTGGAGCGCTTTAGAGACTTCCCTGTAGCACGTGTGCTAAACCCATAAAAAAAAGAGAATGAACCAGACTTTTCCTAGAGAAAAAGCGAAAAAAATTGAATTTTTAGTCACTAAATTTTTTTTTTGTATATTCTTTATTTTTCCTTCTTGAGAAGCATAAATTTTCGCATATTTAAAAAAAAAAAAGTTTTTGCCCACAAGAAATTCAAATGCGAATTTTCCTCTTAATATTTTATAATAAAATTTGGCACACTTCGACTATAAAAGCTATATTTTCATATAATTTGAAGGCGTAATATCGAATTGAACGGAAGTTATCCGTAAAAAATCATTTTTCAAATTGTCGTAGTAAATACATTTTTTAGGTTATGTACTTAATATTTATATTTATGTTGGAATTATTTCAAAGAAGTCGATTTCCAGGCTGTACCCAAACATTTCCAAAAATTATGAAAATTATAACTTTTTTGCCTCCAATATAAAGAGTTAAGAGCAAATAGGGGAATGATTATACAATTTATTGTCTTTCTTATACAAGTTGTACTTGGCACTATAAACCCCACAAATTATGGCCAAAAAGTTTCCTGATTAGCTTGAAGAATACGACGAGTAAAAACCTTTTCAGTAAAACTTAATTTTTATTTAAGATTGGGCAAATTATAGAAGTTTTTTTAAAAAGTTAAGAGAGAGTTTAAGACAATTAAAATTTTGAACCGGCGATAATTTTTTATTAAATTATTGCCATAATTTAGTAATTTACGTACATGCTTCTATACCTATTAACAGCACCCCGCATATGTGAAACTCCTGGATTATTAATTTAAGTCTGACTAGATACTTATCAAAAATATGTCATAGTATGACAGTAAAAATATAAACTTACTTAAGTAACGCTACTGTTAAAATGAACTCACCTTTAAAAAAGCTTTATAGAACATTTGACCTTATTCTGCATAAAGTACTTGTATGTATAAAGCTGTTCGCTACACGCTACAGTGTAAAGTTCAAGCGTAAAAAATGAATTATTTATAAAGTTTAATTTAAAATTTCTTATTTTATATAATGCTACATCCACGTAAATAAAATTTTTTTATTAAAAAAAAAAAAACGAAAACTCATAAACATATTATAATTTCTGGTACTTCGTTTTATTAGATTAAGTGAAAATACAGTACATTTTTACAAATTAAAAATATTAATAGGATGTTTTATTTAAGCTGTCTATTTAGCTATGCTTAGTTTTTTTTCCATTTAACTACCCTCTGCACTAATACATCTAACCCAGCATTTCTTTCCATAAAAAAATTCTTTTGCTTGCGTCTCAAAAAAGCAGCTTTCAACTCGTCACCTGAGGAAAATTTTCAGTCCATGGGATCTTTATTTATATGTCGTAAAAAAAAAAGTTAAAGAACGCCAAATCAGAGTTATAAGGTGCATGTTGTAACACGGTTAATCCACAGCTTTCCGTAATGGCTTGACTTGTACAAACCTTGTAGAACTTGCAGGCGTCGTGAAAGTTGGGTTTCCCAAAATCTGTTTCGGGCCTTGGATAGTCCTTCAGTAAATCTCTCCATTAATTGTAGATCCTTTTCCCATATATTCCAAAAGTAAAATTGCTTTGCAGCCCCAAGAAATGGTCGTCATCAACTTTCCAGAATACGACTTAGTTTTCATTTCCTTTCAAGGTGAAGAGACCTTATAAACCCTTATGCGTCCTGCTTCGTGAGAGGATTCCAATCATCATCATCATCATCATCCAGCCTCTCTCGTCCACTACTGGACATAGATCTCCTCCAAGTCCTTCCCGTCCCCTTGATGTTGTGCTTTCATTGTCTAGTTCTGGGCAATTCTCTTTAGGTCGTCCGTGCATCGGCTAGGTGGTCTACCTCTACTTCTTTTGTCTTGCTGCGGTCTCCACTGAACAATTATCTTCGTCTGTTGTCCGTCAAGCGCGCTACGTGACCCGCTTACCTTCATTTCAGCTCCGTAATACGTATATCTACTATTTTTGTACGATGCTTAATGTTTCTGTTCGGGATTCTATCTCGTTTCCATTGCAGGCTGTGTTACTTTTAATTTCTGTGTTGTCTTCCTTGTCAGAGTTAGAGTTTCAGCTCCGTACGTCATGGCTGGTATTACGCATTGCTCGAATACTTTTCGTTTTAGACTTAAAGGTATATCGTAGTTCTGGAACATATCACGTAGTCTTCCGAAATCTGCCCACCCCAAGTTAATTTTTCTCTGGAACTCGCATGTTTGATTGTTTGTGCCCAATCTTATTTCGTGCCTCAAATACTTGTAGTCGTCTACTTGCTGTATAGTTTGTCCAGATATGTTTATCTCTTCACTTAACATCAGATTAGGCATGATTTGATCTTTTCCATGTTTATTTCTAGACCAGTTCTTCCTACGGCTCGTTTCAGTTCGTCTACCATTTTTATTGTATCTCCCATATTATCTGTAATCAGCACGAAGTCGCCCGCCAATATAAGATGATTCAGATATTCACCATCTGCACTAATTCCCATATTAGCTCAGTTCAAAGTTTTAAATATTGCTATAAAAAATTGTGGGGATAAATTATCTCCTTGTTGAATTCGGTGGCTGAAACAGTACTGTATATATGTTCTATTAATTTGGCTTATCCATGATCCATTTTGCATTCTTTGAAGGCTGCCATTATTGCTGGTAGTTCAATGATATCGAATGCTTTTCGGAAATCAATAAAAACTAATACCAATAGTTTATTATACTCTATGACCTTTTCGATCAATATTTTTATCGTTAGAAGGGGACCATTTGGACCAAAACTACTTCGGAACACAACTTGCTCCCGCGTTTGATAAAAATCTAATTTGGCTTTTAGGCGTATTGAGATTATTTTCATGAAGAGCTTACACAGGTGAGAAAGTAAGTTGATTGGTCTCTAATTTGAAATATCAGTGATGTCACCTTTTTTGCATAAAAGAATCATGATGGAGTTGAATAATAGTGTTAATGTTTCTATCAGTTTGTCTCCTCCTATTTTCACGGCTTTTATTATAACTTCATCTTCGCTAGCTGATTTACGAGAGGATCCCAACAGAAAATCCAAATCTTATCGCTTGTGAATATTCGCGAAAAATAGTTTATGTATTATGTCTGAATTCTATATTGTATATATTTTTTGTGACTTTCGTTTAGAGGGTCAATCTCGATTTTTTTTTTTTGCTAATTATATTTTTAGTTTATAAGAGGGTAGATACTAGTCTTTTAAGATTAAAGGAAGATATTATTTCGTGGTTTTTAACATTTTCTTCAGTTAGTCGCCATTATAAGACCAGCTCCAGTGATTATTACAATGATTACTAACATGACCGACTGTTCGAATTGATTTAGGTAATATAGCACTTAATAAAAATATTTGATGTTCTGGTCCTATCCACCGCCGTATTATCGAAAACTTAAAAATATGTCTTTTAATAAAAATAAGTATATTTAGCTAATTATGTTACACACAATTTGAAATTGTTAAAAAATTGCGTCCACAATTTTAGTGTTCCGTACTTATAAGATCACTTCGGTGTCTGTCTGTCTGTCACACTCGGTTTCCTCCGAAACTATTTGACATAGAAAGTTGAAATTTGGGACTAATATAGGAATTGATATCCTCATTAGAGCTGTGTAGTTTTTTTTTTATTAATTAACGGGTAATGCCCAATTTTAAAACATTACAATAAAATATCTTAAGACCACAATAAAGTAAAAAAGAAAATTTTAAAATAAGAATGAGGGAAAGAGAAAAAGAAAATTATAATAACAATAATAATAAAAATAGAAAAGGAAATAATGACTGTAACAATAAGTAACAAAAAATAACAAAATGCACATCATACTCCACACAACTGTCTATAAAACACAGATCTTCCAACGAAAAACTCCACACTGGGATGCTCATTAGCAAGGCGACATGACCTAGATCCAAAATTATTGCATCCGTAGTTGGTCCTGTGGGATGGCACGAAAAAAGTGTGCATCGAACGGGTCACCCTGGAAGGTACATGCAGACCAATTCTGTCCAGCAGAAAGGGACAATGGTAGTTACTATGGAGAATATTATAAAGCATTTTGAGATCGATAGCAACTCTGCGATCTTGTAAAGTTTGAATGTGAAGCTCAGATTCTATCTGAGGGTAGATAAGCTCAGGTCTATTGATCTTAAAGGCAATGTATCTCAGAAATTTGTGCTGCACTCTCTCAATGTATTGAACGTGATTACCATAGCAAGGACTCCATACACTGGAGGAATACTCTAAACGAGCTCTAATCAATGAGCAGTACAGCTGCTTGATTGCAGCTACGAGGCTGGTTTGAAAAGTCCGTGCAAAAATAAAAACTACTTATGTGTTTGGGGTAAACCTTTTTAATTTTTGAACATAGTCTCCTTTTAGGCTTATACACTTCGTCCAACGATGTTCTAGTTTGTTGATCCCTTCCGAATAATAGGATTTGTCCAAGTCTGCAAAATATCCATTAGTGTCTGCAATCACCTCCTTGTTTGAATAAAATCTTTGTCCCGCCAGCCATTTCTTCAAATTGGAGAACAAATAGTAGTCCGAGGGAGCCAAGTCTGGAGAATAGGGGGGATGTGAAACGAGTTGGAATCCTATTTCCATTAATTTTGCGACAACTGCTGAGGTGTGTGCTGGTGCGTTGTCGTGATGGAAAAGGACTTTCTTGTGGGCCAATCGCGGGCGTTTTTCTTGCAGCTCGGTTTTCAAACGGTCCAATAACGATGAATAATATTCACCTGTAATAGTTTTACCCTTTTCCAGATAGTCGATGAGGATTATCCCTTGCGAATCCCAAAAGACAGTCGCCATAACCTTTCCGGCCGAAGGAACGGTCTTCGCCTTTTTTGGTGCAGATTCCCCCTTGGTAACCCATTGTTTAGATTGTTGTTTGGTCTCAGGAGTATAGTAATGTACCCATGTTTCATCCACAGTGGCGAAACGACGCTTAAAGTCCTCCGAATTCTTCTGGAACAGCTGCAAACCATCCTGGCAACAGTTCACACGATTCCGTTTTTGGTCAAGCGTGAGCAATCGCGTCACCCATCTTGCGGATAGCTTTCTCATGTCGAAATGTTTATGCAAAATATTATGTACCCGTTAAGTCGAGATGCCCACAGCACTAGCAATCTCACGCACCTTAACTCTTCTGTCATTCATCACCATATCATGGATTTGATCAATGATTTCTGGAGTCGTAACCTCCACAGGCCGTCCAGAACGTTCAGCGTCACATGTGCCCATATGGCCAGTCCGAAAATTTTGAAACCACTTATAAACTGTTCTAATCGAAGGTGCAGAGTCACCATAATGTTTATCAAGCTTCTCTTTAGTCTCCTGAGGCGTTTTGCCTTTCATAAAGTAATGTTTAATCACCACACGAAATTCTTTTTCGTCCATTTCTTGAAAATCACTCGACTTCCTTGATTCACACGAATGCCAAACACAAAGAAATAGACCAATATGGCTGAAACTTGGTGTGCGTTCATTCAAGAGATGCTACTAACTAAACATGAACTCGATACGCGCCGGTGGTGCCATCTCTCGGACTTTGCACGGACTTTTTAACCAAACCAGCCCCGTATACTATTAAAGCCCAGTGTAATACGCTTAATAAATCCCAAAAGCTGGAGAGACTTGGAAACGATATTCTGTATATGAGGTATAAAAGTTAATTTTGAGTCAATAATAAGCCCTAGATCTTTGACTTCAGACACTCGTTCAAGAACAGCATTCCCGATCTTATATGGATAATCTAAGTCCGGGACTTACTAAAAACGATAGAATGGCACTTAGTCGCATTTAGCTCCAAGATACAAGCTAATTCAAATCTGTCTGAAGTCTGTAACAGTCATCAAATGCAGACACCTCAATATACAACTTTAAATCATCGGCAAAAACGAGGACCTCACTATGTGCAAAACGATGAGTCAAGTCATTAATAAATAAGTTAAACAGTTTGAGAGTCAAATTTTGACTTAAGGGGTTAGTTTTGGGGGATGAAATCGGAAGTGAAAAAAAAATTCATCGAGTGGGGTGTCAAATGAAAACTTTTAAAAACATGAGTTCAAAAATATGTATAATGTAATACTTCGGCACACTTTTCATTGTATTATTTTTAAAAAATTGCGAAAAATCGCTGTCCCTCCTTATCTCGAAAAGTACTGATCAAAAAATTTTGAAAAAATTCTGGAATATTCTTCGCAGGATGTAGATTGAACAAAAATTATCACGAGTGCATTACCTTTAATAATTTATTTGGTATATAAAAAAAAAAAAAAATTCAAGGTTATCAATTTTCAGTAAAGATCGGAAAAAAAACTTTATTGAAAACTCATTTGGGGGTGTGTTTTGTGAAATCACTGATCATTTTATACCTCCGTAAAACAAAATTTTTTATTTTAAAAACAATCAACGTACGGAACACTAATGGCGCAAATCCGACTTGCACTGGGCCCGTTATTTAAACTGAGTTTATAGGTATGCAATTTTGCATTAATATTCGGTATTTAATACCTGTAATGAAAATCGAATTCTAGAAATATTTCAAAATGTTCAAAAAGTGTAAAATATGTACCGTAGAAATGTTAAAACCTCCTTCGTATTTGCTTTTTTAAATCGAAATAAATTTAAAATTTTAATATTCAAGTAAATAACCACGTTAATTACGAAACATTTCCTGCCCTTTAGGTAAATTAGCCCGCTGCATAAATATTTAAAACCTTTTAAGACTAAAAATGTATATACAGAGGAGCCTGCCATTAAAAATTTAATTATTTAAATGACAGCCTATTTATGCTGTCGATTGAAGGCCAAATTTAAATTCTGAAATTCACATTACTGAAATTAAATATTTTAATCCATACCTAAAAGTGTTATGTTCCATACTTTTTTATTTAATTAAACTCTCTTAATTGAAATCAGATCTGAGTTTGCTTTAAATGAGGCACGAGTGTAGGCAGCAACCAAAACGAGCCCGTTGAAAGAAACAATGAAAAAATTAGAGAAATTAAAAATGGTCGTGCTTCTAGACCCCGTAATATCTAATTAAAATATGCTGTATATCAGCATTTAATGTTTCTCGTCGCACTAGAGGCAGAGACCTGTTTTGTATCCCCTTTTATGGCTATTATGGATGAATTTATTTTTAATAGTTTCGTGAGATTACGGCTTGAATACTCAGTTGTTGTTTGGTGCCCCTTTATCAAGCGCACATTCAAAATATTGAAAAAATTCAGAAGCGTTGTTTAAAGTACGCGAAATAGGTTATCCCTATGAAAGTCTCTTGGATAGATTTTCGATGGAAAGTTTAAAGGCACGCCCAAACAAAGCCTAAATTATATTTTTACATAAGATAATATCAAACAAAATTGATGCAAACAAAATCTTGCAGTGTCTGCCTTTTCATGTACCTAGACCCAAGGCACGTAGTGTGCAAACTTTTAATTTACCAATCCCAAGAACAAATGTCCTAAAATTTTCTCCCCTTTTTCAAATTTGCGAGAAATATAATCAAATGCTTGATATTTTCAACTGCAGCGTGACAAAAATAAAAAAAATGTAGTTTTAAAATATGTTAATAAGCTATAATATAATTTTAATATATTATATAATATAATTTTAATTAGGTTTAGTACATTTCATTATGTTATTTTCCCATTCTGTAATTGAAATACTGTAGAATGTGGTGAATAAATAAATAAATAAATAAATAATGAGGCATTTCAATCAGTTCGATCTCAGGATTCATGGCTCCATTGATAGTTTTAAATTGATTGTTAAAAAATTGTGATATTTGCTTGCTGTGAAACTAGTTTTAATGATCTTGTAATGTTGATTTCTGTGTATGTTTATGATTTTTATTATGTTTAGTTGTTTTTAATTATGTTTATAATTGTGTAAATTGGCGTAACGTCGTTAATAATTAAATAAACAAATAAATTAAGAAAAGTGCCAGTCGATTTCATGAATGTAAAAATAAACTAACTATTCCAAAGAAACGTAAAATATCGTATATTAGTTCTTTAGATCAAAGGGTGTCCGAAACGATCTTAATAGACTAAGAGGGCGACACGAATTATTGACCTGTCGAGTAACCGTCTGCCTAGTTGTTCATTCTTAGTTGTTCATTCTATCGGACGAGTCGAATAAAAGCCTTATCGTTCATGTTGTGGCCTCT
This sequence comes from Pachyrhynchus sulphureomaculatus, assembly GCA_019049505.1. Classification (NCBI taxonomy): domain Eukaryota; kingdom Metazoa; phylum Arthropoda; class Insecta; order Coleoptera; family Curculionidae; genus Pachyrhynchus; species Pachyrhynchus sulphureomaculatus. The sequence continues at coordinate 67,842,647 of CM032452.1, read as the reverse complement.
GTGCCCTGGAATTCCCAGATAAGGCCTAAAATGCTACATTCAAAAATGGACTGTCGTTTAACTATAATATTTGTTGACATTAAAAAAGTCGAGCGCCCCAAAGGGCAGACGTCGCCGAGACCGGACCCACCTTTAGGGCCCTAAAAACGTCGATCCAAAAATGGACTGTCATTTAACCATATAAAATCAATTAATTTAGTTTGTTCTTGATAAAATAAGAGGAAACTTGCAAAAGGCAGACACCGCGAATACCGGAGGATGAAGCTGGACCTGCTTTTTCCAGTCAAAAATGAGCGTTCTTGCAGTCTCGACTTTTTTAGCGTCAACAAATGTTATTGTAAAGTAAATCCCAAGATATAAGATCCAGCCTTTTTGCTTTTCAATGGGGCAATAGTTGCCAGGTATTACGATAAACGTATTTTTTTTTACCTGCTTTGTATACTGCCCTCACTTGCATCTGCTATCATATTGGATCTTTTTTTACCTATATATTTACTACCTGGCAACCCGGTTTGGAGCCCTTTAAGTATTTGATTATATAGGCCTAATGACCACAGGTCCCCATTATGATTCGAAAGATACTTTTTATTATTTTTATTTTTAGTTTTACTTACAACTTAACGGTTCTATTTTAATTATGTGGCGTCAGTGGGAAAATTGCAATAGTGGCTATCGAAAGAGAAAACATTTATCACTTGACGCTAAACAAATAGTGAAAAATGTTTACGACAGTTTGGTAAAAAGAAATTTAAATAAACAAAGCGCTTTGCAAGAAACCAGTGAATTAATAAATACCCCAATTTCTACGATTAAGAGTATTGTAGGAAAACCATCACCCAGGAACAGGAAAAAACGGAATGATTTTCAAATGCATCGTGTAGATGATTGTAAAAAAGACGTCATCAGGGGAAAAATATATTCTATGTATGAAGAGTAGTTGGTGCCGACACTAGACAAAATAAAATTAAGACTAGTGCAGGATGGGACCAATATACATTGTGGCCGATCAACCCTTCACAGAATTCTCTTAAGAATGAGATTCACGTTCCGAAAAATCAACAAAAGGCAAGTAGTGATGGAGTCACAAAGATTACGAATCTTGCGACATACTTATATACAAGAAATTAAAAAGTATCGATCAGAGATTTGGCCAATAATTTACCTTGACGAAACATGGTTCGATACCCATGACACTGTGCAAAAAGGGTGGGTTCACAGCAGTACAAAATATCAGACTAACGCACCTTCAAATAAAGGTAAACGAATAACCATTTTGCATGCTGGATCTAAAAAGGGCTGGGTTTCAAATTGTCTACTATTATCTGCAAAAAAACATAAAAGATTCTAGTTTGGACTATCACGAAGACACAACCGCAGAACTTTTTGAAAATTGGTTTCAAAATTCCTTTTGCCAAATGTTCCTGAACAGAGTCTTATAGTTATGGACAATGCAAGTTACCATAGTCACAAGGTTCATAATGCGGCCAACACCAAATCGGAAATACAGGAATATATGTTAGAAAATGACATTTATTTTGACTTTAATTATAAAAAAAAAAGTAATCTTTTGGAAATTTTGAAAGACTATAAATTGAAAAAGAAATATGTTTGTGATAGTATGGCTGAGAAAATGGGACACACTGTTTTGCGGCTTCCTCCGTATATTATTATTATCAAAAATAAGGGCACAAAATGTTTTCTCCTACTAAGCGTGTCAGTGGTTGAATTAGTAAAAAAAAGTTATAAATGTGAAAGCTGGGAGAATCCCATTCAGCACGTTGTTAAAATTGAGGATTCATATATTCATGTAAATAATATAAAACCACTGATAATTACCTCAGCTGATGACAGTGATAGTGAAACCGAATTAGGCTTAAGTTAAAATGTACTTTTATTTATACAATATGTCCCCTCTTGTAAAGCCCATTCATTCAAACTGTATATTTATACTTTTTATCCATTGGTTTTTACATGCATCTATCAAACACTTATAATTTGATTTATTTGCATTAATGAACAGAATTCTTAAGTCCATCTCTGCAACCTATCATAAACAAAAGGTCAGAATTTTTATATTGGCCACTTAAAACGGCAAAAATCAGGATGTTATATTTTGGAATAGGCTATACTTGATTCAAGTGGTTAAATGACGGTCCATTTTTGGGCCTTATCTGGGCATTCGAGGGCTCGGGGGCCGCAAAATGAAGGTTACAGGCTTTTATTCGAATCGCCCGATAGAATGAACAACTATGCAGCCGGTTAGTCAACAGGTAAAAATTTCAGGTCGTCGTCTTGGCACAGTAAACACACTATACAGTAGCGAAACTCAAGGATAACCGCATAGGAAAATCAGGTTCGTTTTCAGAAGGTCACGTGGCAATCCGCCATGTTAAAAGTGGACCAGCGCGAGATTTGAAATACAAATAAAATTTTTGATTTGTTATTTAATACAGCATGAGTAATATAAAAGTTAATGCAGTATGAGTAATATAAAACAAAAAGAATGGAGCACTTTGTTAGAAAAGAAATGAATACAGGTGAAAAACTTGATAGGAAGGTATTTGATGGAATTCTTCATATTCAACTTCAGTTTTTAATAACCTTATCCAAAAATTCAAAAGTCTATCAAAGTTAAACGTCACTGTTTGAGGTTAAAGTTTTATTTACATCATTTTTCACTTAAATTTGTGATTAAAGATGTTTTTTTAAGGACTAAATTAATTTAATTTTAACATAGGTAATACCTAATGCTATTTTTTCTTGCACCGTGAAATAAAGACATATTGTCATTACTAATATGTCAACATCTTCTAAAATAAGAGCATTTTTTTCTAAGCAGTGTTGTGTTGTTTGGTGTGGTAGATCTCTCGTTAATTAAAAACACTGTATCTATTTTTTTGATACTTATTTTTTCTTAAACTACAAAACTATATTGTGTAACTTCGAGAAAGGTTAATATAATATTATTAATGAATTATGAACGTATACGTATAGACCTCTATTTTCTATGTGAATGATACTTAGAGGTTCTATACCTTTTTGTGTTCTGTTATCCGTATTGCTTTTTGATAACGTAATTAACGCTTGCTTTTATTTAGAATGAATTAGTATTTAGATCAAAGAGTCAATACAGTAATTTCCTAATTATATTTATATACAATACTTAGTTATGACCAAGCTGACTTGTCAGTTACAACTATGTTGGGAATGTGGAATCTTTGGCACAATGACACTACTCAGTATATATCACCACTACACCAAACACTTTATTTTTGCACTCAACGTGCGTTTCGCTAACCATATTAGCTTCATTAGGAGAAATGATTGACTCATATATACTGAGTATTGTCAATTACAGTTTAAATGGAAAATAACTATATTTAATTTATAGTATAGGTATACAACAATAGAAATAAGTTCTTTATAGGAGGAATATTAATGACAGATAACTAAATCTTTAAAATTTTACTAGTAACCATAATTACCATCAAAATGGACTTCGATTAAGTGTACTGTCCTTTAACGAACTTATTTTGAGAATATTTTACCCTCTGGCACACATCGTCTGACAAAATCATATTATAAAAATTTCTTTGGAATCACATTAAAATTATTCTTATTTTAATAGCATATTTGATTCAATAATCTATTTATTTCAGTTATTTCAATAATCTCATTCTCCAGTGGTTTTGTGATCTCAACACGACAATTAATATTTAAACTTTCAAACCCAGCTTATAAGAAAATAAAATATACTGTCTAAAATTTGAAAATAATAAATATGTTGTTATAGGTTCTGTATTCCTTACAATATATTCACAGAAACTTTTGAAAGATTGGCATGAAAAAGAGCAATATAATTTATAGAGAAAAAATAGAAAAAAAAAAGTCACTTTCAAGAGTATTAATTGTACTTGCAATTAAACAGTGTTAAATTTATCAGGTTTATTATTAGAAAAGGTGTGTCAAACAATTAATACAGATGAAGTTATTGAAAACTAGAGGCCTCTTGAGAATACACTTTTTAGAAAAAAATGTTTTATTTATAATTTACACAAATATAAATAGTTTTAAATAACTGAATACTAGTTTTACACAAAAATAAATCTTTCTAAAAACCAACACAACATCTTTGGGGAAGAAGAAGAAACTAACGCCCCGCGTACAGTTTGAATTATTTTTGCAATTCTCAACGGCACAACAATAACCTCCTTTCCCCATGATTATATAAATTGTTTCTCAACCGTTTCAATTCTCTTCACTTATGAACGTTTTTAATTCTCTCTTTCTACAAACTCTCTCTTCCTTCTGTCTTTATATTCATATAAACTGCAGTCACATCAAGAAACGATGGACAATACATTTCCAAAGACACATTTCGAGATCGGATGTAAATACTGAGCGGCCATTTTAAAAAAGGACCCGTCGACGCACGCGCCGTCAAAATCTCGTCACCAAATTAGAGCTCAGTTTCGCTACTGTAGTATGTTTACTGTGGTCTTGGTCTATAATAATTATCGTTAGTTACGATGGACATTGCAAAAACAGGCTAAGGGACGATGTATTTGGAAGTGATTAAAGCAGCTTCATAGTAGTAAGCCCTTACAGTGATAACCACTTGCCATTAGAACAACACTGCAAAAGTACAATTTCAGTTAATGATTGACATTGAATGACATAAAACATTGTTCGGTCTAGTGAATTCTCATGATCCTGTGTCAAGAAATAAACTTTGAGAGGTATTTACATGCTCTGTATTGTTTAAGAGCTTTATAAACAAAATAACGCTAAAAACTTAGCACTCAAAAAAGAAAATCAAATCTCGTTGGAAACTCGGAACATTGAATAAAGGAACTAGTGCCTAATTTCTTACGTTATTTATTATTATCAAAAATATCTATAAGAAATATGTCCGACACATTTCGGAATAAGGAATATAAATTGGTTACATTTAGCGTAGGTATGTACCCCATTTAAAGAGCGGCGAAATCTAAATTATACGAATATATCACTCCTGCTGACAAGCAAGACTTTGTGGAAAACCGAGACGTAATATTAAGATTAGAGTTTTATCCTAGCAGAAAACAGGGGTTTTCTTGTTATCGTTATTACTGCAATACGGGCGTTTCTTTTACCAAAAATGCTGATTTTTAATTAATGTTTATTGTGTTTCCATTTTAAAACATCGGTTATAGTTATATTTGAAGTCAAGTCTAGGTTCTATTTTCTTTTGAATAACAAGATGCTTAAGTTTTATTTAGTTGATGATAATAATACAAGCTAGAAAAAATAGGTAAAGTTATTTACTCAGTAATTTCCAAACCTTCTTCTTCTTCCTTAGCCACTAGAAGTCTACTCTTGAACATAGGTCTCTTCTAAATTTTTGTTACACACATACATATATATATATATATATATATATATATATATATATATATATATATATATATATATATATATATAATATATATATATATATATATATATATATATATATATATATATATATATATATATATATATGTATATATATGTATATATGTATATATATGTATATATGTATATATATATATATATATATATATATATATATATATATATATATATATATATATATATATATATATATATATATATATATATATATATATATATATATATATATATATATATATATATATATATATGTATATATATGTATATATGTATATATATATATATATATATATATATATATATATATATATATATATATATATATATATATATATATATATATATATATATATATATATATATATATATATATATATATATATATATATATATATATATATATATATATATATATATATATATATATATATATATATATATATATATATATATATATATATATATATATATATATATATATATATATATATATATATATATATATATATATATATATATATATATATATATTTTGGGAAAATGTTTATAATTCTTTTCCTATTGAAAATTTTTGATTTCTGTAAAAACATTCTCAAAGCACTTTTTCATGTGGATTTCAACAGTCTAAGTTATATTTTTTTATAACTAATATTTTAATAGCTATTACCTCAAAAATATATTTTTTAAATGGGATACACTGTATATTTTTTCCTTATCCGAATTACCTTTCTAAAAATATAGCACACTTTATATTTTGCTTAAGTATACTTCAAAAATATAAAAGTTTTCAGTTTTTACGCGAGTTTTAAATGCACATTTTGTGAAGTAGGCTTTGGACGGAGCGGCCATATGGTTTAATTCAATTGTTTACTCGTAGTTGTCAAATTTTACTTCAGGATCAGTTATTGAATTTCAAATAAATCGCAATGAAGTTTGAAAATTACAAAAAATGGGATATGATAGTGTGTTTCATACAAACCGGAAAAAATTGGGAAGTAGCAAGTCAATGTACCGCGAACGGTATCCAGAGAGGCGTCAACCCGTCAAGGATATATTCGCTCGATTGCGACATAACCTAAATAATAGTAGCCAGTTTTAAAAGAAACGACCCAAAAATTATGCATCAAAGGGATAAGGAGTTAGAAGAAATAGTAGTTTTAGGAACTATTGGAAATAATCCCAATATTTCAACCCGACAGTTAAAAGGACTACCAAGAACTAACGTAAGTCGTACTTTGAAGAAGCACAAATCCATTCCATATAGGACAAGAAAAGTTCATCACCTTAGAGACGGAGATTTTCAACGGTATGGTTTTTTTGCCAATGGTTTCTGGAGAATTGTAACCATGTTCCGAATTTTTCATTAAATTGCATTTGGACAGACGAAGCTTATGTAAGCAATGCAGGTATTTTTAACCGTTACAATTCTTATACGTGGGCACAAGAAAATCCTCATTTAGTTGCGGAGCAAAGAAATCAAGGCAGATTTGGATTTAATGTGTGGGCAGGAATTTTTAGAGGCAGAGTTATAGGTCCATTTATTTACGAAGGAACACTCACCTCTCAGAAATATTTAGAAATTTTAAGGCCGCAAATAGAAACTCTTGTTGATGAACTGTTGTTAATGGACCTTAGAAATATATTTTTTCAACACGACGGGGCACCCCCTCATAACGCTGCATTTATCAGTAATTTTTAATCGGCCAATTTCGACAATAACTGGATAGCCAACCAACGTCCGAACCGTTGGCCGGCAAGGATTTAACGCCCATGGACTTCTATCTCTGGGGCAGATTGAAAGACTTAATTTTTAAATTGCCAACAAGCACCAGGCAAGAGTTAGAAGTCGCAGTGATACAAAGTTTTGCATCTCTCACTCCTCTTGAACTAATCAACTCGGTAAGAAGTGTCCAGAAAAGGTGCCGCCTATGTGTAAATGAAGCTGGTCCACATTTCGAACATCTCTTATAGAAAATTGTTTTGTTTTAGTTTGCTCTACTCGGAATAAATTGTTTTAGTGTTGTTTTGTTTTATTTTCTACATAGTTTAAAGTACCATAGCGTTTAGTAAATTTTATTGTAGTTATGACTCTTAGAGTTACTTCTAGGAATTTTTTTTACGATTTGACTGCTATCGGTAAACAATTGATATTGCCGCTCCGTTCAAAGCCAACTTCACAAAATGTGTGCTATATTTTTAGAATGGTAATTTAAAGGTCTATTCGGATAAGGAAAAATATACAGGGTATCCCATTTAAAAAATATAATTTTGCGTTAATAACTATTAACATATTAGTTGTAAAAAAATGTAACTTACACTGTTGAAATCCACGTGAAAAAGTGCTTTGAGAATGATTTTACGGAAATCAAAAATTTTGAATAGGAAAATAATTACAAACATTTTTCTAAAATGCAGATTTTTGAAAAATACCCTGTATATCTAAAACGGTACTAGCACGACCTTTTATGAACTAAATGTGAACATTCAACGCGCTATTATCCGTAAATACGTCTTTGAACGTCCTACTGCGTCAATGTATATTATGTAGCCGGAAACTTTTGCACATATAAATATAAGAATAATAATAAAAATATTCACAAACATAAATAATATTCTTTTACTATATTATTTTGTTTCCTATATCTCATACTCACATCCTATAATAATTCAAAATCGTTAGTCTTTTTTTTTAATAAATTAACTTTTGCACGCCACTGTATATATATATATATATATATATATATATATATATATATATATATATATATATATATATATATATATATATATATATATATATATATATATATATATATATATATATATATATATATATATATACATATATATATATATATATATATATATATATATATATATATATATATATATATATATATATATACACAGTGTATCTCAAAAAGTTATAAGTTATACAAATGGAAAAAAGTTTATCTTACATATTACAAAAAATTTATTCTTGATAAAAAGTTCTGCATCACATGAAAATCCATAATCAAGCATCAAAAATAATTAAATATTTGATGATATACAGGGAAAATAAAAGATAATCATTTATAATTCTCAAAATAGAATGATATTAGCACAAATTTATTACAGATGTAATTGTTGCGACACAGATAAAAAGGTTATCAAATTTTTAACAAAAATATGATACAATCAAAATCAGTGCACTAGTTTTTAATTAATTTCGTTTTCCTTTATTCAATAAATAATACGACAATTACTGACGTGTCTACTGGAGTTTTTTTGAATTTTTAACTAGGAAGGCCACAAATCTAAACGTAAGCATAATTTTTTAGTTTCTATTAAGATTTTTAATTAATACTGTGCTCTGTATTTAAATTTAAACACTTTACTCTGCATTATAAATCATTATTTTTTATTTTCTTTGTATACCATCAAATATTTTAACACAGTGTATATATATATATATATATATATATATATATATATATATATATATATATATATATATATATATATATATATATATATATGTAAGAAAAATGCTCGTTGCTTTTTAAATTAAATTTTAATATAATTATTAAACAACATGAAAATTCTTTTCCTTTATGTTAGGAAAGAAAACATGAAACAATTATGTTCGTTAAAATGAATTCTCCGACGTAAACTTCATTGTTTAACCATTCGCGAGAGAAATAGAAGCTTAAGTAATATTTATACTGCAGTTTACGTGCGATAAATTCTACTTATATCCTTATTAAACTAAGACCTCAACAAAACATTAATCCGAGAAGCAATTTAAATTCGCTCCTTAGACAATAGGTTTTTGCACCCTATCTGAGAACTTTCTCCTTTGTAAGAAAGTTATAATTATACATGTGTATAGTTTCAGATTTATAGGAGACATTAAAAAGGGGAAAACAGAATGAACAGCATTTTAAGGATATTTAGTGATTTTTCATATATATATATATATATATATATATATATATATATATATATATATATATATATATATATATATATATATATATATATATATAGTCCTATTACCGTATGTGAAAAAAGTTATAGATAGGATTGGAAGAGTCCTAAGAAAACACACCATAGGCACAGCATACAAACCACAAAACACTCTGGCAGACACCCTGGGTAACCCCAAGGACAAGAAAAAGCTGGAAAACCATGGAGTTTACAGCATCCCATGCGGAGACTTCCACAAATTGTACATAGGACGAACAAACAAGAATCTCCACCCGGATCCAAGAACATAAAATAGGTATCAAAAACAAACAAACAACATCAGCTCTTTTTCAGAACCATCATGATGCCCCCCACCTACAATCTGCGTAGACGCCGACCTATAACAGACGGCGACCGCACGTCGGTTTCTCAGTTAGCTTCGAGCGGCAGCAGTAGCAGCGGGAGTACCTGAAAATGCCAAATGAGGTTTTGGCGAAACGTCGTACAAATTCATTGTTAGACGAACAGATATATATATATATATATATATATATATATATATATATATATATATATATATATATATATATATATATATGTATATATATGTATATATATATATATATATATATATATATATATATATATATATATATATATATATATATATATATATATATATGTATATGTATATGTATATATATATATATATATATATATATATATATATATATATATATATGTATATGTATATATATATATATATATATATATATATATATATATATATATATATATATATATATATATATATATGTATATATCATCAGCCGTCCTCATCCACTGAACTTCCACCTATCTCTGTCCTGAGCGATCTTAACCCACTACCACTTTCTGGATGTCATTGCTCCATCTAGTGGGTGGTCTAGCTCTGTTCCTTTTGTCTCTTTTAGGTTTCCATTCTATTAGTCGTTTACACCATTGATTATCATCCCTTCGGGCTATATGACCTCTTCATCTCCAATTAGATTTCGCAATTTTTTGGATAATATCTATTACTTTTATTCGTTGTCTGATAATTATGTTTGTTATTCTATCCTTCCTTGTAATACCCAGCATAGCTCTCTTTATTGCTCTTTATGGTACTCTCAATTTTTTTGCTGATTGTTTTGTTAATGTGATTGTTTTGACACCATATGTGATTTCCGGCAAAATACATTGTGTTTTTAAACACATTGGTAAATCACCTTGTAGCGTATCTTTCAGCTTCCCAAAAGCCATCCATCCCAAACCCACATGACGGTGTATCTCCAGGGTTTGGTTATCTTTGCCAATTTGTAATTAATGACCCAAATACTTATAATTTTGGAGTTGCTCCACTTCGCTTTCATTAAATTTTATATTATTGTTAGTAACTAAATTTAAAACTTTTTTGAAGCTTAATATTTAGACCAATATTTGCTGCTGTTACTTGCATTCGGTACGCATTTGTTGAACATTACCTAAATTGTCGGATGTTATGGCAATATCGTTAGAAAAGCATAGATGGTTTAGGTATTCACCATCCATGTTTATGCCTTTTCCATTCCAATTAAGTATCTTAAAAGCATATTTTAAGACCGCCGTAAAAAGTGAGAAATCGTATCATTTTGTCTAATTCCACGCTCCACTCGATATTCCCTTGTAGATTCATGAAGTCTTACACTTGCTGTTGCGTTGCTGTAAATGAATTGAATGAACTGAGTATAACTGTAATCTATTCTCATTTGCTGCCAGGCAAATAGTATCGCTAGCAACTTCACGGTGTCAGAAGCTTTTTTAAAATCAATAAATATTAATACAGTGGCATATTATATTTTACAGATTTTTCTTTAAGGATCTTGATGTGTTCTGATGTGTGAATGATATTCCAGTGTTATCTCCGGTAATCATTCTGAGCCTTAGTTGATTAATTTATGTATTTGTAATTTCGAAGCTTCACTTGTTGACTGCATTTGTTGAGTTGTATTTAGTCCTCCATAGAAGTCTTCTGCAATTTCTATGAGTCTTTTCCTGTTTGTTTTATCGTTCCCGTTATTTTCTTTAAGTCTGGGCATTTCTCTCATTCCATCAGTTAATTTCCTTCTGAACACTTTCATGCTTTTATTTTCTTCAATTATTCGTTGTACGTTCTCTGTATTGGATCTTCTTACGTCGTTCCGAACCTCTTGAGATTCTTTTCTTTCTTTTATTTAAGTTTCTTAATTCCCTGAATCGCCATTTTGTTCTGTTCCCTTAAGTGCCTTTTCTATTAGTTTTTTATTATCGTCACTTAGTTTTTCATCTCTTGGATTTGGTTTTTACAGTGGCATTGTTGTGACACCATTGTTGTTCTTTCACTTTTCGAATTTATTCCTACTGTAACTCTCACTGCTCGATAGTCACTTCTCAAGCAAAGTTTGTCCTTTACGGTGATATCAAAGATGTGTCTTTTCCATCCTGTTATAAAGAAGTCAATCTTCTTTTTAGTTTTTGCATTAGTACTCACCCACGTCCAGCTTCGATAAGTATTATTTTTGAAAAAGCTGTTCATTACATATAAACGATAGTGGTGTAAAAAACGTACCCTACCTTTCAATCCAAATTTTCCTGCTTCTGTTTCAGATTCATCGATCTGGGTTCCAAGTTTAAGATTAAAATCTCCCATAAAGAAGGTGTAGTCATACTTTGATTTTATTTAATGCCATTTCGATGTCATCATAAAAATGGTTGACCTCTTCATCTTCATAATCTGGGGCAGGAGCCTAAACCTATATTATTTTAATTTTGTAACGGTTATTTTAAGTATCAATTATATTACATATTCTGATATTATTTTTATAGTTGTTATATTTTGTGCATGTGGCCCATTACTCATATCATATATCATTAATACTATACCGCCGACTGACTGGAATTACAATTTGTGTAATATAACATATTTCTAGACCTTACGGTGATAAGTTGTTCTTCATGTCTGTTAACCTCACATAGTACCATAATATTCCATTTTATGGCTTTCAATTCTTGTTCTAGTTCTAGAAGATTTTCGTGGGTGTGAGTTCTTACGTTATATGTTACGATACTGAAATTTCTCGTCTTTGTTTTGTGTTTGTGGAAGTTTCTCTGTGTCATTTTTCTGTTCCCCAAGAATCCATGAGAGTAGTATATAGGGCGGGGTACTGGGACTGCGGATGGCATGTGTCCCATTACCCGAAGAATGACCTTGAAAGAGCCGAAGAATGACCTTGAAAGAGCTGAAGAATGACCTTGAAAGAGCTGAAGAATGACCTTGAAAGACCTGAAGAATGACCTTGAACGATCTGAAGAATGACCTTGAAAGAGCTGAAGAATGACCTTGAAAGACCTGAAGAATGACCTTGAAAGAGCTGAAGAAGTGTTCAATGACGTCACATTCCAGTGGCTGTTGATCAGTGCCCTTTTGTCATCATTGGATGTCGTAAAGCTTAAGAGAGAGAGAGATTAGGTTAGCCTCGATGTGTTGGATTATCTTCTGCAAGAAGAGGTCTTCACTGACGTCACACCGATACATACGTCACATATCCACACATTAGGTTGTGGACTTGTATGAATTTAAATATAAATAAAAAAAGCTAATGTCTATAGCAGGATTCGAACCTTTATTTCCCATACTGCAAAACCAGCGCCTTAACCCACTGAGCCACAGAGGATTGTTACGAGATAGTGTTAGTAAAGGTATCATATTAAAAAAGATCTTACTCCTAGTAGTAGTCTTTGGATGCTGGTATAATTAAATGACGTAAACAAATGAGATATTGATGTTTTAACAAGGTAAAAAAAAGTGTGTTTATTTTTGGTGGCACCTCGATGGCATGTGTCCATCCGAAGCGGCGTATCAAGACCTGAAGAAGAAGAAGAAGAATGATGACCTTGGAAGAGCTGAAGAATGACCTTGAAATGTAACATGAAAAAAAGTGTGTTTATTTTTGGTGGCACCTCGATGGCATGTGTCCATCCGAAGCGGCGTACCAAGAGCCGAAGAAGACGAAGAATGATGACCTTGGAAGAGCTGAAGAATGACCTTGAAAGAGCTGATGAAAAGTGCAAGAGTCAAAGAACTTGGGTGTGTTGTTAAGAAGAAGATGAGGGTGTAAATTAGGCCAAAAAGTCCTTATTTGGAACAAAGGGTTGGTTTTTAGGGGGTAGTTTTTTAGGGGTAGTTTTGGTATGTTGTAAAAAAGGCAAAAATAAAATTTTTCTGTACTAGGGTAATTTTCCCTATTTTTTTTGGGAATTATTTAAATGAAAAAAAGTCTAAAGTGATCTAGCTAGAATACGAACCGTCGACCCATGTGATGGAGTTCTGTTGTATTAGCATTTAGGCTATTGAAGCTTCGTGAAATAAGGAGTAACTAAAAGGTATATATAAAAAAGAATTGTTTGTTGGATAAGTAAAAAATGACTTGTTTAAGTTGGGAAAAAAGTTGTAAATTGAAAAATTTAGAAATAAAATAATTTTTTTTTTAACTAGTAGAACTTATAATATTATTTTTTATTTTTTTATTTCCTTGTTATTCTAAGAGAATAGCCGATTGTCGTTTTTTTTTTTTGCCTAACTTAATTTAATAATAATAATAATAATAATAAAATTTGTTCTGACTTGTCCTAACTTGTCCTAACTTGTTCTAACCTGTCTGTCTGTCTGTGTTGAGAGGAGGAAGTGTGGTGATATAACTTTATTCTAACAAACAAAAAAAAACAAAACAAAATGAAATGAAATGAGCCTAGCCTAGCCTCGCCTCACCTCATATGTATAAAGCAAAAAAATAAAATACCCGATTTAATTTTTTTTGTATGTATTTTGTCCTTATATATATAAATAATTTTACACTTGCTTAAATCTCTTCTTCAATATATATCAGATTCTTGTTTATATTTTCTCTTTATTGGAAAATTATTATTTAGCAAGGAGTTGGTTTTTTTTTTTTTTTGGAAAAATTAGTTGGAAAAGGGTTGGTTTCTTCCCAATCGGTGTGTACCAAAGTGAATAAGTTTCACCATTGCATATTCTACATTTGTTTACTACTACTTGACATTTGTCCTAACTTGTCCTAACCTGTTTGAGGAATAAAAAAACCAAGAAAAAAAATTGAAATATTTACTAGTAGAGTAAGTTGAATCTTTTTTTTCTTAATATTAATTTAGTTTTGCTTTGTTTTTTTAAAATATAAATTAGCCTAACCTGTATATGTTTGTTGTTTGTTTTTTTTTTGGGTAAATAAAATACACAAGTATGAGCAGATTTAAGAAAATATATATATATATATATATATTAAGAATATTTATTTTGTTAAAAAAAATTATCTGTTTCTATTTTGTTCGTTGGCTTTCGATTCCTCTTCTTTCTTTATTGGAAGAATACGAAGTGTAACTCGTTAGTTGGTAGTTCTATATTATGTAGTTTTAATTTGGTTTCTTAAAGCCTATAGGAAAAAAAAAATGAGCAAGATAAGCGAAAAGAGTAAACAACTTTTTTTCTTAATATTAATTTAGTTTTGCTTTGTTTTTTTGAAATATAAATTAGCCTAACCTGTATATATTTGTTGTTTGTTTTTTTTTTTGGGTAAATAATAAAATACACCAAGTATGAGCAGATTTAAGAAAATATATATTAAGAATATTTATTTTGTTAAAAAAAAATTATCTGTTTCTATTTCGTTCGTTGGCTTTCAATTCCTCTTCTTTCTTTACTGAAAGAATACGAAGTGTAACTCGTTAGTTGGTAGTTCTATATATTATGTAGTTTTAATTTGGTTTCTTAAAGCCTATAGGAAAAAAAAAATGAGCAAGATAAGCGAAAAGAGTAAACAATTGGTTCCATGTAGTTTATATATAAAAAAAAATCTCCTTTATAAGAAATAAAGGTCAAAATTTGTTGAGTAAAAAAAATGCATTGTAGAGTATGGTATATTTCTATGCGAGAGAGTTTGAACTCGTTGAATTTGCCTTATTTGAGTGTAATCGCGTTGTTGTTAAAATGGGTTTCGCTCGTTTCTCCTATATCGTAATAAAATGTAGGAATTTTCCATACGACGCTTGTCTTAACCTGTCTGAAGAACTCACGTGACCAAATTGCCAATGACATCATCACCGAAAATAGTCTGTTTTCCAAGAAAATAATAATAATAATAGCCTAGCTTGTGTAAACAAAAAAAATAGGATGATTTACTTTATATTTGAAATTTTTACTAGTAGAACTTTTTTTTTTTTTTTTTCCTTCCACACAAGTATGAGCAGATTTAAGAAAATACATATATTAAGAATAAAGAATAATTTTACATTATAAAAAAAAAGTTATAAAGTGTTTAATTTTATTTTGTTAAAAAAAATATTATCTGTTTCTATTTCGTTCGTTGGCTTCTCTTTCGATTCCTCTTCTTTCTTTACGAACAAGGTAAATGTTTTGCACCATCTTTTGTTTTAAAGAAATCCTTAACTTCACATGTCAAACATTTTTTTGATTATACAAGTCTGTTTCACCTTTACATTTGGGACATTTTACTCTTTCAACAACTGGCATTTTTTTTTTTGTTTTTAATGTTCTCTGAGACTCTTGTTTTTTAAAATTAAGTTTATATTGATACATCTCACCCTTATATATAAAATCTTTTCCTACTGCTATTATTACTTACTATTCATTATTCTTATCGATCCAACTATTGTGTTTATTTTGACAACAAAAAAAATAATAACAAGGTGTTACTAAAAAATAATTTCTAGAGTTGTTGTTTTATAAAATACAAGTAAAAAACTGAAATATACCTTGAAAAAAAGTACAATTTACTCTCCTAATAAATAGCTATAAATATAAAAAAAAACTAAAATTTGCCTTTAGCAAGTGAAAATTGGTATATTTCCAGTAAAGTATATATTTTGATATTTACTGCGTAATAGTTTAAAAATAGAAATGACGACATGATATAAAGATGTTGAGTGAATACATTGACAAGTAGTCCATTTCTTATTTTTTTTTAATGGAATGCAATTAAAAAATAATTACGTTTACATAAAGTTGTTTGTTTGCTTATAAAATATTGTGATTGTTTTAAGTATTAGGTGGTGATTGCAAAACAAAATGTTATTTTTCCCTTTGTTTTTCTATAACTAATAAAAAAAATATTTATAAGAGGAAATATAAAAACAAAAAACACAAAGTTAAAGGTCTTTTTTCATTTTTTTATTATAAAGTATAGGGGTTCTTGAAGAGATACATTTCCACTTGTTTATAATTATTTAGAGCTTGTTTAAAAGTCTTTTCCTCCTCTTCATCTGTTGCTTCGACTTGAATGTATCGAGCTGGTAGCATCCATGTGATATCTGATAGTTTTATGGGAGGAATTTCTTCTTCAATCTGAACATGGACTGTTCCTTTTGTATGTATATTTTTTGAACACCACGTCTGAAAAAATTAAAATACATGTTGTAAGGAAATCAGAATAAAGAAGAAATTTTAGTATGTCCTTTTTAAAGAAAAAAAAAAAACGTCTATATTTCTTAGGAGATGTATAGTGAAGAGAATAAATGTTAAGAAAATTCTGAATTATTTTTTTGTAAAATTCACTAGAACACCATAATATAGTAAAAACCAAAAATACTCACTTCAATAAATTTTTGAGTAATACATATAGCATATTGCTGGGAAGCACATTATTTAAGAAAAAAAACGTCTATATTTCTTAGGAGATATATAGTGAAGAGAATAATGTTAAGAAAATTCAGAATTATTTTTTGCAAAATTCACTAGAACACCATAATATAGTAAAAACCAAAAATACTCACTTCAATAAATTTTTGAGTAATACATATAGCATATTGGTGGGAAGCACATTTAAATCTTCGGATTCAAAGATATATAAAACCATTTTGTTTACTAGAAAAGTAAAAAACAGTTAAAAAAATAACTATGAATATTTACGACTCTAAGGAAGAATAAACTGTCGACTGTAGTACGAGTGTGTTACATAAATAGCTGTATCTTTTAAATTGCTATATAATTAGAGGTTACAAATTCATAACAACAATGTTGCAAAACATTATTTTTTTTTACGTATTATTACTTATCATTTTATTTTTTTTAATAGAGTACGATCAGAGGTAATTATAATCTTAATAACAACAATGTTACAAAATATTATTTTTTAAGTAGTAGTAGCACTTAAAGATAATGAGTTTTATAACAACCCATTAATTACAAGCATGTCTAGTAAATAATACCACATAAAAAATACTCAATGGAATAATTTTTTTTTCATAGTACCAATATATCCTCTACTGTTAATTTAAACACATTAACCTGTTTTAATAATAATAATAATATTACTAATAATGATGATGATGACTGAAGAAGAATATATTGAAGATTTGAATAGAAGACATGATGAGTTATTAAAATTGTTCGAAGATAGAGAAAAAGAAATGGAACAGGAAAGCGACGAAGATTTACCTTTAAATATCTGGAGAGAATGATTGTTAAAAGAACAACAACAAGAAGAAGAAGAAGAAGAAAATGTACCTCTTGCAATATTGCGAGAGAGATGGTTGTTAGAGCAACGAGAACAAGAACAACAGCAACAAAAAGATGAGAATGATAAGATAGAAACTGATTCAGAGGGTGCAGACTTCTATGATGATGATGATGATGATGATGATGATGATGAATACATGAGTTGGGAAGATGTAGTTAGGTTATATAACATTATAGTATATATATTATTTTAATAAAAGTCTAATAAATAGATTTGTTTCTCTAATTGTCCATTTGCGTACTATTTTACAATAAAGTCTAGGTATTCTATTTTTTTTTAAATTTAACTCAATACTACTAAAACAAAAAGAAAGTTCAAACAAATATGTTAATCGTTTAGCGTCATGTAGAAAAAATAATAAAAAATTAAAAGGAAAAAATTCTAACCTAAGTAGTAATAGTAATAGTAGTAGTAGTAGTAGTAATTAGTGCTATTTAGTACTATTTTATATTCATATTTATATAAGAACGTTAGTAAAATTCTTTAAGTTGTTGTCTATTTACACCTATAAATCTTAGTAAACAATTTTTGGAAAAAATAGTTTAAAATGTTATTAAAATGTTATTAAAATTCTTTAAGTTGTTGTTGTTGTTGTTGTCTATTACACCTATATATCTTAGTAAACAATTTTTGGAAAAAAAAAATGTTTTTTAAATACGGTGGAAACTAATCAAAATATTTGTGTATTTTTTTTTTAAATTTATTTTCAGAGCCTCAGTGTCTTGAACGGTATATAAAACAAAATAAAATAAAAAAATATATAAAATAAGAAAAAAAACTTACTGAAAAAAGTTGGTCTGATACCACTTTATTGGGAATTTTATTGGGAATTTTATTTTTTATCTTCAGTAAATATCACCAACGTGCATGGAGTATCAGACTTTCTTTTTTTTTTAACTAGGTTGAAACTGAACTGAAAACGAACTGTGGTGAATAAAAAAAAAACACCAGCTTATTGCATACTTTTAAAAAGTTGTTATTTTTTAAATTGCTATATATTTTACAATAATGGGTACATAAAGGTAATTCTAATCTTAACAACAATGTTGCAAAACATTATTTTTTATGCGTCATTACTTATCATTATTTACAAACTTGCAAAAGTCATTATTATTTTAATGGAGTACACCATAAAAAAGGTAATTATAGTTTTAACAACAATGTTGCAAAACATTATTTATTAAGTAGTAGCACTTCAAGATAATGAGTTTTATAACAACCCATTAATTACAAGCCTGTCTACTAAATAGTACTAATTATCATAAGTGCATATATAAACAGGACATATAAATAGGACCATTTATCAAGTCAAGTTATCCTAACAGTACAGAATTTTCTAAAAAAAACAATTTCAAATAAAATTGTATACATTAGTGAATAACAAGTGTTAGACAAAGTTTCCTCCGAAGCCACCTGCAAGACTGAATTGGTAAGTAGATTACTTAATATTATTATTTATATCTGAAAGCAGCAAGACAACTATGTGTGTGCTATCTACAACGAACTCACTATTTAACTAACTAACTGTTAATCTGGAGGCTGGGTACGATGCATTGATCATAATTGTTTATCGTTGCATTATCCAAAAAATATAAATTTAATTGCTATGTATAATTTTCTCTACTAATAACTATATAAACTCGAGAGCTAGAGAGAGAGTTCAGTAAAAACAAATAAGAAAATTCAAAATTTACCAGATAAAGAGTTAATTTAAATGCATTGCGAATGTAATATTTTAAACACAATTTACCGTATATCGTTGTCGTAACGTTAAATGTTGTTTTTCTTAAGTTACTATAGTATTATTATGAAACGAATGATATAATCAAACTTTGTTTCCAAAAGAATTAAGATTTGAATAAATAAATAAACTAAAATAGCCTGTAAATGAAGAAAAAAAAACTATGAAAATATGACTAAATCATAGAGTTCTTTATTTCCAACAATTTCGATAATTATATAATAGTTTTACATTGGATAATGCACAATGCCATGGATTAATATTTTTATGAAAATAACACTCTGGAATCATTTTAAATTGACTTAATTTAGGTTCTTGTTGAATGGGAATGTGGTGTATGTAGTCCTCATTTAAGAATTTCTTTAAAATATTCACTTTTGCATTTCCTTTGACATAAATTCGATATGGAGTTTGATAAATTTTCAATACATCTTGTAAAATGTTCTCGATATCATTTATTTCAACAAATCCACTTGACCAACATAAACCATGATATTGTTCTGACCAATCAACCAATTTTTGATCTTCAGCAGATAACATAGTTCTTGAGAATGGTGGTTTAAATAAATAATTTGTACAACGAATACTATCATAAATTGCCAATTCTTTGGACACATATCCAAATGAACAATTATATCCCTGAATGTCAATAAACACATCTGATTCAATCATATTAAATGACTGAATAAAACTGAATACACATAGGTATATATATATATATATATATATATATATATATATATATATATATATATATATATATATATATATATATTCATTTTTGATGTTTTTCTCATACTTCCCAAGTGTAAAAATCATTTTAAGCCCTAGAGATTTTTCCCCCAGGATGTTTTTTTTGTATAATTGCAATATATTTGTTGATTTGACTGATCTATTCTTAACACATAAAATATATGAGTTTATTAGAGTAGTATATTAGATAAATGGTAATTTTCCAATTTAAACTGCTTGCATTTATACTGATAAAAATGTATAATTAGCATAAATGTATTCATAAAAAAAATCAACTGCGTAGCAGATGATTAATAGAGATTATTTACTGTATTTAATATATAAACAAGTCTTATGCCGAGTCAATTACAATTTTTGTTTATAGATTCGCTCGTTAGTTTGATGAAAATAAAAATGATCTTTTTCATAGTTGAATTAACAGATGATAATTTATCTCTAGACATATTGCATGTGTTACTCAAAGCGTTCTTCTTCAAGTGAGTATATTTTTTTTACTATTTACATCTCTATTATTTTCGGAAAAATTTCACTTGTTTCTCGTCAAACATATTATTATTATTATTATTATTATTATTTCAGAGATAGTCTGCAAATAAATATAGTAAAGGAAATGATTCATATATACTTAGAGAAGGAACCGACACAAAAAGAATGGGAGCAATTTGATAAGTTTCCGGTGAAAATAGTTTTTTATGAAAAAATATGAATTTAGTCTCTTAAATAAATCCAAAAAATCTTATAAACAATGTGTTATTTTATATCTCAACTACCAATTTACTAGGTTAAACTATCTACTAATCTGATGTTTGTACTACTTATCAAATTTTTAACCATTTATTGTACATTCAATAGATTTTCATCAACATCTTATCTGGCAAATTTTGAACTTTTTTATCGAATAGGACCTCTCGTTCATACATGTAATAATGTTTTGCAACATTGTTGTTAAGACTACACCTTTTTTATGGTGTACTCCATTAAAATAATAATGACTTTTGCAAGTTTGTAAATAATGATAAGTAATGACGCATAAAAAATAATGTTTTTGCAACATTGTTGTTAAGATTAGAATTACCTTTATGTACCCATTATTGTAAAATATATAGCAATTTAAAAAATAACAACTTTTTAAAAGTATGCAATAAGCTGGTGTTTTTTTTTTATTCACCACAGTTCGTTTTCAGTTCAGTTTCAACCTAGTTAAAAAAAAAAGAAAGTCTGATACTCCATGCACGTTGGTGATATTTACTGAAGATAAAAAATAAAATTCCCAATAAAATTCCCAATAAAGTGGTATCAGACCAACTTTTTTCAGTAAGTTTTTTTTCTTATTTTATATATTTTTTTATTTTATTTTGTTTTATATACCGTTCAAGACACTGAGGCTCTGAAAATAAATTTAAAAAAAAAATACACAAATATTTTGATTAGTTTCCACCGTATTTAAAAAACATTTTTTTTTTCCAAAAATTGTTTACTAAGATATATAGGTGTAATAGACAACAACAACAACAACAACTTAAAGAATTTTAATAACATTTTAATAACATTTTAAACTATTTTTTCCAAAAATTGTTTACTAAGATTTATAGGTGTAAATAGACAACAACTTAAAGAATTTTACTAACGTTCTTATATAAATATGAATATAAAATAGTACTAAATAGCACTAATTACTACTACTACTACTACTATTACTATTACTACTTAGGTTAGAATTGTTTCCTTTTAATTTTTTATTATTTTTTCTACATGACGCTAAACGATTAACATATTTGTTTGAACTTTCTTTTTGTTTTAGTAGTATTGAGTTAAATTTAAAAAAAAATAGAATACCTAGACTTTATTGTAAAATAGTACGCAAATGGACAATTAGAGAAACAAATCTATTTATTAGACTTTTATTAAAATAATATATATACTATAATGTTATATAACCTAACTACATCTTCCCAACTCATGTATTCATCATCATCATCATCATCATCATCATCATCATAGAAGTCTGCACCCTCTGAATCAGTTTCTATCTTATCATTCTCATCTTTTTGTTGCTGTTGTTCTTGTTCTCGTTGCTCTAACAACCATCTCTCTCGCAATATTGCAAGAGGTACATTTTCTTCTTCTTCTTCTTCTTGTTGTTGTTCTTTTAACAATCATTCTCTCCAGATATTTAAAGGTAAATCTTCGTCGCTTTCCTGTTCCATTTCTTTTTCTCTATCTTCGAACAATTTTAATAACTCATCATGTCTTCTATTCAAATCTTCAATATATTCTTCTTCAGTCATCATCATCATTATTAGTAATATTATTATTATTATTAAAACAGGTTAATGTGTTTAAATTAACAGTAGAGGATATATTGGTACTATGAAAAAAAAATTATTCCATTGAGTATTTTTTTATGTGGTATTATTTACTAGACATGCTTGTAATTAATGGGTTGTTATAAAACTCATTATCTTTAAGTGCTACTACTACTTAAAAAATAATATTTTGTAACATTGTTGTTATTAAGATTATAATTACCTCTGATCGTACTCTATTAAAAAAAATAAAATGATAAGTAATAATACGTAAAAAAAAATAATGTTTTGCAACATTGTTGTTATGAATTTGTAACCTCTAATTATATAGCAATTTAAAAGATACAGCTATTTATGTAACACACTCGTACTACAGTCGACAGTTTATTCTTCCTTAGAGTCGTAAATATTCATAGTTATTTTTTTAACTGTTTTTTACTTTTCTAGTAAACAAAATGGTTTTATATATCTTTGAATCCGAAGATTTAAATGTGCTTCCCACCAATATGCTATATGTATTACTCAAAAATTTATTGAAGTGAGTATTTTTGGTTTTTACTATATTATGGTGTTCTAGTGAATTTTGCAAAAAATAATTCTGAATTTTCTTAACATTATTCTCTTCACTATATATCTCCTAAGAAATATAGACGTTTTTTTTCTTAAATAATGTGCTTCCCAGCAATATGCTATATGTATTACTCAAAAATTTATTGAAGTGAGTATTTTTGGTTTTTACTATATTATGGTGTTCTAGTGAATTTTACAAAAAAATAATTCAGAATTTTCTTAACATTTATTCTCTTCACTATACATCTCCTAAGAAATATAGACGTTTTTTTTTTCTTTAAAAAGGACATACTAAAATTTCTTCTTTATTCTGATTTCCTTACAACATGTATTTTAATTTTTTCAGACGTGGTGTTCAAAAAATATACATACAAAAGGAACAGTCCATGTTCAGATTGAAGAAGAAATTCCTCCCATAAAACTATCAGATATCACATGGATGCTACCAGCTCGATACATTCAAGTCGAAGCAACAGATGAAGAGGAGGAAAAGACTTTTAAACAAGCTCTAAATAATTATAAACAAGTGGAAATGTATCTCTTCAAGAACCCCTATACTTTATAATAAAAAAATGAAAAAAGACCTTTAACTTTGTGTTTTTTGTTTTTATATTTCCTCTTATAAATATTTTTTTTATTAGTTATAGAAAAACAAAGGGAAAAATAACATTTTGTTTTGCAATCACCACCTAATACTTAAAACAATCACAATATTTTATAAGCAAACAAACAACTTTATGTAAACGTAATTATTTTTTAATTGCATTCCATTAAAAAAAAATAAGAAATGGACTACTTGTCAATGTATTCACTCAACATCTTTATATCATGTCGTCATTTCTATTTTTAAACTATTACGCAGTAAATATCAAAATATATACTTTACTGGAAATATACCAATTTTCACTTGCTAAAGGCAAATTTTAGTTTTTTTTTATATTTATAGCTATTTATTAGGAGAGTAAATTGTACTTTTTTTCAAGGTATATTTCAGTTTTTTACTTGTATTTTATAAAACAACAACTCTAGAAATTATTTTTTAGTAACACCTTGTTATTATTTTTTTTGTTGTCAAAATAAACACAATAGTTGGATCGATAAGAATAATGAATAGTAAGTAATAATAGCAGTAGGAAAAGATTTTATATATAAGGGTGAGATGTATCAATATAAACTTAATTTTAAAAAACAAGAGTCTCAGAGAACATTAAAAAAAAAAAAAAAATGCCAGTTGTTGAAAGAGTAAAATGTCCCAAATGTAAAGGTGAAACAGACTTGTATAATCAAAAAAATGTTTGACATGTGAAGTTAAGGATTTCTTTAAAACAAAAGATGGTGCAAAACATTTACCTTGTTCGTAAAGAAAGAAGAGGAATCGAAAGAGAAGCCAACGAACGAAATAGAAACAGATAATATTTTTAACAAAATAAAATTAAACACTTTATAACTTTTTTTTTATAATGTAAAATTATTCTTTATTCTTAA
Organism: Pachyrhynchus sulphureomaculatus; assembly: GCA_019049505.1. Taxonomy (NCBI): domain Eukaryota; kingdom Metazoa; phylum Arthropoda; class Insecta; order Coleoptera; family Curculionidae; genus Pachyrhynchus; species Pachyrhynchus sulphureomaculatus. Next base: position 67,817,820 of record CM032452.1, on the reverse strand, counting down.
TATATGTATTTTCTTAAATCTGCTCATACTTGTGTGGAAGGAAAAAAAAAAAAAAGTTCTACTAGTAAAAATTTCAAATATAAAGTAAATCATCCTATTTTTTTTTGTTTACACAAGCTAGGCTATTATTATTATTATTTTCTTGGAAAACAGACTATTTTCGGTGATGATGTCATTGGCAATTTGGTCACGTGAGTTCTTCAGACAGGTTAAGACAAGCGTCGTATGGAAAATTCCTACATTTTATTACGATATAGGAGAAACGAGCGAAACCCATTTTAACAACAACGCGATTACACTCAAATAAGGCAAATTCAACGAGTTCAAACTCTCTCGCATAGAAATATACCATACTCTACAATGCATTTTTTTTACTCAACAAATTTTGACCTTTATTTCTTATAAAGAGAGATTTTTTTTTATATATAAACTACATGGAACCAATTGTTTACTCTTTTCGCTTATCTTGCTCATTTTTTTTTTCCTATAGGCTTTAAGAAACCAAATTAAAACTACATAATATATAGAACTACCAACTAACGAGTTACACTTCGTATTCTTTCAGTAAAGAAAGAAGAGGAATTGAAAGCCAACGAACGAAATAGAAACAGATAATTTTTTTTTAACAAAATAAATATTCTTAATATATATTTTCTTAAATCTGCTCATACTTGGTGTATTTTATTATTTACCCAAAAAAAAAACAAACAACAAATATATACAGGTTAGGCTAATTTATATTTCAAAAAAACAAAGCAAAACTAAATTAATATTAAGAAAAAAAGTTGTTTACTCTTTTCGCTTATCTTGCTCATTTTTTTTTTCCTATAGGCTTTAAGAAACCAAATTAAAACTACATAATATAGAACTACCAACTAACGAGTTACACTTCGTATTCTTCCAATAAAGAAAGAAGAGGAATCGAAAGCCAACGAACAAAATAGAAACAGATAATTTTTTTTAACAAAATAAATATTCTTAATATATATATATATATATATTTTCTTAAATCTGCTCATACTTGTGTATTTTATTTACCCAAAAAAAAAACAAACAACAAACATATACAGGTTAGGCTAATTTATATTTTAAAAAAACAAAGCAAAACTAAATTAATATTAAGAAAAAAAAAGATTCAACTTACTCTACTAGTAAATATTTCAATTTTTTTTCTTGGTTTTTTTATTCCTCAAACAGGTTAGGACAAGTTAGGACAAATGTCAAGTAGTAGTAAACAAATGTAGAATATGCAATGGTGAAACTTATTCACTTTGGTACACACCGATTGGGAAGAAACCAACCCTTTTCCAACTAATTTTTCCAAAAAAAAAAAAAAACCAACTCCTTGCTAAATAATAATTTTCCAATAAAGAGAAAATATAAACAAGAATCTGATATATATTGAAGAAGAGATTTAAGCAAGTGTAAAATTATTTATATATATAAGGACAAAATACATACAAAAAAAATTAAATCGGGTATTTTATTTTTTTGCTTTATACATATGAGGTGAGGCGAGGCTAGGCTAGGCTCATTTCATTTCATTTTGTTTTGTTTTTTTTGTTTGTTAGAATAAAGTTATATCACCACACTTCCTCCTCTCAACACAGACAGACAGACAGGTTAGAACAAGTTAGGACAAGTTAGGACAAGTCAGAACAAATTTTATTATTATTATTATTATTATTATTAAATTAAGTTAGGCAAAAAAAAAACGACAATCGGCTATTCTCTTAGAATAACAAGGAAATAAAAAAATAAAAAATAATATTATAAGTTCTACTAGTTAAAAAAAAAATTATTTTATTTCTAAATTTTTCAATTTACAACTTTTTTCCCAACTTAAACAAGTCATTTTTTACTTATCCAACAAACAATTCTTTTTTTATATATACCTTTTAGTTACTCCTTATTTCACGAAGCTTCAATAGCCTAAATGCTAATACAACAGAACTCCATCACATGGGTCGACGGTTCGTATTCTAGCTAGATCACTTTAGACTTTTTTTCATTTAAATAATTCCCAAAAAAAATAGGGAAAATTACCCTAGTACAGAAAAATTTTATTTTTGCCTTTTTTACAACATACCAAAACTACCCCTAAAAAACTACCCCCTAAAAACCAACCCTTTGTTCCAAATAAGGACTTTTTGGCCTAATTTACACCCTCATCTTCTTCTTAACAACACACCCAAGTTCTTTGACTCTTGCACTTTTCATCAGCTCTTTCAAGGTCATTCTTCAGCTCTTCCAAGGTCATCATTCTTCGTCTTCTTCGGCTCTTGGTACGCCGCTTCGGATGGACACATGCCATCGAGGTGCCACCAAAAATAAACACACTTTTTTTCATGTTACATTTCAAGGTCATTCTTCAGCTCTTCCAAGGTCATCATTCTTCTTCTTCTTCTTCAGGTCTTGATACGCCGCTTCGGATGGACACATGCCATCGAGGTGCCACCAAAAATAAACACACTTTTTTTTACCTTGTTAAAACATCAATATCTCATTTGTTTACGTCATTTAATTATACCAGCATCCAAAGACTACTACTAGGAGTAAGATCTTTTTTAATATGATACCTTTACTAACACTATCTCGTAACAATCCTCTGTGGCTCAGTGGGTTAAGGCGCTGGTTTTGCAGTATGGGAAATAAAGGTTCGAATCCTGCTATAGACATTAGCTTTTTTTATTTATATTTAAATTCATACAAGTCCACAACCTAATGTGTGGATATGTGACGTATGTATCGGTGTGACGTCAGTGAAGACCTCTTCTTGCAGAAGATAATCCAACACATCGAGGCTAACCTAATCTCTCTCTCTCTTAAGCTTTACGACATCCAATGATGACAAAAGGGCACTGATCAACAGCCACTGGAATGTGACGTCATTGAACACTTCTTCAGCTCTTTCAAGGTCATTCTTCAGGTCTTTCAAGGTCATTCTTCAGCTCTTTCAAGGTCATTCTTCAGATCGTTCAAGGTCATTCTTCAGGTCTTTCAAGGTCATTCTTCAGCTCTTTCAAGGTCATTCTTCAGCTCTTTCAAGGTCATTCTTCGGCTCTTTCAAGGTCATTCTTCGGGTAATGGGACACATGCCATCCGCAGTCCCAGTACCCCGCCCTATATACTACTCATGAGAGTGACTGGAGAATTTGTCATATTTGCTACATATATATATATATATATATATATATATATATATATATATATATATATATATATATATATATGTAAACTACTGAAAATGGACAAAGCCCATATTTCAGCCAGCCTACCCTCTGTTCTCTTTTTTCTCCATCCACCTCGAGACGCATTTCTCCGTGTTGTAGTCTAGCTAGAATCAACAAATAAAAGAACAGAACTTCGACTCCTTATTCTCATGCTGGAGTCGCATCGTGGTAAGATACAATAAATTGTAGCTGAAATTGAAATGCTTACCTGCCCTCAATCAAAGTCTGTTTACGGCCACAAGCCGTTAGTAGATTGCCAATATTCACCATATATATATATATATATATATATATATATATATATATATATATATATATATATATATATATATATATATAGATATATATATATATATATATATATATATATATATATATATATATGTATATGTTCATATATTTATATAGACACTTCACATCTCGAAAAAGACCCAGAGTATGGGACAACAATTAAAAAAAAAAAATAATGAAGAGCGGGTCTAAAAAATGTTCCTATCAAGACAGAAGTTTAAGAGTAGTGATCGAGTATAACTTGCATTTATGCTTGGTTTTTGTGAACATTCAGAAAGCCTTTGACTCCATGGAGCGCTAAGTAATTATAAATAGCCTGAAAATCACATTCGTTGATCGCAGATATGAACAGATAATGAAGTATATTTATAAAAAATAAGCTTGAAAATACCAAAGTCATGTGTCAAAAAGATTCGTGACCACTATAATATTGAAAATAAGGAAAATATGTAATTTTGGGAACTTTTTCTTTTTTTCTTGAATTCTGAAGCGGCCATTTTTAATTAAAAAGATTTAAAAAATATGTTTGTTCACTTAAATATTTGTTTAATAAAGTACTTCAGATAAATTTTTGACAGCTTTTATTAAACTCTTGAAAAAAATTCCCAAAATTAGCCTTTTTTTCTGGAGCCTAGAGTGGCCTTATCCCTTAAGAAGCAGCCAGACTACAGAAATATCTATAAGAGCCTTATTTGGTCTGAGAGAGGTATGTGGTGGTTCCAATCCTAAAACCAGGCAAAAACCCGGGGAGAACGGAATCCTACAGGCCGATTTCACTGCTCAGTACTTTATCAACAGTAATCGAAAAAAACATACTCAACAAACTAACATACATATACGTCATAGATAACGAGTTCCAGGACTAGCAATTTGGATTCCAGGGCGGTCATAGCACTGTTCTTCTGATTCCAAGAATACTGCAAGACGCACTAAATAAAATAAACAAGCAGCAGAATACTATTGCGATCGCGCTGGATATCCAGAAAGCATTTGATACTGTATGGATAAAGGGACTACTGTATAAACTATTAACAGTACACAACCGACCACTTGAAATAGTACTCTATGACATTCCGACATGACAAGACAGAATGAGAGTGGGAAATTCAGTGTCCATACCCAGGAGCATAAAATCAGGACCACCATAGAGCTGGATGCTAGCCCCTAAATTATACAATATGGCTGCTTTTTCCACATATCCATCGCCCAAACTGGGATTGTTTGCAGATGATGCGCTCATCTACATACACTCGTACTACACTAATGAAGCTAGAGCCCATACCTGTCATCATCTTAGTAGAATGATCCCATGACTAGAACTCTGGAAAATTAAATTAAACGAGACCAAATGCGAGAGCATAGTTATTACTAAAAAGTTTAGAATAATATAATAGAATAAATATGCCGATCAAAATAGGTAACACCCAGATGCCTATCAGAAACAAACTGAGATATCTGGAGGTCATAATCGATTCGCGGTTAAAATTCCAAGCACATGTAAGTCACGTACTACAGAAAGTATTCGTCACAATGCAAAACCTGTATGGACTAATTGCACCAGGCTCGCAAATAGAGACCAGCAATAAACTGATAATATACAAACAAGCTAAAAAAGACCAGCGCTGACATATGCTGCACCAAACTGGTACAGCATATCAAACACGTAGACAGCTAGACTACAAAAGATGTAGAACAAATAATTACGCTGCGATGTATCCGCACCCAGATATACAAGAATTGACGACTGACACAAAACAACAAACGTACAAACAATAAGACAACATTGAAAAAATAGGAGACAAATTCTACAGGCATAAGACACACATATCGACATTAACACAAAACCTAACGCCAACAAGAGAACAAAACAATCTAAAACAGGCTCCAGAATTGCATCGCGACGAATGCAAAATAGACAAATTCGGAATCGGCCGAATAAAAATTTTACGTACAGAATTTCAACGCCTCGCGTACTGATAGTACGTCGAACAACGACCGAGAGGGCGCGGGCGGCGCGTCGAATTCGTGCACGAAAATAAACAAATAAACACACTAACCAAAATATATGACAAAACACAAATATAATTAAACATTTCAGTCCGATGCACAACACAAATAAAAATAATCGCCAATTGTAATGTGTAAAAACAAAAATTAAAACAGTGTATTGAAAGTGATCAGTAATAAACCAAGACGGTGACCTGAAATTTTAACCTGTCGACTAACCGTCTGCCCAGTTGTTCATTCTATCGGGCGAGTCGAATTAAACCCTTTAACGTTGATTTTGCGGCCCCCGTGCTCTAGAACGCCCAGATAAGGCCAAAATGCTACATTCAAAAATCGACTGTCGACTGTCGACACTAAAAAAGTCGGTCGCCCTCTTGGTCTATGATTAGTGTAAATAAAAAAAAAACTTGAACAAAACACAACGCACTTGTAAATAATGTAGATAAACCTATGTAACAAATAAACCTATGTAAAATATATTAAATAGACTAAGATAAACAATAAACTATGTAAATAGAATGAATGGGACATAATAAGTACGAGAGGCCGAGAGAGAACAAGAGATGGATGCCAGGAAGAAGACTGGATAAAATCAAAAGATCTAAATAATTAAACTTTGAAAAGCTACTACTCCCTAATAAAATTAAGTTGGGTTTTTTGAACAACATTTTTCCCAACAGATTATAAGCAAAAATTGCAACTAATATAAACAAATCCTCCTGAAAACACTTTTTAAAAACAAAAACAAATTAACAAAAGTCATGTAAGACCTTGTTAGAAACGAGTGAATAGAAAGAATAGAATATGCCCAAGGTTTATTTACTAAGGCAGACAACCAGCCGCACAGTGTCTCGACTAGTACAAGCTAGCGGGACAATATTATTTCTTCACTTATTTCAATTGTTTATGTATATTCCAGGTATCTTAAGCTATTTTAAGAAAAAAAAAGTTGAAAAATGTGTACTGTATGTGTATTAATCCAAATATGTAGCTGCAAGACGGAAGTGGTTTACTAATGTGTCTCATTTGTTCATTATTGTCGCTAATTGTTCTTTAATTAGCTACATACGTCTACCTACTCATTATGTGTGAAAAGCACAATCATGTTTGTTTACAAAGAAATTTCTAGGAAAAAAATAAAAATCATAATGATAGTACCCACATTTATTAATTTACAAAATATTATTTCTTTTAAAATAAATTAGTACAATAACAGTATCTATATATCAATTATTTACAATAACAAGGTGTATAAGTAAAAGAAATATAATATTAAATAACTTATATACTAAGGCATGAATTATAAGCAACTACAACACACAATAAAATAAGAATAATAATTACAATAAAAAAATACTTAAACCTACTAATCACCATCAGATGAGTCGTCATCACCGCTCTCCCATTCAGTAGAATATTCAGAGAGTAAATAATCCTCCTCATTTAATTCGTGATGATGACTTACTGATGGTGTTTCGGATGGCAATGAAGGTGGGATAATCAACTGCAGAACCTCCGATGGCAAAGAAGTAAATTTTCTTCGCGGTAATTCTCTATACGAGTTGATAACAGGATCAGACGTAATTAAAAGCATTCTCAAAAGATCTGTATTTGTGGCAGTACGTGACCGCTTCCTGTTGTGCCGTTCACGGAATCTACGACAGTCTTTATTTCTTGCCTCCTGGGCTTCTTCGGAGAGTTGTCCAATGGGAAGAAGAAAAGACTTTATAACTTCCGCGCTGTGTACAAGAATTTTATGCACAGTAACGGGCATGGAATACCACGAATACAGATCAAGGTATAATTTTCTAGTATCAACACAAAACTTTTCGAATTCTATATAATTTATGTCATATCCCGATGACAAAGTTCTTAAAATTACATGAAATCTACGAATAAGGTTTACGTATAATCCTATAATTTCGCTGCTCAATTCAGCTTTGGAAAAAATCTACGTGCTGTGTTTCCATCGTTTGTGTTACCATACCCAGGTTTTGGTTTATCTACAATGAGACCCATACGATCTTTAAACACTTTTTGTATCTCTTGTGAGCGTTGCTTCACAATAGCTTTGTCGTTATCTCCCCTGACTTGCCACTTTTTTATTTCTAAACGATAGCTGATGTGAAGCAAACATTCAAACGTGCGGATCCATGCATGTAAAGTAGATAAACCAAATGCAAGGCGTTCTTCGTTGCTGGGATATTTCTTTGACTCCTCGTTCATAGTAGACGGGGTGGCACCGCAAATATAACACTTTTGTGTTGAACTTGTGTCTGTTAAGGCATTGCATACTTTGCCATCAGTCATTGTCAACAACAAATCGTGTTTAACAGAGATTTGAGATCCAGCAACGTTACATAATGTTGGAAGAAGCTGACTTACTTCATCTAAAATTTTAGAAGTTTCTTCTTTCGTAAACTCTTTTGCCTCCTTGGCAAAAATAAACTTAATAGGACGGCAATATAAAGTAGAGGAAGGTCTTGGATTTTGCCAGATCACAGTTTCGCCATCAAGCAGTCTCAAAGGGACAAATGAGTATACGAACAAAAATTCGTCTGTAGCGTTAGTGTTCTCAAATTTCTGCTTATACGTGCTATGCCCCGAACTCCCATCACAGTCCCATTTGCTTACCAACGTATAATATGAACGAGGTAACACACTTCTAATGACTTCCGTCTGAGCTTTAACTAATTGTTCAGCCGTTTTATCCAAAATCGCGTGAAGTTTAATTTCAGCTCGAGATTCAGTCACAGAAATATATTCGTCAGAAGGACAACAAGAAGCTTTGGATTTACCTAAACTAGATGTCACACTTGATGTTCCTCTTTCATTGACCATTTTCTTGTTTGTTTATATGAGTGAGAAGTCGATTTCGAGTCCACATAATAAGCTAAAGCTTCGTCTGGTGTTAACTGCCGTCTTTGTTCCGAACACTTATTCTTTTCTCTAGTTTCACTGACCGCGACGTTATGGATCTGTTTAGCAACACTTCGATGCCCTTCTTTTCGAGTAGCTAACTCAGCTGCTGTAATAAGCTCACTTGCACTTCGCGATTCCAAAAGATCTTCTACTGTCCGTCTCTTCGTTTTCGTTGATGAGTCTTCAAATGATTTTCTGGGTCGCCCTACGGAATGAGCCCCTGATGATGTTGAAGTGCACGGCTGGTTAACACACATCTTTATTTCGATTCCGGGTCCCTCTAACCAATCTTTATGTTTGATTAGAAACATTTCTTTGTGACACTATAAAGAAGTCCATGTTTTAGAGAATCGTCAGAAACATCAGACATATTGAATTTTTCACTTATATAATAAAAAATGCCACTGTTTCATTCAGTTTTGTCATGTTTTAGCCATTCTTCAAAAAACTCCATTTTCGTCATAGTCACGACTCGTTCTGAAAAAAATAAAATAATTTTACTTTCGGGCCTTTTCGGGGTCTATAATATATATGAATCTGTGCCTGAATGTTGTAGGTATTACATATAGAAAAATCTAGGTGGATATATGTGGATAAAAAAAGTTGCTACTTTTAAAGTTTACAATTAATGTAAAATTTGCTGGATTTATCTATACATTTACAAATTGATATTACACCAAAAGTATACATATTTTTTATAAAAAATATAATTCATAATAGAGTACATACCTTCAACAGAATATTCCATCACAAAAAACTCGTTTCACTTTGCTACCAATTTTAAAATATGTTATCACAAGTGTGCATAAAATGCAACTGATTTGCAAATGACAATGACCTCTCTTATAAGGGTTACTTTGACCCCCTGATAAGATACCAAGTATGAGGTGATAAACAAATTAATTCTTGGAATTTGTTAAATGGGGGGGGGGGTTGTTTACAAGTCGTTATCAGTGGTTCCTGGAAATTACGTCATGAATATTGTCCCGTTAGCATGTTCTTGCCGAATCACTGTGAGCCGCCCTAAATGAGTGCACTAATTCTTAAGATCACTGTATTTATAATAGTTAGAAATGTAAGTAACCTTGTACCTAAAATTTGAACAATAAAGAGATGTTGAAACTGAAACTAGTGTGCAATTAAATTTTTAAACAAATATCATTCAAGATACACAATAAATCAATATGCCATGGGTCCAGTAAAAATATACTAATTAAAAAAAATCTAAAAGGTTTTCCACCATTTCAAATTAACTCAAGAATAAGCAAGTAAAAAAATAATACTGATAATTAATCTTTCAATACCACAAACAGTGATGTGCGGTCGGCAAATGAACTTAATTGGCAATAAGATTACTTTGCGACACTAAATAACGCGCCTTAATCTACTAATACCTTGTAATAACATTAGAAACGGGGTCTTACGGGACCCCTGTTAATGTCAGTTAAATTGGGAGGTAGAGGAACGCCAGTGCGCCTTTTATTATATTCCTGTCTGTCGGGGCCTTAATAAACCGGGCTTAGCAAGTTTTTCCTGTCAAAACAATGTCTGTGGGGATATGACGAATTTTATGAACCAAGCTAATATAATTTATCTTTATTTCCTACGTGTCGCATACTGCGAAAGTTATGGAGAAGTTCTGTCTTACAACAATAATTTATATTATACACACATAGCGAGATACGAAATGTTTTAATTTTTGAGTAAAGAGAGTTTTTTGTAACGTTTCTTTAATTAATTAATGATTTATGTTGTCACTATAAGAAAATCTTGCGGGTTAAGTTTTGTTGCAATAAAATCTGGAGCACTGAAAATTTGGATTTCCTTGACTTATATAGCCCTTACCTAAAAATAAAAATTATTCTGGGAACAAGCCTTATTTCTCATTTTCTTGGATAAATTAGAAGATGCTTTATAATAATTAGGCTGTGGAGAAAGGCGTTTTTAAGTCAAAATTCAAACAATTTTTCTTCGATTTTAAAAATGAAGTATATCAAAACAAATATATATACACTGGTGAGCAAAAAAATCGACTCAAACGATTTGGTTTCATTTCACACCGAACCTGGAATTTAATTTTCAAACAGTGGTATTATTTTGGATATCATTGGAATGCTGGTTTTCTACTCTTTCCAATAGTACCAGAAAAATTTGGATTTCCAAAAAGTTTTGTTGAGTAAAACTGTTTTTGTTCGCTTAGCAACGTACTCGTTGCGCGCTATTCATCCCTATAAAATTACATGCAACTTCGTTGACATCTCTGCTATACCTGCTCACTAATTACGTCATCGAAAAATGGACACCACCCCAGAAAAAACGGCACAAGTCATTGTCCTATTGCAAGAAGCGCGACTCAGATTTGCCCGAGAACATGTCGACTGGACCTTACAGCAATAGCGCTCCATTTTATTATCCGACGGTTCCCGAATATGCCTACATGTCAATGATGGAAGAAGACGAGTCTATAGAAGGCCTGGGGAGCGCTATGCGTAGTGCTGCATTACTGAAACCGTCGCCTATGGAGGAGGTTCTGTTATGGTGTGGGCAGGTATCTCACTAGATGCGAACACCCATTTGGTTTTCGTGACTAGTGAAATTCGTAGCGGTAGATTAACTTCTTACCCGTACATCGAGGAGATTCTACAGGAACACGTCATTTTTTACGCTGGGTTTGTTGGCGATAGCTTCGTGCTACTGCATGACTATGCGAGGCCATATGCTGCTGGATCGGTGCAGCAATACCTGGCGGAAGTGGGAAGACCCACATTAGACTGGCCTGCGCGGAGTCCTTACCTCAATCCAATCGAGCACATGTATGATGAGCTCAAACGAAGGGTTGGAGCCAAAAATCCAGCATCGTTGAGGGACTTAAAGGTTGCGATGGCGGAAGAGTGGGGAAGAATCCTGCAGACAGTGGTGAAAAAGCTCACCCACTCTATGAAAAACAGGCTGGAAGCAATAACAAGGAAGTAATACAAAATATCGATTTTGGTTTTTATCATTAAATTGTTAAACTTTCTCTTACCACTATTTTCAATCCTTGTTCTCCTTGTGTCCCCTGTCAAACATTTTAATTAGTAAAAAGCATGAGGTATGCTATGTAATTTGGTATCATTAGAAAAAGAATGATGATAAAATCCGTAAAAATATATGAACACTAATTTCTAGGATCCGTGTTAAATGAAGACAAATTTTTTAAGTTGATGACCCTCTGTCTCTCCAATCATTCCTGTGGATAGCTCTGTCTCTCATTATGTCCATTATTCCGTTGATCCATGTTAGTGCTGATCTTCCTTTCTTGTATTTGATGACATATATTCAAATGCTTTTTTTTGGCCATCTAGTATCGGACATTTTTTTCACGTGTCCGTACCAAATTAACTGTCTGATTTCTATTCTTTCTGCTGTTGTATGTATTCAAGTTAAATATGTGCCGCTATAATCAACGACTTTTTATCATTTTTCAGGTTATATATACCATTCTCCTCTCACTGTGGAAGTAATTTTAACAAGACTCTTTTGAAGTCAATTTTACCCGTTGAGAGAGTTCTGAGGAGACCGAAACAAATAGTAATTTAACGGTACAAGGTCATGGATTTATGGTGGATGCAACAATATTTCCTAGCCAATTTGCCGAATGACTTAAGAAAACGCCTTTTTTCTTCAAAATTCTGGTCACTTTCTCTCACTGCAATCTGGTTAATGGCTGACATTACGATTCCCTTCGAATCCCATCAAACACACAGCATCCTTGGCATTAAGCTTGGCTTTTACGACACTTCGATCACATTCTATTTCGCTCATTATTATCATATATCATCCATTTGTCATCACCTGGAAAAAGATGTTTGAAAAAGGGATATATATCGTTCTGTTTCAACAATATTTAGTGAATGAAAATTTAGTTAATTAAATATTTACCGGTATTTTTTTTATGGGCGTAGTACACGTGTTGCAAGGAAATCTCTAAAATGGTATAGGAGCAACGCGTATGCGGAAAAAGAGATTTACGTTTACCTTGAATCATCATGATGTTCTCCATATAAAAGACTGCTTGAAAAGTATTGTACGAGAAGTAACAAGCTGAACCTCTTCCGGATGTGATGTATTAGTGCAGTTACTAGCATGCACTGTTCTAGGAGAAATTAAGCTACATCTGAAAATCATGTTATTTTTCGTTATTTCTAGTTTTAACAAAAATGATACATAGACTACTCAGTATATATCACCACTATACCAAACAGTTTATGTTAGCTTCATCAGGAGCTATGATTGCCTAAAGCTAAATTTACAATCTAACGTATTTATACATAGCCTAACATCGGAATTACTCGAGCGGAATCAATGGCATGGGCGGAAACATTAGTTCCGGCCAAGTAACCAGTAAAGGGTAAGAGAACAAGCTTGGTTTTATTTACTTCGCGTGTTAAAAAGGTGGTATTATATAAATCCGAAATACAGCAGACTCAGTAAAATATTTAATAAAGTAGGCCTCACTTTAGTATATAAGTCATCAGACAATCTGAGGAAAATTTTAGGTAATCCCAAGAACAAAAGCCCTAATTATGAGAACAATAGAATTTATGAAATTAGTTACAATGATTGAGACAAAAAGTATCTTGGGCAAACTAAAAGGTCAATTAAAACAATATTAAGGAATATTTAGTACATTTAAGATACGGTAGAACAGAAAAATCTAGCATTGCGGCGAAACGCGCGTCGAGTGCAAAAATAAACTGTTTGGTATAGTGGTGATATATACTGCGTAGTGTCATCGTGCCAATAATTCCAAATTCCCAACATAATATGAGTAGATGTGACAATAAAAAATATTTATCAAATTTACAACAAGTTTTTAAAAGAAAGGAACTAGGTAAAAAGTATTACCAATTTTTTATGTCAATACTATGCTGAAATATCATGTTCTTATGTTGTACTCAGAACTAAGAAGGTTTGTCTTAAAACCAGAAGTTGTTTATTTTTTTAAAGTTTCATCGAATATTTTATTTTAAGTTTCAAATAAAGCCGCCACTAGTGTATTTACAGAAGAAGATAATTTTATCCTATGCATTCTTAAAATACATTTTCCACTTTTATCTAGGCTCTTTGAACAAATTGCCCTATTTTCTACTAAATCTTGCAATTTCTCGGTCAATTCCTTTTTATCCTCGCCATTGTCCTTTTCGTTCTTTTTGTCCTCACCGAAGGAAAAACATGATCCGCTGATTTGGCAACACGCCTATCTCAAAGGAAGACATCGATCACTTTTCCGGCTTTTCTTACACGGTCGATCCAATTTGTAGGTTGTCGTGAAGAATGCTGAATGATCGAAGTGATTACGCAGGATATTCTGGAGAATTGAGAATAAGTTTTAATTTTTAAAGTTTTGGTAGAGGCTGAAGTAGTAAATTTGAAATATTTAGGAGTAAAAGGAAAATTCTAGATTTTAGGTTAAAACAGAAAGAAAACGCATTTAGCGGTAATTCTAATAAGAAGCTTAAATTTAATAAAGGTCATTATATAGATATAAACTTTCAGAACATATTTTACCATTGCAGAAATATTAATCGCTAGCTGCGGTCAAGAATTTTACATATAAACCGGTTGCACCACTGCAGATGTGTTATTTTATCTTTCGTGGGTACGCAGGTAACATATATAACTGTCGTCAAAGAATGGAGAAAGTAAGAAAACTATGTTGCGGTTTTAACATGTTTAGATTGAAGAAAAGTACGATGTGCAGTAACTAAAAAATTCGTGTATACTAGACTATTGCAAAGTACAGGGTAAACCCTTTTACTAAAGGATATCGCTGTCTGAGGCTCAATTTTTATGGTAAACTTAGTGGTGAAAACCGCATATCGATATCTAGTACCGTTTCAGATATACAGGGTGTTTTTCAAAAATCTGCATTTTGGAAACATGTTTGTAATTCTTTTCCTATTGAAAATTTTTGATCTCTGTAAAAACATTCTCAAAGCACTCTTTCACGTGGATTTCAACAATGTAAGTTACATTTTTTTACAACTAATATTTTAATAATTATTAACGCAAGAATATATTTTTTAAATGGGATAACCTATATATTTTTCCTTATCCGAATAGAGCTTTAAATTACCATTCTAAAAATATAGCAAACTTTATATTTTGCTTAAATCTGTTTCAAAATATAAGGTTTTCAGTTTTTACGCGAGTTTTAAATGCACATTTTGTGAAGTAGGCTTTAGACGGAGCGGCCATATGGTTTAATTCAATTGTTTACCCGTAGTTGTCAAATTTTACTTCAAGATCAGTTATTGAATTGTCAAATAAATCGCAACGAAGTTTAAAAATTACGAAAAATGAGATATGATAGTGTGTTTCATATAAACCGGAGAAAATTCGGAAACGGCAAGTAATTTGTACCACGAAAGGTATCCAGAGCGGCGTCAACCCTTCAAGGATATATTCACCCGATTGAGACATAACTTAGTTATTAGTGGTCAGTTTGAAAAGAAATGGCCTAAAAATTATGCATCAAACAGGGATAAGGAGTTAGAAGAACTAGTAGTTTTAGGAACTATCGGAAATAATCCCAACACTTCGACCCGACAGTTAAAAGAATCCACTGGACTACCAAGAACTAACGTAAGTCGTACTTTGAAGAAGCACAAATTCAGGCCATATAGGACAAGGAAAGTTTATCACCTTAGAGAGAGATTTTCAACGGCGTATGGTTTTCTGCCAATGCCAGAATTGTAACCATGTTCCGAATTTTTCATTAAATTGCGTTGGGACAGTATTTTTAACCATTACACACGTTATACGTCGGCAAAAGAAAATCCTCATTTAGTTTTGGAGAAAAGAAATCAAGGCAGATTTGGATGTAATGGGTGGGAAGGAATTTTTAGAGGCAGGGTTATAGGTCTATTTATTTACGAAGGAACACTCACCTCTCAGAGATATTTAGAAATTTTAAGGCAGCAAATAGAACCTGTTGTTGAACTGCCGTTACTGGACCTTAGAAATATATTTTTTCAACACGAGGAGGCACCCCCTCATAACGCTGCAGTTATCCGTAATTTTTTATCGGCCAATTTCGACAATAACTGGATAACCAACCAAGGTCCGAACCGTTGACCGGCAAGGTCACCGGATTTAACACTCATGGACTTTTATCTCTGGGGAAGATTGAAAGACCTAATTTTTAAATTACCGACAAACACCAGGCAAGAGTTTGAAGTCCCAGTGATACAAAGTTTTGCAGCTCTCACTCCTCTTGAACTAATCTACTCGGTAAGAAGTGTCCAGAAAAGGTGCTGCCTATGTGTAAATAAAACTGGTCGACATTTCAAACATGTCTTATTATGGTAATTTAAAGCTCTATTCGGATAAGGAAAAATATACAGGGTATCCCATTTAAAAAATATATTTTTGCGTTAATAACTATCAAAATATTAGTTGTAAAAAAATGTAACTTATACTGTTGAAGCCCACGTG
Organism: Pachyrhynchus sulphureomaculatus; assembly: GCA_019049505.1. Lineage (NCBI taxonomy): Eukaryota > Metazoa > Arthropoda > Insecta > Coleoptera > Curculionidae > Pachyrhynchus > Pachyrhynchus sulphureomaculatus. The sequence goes on along the minus strand of CM032452.1, from coordinate 67,801,888 downwards.
AAAAAGTGCTTTAAGAAAGTTTTTACAGAAATCAAAAATTTTCAATAGGAAAAAAATTACAAACATTTTTCTAAAATGTAGATTTTTGAAAAACACCCTATATATCTGAAACGGTACTAGATATCGATATGCGATTTTCACCATTGAGTTTATCATGAAAATTGAGCCTCAGATACCGACATCAGTTTCCGTCTATCTCTTTTAGATAAAGGGGTTTACCTTTAAAAGTGTCCAATTTGGACCACCCTGTACAATAAAACTAAGGATGTTGTTCGAAGACCGCAACAAAGCTGTCTTCGGAAGATACGTGAAATGAACAACACTTTGCGCATAATGCCATTGAATTATTATCGAAAATTCAGGAAAGAGAGCATATAAAATAAATATTAACCATCTATTACAGATAATTTTATGCTAAGCCTTGGATAACATAACGCTGGCTAGAAAACAATATTCTATTATCTATTAAAATTTAGGGCACGCCTTTTGGTAGCCCAGATCTTACATACTCTCGAACTTGTCGAACCACATTCCAAAATTTGAAGTCCCTAATAAAAAGAATGGTCCGAAATTTGAATTCGAAAAGTAAGTTCCATCATCGATGAATCGCTGAAATCTTTAAAGCTTAGTAATGAGAATAATTACGGCACATTTTGAATAATTGGATATTATTGTTAATTAAATATATACACAATGTAACAGATTAGTAGTACCCTAATATCAATTCTTCATATAATAGCATTAATTACACAGGATCACAATTTTTTTTTACAAGACAAGGTATCCTATATGTATTTTGGGTCGCTGAAAACGAATCCGTTGTCCGTTTTCCCCCAACACGTTTAGTTTTTGCATAAATCAAAGAAATATAATCTCAAATCATCAAAATAAATTTCAAGATTAGAACCTAAAATATTTTAATTGAGAAAAAATATGCAAGCCTAGAGCCTACAAATTAAATTCCGTATATAAACTATAAACTGGCCTAACTTCTAACAAAACTTAACCTAACCTAACACAGACCCACAATTTTTTTGTTAAATACATGAGAAGTAATATGCTATGAATCTGTATTCTGTATATTTAACTGCTCCATCACTTCAGAACTTCAGATGGAAGAACTCCAAACCTAACATAACATAACCCTAAGATCTTTATACCAAGAACTCCAAACCTAACATAACCTAATGAAAGAACTTTACATCAAGAACTTCAAACCTAACATAACCTAATGGAAGAGTTTTACACCAAGAATACCGAAACTAACTTAACCTAATCCTAAGATCTTTACACCAAGAACTCCGAAACTAATTTAACTATGTCATCATTTTTTTTCTAACCGTAAAAAATAGCTCTAGGTAAATGAATACCTTTATTCTGCTTTTGACCTTAAAAATTGCTCATATTAATGAAAAATCTCATTTTTGTAAGGAAATATAACATAGTACTGCTGGTAAAAAATGAAACAATACATTTTTATGTGTCTTGGATTACTAAATCCTTCTTTCACTTCTGCTTTTTTTGGTGAGTCTCGTTGCCTCTCACAATAGTGATGCTTAACATCGGTGAGTCCTTCCGCGTCTTACCACCGGAGTCCTTGATTTCGATCTGGAGTTCTTGGTGTAAAGTTCTTTCATTAGGTTATGTTAGGTTCGGAGTTAGTGGTGTAAAATTCTTCCGTTAGGCTATGTTAGGTCCGAAGCTGTTGGTGTAAAGTTCTTCCATTAAGTTATGTTAGGTTCGAAGTTCTCGGTGTAAAGTTCTTCCATTAGGTTATGTTAGGTTTGAAGTTCTTGGTGTAAAGATCTTAGGATTAGATTATGTTAGGTTTGAAGTTCTTTCATCTGAAATCCTGAAATGATGGAGCAAAACAAACTACGGCAAGTATTTAGCGATCAAAATTAAATATACAGAATACAGATTCATAGCATATTACTTCTTATGTATTTAACAAAAAAAAATGTGTGGGCCTGTGTTAGGTTAGATTAGGTTTTGTTGGTTTTGTTAGAAGTTTATATACGGAATTTAATTTGTAAGCTCTAGGCTTGCATATTTTTTATCAATTATGTTATCTTAAGTTTGAATCTTGATACTTTTTTTGGTGATTTTACTTATAGAGTTTTGAGATCATATTTCTTTGATTTACGCAAAAACTAGACGTACTGGATGGAAATGGACAACGGATTCGTTTTCAGCGACTCACAATTCATATAGAACACCTTGTCTTGTTTGAGTAAAAATGTGTCATTACCAAATTATTGTCTGTGTACAAATTAATCTTTGACCTCTACAGACCAACTTTAACATTTATTAAAGAAAACCAATATAAATTCGATTTTTAAAGTAATCTTCTCCGCTTTCTATACATCTCTCATCAATTTGTCGAATTCAAGATCAGGAAAATGATGGTTATTCCGATGCAATCAATTCATCAAGGCTTTTTTAAACTAGTACAATTTGCTTGAACTGATAATCAGCCAGGTGATCTTGATATCAAAATAGGTGATAATTTCAGGGAGCCAAGTCTCAACAATACACCCTTTAGAGAAAATTTCCTAGTCCAAATCTAAAGCGGTTTCCAGTTTTTTTTTTTTGTAGTGTGGACATTATCCTGCGGCAGTATCACCGCTCTTCACAAATTGCTAGTAAATGTTTTTTTTTTTGTTAAACAGCGCATCTGCTGTGGTTGGTAGAGCTTGGAAGTGACAATCTGATCAGTTCGGAGTATATCACAGTAGTTGACATCTCTCTGATACTACTAAATGTATAGCAACACATTTCCTGCAAGGATGTACGATTTTACGGTGGTCGTCGATGGCTTATTTACATAGACTCATGATTTTTCGCCTCTTTTAGATTATTATACAATATATCAACTGTATATACAATATCGTCATAAGCAACAATTTTCTGCATAAAGTCATTGAGGGTAAGGAGAGAGCAGGGTGAAACCCACTAAGATTCCTTGTGAATTTTCGTCATGTTCTGTGGACAACTCCTCACCTTCTCCTTTTTTTTATTTGTAGTTGGTTTATCATCCTGAACAGTGAAATTTCCCTCAAGAAACTATTTATTTCACTGCTCTGCAATACAGCCAAATCCGAACAAACCATTTAAAGCCGAACAGAAAATTTATTTTGCGTGTTTTTTAAGAAAAAAAGATAACAGTGTTACAATGTTACTTTTCAAATGATAGCGCATCTACATCCGTCTTTCGAGGTTACATTTGTATAGGATCAAGTATTACACTGCATTTTAAGACTAAAAGATGGTTCACTAAAATGACTACAGGGTGGATAAAAAAATTCAATTTTTCTTTTTTTTTTTTTTTTTATGGGTCTAGCACACGTGCTACAGGGAAGTCTCTAAAGCGCTACAGAAACGACACGTGTGCGGAGAAAGCGATTCACGTTGTTCTTAAATCGCTGTAAATTGTACTCGGTGGGAAACACAGTCCTGGGCAAATTATTCCAAAGAGATGATATTCTCCATATAAATGACTACTTGAAAAGCGTTGTACGAGGAGTAACAAGCTGAACCTCATACGGATGTGAAGTATTAGCGTGACGTGTACTTCTAACATACACCGCTCTGGGAGGAATTAAGCGGGCCACATCCTTCGAACACTTTCCATGAAAATACTTGTAGAATAGGCTCAAGTCGCCAACCGTTCTTCGATGTTCCAGCGAATCAAAGCCACCTGTCAGTTCCGGGTCTTCAATCAGACGAACAGCTCTTCTCTGAATAGAATCCAGCAAATGCAGTGTATGTTTGGGAGCGGAGCCCCAAACATGGGAGCAGTATTCCATAGTTGGTCGAATTTGAGCTTTGTAAAGAATTAACAGTTGTTGTGAAGTGTAAAGCTTTCTGGTTCGAAATAATATTCCCAACTTCTGAGAAGCTCTCCTTGCTATGCCTACAACATGCTCATGCCAGGACATATTTGCTCCCAAATTTACGCCCAACAATTTGAGTGACGATGTTAGGGGAATGGAGTGCCCCGACATAACTATGTCGGGTTCAGCAACGTTAACTTTTTTAGAAAAAACTGCCGCCTGGGTTTTTGTAGCGTTAAATTCCACTTTGTTACTGTCACCCCAAGATAGAATTTCTTCCAGGTCTTTGTTAAGTCGAATGACTTCCTGCTGTCTGCGGATATTCGTCTGAGTAGCCGATGTCCGAGCGTTCAAAGTGAATAAAGAGATAAGTGTACTGTCATCTGCAAAGCTGTAGATTGGATTCTCGGTCTTTTCCACCAGATCGTTAATATAAATGAGAAAGAGAGTAGGAGACAGTATGGAGCCTTGGGGTACACCGGCGTTGATAGTGAAGGTGTTAGAAAGAAATCCGTCGACTGCCACTCGCAAAGAACGCTCTCTGAGGAAACATGAGAGCCACAAACAGAACTTTTCAGACATACCATAAGAATGTAGCCTAGCCAACAGCCCATCGTGCCAAACACGGTCGAATGCCTTGGATATGTCAAGAGCAACCGCTCGAGATTCTCCAAAGTGTTCAATTGCGTTGTTCCAAACATGTGTTACATAAGTCAGGAGATCTCCTGTTGATCTATTTTTACGAAAGCCATATTGGTGATCGCTAATAATGTTGAATCCTTCAAGATATTTTAGAAGATGCTGATTGATAGCCTTTTCCACGACTTTCGATATTATTGAAAGCAGTGCGATTGGTCGGTAGTTATTTGGCAAGGTCTTCTTGCCTTTTTTAGGTATTGGCTGAACTGTGGCACATTTCCAGCAGGAAGGAAATATTCCCTTTCTTTAAGATAGGTTGAAAAGTCTACAGAAAACTGGTGTTAGTTCCCTTGCATAGTTTTTGAGAACTATGGCAGGTATTCCGTCAGCGCCAGAAGCCTTTTTGGTGTCTAGCTTCATCAAAATACGCTTTATGATACGCTGCCTGAAGACAATATCGGGTATCCTTGACTGCACTATGGAAATATTAGGTGGTGTTTTTCCTTGGAAATCGACAGTAGAATGTGAAGCAAAGAGTTCAGCCAACAAGTTCGCTTTCTCAACAGGTGTCTTTGCAATAGAATTATCTGGCCGTGTGAGTGGTGGTATGGTGGATTTGGTGAAATTTTGACTAACTGCCTTAGCGATTGACCAGAAGGTCTTGGAATTGTTGGGACAAGCGAGAAGTTTGTTTCTAATCCGTTGATTGTGTGCCTCCTTGGTTTCGTCGATAATTTCTTTGCATCTGTTCCTGGCACGAACAAAGGTGTTACGATTTATGGCGTTAGGATTTTCACGCCAATGTCGGTATGCAAGATGTTTAGAAGCAACAGTTTCTTTGCATTTTCGGTCAAACCAAGGCTTGCCGTTGGAAGGGCATTTCTTCGAAAAAGGGATGTAAGCCTCCCAACCGGCCAAAATAACATGGGAAACCTCGTTGGCGCAATCAGATGGGTCATCGGATCGAAAACAAACGTCTAACCAAGGGAAAGTTCAAAAATATTCCATGAGATCTTCCCATTTAGCAGATTTGTAGTGCCAAATCTTGCGCAGTTTAGGCGCGTCTCTGTCACTGATTGGTAGGATACTCGATGCCGATAATAGTTTATGGTCGGAAGAACCTAATGGCGGATTTACGCTGACCGTGTCAAAAATATGTTCTGTGATCGATGAAAGTTTCAGCAGGTTGTGTTCCTAGCATGCACTGATGCAAGGAATTAATCAACAATCAAATAATTATTATCAATAATTTGATTAATTCAATTTATATAACACACTTGAGTTAGAAATTAGTCTTCAACGTTCCTAAGAATCATGATTTTTCTCTCCGGGAGTGAATTTAATGCAGAATATGGTTGGTAGTAGAGCCCGAAACGTGTGAGCATTATTTCATCGGCGGTCGAATTTACAAAAACTTTAAAACATAGTAGAGCATAGAACTTTCAACCGAAAAATAATATTTTGAGCTTTTATGAAACTATATCAGCAACACGACATCCAAGTTAACTACTTGCAATTTGAATGACGATGTTAGTGGAGCAGACTAATATATATATATATGCAATGTTAACATTTTCAGAAAAAAAACTACTGCTTTAAATGCTACTTAGTTAGTGGTAGAATTTCGGATGCTGTAGGCAGATTGTGTTAGGACGTCCAAGGTTAATGAAAAAATAAGGATGCTGTCACCAACATGCTCTAGATTGAATCAGCAGCATACTATGATAAAGAAAAAATGAGGTAAGATACTGTAGTATACCGGTGTTGATAATGAAAGTTGCCACTTGCAAGAAGCAATCTCTGAGGAAACTGGAAAGTCAAGGCCGTTTAGTCTGTCAAATAGTCAAATACCTTGGATATATTAAAGGCAATAACTGGAGACCTCAGGTAATATTCTGTTGTGTGGTTTCATAAATATATCCACAAGAAGCCTACTACTAATCGTTAAAAAATGTTGCGTGAAGTGTGCGGAAAAAGTTATTCACGTTGATCTTGAACCGCTGCAAATTTTACTTGATGGGAAAAATAATCCGAGAAATTCATTTAGGGATGAGTGAAATTAAGCAAGCTACATCCAGCGAATATTTTCCATGAAAGCACTTATAGAATAAACAGATTCATGTCGCCAATTTTCGATATTCAGAGGATTTAAGGTTGCTGAGTTCTGGGTCTCTGGTCAGGCGAAAAGCTCTCTTCTGAATAGAATCTATTATTATATACTGTATTTACGATAAGAGCCCCAAAAGTAGGAATAATATTCCATCGTAGATTTTCCACTATAGAATAGACAGGCTTAACTTTCCATATTTTTAAATACAGGGCGATTTACCGCTAATTACTTGTCATGGTCTTTTTATAATTTTAGATATGACCTGAACTTAAACGTATTTTTAACAGGAAAGAAATGTACTAATACGAAAACTGGATTTTTTTAAATACAATTACAGGTATTTTATTAGGGCCAGGCGCTTTGGCACCTAATTTTATTTAAACACGATTTTGACTCATAATGGTGACATTTTTGTCTAAGAAATTAATTGTGAAGAAAGGAGTTCAGCTAGTAAGTTGACTCTTTTAGCAGATGTAGAAATAGCATTTTCTGACCTTGTAAGTATTCTTATTTTAGTGAAATTTTTGTCTAACCTCCTGAGCCACTAACTAAAAACATCTTAAACCATAGGAACACGCGAAGTTTGTCTTTAATTTTCTGAGTTTCTGCCTCCTTGGCTTCGTTATTTATTTGTTTCACGCACCTGCAAAGATTTTTCGGTCTATGACGTTAAGGTTTCACGCTAATGTTGGGAGGCAGGATGATTCAAAGCAGCCGCTTCTTGCATCTTCAATCGAACAAAATTTGCAAATATCATAAATTATTTGATAGCAATTGGAACAACATACAATAAATAATTTATATTTATGTTTAATAGCAGTCTTGACTGTCCAGTGGTCATTGTGTCGTCCTATTAACACATTTGGTAGCAAATAACAAAAAAATTCGTAGGTAAAGTAAATCCCAAGATATAAGATCCTACCTTTTTGCTTTTTTAATGTGGCAATAAACGACCCTATTAAGATTTTGTGCATAGTTGCCAGGTATTACGATAAACGTATTTTTATTTTACCTGCGCTGAATACCGCCCTCACTTGCACCTGCAATCATATTGGATCTATGTTTACCTATATATTTACTACCTGGCAACCCGGTTTGGAGCCCTTTAAGTATTTGATAATATAGGCCTAATGACCACAGGTCCCCTTTAAGATTCAAAAGATACTTTTTATTATTTTTATTTTTTAATTATGTCGCGTCCGTGGGAAAATTGCAATAGTGGCTATCGCAAGAGAAAACATTTATTACACATATCTAAACAAATAGTGAAAAATATTCACGACAGTTTGGTAAAAAGAAATTTGAATAAACAAAGTGCTTTGCAAGAAACAAGTGAACTAACAAAAACCCCAATTTTTACGATTAAGGGTATTGTAGGAAAACCATCACTCAGGAACAGGAAAAAACGGAAAGATTTTCAAATGCATCATGTAGACGATTGTGAAAAAAAAAATATATTCTATGTATGAAGAGCAGTTGGTGCCGACATTAGACAAAATAAAATTAAGACTGGTGCAGGACGGTACCAATATACATTGTGGCCGATCAACCCTTCACAGAATTCTCTTAAGAATGGGATTCACCTTCCGAAAAATCAACAAAGGGCAAGTAGTGATGGAGTCACAAAGATTACGAATCTTGCGACATATTTATTTAGAAGAAATTAAAAAGTATCGATCAGAGAATTGGCCAATAATTTACCTTGACGAAACATGATTCGATACCCGTGACACTGTGCAAAAAGATGGGTTGACAGCAGTATCAAATGTCAGACTAACGCATCTTCAAATAAAGGTAAACGGATAACCATTTTGCATGCTGGATTTGAAAAGAGCTGGGTTTCAAATTGTCTACTATTATCTGCAAAAAACATAAAAGATTCTAGTTTGGACTATCACGAAGACATGACCGCAGAACTTTTTGAAAATTGGTTTCAAAATTCCCTTTTGCCAAATGTGCCCAAACAGAGTATTATAATTATGGACAATGCAAGTTACCATAGTCGCCTACTAAATAAGGTTCCTAATGCAGCCAACACCAAATCGGAAATATATAAATATATCAGGAATATATGTTAAAAAATGACATTTATTTTGACTTTAGTTATAAAAAAAGTGATCTTTTGGAAGTTTTGAAAGACTATAAATTGAAAAAGAAATATGTTGGTGATAGTATGGCTGAGAAAATGGGACACACTGTTTTGGGGCTTCCTCCCTATTATTGTGTATTTAATCCAATTGAACATATTTTTGGCATGAAGTTAAATCAAAAATAAAGGCACAAAATTTTCATCCTACTTTAAGCGTGTTAGTGGTTGAATTAGTAAAAAAAGTTATAAATGACCCTTGTGAAAGCTGGAAGAATTCCATTCAGCACGTTGTTAAAGTTGAAGATTCATATATTTGTGTAAATAATATAAAACTACTGATAATTACCTCAGCTAATGACAGTGATAGTGAAACCGAATTAGGCTTAAGTTAAAATATATTTTTATTTATACAATATGTCCCCTCTTGTAAACCCCATTAATTCAAACTGTATATTTGTACTTATTATCCATTTGTTTTTACATGCATCTATAAATAAACATCTCCAAAAACACTTATAATTTTATTTATTTACATTAATGAATAAAGTCCATCTCTGCAACCTATCGTAAACAAAAGGTCAGAATTTTTATATTGCCCACTTAAAACGGCAAAAATTAGGATCTTATATTTTGGGACAGGCTATAAGTGTGGACACGATGCCTAAAACAAATAAAATTTAAAGTTCACTGTTTCCGAAACATAATACTGCACTAAATCTTTATAGATTTACTCATACTTTTTCATTTCGGGAGTTTTGAATAGAAGGTTATTTGATTTACCAGTTAAGAGAAGAAAATAATGCTATGATTTATAAAACTGTAAACGAACACCTTTATATACTTGTATGTTGCTTTATTTGAAATATAAAACTCGTTATTATTTTTTTTTTTATTTTTATCATTTACCACCCCGCCTGAGTAGGAATTTTACCCTTTTTATCGGCGAGGATGTCGTAATCCCCATCAACGTTGTCCAAGTACCGAAACATACATTTTAGTATTTCACAGCACCTTTTAGACAACGCGCTAGTGCTGCCACGGACGTTATTCCATTTCTGCAAACAACTCCTACATATGTATGTGGCCAAGCCAAAAATACTTAAATAAATTAATAAATAAGTATACCGACCTACCGGGATAGGCACCCGAGACATTCTGAACCTCAAGCAAGTACTACGCAACGAAACCACGGGCTTCCCGAGCCGTACGCATAAATATTTTACTTTTTAACTTTTCTACGATAATAGCTGACATTTAGCTTAAGACTATGCAAAAAATATCCTTGTTTACACGACTTCTGTTATTTGCAGGATGGCGAGAGTCACTGCTGTCATTGCCGAAAAAGCTACTGTCAAGCACCTCCCTGGTACACCCAAATTCAAGTGCGGTCGGAAAAGAGGTAAGTTATACACTGTAAACGATTATCGCATCATAAAGCGTATTTTAATGAAGCTAGACACCAAGAAGGCTTCTGGCGCTGACGGAATACCTGCCATAGTTCTCAAAAACTGTGCAAGGGAACTAACACCAGTTTTCTGTAGACTTTTTAACCTATCCTACAGAAAGGGAATATTTCCGTCCTGCTGGAAATGTGCGACGGTTCAGCCGATACCTAAAAAAGGTAAGAAGACCTTGCCAAATAACTACCGACCAGTTGCACTGCTTTCAATAATATCGAAAGTCATGGAAAAGGTTATCAATGAGCATCTTCTAAAATACCTTGAACGATTCAATATTATTAGCGATCACCAATATGGTTTTCGTAAACATAGATCAACAGGAGATCTTCTGACTTATGTAACACATGTTTGGAACAACGCAATTGAACACTTTGGAGAATCTCGAGCGGTTGCTCTTGACATATCCAAGGCATTCGACCGTGTTTGGCACGATGGACTGTTGGCTAAGTTACGCTCTTATGGTATATCTGAAAGGTTCTGTTTGTGGCTCTCATGTTTCCTCAGAGAGCGTTCTTTACGAGTGGCGGTCGACGGATTTCTTTCTAACACCCTCACTATCAACGCCGGTGTGCCCCAGGGCTCCATACAGTCTCCTACTCTCTTTCTCATTTACATTAACGATCTGCTGGAAAAGACCGGGAATCCAATCTATAGCTTTGCAGATGACAGTACGCTTGTCTCTTCATTCACCTTGAACACTCGGACATCGGCTGCTCAGGCGAATATCCGCAGACAGCAGGAGGTCGTTCAACTTAACAAAGACCTGGAAGAAATTTGACATTTTTTGGGGTGACAGTAACCGAGTGGAATTTAACGCTACAAAAACCCAAGCGGCAGTTTTTTCTAAAAAAGTTAACGTTGCTGAACCCGACATAGTTATGTCGGGGCACTCCATTCCCCTAGCATCGTCGCTCAATTTGTTGGGCGTTAGTTTGGGAGCACATATGTCTTGGCATGAACATGTTGCAGGCATAGCAAGGAGAGCTTCTCAAAAGTTGGGAATATTATTTAGAACCAGAAAGCTTTACACCCCACAGCAACTGTTAATTCTTTACAAAGCCCAAATTCGACCAACTATGGAATACTGCTCCCATGTTTGGGGCTCCGCTCCCAAACATACACTGCATTTGTTGGATTCTGTTCAGAAAAGAGCGGTCCGTCTGATTGGGGACCCGGAATTGACCGGCGGCCTTGATTCGCTGGAACATCGAAGAACGGTTGGCGACTTGAGTCTGTTCTACAAGTATTTTCATGGAAAGTGTTCGAAGGATGTAGCCCGCTTAATTCCTCCCAAAGCGGTGCATGTTAGAAATACACGTCGCGCTGGTGCTTCGCATCCGTATGAGGTTCAGCTTGTTACTCCGCGCACAACGCTTTTCAAGCAATCTTTTATATGGAGAACGTCATCCCTTTGGAATAATTTGCCCAGCGCTGTGTTTCCCACCGAGTACAATTTACAGCGATTCAAGAACAACATGAATTGCTTTTTCCGCACTCGTGCCGCTCCTGGAGCGCTTTAGGGACTTCCCTGCAGCATGTGTGCTAGACCCATAAAAAAAAAAAAACGATTATTTAAGAATTTTCTAATTTAATTCCACCATTATGTTACAAAATAATGGGGAATAAGAGAAAATGTCTCCGTCTAGTTTCATTTTCTTTAATTTTTAATCGGCTCATAAGATCTCCAACTTATTACCAATCTCCTTCCACCTTAAGAAATTGTATTCATCTCTAACAGTAATTTATTTCGTTTTTTAGTATTCCGTACGGAACACTTATGAGATCACTTCAGTGTCTGTCCGTCTGTCTGTCACCGATTTTCTCCGACACTAGTTAACATAGAAGGTTGAAAATTGACACAAATATAGGAATTGGTGGCCCAATTAGAACCATGTAGTTTTGGAAGTTAAATTTTGACTTAAGGGGTTAGTTTTGGAGAATGAGAATTTTTTTTTACCAGGTCATTATGATGTAATACTTATGCATTATTTTTAAAACAATGGCCAAAAACCCCTGTCCACTGACCCTATCTCGAAAAGCACTGATCAAAAATTTGTGAAAAAATTCTAGAATAGTCCCCATAAAGTATAGATTGAGTGAAAATTGTCACGAGTGCATTACGTTTGAAAATTTATCTGGTATAAAAAAAACTATTTACTATTTATTACAAAATGGTTAAGGTTTATTTCGTAGAAAGTTGTGAATTTTTGGTGAGACAAGTGAGATCAATAATAAGTATCTCCGTTCGTCCTCATATAATTATGCCAATTTTTGGGCTCACACCTCAATTCGTTCAATAAATTAATGTGGCAATAATGCGCTCTTTTAAATAACTACTCTTTGCTCCACTTTGATCTGATTGATTTCTTTTTAGCCCTCTTCTCTTTCGGTAACAGTCAATAAAAATATGATAAGTGGTTTATATCCATCATGGAAAAGCAATAAAAACAACAAATAATACAACAATAAATCCGCCACTGACAACCGAAGCACACTGACCTTTTTTTTCTCCAGTTTCAAGACCTAGGCTCCTGAGACATGAATTTTTATAGAATAAATACGTCATTGATAGGGTCAATAAATATTCTACAAGATTTGACACTGATTACTTTTTCGCTAGAATCAATGTATAGAGTTGAACGGATACTACATTGAAAAATAAGTAACAAATTTTAAAGAGATATCTTTCTCTTACTATTTGACCATCGTTATCGAACGGTTTTTGTATGTTTTTCGTGATTTAGGGACCCTGACACGTGAAGCATGAGCGTGATGCAAATATCTTGGCGGGTGTTTTTCTTGAACACAATACTTCCTTTAGTAATTTAGCAATTAAGAGTTTAAACTGATAAATGCATTAGTAAGTCAACTAAACTCATGATGCTGTGGAATACACAATGAGAATATTTCTTTTTTATTTATAATTAGATACATGAAAATAAAATATCTCGTTAAAATTGTAAAAACTGTTATTTGATTGTCTGCCTATCCTCAGGCCATCATTCTCAATTGTTATATTAAGTTTTCTCATAAAAATGATAATTTGGTGGTATTTATTATATAAAATAACACGTAAGCTGGAAAGTTTTTGGTCTAACTACTTAGAACACATTTTTTTTTGCAAAATTCGACATTATTCATCATTCAAGAGCGATACAATCAGTCCAACCCTTTTCTAACATTTCTATACCTTTCTTGTAGAAGGGTTTGTCTTTGCCATCAAAATAGGCCTCATTTCGGCGATAACTTCTTCAATGGAGCCAAATCTCTTTCCCGTGAGCATTTTTTTGAGGTCTGCGAATAGATAATAGTTGTTAGGAGCCAAATCTGGAGAATACGGTGGCTGAGGCAGCAATTCGAACTTCAATTCATGCAATTTTGTCATCGTAACTATTGACTTGTGATACAGTGCATTGTCTTGATGAAAGAGCACTTTTTTCTCGTTCATTTGGAGCCATTTCTTGGCGATTTCTGCCTTCAAACGCACCAATAACTTTATATAATACTCGCTATTGACGGGTTTTTCCTTCTCAGCATAGTCGATCAAAATTATTCCGTGCGCATCCAAAAATGCAGAGGCCAAAACCTTTCCAGCCGACCGTTGTCTTTAGCCGTTTCGGGCGGCTTTTACCGGCTCAGCTGGCTTGATTCCGGTGTGTAGTGGTGGATCCATAGCGCTTAGAATCATCAACATGTTGTTGTTTTTGGTCCACTGTGAGCAAATGCGGTACCCATTTCTAACAGAGCATGCCCAAATGTCCAGGCAAAATATGACCAACACGTTCTTTTGATATCTTTAGGGTGTCAGCTATCTCAAGCAATTTCACTTTACGATCATCCAAAACAATTTTGTGTAACTACCTCATTTGGGCGTCCAGAGCGTTCAGCATCATTTGCATCTGTACGATCGCGTTTAAATTTAGCATACCAGTAAATGATGAGTGATTTTCCGGGAGCAGAGTTCCCGTAATACTTATCAAGCCATACAGTCCCTGGCCAAATTATTAGACGCACTGCAAGATTTCATGTAAAATATTAATTACCGAGTGATATTGTACCGTTTTATTATTTTAAATTGATTTGTTTTTTATTTTTATATTATCCAATCAATTACCTATTTATTTGACATAAATAAAACAGCATTAATTTAGAAAAGCATAAGTTTATTAAGTTTTAAAGAAAAGTGAAATTAATGTTTGTAAAAGTCAATATTTAGTTGAGCCACCTTTAGCCGCTATCAAAGCTTTAATTCTGCGCGGCATGCTATCAATGCAAGATTGTACTGTCTCCTGCATTTGAGGATGATGATTCCACACATGAATAATCTTTTCTAGGAGCTGGGTTTTGTTGGTAATCACATCTTTAGCCACTTCTCTTTTCATCAGCTCCCACACATTTTCAATGGGGTTCATATTAGGGCCAATCCAACAGAGACAGACCGAGCAGTGTGGCAGGGAGCTCCATCTTGCATGAAAGTGAATGGTTCCCCATTTGGAAACCATTCTCTGAGCTGCGGAATCAACCGATTTTGTAATACTTCTTTGTACTGATCTTGCCGCATTATTCCTTTGACGACGTACAGACGTCCAGTGCCCTTGCCGCTGATGACTGACCAAATCATCACTTTGGTGGGATGTTTAACCGTCGCGACGACACAATCAGGATGAAACTTTTCTCCATGACGACGATGCACATACTGAGCTTTGTTCTGCAAAATTTCGAATGTGCTTTCGTCACTGAAGCAGACCTGTCAAAAATAGGAAAAATATATAAACTTCCATGTTTATTTGCTTTATTTAACTGAAAATGATAATAATGTATCAATTATTGATTAAATTGCTGTATTTTACCGATCTCCAGAAGTCCACATCTTTGTCTTGCCATTGTTTGGCCAACTTCAGGCGCTTTGCTTTCATTGCAGCTGTTAACTTGGGCTTCCTGGCGGGGCGACAGGCCTTAAAATCTAATTCTTTCAATTTTCTTCGAACAGTGCGCTCAGAAGCATTTACGCTAGCATCCTGGAGTTGTGATTTTATTACCTTTGTGGTAGCAAATCTGTTTTCTACACAAATTTTCTTCAAACATCTCTCTGACCGTGAAGTGAAAATTGGTTTTCTACCGCATCTTTTCTTTCTTTTCGGGCTTAATTCCTTCCCTGACTCAATTTTCTTTTTTATGCGTCGTACACTAGCTTCAGAAACCTCCAATCTTCGTGATATTTCTGGGTTTGTAAATGTTTTCGCAATCACAAGGGCCTTCACTTGAGCTTTTTTACGTGGTGAAAGATCGCCTTTTCTACCCATAATGAAAATAGTCCAATTACTTTTTTAAAACACTGCATACAAAATAAACTAATAACTGAGTAGTATAAAACTGTTAAACAAACAATCACAGTCCATAAAGCCACAGAAACACGTCCGTACCTGACTCGATTCCGATCGCGACTGATACAGGTTTGTACTTATTTACGTTCATGTATCACTTTGTCAACACAGTGTAGCCATATGGTAAAAATAAATACAAAGATGTAGTCTACAACAATTCTTTTAAATAAAAATCAATAATATTGTAGTTTAAATATACCCTCATTTCATAAAAACTCTTAAGAAACATAAAATTACTAAAAAAAATACAGTGCGTCTAATAATTTGGCCAGGGACTGTAGCTTTGCTTGAACGGTGTTTTTTCCCATCAAAAAGCAGTGTTTAATCAACATACGAAATTCGATTTTTTTCATTGTTTTGAAAATATCAAAAGTAGCGTCACTAAAACCACTGTATCTTGTAAACTAATTTTCGAAATGTCATGAAATTTTGACACGTATCGTTTGAAGGTTGGTACTTCCTAAAAGTCATGTGGAATTTTTTAAAAGGGCGACATCTATGTGTCAGATCAAAAACAATATTCAACACAGCTAGAGTTTGTAAATATCCTCCCAACAATACCGAAGCTAACTTTTATATCTCTTTAGTGAATCTGACTGAAAACAGATTGAGCTTTCATACTAGTTTACATAATTGAACAAATAACATTATTCGAATTTTTTAAAAGGTCACGCGAATAGACATACTATGAAAACAATAAAATAAACATTTCTAAACACACCAAATATCAAGATCGGTCTAAACGTTATCATAACACAACAACGAGCCAACTAAACAAACAGTTTTGTCATCGATATAGCATCTCTGACATTCCCCTGCAAAAATGTCACCTGCTATCCGCAGAATATTTCCCACACTTCAGCCCTTAGAAAAGTTATTTTCACCCTCGGAAAGTACATTTAAACATGTGGTTTCATCCCCAAAGTTATAATAACATAGCACATAAATATTGGTGGTGTGAGATGAGACATTGATATAATGGTTCACGGGTTCTGTTTTATTTAATACATTTTTTATTTATTTAGTTTTTATATAGCAAATAAATATAGTTAGATTATAAGGCATTGATATAATGGTCTTCGGATTTAGTTTTATTTCCTACATTTTTTATTTTTTAAATTAAGTTATATGTTGGTACTTTATTCGATTGCGATCTGACAGTTAATTGAATCGCGAGAGATTCGTGTAATATTGATAAATATTGAGCATCACTAATAAAGGGTGTTTTTTATAGAGGTATAAAGCTTTAAGTTGGCAACACTTTTTTAACTGGCGGCCATTTTGTCAGCTGTCAAGTGATTTATGTTTAGTTTGGTTTGGCATTTCAACATGAATAGACTGACGCCTGAATAACGCTTCCAAATTGTGCAAATTTATTTTGAAAATCATGGTTCTGTTCGAAATACGTATCGCGCACTACGTCCATTTTACGGTCAACATAATCGTCCATCAGAGCAATTAATTCGATTAACTATGGAACGTTTTCGCACCACGTTTACTCTAAATGATAATACGCATCCACAGAGACGTCGTACAGTGCGTACAGAAGAAGTCATTGCTGCTGTAGAGCGTAGCGTAGAGGAAGACCCGAATCAGTCTATCCGCCATCGTGCACAGAAATTGGATATGTGTCCATCCACTTTATGGAAGATTTTGCGGAAAGATCTTGGTTTGCGTGCTTACAAAATCCAACTCGTGCAACAATTGAAGCCACACGATCACCTAGCAAGGCGTAGATTCGGTGAATGGGCCCAAAACAAGATTGCCGTTGATCCCGATTTTCATAAGCGAATTTTGTTTAGCGATGAAGCTCACTTTTGTTTGAATGGATACGTCAATAAACAAAACTGCCGTATTTGGAGTGACGATAATCCTCAAGTGTATGTTGAGACACCGATACATCCAGAAAAACTGACTGTTTGGTGTGCTTTATGGGCTGGTGGAATCATTGGTCCGTACTTTTTTAAAAACGATGCTGGTCAGAACGTTACAGTCAATGGTGACCGCTATAGAGCCATGATTACTAACTTTTTCGTTCATCAATTGAACAACCATGATGTGCAGGAGCTGTGGTTTCAACAAGACGGCGCAACATGTCACACAGCTCGTGCCACAATTGATTTATTGAAGGAAACGTTTGGTAACCGCATAGTTTCACGTTTCGGACCCGTGAATTGGCCTCCAAGATCGTGCGATTTAACGCCGCTAGACTATTTTCTGCGGGGATATGTGAAGTCGCTAGTCTACGCCGATAAGCCCGAAACGATTGACCACTTGGAGGACAACATTCGCCGCGTTATTGCCGATATACGGCCACAAATATTGGAAAAAGTCATCGAAAATTGGACCTCCAGATTAGACTACGTCCGAGCCAGCCATGGCAGTTATATGCCAGAAGTCATATTTAAATTATAATGCCAGAAGATTATCTTTCGAATAAAGTAAATTTCACGTCAATTTAAAAAATTCATCTTTGTTTTATTTCATTTCAAAGTTCTATACCTCTGTAAAAAACACCCTTTATTTAATTTATTAACACGTAGGTTGAAAAGTTTTTGGTCTGACACATAGATGTCACCCTTTTCAACAAATTCATATGATTTTTATGAACTACCAACCTTCAAACGATACCTGTCAAAATTTCATAAGATTTCGAAGATTAGTTTACAAGTTACAGTGGTTTTAGTGACGCTACTTTTAATATTTTCAAAACAATAGAAAAAATCGAATTTGGTGTGTTGATTAAACACTGTTTTTTGATGGAAAAAAATACCATTCAAGTAAAGCAATGTCGTGACAAGTGTTACAGGGACTCTGCCCCTGAAAAACCACTCATCATTTACTGGTATGCTGAATTAAAACGCGGTCGTACAGAACGTTCTGGATGCCTAAATGAGGTGGTTACACCGGAAATCAAAAAAATCCACAAAATTGTTTTGGATGATCGTAAAGTGAAATTGCGTGAGATAGCTAACACCCTAAAGATATTAAAAGAACGTGTTGATCATATTTTGGATGAACATTTGGGCACGAGAAAGCTCTGTTCGAAATGGGTACTGCGTTTGCTCACAGTGGACCAAAAATAACAATGATGATGATTCTGAGCGTTGTTTGGACCTGTTTTTAGCGCAAAAAAAAGGATTTTTTTCATAAGATATATGACAAGGAAGGAAACATGGATCCACCACTGTACACCGGGATCCAATCGGTAGTCAGCTGAGTGGACAGCAGCTGGTGAAAACCTACCGAAGCGACCAAAGACACAACAGTCGGCTGGGAAGATTTTCGCCTCTGTATTTTGGGATGCGGATGGAATAATTTTCATTGACTATGCTGAGAAGGAAAAATCCGTCAATAGTGAATATTATATAAAGTTATTGGTGCGTTTGAAGGCAGAATTCGCAACGAAACGGCCCCAAATAAACAAGAAGAAAAGTGCTCTTTCATCAAGACTGTGTCACAAGTCAATGGTTACGACGGCAAAATTGCATGAATTGAAGTTCGAATTGCTTCCTCATCCATCGTATTTTCCAGATGTAGCCCCCAGCGACTATTATCTATTCCTAGACCTCAAAAAAATGCTCGAGGGAAAGAGAAGTGGCTCCAATGAAGAAGTTATCGCCGAAACTGAACCCTACTTTGGAGGCAAAGGCAAATCCTTCTACAAGAAAGGTATAGAAATGTTAGAAAAGCATTGGACTGATTGTATTGCTTTTGAGGGAGACTATATTTATGAATAAAGTCGAAAAACGTGTTTTAAGTAGCTAGACCAAAAACTTTTCAGCCTACGTGTTAAGATCAGTGGGTATCCCTGAAGTGGTGATTATAAAATAGGGTAAATTGATAAAGTTACCGTTCAATTAATTCAACCTTTCTCTAAAAGGAAGTTAGCACTTACCTAGATATGACCAAATCCTTAGCTGCTTGTTAACTACCCATACGAGTACATTAACTCAACTCAGGGTGGAAATTTATTTGTGTTTTTCTCATATAACCTGTTTAGCTTCAATCACTGCCTAACTGTTTTAGATCTAATTCCAGGTTGCAGTCTTACTCGAGAGGGCAGCACAAAATTTAATATTATTTTAACTGAATCTGCGGCTATACAGTGGGCCAAATTATAAAGGAGCTGGAGAACGAAGTAATAACTTTTAAGTCGAGGTAAAAATTAATTGCGCTAATAGCCTAAACTTAGGGAAAAGAGACTCGAAACAGATAAAAGTCAATACATTTATTTCATATATAATCCCAGGTAGATAGTTACAATACCTGAAGATGAGATACATAATCAATAAAAGTTCCCTTGTAGCATTAATTTAAATAGAATCGCTATATGTACCGAGCAATTTACAGGTAGGTAAATTTTGCTGATACATGAAGTACTATATGAAAGAATATATGTTTTATTTTTCAATATAATCTCCTAAAATTTCAATACATTTATTCCAACGTTTTTCCAATAATTCAGTACCATCATTAAAGTGTTTTTTCCGGAAGGTCTCCAAAATATCCATCTACGGCTACCAAAGCTTCGTCATTTGATGTAAAATGCTTTCCAGCCAGGATTTTTTTCAGATTTGGAAGCAGATAATAGTCATAGGGAGCCAAATCTGGTAAATATGCTGGATGTTCGAGCAATTCGTACTTTAATTCGTTGAATTTTTGCCATAGTCCAAACACTTGGGTGAACACGTGCATTGTCTTGATGAAAAATGATTATTTTCTTCTTTAAAGCATGTCTTCTCTCACGATAATATTCAGAGTTAATTGTTTTACCTTTCTGAAGATAATCGATTAAAAAAGAACCTTTTTAACCCAAAAAAGCTGTTACCATAACCTTCTTTGCTGATGGAACCGTCTTTGCCTTATTTGGTGCACTTCCATAGGCTTCAGTCCATAGTTTTGACTGTTCTTTTCACTATGGTGTATAATGGTGGATCCAAGCTTCATCAACAGTTATAAAACGACTCTTGAAATCCAATTTATTTTGCTTCCAACGATCCAAACACCCTTGAGAAATATGCATTCGAATGCATTTTTGGTCAATTGTCAGCAAATGAGGCACCCATCTTGCACAAAACTTTTTCATATGTAATAATGCAAAATATTTCCAATTCATTCTTTTGAGGTGCCTATGGCGTCAGCTATTTCACGCACTCATCGATCGTCACACTTGTTCAATGATTTGTGATGTTGTGGCACTTTTTGAACGACCTTCGTGTGGATCATCTTCGAGGCTTGTACAATCAGATTTTAAAAAAGCCCCATTTATTCACAGTGGAAAGTGAATCCTTATACATTTTGAACAATTTCGGATGGATTTCTGTTAGTGTTAAACCATCCAACACAAAGAATTGAATCACTGCACGATATTCAATTTTTTCCATTTTAAAACCATCAGTGACATGTCAATATTAAACACCTGCTACTACTCGAATGAATTGACAGATCGAAATAACATTTTACTTGTGTTTATATAAAGGATGGCACTTTTCAATACAATTATGTGTTCACAGTTTCTAACACCATCTATGTGTCAGGCCGAGAACTTTTCAGACTGGATGCATTGTAATACTTATGTAAAAATGAATTGACTGATCAAAATAAAATTTTACAAGTGTTTATATAAAGGATACAGAGTTACAAAATATATTTTTCTTCATAACTATAGTCTACGCTGATACACTTATTCTAGTCATTCTCGAGTTATTCAAAAAAAACTCCATCAGAAAAAATTCTTTGTTTTCCCTTAAAAACGACTCTACGGTGGCTTTCAACTCATCATCTGAGAAAAATTTTTGGCTTCTGAGGTTTTTCATCAGATATTTGAATAAAAAGAAGTCGCAGAGCATCAAAATAAGACTTCTCAAAGGCTACGTCTTTCCGGTGCTTCTGTATAGGGCGGGGTCTTCGACTGTAACTACGGCATCGTGTAAAAGGTTGGACGCATTCGACATGTGGGGGCGCATGCTTAGAATACCTTGCACAGAGCACATTACCAACAAGAGAGTGCTAGAACTCTTGAACAAAGACCTGGAAATTGTTAATACAATTAAAAGAAGAAAACTCGAATATCTGGGCCACATCAAGAGAAACGAGGAAAGATATGGTCTACTCCACCTGATACTGCAGGGCGAGGTGGACGGAAGAAGAGGACCAGGCAGGAGTCGTGTTCCGTGACTGAAAAACCTGCGAACATGGTTCTCAACAACTACAACGGGACTATTCCGGGCAGAGGAGGTTTGTGGCTGTCATGTTTCCTCAGAGAGCGTTCTTTACGAGTCGCAGTCGACGGATTTCTTTCTAACACCTTCACTGTTAACGCCGGTGTGCCCCAAGGCTCCATACTGTCTCCTACTCTCTTTCTCATTTACATTAACGATCTGCTGGAAAAGACCGGGAATCTAATCTACAGCTTTGCAGATGACATGACTCTTCATTCACTTTGAACGCTCGGACATCGGCTGCTCAGGCGAATATCCGCAGACAGCAGGAAGTCATTCAACTTAACAAAGACCTGGAAGAAATTCTAACTTGAGGTGACAGTAACTAAGTGGAATTGAACGCTACAAAAACCCAGGCGGCAGTTTTTTTTTCTAAAAAAGTTAACGTTGCTGAACCCGACATAGTTATATCGGGGCACTCCATTCCCCTAGCATCGTCACTCAATTTGTTGGGCGTTAATTTGGGAGCAAATATGTCCTGGCATGAACATATTGCGGGCAGAGCAAGGAGAGCTTCTCAAAAGTTGTGAATATTGTTTCGAACCAGAAAGCTTTACACTCCACAACAACTGTTAATTCTTTACAAAGCTCAAATTCGACCAACTATGGAATACTGCTCCCATGTTTGGGGCTCCGGTCCCAAACATACACTGCATTTGTTGGATTCTGTTCAGATAAGGGCTGTTCGTCTGATTGGAGACCCAGTACTGACCGGCGGCCTTGATTCGCTGGAACATCGAAGAACGGTTGGCGACTTGAGTCTATTCTACAAGTATTTTCATGGAGCGTGTTCGAAGGATGTAGCCCGCTTAATTCCTCCCAGAGCGGTGCATGTTAGAAGTACACGTCGCGCTGATACTTCACATCCGTATGAGGTTCACCTTGTTACTCCTCGTACAACGCTTTTCAAGCAGTCTTTTATATGGAGAACATCATCCCTTTGGAATGGCTTACCCAGGACTGTGTTTCCCACCGAGTACAATTTACAGCGATTCAAGAACAACGTGAACCGCTTTTTCCACACACGTGTCGCTCCTGTAGCGCTTTAGGGACTTCCCTGCAGCACATGTGCTACGAATTTGGAAGTTAAAAAAAATATGTTTTTGATGATCTAAAACGTCTGAAAAAAAAAATTTCAAAACTATATGGTGGATGTTATAATTCGAGGAGTTCACAGAACCAAATTTCTTCGCAATCTCAAAAGACGCTTTTAAGTTTCCAGGAGATTAATGAGTTTTCGCTTTCTTCGGAAGTGAATGGTCCTTATAAATCCATTGATGGGGCCATCAATTTCTCAATTTGTACCAAATTTTTACTTTCTATGTCAAATAGTTTCGGAGAAAATCGTATGTGACAGACAGACACCGAAGTAATCCCATATGTGTTCCATACGGAACACCAAAAAAACCAATTTAATAAACATGCTTCAATTTGATTTGCAAAACTGGCATTTTATATCCAGACAAAAGGCAGATATGTAGAAAGTTCGTATTTTCACAAAGTTATTTTATCACTTAAATAACTTTTTTACCGCCTTTATTGTATACAAGTTATTAAACCTCAGTGGGACACAGCAAGTTTTCCTGTTAGGGGAAGTCTGAGTAGTGAGAATTGCTGCGTCAAGTGCAGGTGCTTGCTATTGTGTTAAAAATCCTTTGTGAAAGAACTATAAAGGGGCTGTAACTTGTATTTAGCCGATGTAGGTTTATTAACAGAGGCAAAATAATATCACGCTATTAATTTTTTATTTAATGAAAACATTGATTACGAAAATTTCACATATTATTATGTACAGGGTCAGTCAACGATAGAGCAAAGTTCATTATCCAATTTGTTTTGGGAATGACGAAAAAATGTTAAATACAATAGTTTTAGGGAATGTTAAAGTGCACAGTTTAAAATTATACTTGAAAAAAGTTTCGGCGATATAACATATGTTTTTTTAGATGAAACATCCTATTTATTTTTAAATTCTGCGTAAAATTTTATAACTTGTTTATTGGTAATGTTATATACCTAAACCTAGTAGTTTTTCTAATACGAGGCTGGTTTGAAAAGTCCGTGCAAAGTCCGAGAGATGGCACTACCGGCGCGTATCGAGATCATGTTTGGTTAGTAGCATCTCTTGAATGAACGCACACCAAGTTTCAGCCATATTGATCTATTTCTTTGTGTTTGGCATTCGTGTGAATCAAGGAAGTCGAATGATTTTCAAGAAATGGACGAAAAAGGATTTCTTGTGGTGATTAAACATTAATTTATGAAAGGCAAAACGCCTCAGGAGACTAAAGAGAAGCTTGATAAACATTATGGTGACTCTGCACCTTCGATTAGAACAGTTTATAAGTGGTTTCAAAATTTTCGGACTGGCCATATGGGCACAAGTGATGCTGAACGTTCTGGACGGCCTGTGGAGGTTACGACTCCAGAAATCATTGATCAAATCTATGATATGGTGATGGATGACAGAAGAGTTAAGGTGCGTGAGATTGCTAGTGCTGTGGGCATCTCGACTGAACAGGTACATAATATTTTGCATACACATTTGGACATGAGAAAGCTATCCGCAAGATGGATGCCGCGATTGCTCACGCTTGACCAAAAACGGAATCGTGTGAAGTGTTGCAAGGATGGTTTGCAGCTGTTCCAGAAGAATCCGGAGGACTTTAAGCGTCGTTTCGTCACTGTGGATGAAACATGGATACATTACTATACTCCTGAGACCAAACAACAATCTAAACAATGGGTTACCAAGGGGGAATCTGCACCAAAAAAGGCGAAGACCGTTCCTTCGGCCGGAAAGGTTATGGCGACTGTCTTTTGGGATTCGCAAGGGATAATCCTCATCGACTATCTGGAAAAGTGTAAAACTATTACAGGTGAATATTATTCATCGTTATTGGACCGTTTGAAAACCGAGCTGCAAGAAAAACGCCCGCGATTGGCCCACAAGAAAGTCCTTTTCCATCACGACAACGCACCAGCACACACCTCAGCAGTTAATGGAAATAGGATTCCAACTCGTTTCACATCCCCCCTATTCTCCAGACTTGGCTCCCTCGGACTACTATTTGTTCCCCAATTTGAAGTAATGGCTGGCGGGACAAAGATTTTATTCAAACGAGGAGGTGATTGCAGACACTAATGGATATTTTGCAGACTTGGACAAATCCTATTATTCGGAAGGGATCAACAAACTAGAATATCGTTGGACGAAGTGTATAAGCCTAAAAGGAGACTATGTCGAAAAATAAAAAAGGTTTGCCCCAAACACATAAGTAGTTTTTTTTATTTTTTCACGGACTTTTCAAACCCGCCTCGTATTTCAATTTTTTAAAAAAATACTTGTTTTCAGTTATGAAAAAAATTGCCAGTAGCCCCATTGTTTTTGAAGCTGGACTACTCATAGTTGGTACGAGCGTTGTGCAGGCGTTGAGTATACGAAACTGAAAGTAGTAAACCAGAATGCTATCAATGAGTATTCGCCCTACCTGACTCCCTGCGATTTCTTCTTGTTCCCAAACATAAAGAAATGGCTCGCGGGAAAAAAATTCCGCTGAAATGAGGAGGTCATCGGCGCGACAGAAGAGTATTTTGGGGAGTTGAATAATTCCTGTTCTTTGCAGGGGTTAAAAATATGGCAAGAACGTTGAGAAAAGTGTATATACCCAAAATGTTGAAAAATAAAAAAATTGTTTTTGAAAAAATGGTGTATTCAATCCTAATGCGAGTACTTATTGAACCACCCTCGTAGTTTTCCGTTTTAGCGAAATTTTATTATTATTGTAACATCGCAGAGAGAAAAAAATCCTTATTAATAAACTATAAATAATAATTGCATTATAAACCATATAATCTGCGACAAAGCTCAAAAACATTAAATTTTAAATCGTGCCATAATTCCAAAGTACCATTGATTGAAAAAAATACTGCCCCGCTGGAAAGCTCTTACGACTACACTGTCAAAAAATACTATTAATATTTTTATTAATATAATACAGTTCACATTTTTACTTTCTGTTAATAATATAAGTACCATATTTTATTACAACTCTTGAAAATTCTAATCCATTACATCTCAGTGAAATAAAAAATCATACATTTAAAAGATAAGTATCACTTTCAAAAAAATTAATAATATTATTGTATATTCTGGCCGGAAGTATTTTTAAATGACATTTGGTAAAAATTGATGTCAATTTCGCCAATTTTAAGGTAGGTTATCTCAAAAAGCCTTGGGTCGCCAACAACCGTAAGGACAAATTTGTTGCCAGGAAATCAGAATCATTCCGAATTTATACTATTTGTTGTAATGGAATAACCTTATTGTACATTTTAATTGCTACTGACAGTAAAACTATCTCAGTATGTTCATTCGTATTCAGTATTTGATATATTAATGTATAATTATTAAAGAAAAATGGTTATAAATTTGAACCACATGAAAACTTATGCAATCTATTGGTTTATTATTTTCATGTACTCATGTTAATTGCTAATAGTATTTTGCAAATGTTTTCATGTATATTAAAGAACTTCTTATCACAGCAACTTTTTCATTCAGGCGGAGAGTTTTTAACTTCATACTTCTTGCCCTCAGTTGAAAGAGTCGCTACTAGTTTAAAGGGAACATCGATTTTCCAATTATTTCTACCGTTTTATTTTTCTTTTAGAATACTTTCCGTACAAGGTTCGTTAAAGAAATGCTATAGGGTATTTTCAGTCGTCTTTATAGATTTTTGTCACGCACAACTTAAATCAATCCAATGGAGCCGGTTCTAACTAGATTTTCCTTAGTATTTGGAAAGCTTAATGGTCCTAATATAATTGTGACGGCAAAATACCTAAATATTTCTATTTTGGAATAATAAAATCGGAATGCGTTAATTTTTCAAATATGCTATTAAATTATTTCATTTCGTTACATTACGTTTTTATTATAAAAGGTGTAAAATACGTGTATTTTAAGGATTAATGTACAGGGTGAGTCAACGATAGAATAAAGTTCATTATCTCATTTTTTTCGGGAATGACGAAAAAATGTTAAATACAATAGTTTTTGGGAATTGTTAAGGTGCAGGGCACTTCAAAAAAGTGTGGCCGATATAACATTTGTTTTTTTTTTAATGGAACATCCTATTTTCTAATTTATTTTTAAATTCGGCGTCAAATTTTATAACTTTTTTATTAGTAATGTTATATACCTAAACCAAGTAGTTTTTCTAATATTTAAATTTTTTTAAAAAAATACTAGTTTTCAGTTTTCTAAAACATTGCCAGTAGCGCCATTGTTTCTGAAGATGGAATACTCATAATTAATACAAGCGTTCTATAAAGAAGAAAAAAAAGATATGTATAAAGAAATTTGAGTTAGATGCTACAGGGTGTTCAAAATAAATTTATGCATTTCGACTATTTTGAAGTGAAAAATCTCAAATTTTTTAAATGGCTCACCCTATGATTATTTTTTCTGATAGATTTTACAAAACCCTCAAACTTTTATTAAGTATGTCATATACCTATTTCTAATAGTTATCGATTTATTTTGAATTTTTCAATTTTTACCCTTGTTTTTAATACACTTACGCTATAACATCATAGTTGCCAAGACAAAACAAAAATGTAGGCATTGTCAACTTTTGACATGTCTATTAAGCAAGTAAAAATAGTTTAATTTGTTGT
This sequence comes from Pachyrhynchus sulphureomaculatus, assembly GCA_019049505.1. NCBI lineage: Eukaryota > Metazoa > Arthropoda > Insecta > Coleoptera > Curculionidae > Pachyrhynchus > Pachyrhynchus sulphureomaculatus. Next base: position 67,774,464 of record CM032452.1, on the reverse strand, counting down.
AGTAAGTGACGTATAAAGGTAATAGTTATGGATTTTCCTAAAAATGAATTAATTAATATGGTTTATATACTGGGCGAGGCGGGAAAAAATTGTCTTTTGGCAATAAGGCTTTACGGAGCGAAGTACCCTAATAGACGTATACCATATAGAAAATCTTTTTAGTGCTTAATGGAACGGTTTGATGGCAGTGGTTGAGTACACGAAACGGAAAGTAGTAAACCAGAATGCTACCAATGAGGAAAAAGAAATAGAGATTTTACTTCATGTTGAAGATAATCCCCAGGTCAGCAGTCGTCAACTAGCTGACTTATCTGACATATCTCAATCTACGGCTAATCGCACCACGAGAAAATACAAGTATAATCCCTTTCATATGGATCCAAATTTTTTATCCGAAATAATGTTTTCTGAGGAAGCTCCTTTTCGCAGTAATGGAGCAGTTAACAGTCATAACATGCATTACTACTCAACAGTTAATCCATTTTGGATCCGGGAAGTTCAAAACCAAAGCCGTTGGTCGCTTAATGTATGGTGTGGAATATTAAATTGTCGAATTAACGGGTCTAGATATCTAAATTTTTTGCTAAACAAATTATCCCAGCTTCTTGAAGAAGTTGATAACTTTAAACGGGAAGTGAAGGAAAATATAGCAAAACGACTAAACATGTGTATTCAAGTACACGGGCATATTCTTGAACATTTATTACGTCATAATAATTAATCATTAGATAAGTTAAACTATATTAAAATTATTATTAACTATTTGTTTATGTTTTCACAATAGCGTAAGTGTATTAAAAACAAGCGTGAAAATTGAAAAATTCAAAATAAATTGAAAACCATTAGAAATAGGTATATGAGATACTTAATAAAAGTTGGAGGTTTTGTAAAACCTATGAGAAACAATAATAATATACGGGGTGTGCCATTAAAAAAATTTGAGTTTTTTCAATTTAAAATAGTCGAAATGCATAAATTGTTTTTGAACACCCTGTAGCATCTGACTCAAATTTCTTTACATATATCTTTTTTTTTATCTCTATAGAATCCTCGTACCAATTATAAGTATTCCACCTTCAGAAACAATGGCGCTACTGGCAATTTTTTACAAAACTGAAAACTAGTATTTTTAAAAAAAAATTGAAATATTAGAAAAACTACTAGGTTTAAGTATATAACGTTATTAATAAAAAAAAGTTATAAAATTTTACGCAGAATTCAAAAATAAATTAGAAAATAGGATGTTCCATTTAAAAAAATACATGTTATATCGGCCACACTTTTTTGAAGTACCCTGTATACTCAAAAATAATTTTAAACTGTGCACCTTAACATTCCCTAAAACTATTGTATTTAACATTTTTTCCTCATTCCCGAAACAAATAAGATAATGAACTTTACTCTATCATTAACTCACCCTGTACAAAACAATTTGTTTAAAAATAACCGGTCAATTGCAAATTGGACTTGCGCAATTAGTGTTCCGTACGTTAATTGCTTTTAAAATAAAAAATTTCTTTAAGGAAGTATAAAATGATCAGTGACTTCACAAAGCACATCCCAAATGAGTTGTCGACAAAATTTTTTTTTCGATCTTTAGTGAAAACTGATGACCTTGAAATTTTTGGATTTTTTTGTATACCAGATAAATTATTAAAGGTAATGCATTCGTGATAATTTTCGATCAATCTACACCCTGTAGAGAATATTCTAGAAATTTTTCAAAATTTTTTGATCAGTACTTTTCGAGATAAGGTGTGGGGACAGCGATTTTTCGCAATTTCTTAAAAATAATACAAAGAGAATTGTGCGCAAGTATTACATTATATATATTTTGGAACTCGACTTTTTACAAGCCTTCATTTTACACCCCACTCGAGGACCTGGTAACAATTTTGTTTTTCACTTCCGATTTCACCCCTAAAACTAACTCCTTAATTCAAAAGTTAACTTTTAAAACCACACCGCACCAATGAAGCCATCAATTCCTATATTAGTGCCAAATTTTAACTTTCTATGTCAAATAGTTTCGGAGAAAATCGAGTGTAACAGACAGACGGACGGACAGACAGATAGACAGACGGCTACCGAATTGATCTTATAAGTGTTCAGTACGGAACACTAAAAAATGGTAAATTTATTTACACAGTACTTCCTTACAAATACAACTTGTAAAGTTAATATAGATTTTTTTCCAGATCACTCTTGTTTATGAGAATAGCACACGTGCTGCTGGGTAAATCCCCAAAACGCTACAGGGTCGACATGTGTGCAGAAAAAACGATTCACGTTGGTCTCGAATCGCCGTAAATTGTACTGGGTGAGAAATACAGTTCTGTTTTCCATAAAAAAGACTGCATGGAAAGGATTGTACGAGAAGTGACCAGCTGAACCTCATACGGATATGATGTATTAGCACAATGTGCACTGCTCTGGGAAGAATTAAATCGCCAATCGTTCTTCGATGTTTCAAAGTTTCTGGCAAATTCTACATCTCCAATCAGGCCAACAGCTCTCTTGTAAATAGAATCCAACAAATGCAGTGTATGTTTGGGAGCAAGCCCCAAACATTCGAGTAGAACTAATACATTCGTTGAAAATGGCCCTCGTTTTCAATATACTAGGCATTCTGTCACAATTACTCGTCCATCCGCATTCCCCAATTAATTCATTCTCTGTACAAGCTCTCACATACGATTCCCTTTAAGACTGAAAATAATTTAACTCCTCACACAACTTTAAGAATTTCTCTGCAGTACTTTTGAAAAATGTCCAAAACCTTCTTATCATTTTGATATACAGTGAAGTCCGTTTATAGCGAACTTCAAAAAATCACTAAAAATGATTCGCTAGATCTGAAGTTCGTTACAAACATTAAACAAAATCTGATATTATTTTTAATTAATTTTTTATTAGATTAGGCGCTAATGCTTAGAAAAATGACTAATAATAATTATTAAATTAAAATAAAACGTTCAAAGGAAAATAAAACAAGTCACACTAAAGTTATTATTATATATGTTGGTACATACGAGGCTGGTTTGAAAAGTCCGTGCAAAAATAAAAACTACTTATGTGTTTGGGGTAAACCTTTTTTATTTTTCGACATAGTCTCCTTTTAGGCTTATACACTTCGTCCAACGATGTTCTAGTTTGTTGATCCCTTCCGAATAATAGGATTTGTCCAAGTCTGCAAAATATCCATTAGTGTCTGCAATCATCTCCTCGTTTGAATAAAATCTTTGTCCCGCCAGCCATTTCTTCAAATTGGGGAACAAATAGTAGTCCAAGAGAGCCAAGTCTGGAGAATAGGGGGGATATGAAACGAGTTGGAATCCTATTTCCATTAATTTTGCGACCACAACTGCTGAGGTGTGTGCTGGTGCGCTGTCGTGAGGGAAAAGGACTTTCTTGTGGGCCAATCGCGGGCGTTTTTTTTGCAGCTCGGTTTTCAAACGGTCCAATAACGATGAATAATATTCACCTGTAATAGTTTTACCCTTTTCCAGATAGTCGATGAGGATTATCCCTTGCGAATCCCAAAAGACAGTCGCCATAACCTTTCCGGCCGAAGGAACGGTCTTCGCCTTTTTTGGTGCAGATTCCCCCTTGGTAACCCATTGTTTAGATTGTTGTTTGGTCTCAGGAGTATAGTAATGTATCCATGTTTCATCCACATTGACGAAACGACGCTTAAAGTCCCCCGGATTCTTCTGGAACAGCTGCAAACCATCCTTGCAACACTTCACACGATTCCGTTTTTAGTCAAGCGTGAGCAATCGCGGCACCCATCTTGCGGATAGCTTTCTCATGTCCAAATGTTTATGCAAAATATTATGTACCCGTTCAGTCGAGATGCCCACAGCACTAGCAATCTCACGCACCTTAACTCTTCTGTCATCCATCACCATATCATGGATTTGATCAATGATTTCTGGAGTCGTAACCTCCACAGGCCGTCCAGAACGTTCAGCGTTACTTGTGCCCATATGGCCAGTCCGAAAATTTTGAACTGTTCTAATCGAAGGTGCAGAGTCACCATAATGTATAACAAGCTTCTCTTTAGTCTCCTGAGGCGTTTTGCCTTTCATAAAGTAATGTTTAATCACCACACGAAATTCTTTTTCGTCCATTTCTTGAAAATCACTCGACTTCCTTGATTCACACGAATGCCAAACACAAAGAAATAGACCAATATGGCTGAAACTTGGTGTGCGTTCATTCAAGAGATGCTACTAACTAAACATGACCTCGATACGCGCCGGTGGTGCCATCTCTCGGACTTTGCACGGACTTTTCAAACCAGCCTCGTATACTAGTATAAACGAAAACATTAAAATACGTAGTTTATACAATAAAATCAGTAATTTTCGTTTGTACAGTTTTACTTGAAAAAGAAATAGTGTTTATAAGGTACCGGTGGCAATTAAGGCCCACCTAAAAAAAATATTACTTTAAATCTGAGTATAATGCGTATAGGATGTCAAAAACATATTGTTTACATAGCTTGTACATGTTGCTGTAATAAATGGTGTAAAACAATTAAGAGAAGCATATTTTTTAATAAGAAAATACACTTTTTAAAAACCCTTCTCAGGGGCCTTATTATACTACGGTAGTATATTAAAGCCCATATATAAAAATTTGCTTTATTTTTACAGTAAATCGTACTAAATTTACCTAGAAATAAGTTAAAATAAAAGTAAATTGTTGTTTTTTACTTATTTAATCATTTTCCTTTATTTATTAAACGTGGGCCTCATTGCCCTCTTAATATTAATCGTAGACAATTTAGTTTCAAGGAACTAGTGGTCTTAATTAAGGTACTTAGTACAATCACAACATGTTCTGTAACTTTGAAAACTTAAATAATCAGTTCTTTTCTTATTAAACAAAACAATGTAATTACTTTTATATTAATTTTTAAGACTTAAAATCAGACTTTAATTAAAGGTACCTAACTCAGTTCTTTAGTATCACAATCATATTCCTAGAACCAAAAAATAGACTCTCAAAACAAAAAAAAAAATATCTTCTGCAAGCAAAATAAAAATAAAAACGATTAACAAACAAATTATTTATACTGAGACGGTAAAATATAGTTAAGTATTTTGTTTAATCACAGTCACAGCAATAAAACATTTCTTTATCTTCGGTTGAGAGTCCGACACACTCTTCGTGGTACCATTTAAAACATTGGACGCATTGCCGCATGTCCGAAACACGTCCTTCTTTGCAAGCATGGCAGAACCATTCAGATTCAATTATTTTTGACTTCTTAACCTTACTGCTATCTTTTCCAGACTTATTCTTACGATCTTTAGTTTTCTGATTGGCTTTTTTTGATTTTTTCACCTTTATCATCTCATTTTCTTTTAGCTCTTCTCGTTTCTTAAAAAGGTCCCTAATAATCCGTTGACCTCTATAATTGATGGCCTTTCTTCTTGGTTTGTCTTTGATTACAGCATAGTTTGGAGTTGGCATAAGTTCTTGAAACGGGGATTTAGTTTCCTTTGTTTTAAGACTGGCTAGCGGAGTATCATCGTCTGAGTCTTCTTCGGAGGTATATAAATTGATTCTGGTGTGATCATTTCTATTCAACATCTTCTGTACAGCGTCAGGCTCAATATCAGTCTCTGAGTCTGAACTTAGAATAAGAGGACGTTTTGTCACAATACCAGATGTTGATGGTTTTGGCGATGGAGTTGAAGCATTGCAATTTGTATTTTTGCTTTGTGGTACTTTCACAGGAAAGGTTGATGTAGCAATATCAGTTAAAGCCCTTACACCAATTTGCTTTTCTGGGGTAACAATGTCATAACGTGACGTTACTTCAGGGTACTCTATGTTTGCCTCAATAATAGTTGAAGTTTGTGGAGGAGGATGTTCGGTCAAGATCGCTGGTGCAAATGCTTCATCTGGTAATACATCAGGGTTGAATGGAAACAATCCAGTAGCCCTGAATCCATTTATTATATTTTCATGAGTCAATGCCCTCGACCAAGCTTTTGAGAATATTTTGTTGAAGTTCGATTTCGTCAAGCATCTGTCAGGATTTTGATACATGTATGTCATAGCTTCTTGATCCCAGTGATGCTCAAAAGACTTATTGACGGATTTATCGAGGGGTTGAAGTTCATGGGTTGTGTTACTAGGCAAACAATAAAGCACAATATCATGCTTGTCTGCTTCTTCAACAATTGTATAATCCAGGTGCGAGGACGCTCCATCAAAGATTAACAAGACTTTTCCCTGCGTTTTATACTTTCCCAGATGCTTGATGAATTCTATAAATAACTCCGTGGTCATACTTCCTTTTGGAGCCATCTTTACGAGAGATCCAGCTGGTAAGTTATCACTATATTCTGGTTTTTGTCTTTGGCCTTTAAAGATGATCATTGGTGGGATAGCGGTACCAACAGCATTAACACACATTGCTATGGTAACATTTTCGGCGTGCTCAGGTGCAATCAAATGGACTCGACGAGCTCCTTTTTGCGCCAAAACAGTTTGTTGATGATGAATAGTGAGTCTACACCCCTTTTCATCCATATTATAGAGTCGTTGCGGGTTCTGTAGAATGTCTAATTCCTCATATAGGTCTTTCACTTCTTGGAAATGCTGAGCAACAATAGGACGGTTTAATTTTTGTGCTCTGCCTGGATTCATAAACTGGGCTTTTCTTTTGGAAATTTCTGGGTTCCTTTTCAAAAACATTTTGCCCGCAATGCCAGAGTCTTTATTGAAATTGTGCTTAATATCATAATTCTCGCAAAATAAAAATGCTTGTCTCCGTATGACTTTTGGAGTAACAGGTACACCAATGTTAGCAAATCGTATAATGCGTTGTACAAGATCTTTTTCTTGGTCGATTGTCAATATGGAACTTCGACCTAAGCGCTTAATAGTACTTTTTGAATTTATGTGATTTCGGAGAGTTCGTCTTGGAATGTTGTAACGTTCAGCTGCAGCTCGTTGCGTCAGCTGCCCTCGTTCTATTGCCGCCAAAGCGGCCCGTAAATTGTCTTCTGTCCACTGAGCTCTCTTTGGAGGCATTTTAATCAAAATCTGTAACAATGTTACACATATATTGACAGTAAAATTCACATAGTACATTGACCTAGAACACAAAAAAATTCAATCTGATACTCAAATATTAAGAGGCCAATAAGGCCCAAGTACCGTTATAATGGGCCTTATTAACCTCATGCCACCTTTTTACAAAATAACCTAATAAACCTAAAAAATCTTTCTCTGGCTAGGAAAAACCATATCCATTGTATTGTACAAGACATACTTAAGATAATAAATACAGCGTTATTAGTCAATTATTGAATTAAACGTAAAAATACTTACAGTTTCTTGGTATGAAAATTATAAAATTGCACAGTAGCCGGTCACTTCATCAACGCATCGCACGTCACTGGCAAGATGGCGGCGCTAGCGACTGCGGACCAATACGGAAACATTCACACCGATATTGTGCACGTGTGCGTAAACAGTGAAGGGTCATAGAAATGTTTTTCCGCGAAATTTGAAATGTGGGCCTTATTACCCCCTGGGCCTTATTTACCTCAGGTACCTTATAATTGTCATGCACAACTCCATATCTGTTCAGAAACGTCACGAGATTCCAAGAAATTGCGAGTTTCAGTCATTTTTTTAGTCATTTCTGAAATGGATGGAACATAAATATTATCTCCTTCTCCAGGCTCGTCTTCGCCGTCATTATCGCTTAAAATCTTTCCAGAAGTCACTGATGTCACAATTTGATCATCAGTTAATATTTCTCTCGTCATTAATTCATTATCAGCACATACATATTCTTCAAAATTAAAGTGATTAAACATCTTTTTAATCTCGATTTCCACTGTACTTTGTTGAATATCAGCATCGTAAACAAATTCTAGACAATCAGTAGGATCTTCTCGAGTCAGCGGTAGCTCATCATCTGAGTCATATCTACATTCCTTCCTTAAAAATCCGCCATGCTTAAAACAGTTGGTTTCTATGGTTTCTCTACTGACTCTTTGCCGAGTCATATGGATAAACTTTATAGCGTCCAAGAGAGTTACAGAAAAAATGCTACCTTTATCGATCGTCTCTAACATTTTCATAAGTAAAATCTTTCTATAATGACATTTTGAAGAATGTATCCATAGGCTGGAGCTTTCCACTTGTGTTTGGAGGCATAAAAACCAATTTTATTTGCTGTAAATCAACTTCAGTGTGCCCTGAAGAATTGTCAATCGAACGTAATATTATTCTGTTTTTGAATTTTAATTCTTTGTTCCATTCGATCAGTTCATTTTTAAAAATTTCTAATGTCATCCAGGCTTTACTGATTTGTACTTTACTGGTACGGTTTTTAAAACACCTGGGATTGGCGGACTTTCCTATCACCAACAGTTTTATTTTCTCTGTTCCAGACATATTTGTAGTTACCAACACAGTAATTTTCCACCAGCACAATTCTCTCCGACAAACTCTAATGTTTTATCAGGCGTCATCTTGTAAGACAAACCCATTTCATCCGCATTAAAAATGTCCACATATTCATAACTTTCTCGAATTTCCAGCCATACATTGGCCAACCACTAATCAACCACAGTCATATCCACTCCTGCAATTACTCTTACTATCTTACCCCCACTAATATTATGTCGCTTTTTAAATCATTCAATTCAACTTCTAGAACAGTTAAACTCGGTGTTCTCCATTTTCCTTCCCAATTCACTAGCTTTCTCTTTTAAAGTATAGCCGGTAATAGGAACATGTTCATGTCGTTTTTGACTAAACTATTTAAGGAATCCTTAATCGACTTGGACATGTGTAGATTTTCTTACTTTTTTACAACTAAAGTTTCTTTGATCATAGATTGATAAGATTTCTTGCCTCTTCTTCCATATGGTAGAAACCATAGATTTAGTTACATTCAACTGTTTGCAAACATCCCTTTGTTTAACTCCATTTTCTGTTTTCCTTATAATATCGTGTTTGTCTTTTAAAGTAAACGCTTTGAATTTTTGTGTACTCATTTTAAAATAAAGACGTAAACATTCACTTTGCTACTTTGATCAAATATACATTAGAACCGCATAGCACAAGTGAATTGAAAATAATACTGCTCGAATTAGCGGCGCGGTGGAAACAAGTAGAATGGGCGTTTCCAGCGGGTTTCGTTGAATTTCCTACATCAAGTCGCGCGACATCGAACACAAGGAATGCCAAGTTCGTTATAAACGGACAGAAAACATCCAAATTTGGTTCGCTTTATCCTGAGGTTCGTTATAACCGGGTTCGTTATAACCGATAAAAATTTGCATTGGAAGTTTTTTCGTGCATTATAAAATAGTTCGTTTTAACCGGAAATTAACCGCTATTCGCTAAGCAGACTTCACTGTATATTCTTTTTATCGTGCTCCTTATTTCAAGATTAAAAACACGCTTTCATTTTTGCGCGAAAACTTCCTAAAAGAGCTTGTTTTTCGCCGAGTGAATATTTTTAATTAACGTTTCTACATTATCTCATTCTGCAAGCATGCTAACTTCTCATAATGATATGGAAACTAAATGGAATTTATTGACCCTTGCCCCCTTTCGTCTCTTTCTCTTACTTCAAGTATTATATGTATAGAAAAGTTGGAATTGACATCGCTATAGGTGTTTATTTCATTTTTATCGATTGTATAAGAATACCACTATTTTCGTCACATTTCCTGCTTGATTTCCTACTTTTGTATTCACATCATCAAGACTCGATATCTGTGCCGAAATGTTTAAACCTCTTTTCTTGTTGTATAATTTGTTCTTCACACTCACCGGTGTTTTGTTGTTGTCATGCACTTTGTTTTTGATAACGATATTCTTATTTCATTTTTTTTATTATTTTGTTAAATTGGTAAAGTCTGCTGATCGTCTTCGATCTCTGCTATCAGAATAGCGTCAGCAGCAAAACAGTATTTTTATTCCTTTAATTCCCATTCTATGACTCCTCAGATTTATGAGTATATTTAATTATTTTATTTATTATACTATTGAAAACTAGTGAGCTCAAGGATTCTCCTTGGTGAGTATCTCGTTCTGCCGAAATTAATTTTAAAATCTTGATGATGTTGTACGTCAAGTACATTTTTGTACTCGATTGAAGACTCCCTCTGAGTCAATGAAACGTAAGAACGCGGGCCGATTATTTTCTGTTGATATAAACTTTAAAAATTTCTCTGAACACTCTCAAAAGCCAAGAGATGCAGATCGTATATAGGACCTCAGATCCAACTCCAACTTGGAGCGTATTAACGAGTAGGAAAGAATTTTTAATAAATTGGTATTGGTAAACGTTTTACAGTTGCAGATAATAAAGCCCATGACCTTCACGAGAGACGATACAATGACCTTAATAAGGGGTTTATTATCATGTGTAACGCTCTATGATTCAAAACCACTGATATAATAGGAATATTCCACTTGATTGTGTTTACGAGAATATTATATAACTTTACGTTTAGTGATATTTGAGAGTTTATTTAAAAAATACGTCGTATACAGTATATCCAGGTGCTGTCAACTATAATACTACAATATATAGACAGTCCAAAAAGTTTCCATACACCACCTGCTTTCTATACTATTTTTCTGTTATGTTTAACTAATTAATTGGAAATATGAGAAAACATGTTTATATTAATATTTGAAACTTAACCAACGAGGATTAGTAATAAAAATAACTACGGAACATTTTATTTAGAAGTTACACCATTGTTATAAAAATGTAAACAAAATTAATGTCAAAAGTCTCCATATACTTAGCAATTACCAACAATAGTTTGACGGAGTTTAACGTTTAAAGTTTAAATAACAATTTCGTCTAAACTAATATTAGTGGGACCACCGCACAGTGGGGAAAAACGAAAAATCGTGTTTCAAAATTGTCTAGAGCCTTCAATTTTGGTTCGATTTGGAAGATTTTTTTTTAAAAATTGAAGCTTATTAAATTCCGAACAAAGTTGTCGGAGCCGATTTTTCAATTAAACTTTTGTTTCAAAATGGCGGACGTTGGTTTCTGATTATATAGCGACTGAGACACAGAAAACGCTTACAGTTTCAAACCAAGTTGTGCTAAAATGCGTATATGTATGTTTTTTTATGTTGCAGATAATATATCTAATATCACAGTTACAAGATTAATAATAATAAACCCAAAATGGCTGCCATGAACAATAAAAGTATTATAAATATGAATAAACGTACCATTATTATTTTATATCCATAACATTTGCATAAATAATTTCTTTAAGGTTGTTAATTATAAATATGTCTCAACAATTGACTTAAAATGACAAATCAAGTATGGCGGATGCCAAAGTTGAATCGAGCAAGAAAGTTTCTCTGTGGCATTTAGACTGTGGCAGTCAGATCATTCAAGTTATTCAAGTTTAGTTGCGGGATTTAAATCTTCATGCAGTTATTGCTAGAATATTGCTGCTGTAAATTTTAAGTATCGTAGACAATTTTCTAGCAGATACAAAAAACAGCGATACACGCAAAAAAGGACAGCTCACACAGCTAGAAAATGGCTACAACAGCTAAAACGTTTTTGTTAAAATAGGGACAGCTAAATATTTTGCTGCGCTAGCCACAATGTTTGTTGTAGCAAAAAAGTGGCTGCTGTTACTAAACAGTGGCTAATGCAGCAAAATATTTAACTGTCCCTATTTTAACAAAACGTTTTAGCTGTTGTAGCCATTTTCTAGCTGTGTGAGCTGTCCTTTTCTGCGTGTATCGCTGTTTTTTGTATCTGCTAGAAAATTGTCTACGATACTTAAAATTTACAGCAGCAATATTCTAGCAATAACTGCATGAAAATTTAAATCCCGCAACTAAACTTGAATAACTTGAATGATCTGACTGCCACAGTCTAAATGCCACAGAGAAACTTTCTTGCTCGATTCAATTTTGGCATCCGTCATACTTGATTTGTCATTTTAAGTCAATTGTTGAAACATATTTATAATTAACAACCTTAAAGAAATTATTTATGCAAATGTTATGGATATAAAATAATAATGGTACGTTTATTCATATTTATAATACTTTTATTGTTCATGGCAGCCATTTTGGGTTCATTATTATTAATCTTGTAACTGTGATATTAGATATATTATCTGCGACATAAAAAAAACATACATACACGCATTTTAGCACAACTTGGTTTGAAACTTAAGCGTTTTCTGTGTCTCGGTCGCTATATAATCAGAAACTGCCATTTTGAAGACGTCCGCCATTTTGAAACAAAAGTTTAATTGCAAAATCGGCTCCGACAACTTTGTTCGGAATTTAATAAGCTTCAATTTAAAAAAAAATCGTCCAAATCGAACCAAAATTGAAGGCTCTAGACAATTTTGAAACACGATTTTTCGTTTTTCCCCACCGTCCGCCGTTGGCCTTGATAATCTCCTGTAACCTTTTTGTCATGCTTGCAATTCTGCTGGCATGTTCTCCCATTGGTTCAATATTCTTATTTCATTTTTTTTTATTTTGTTAAATTGGTAAAAAGGCTGCTGATCATCTTCAATCTCTGCTATCAGAATGGCGTTAGCAGCAAAACATAGTATTTTTATTCCTTTAATTCCCATTCTATGATTCCTCAGATTTATGAGTTTATTTAATTATTTTATCCAATATAATATCAACACTTACATAGGAGGAAGAAAAAGCACAGAAAGCTGGAGACTTCTTAAAAATATGAGAACAGAACGGAAAAGAGAAATCTTCTCACCAATAACACCAGAAAAATGGAACCAATATTTCACAAATATGCTAACAGAAAATAGACCAGAGTTCAAAAGTACCCAACATGGAAACCCAAATATAGTTATACGAGGATCCCCAATAAGGATAGCAACATCAGAAGTTAAAGAAGTATGTAAAACGCTAAAAAATGGTAGAGCTCCAGGACCAGGAAACATCCCAGAAGAGACAGTAAAAACGGAACTGAAAAGCTATTTCGCGCTTTGAGGAACTTATTCCAAAGATGCATTAACACATCAGAAGTACCTGAGGAATGGAAAATATCATACATATCAACAATTCATAAGAAAGGAGACAAAAATAATTGCGATAACTATAGGGGAATAACGGTTACAGGATCTATTAGCAGAATATACTTAAAAATAGAATAGAAACGGAATACGCGGACGTAGAAGCTGAAGAACAGGCAGGCTTTAGAGCATGAAGATCCACAATAGACCATCTCTTCTCACTGACACAAATCCTAGAAAAGAAAACCGCATTTGATCAGGAAGTCCATGTCTTGTTTGTTGATTTAAAAAAGGCCTACGACAGCGTGCCCCTAATGAGATTGTGGGAAACACTACAACAGAGTAATGTAAGCGCCGAAATAATTAAAGCCGTAAAATCCCTATACCAAGACGCAAGAAGTAGTATAAAAACCAAATATGGTATAACAACAGGATTCCCGGTCACAAAGGGTCTCAAACAGGGCTGCTGTATATCCCCAACGCTATTTAAAATCTATTTGGAGAGTGCACTGAAGAACTGGAAAAGGAAATGCAGCAGTATGGGATTACCACTGGATGACGATACTACATTGTACACGCTATCATTCGCAGATGACCAGGTAGTAGTCGCTCAGGACATCGATGATATGGAATACATGACACGAAAACTTATGAAGGAATATGAAAAATGGGGCCTAGAAGTCAATATTAAAAAAACCGAGTATATGTGCGTCGGAGGACAACAGCAGGACTTGAGACTGGCCACAGGACACACCATCAAACACTGTGCCAGTTATAAGTATTTGGGAACGAGAATGTCTAGGGACGGAACACTGGAAGAAGCAATATTCGAGAGGAATATCCAAGGAAGAAAAGCGATTGCAATGCTTAATAGTATACTATGGGACAAAAACATAACCATTGAAAATAAGAAGAGAATTTACAACTCAATAGTGAAAAGTATAATAACTTACAGCTCCCAGGTGTGGCCATTAAAGGAAAGAACAGAAAAAATACTAAAAGCTATAGAAATGGATTTCTGAAGACGAGCAGCCAGAAAATCCAGAAAAGACCGCATACCAAATGACACGATAAGGCGAGCTTTAGAAATAAAGCACGATATAGTGGACGAAATCAGAACCCAACAGTTGGTATGGTACGGACATGTACAGAGAATGTCACAAGACCGACTACCTAAAAAGATTTTAAATTGGAACCCTCATGGAAAAAGAAAGCGAGGAAGACCACGCCAAAGCTGGAGAACAGGAATCAACAAGGAAGTACTAGAGAGAGATCTGAGGGAGGAGGGATGGAGAAACCGGGAGGAGTGGAAATTAGGCATCGGAAGACGGAAGACGTTATAAAACCGATTAATATATATATATATATATATATATATATATATATATATATATATATATATATATATATATATATATATATATTATATATATATATATATATATATATATATATATATATATATATATATATATATATATATATATATATATATATATATATATATATATATATATATATATATATATATATATATGTATATATATATATATATATATATATATATATATATATATATATATATATATATATATATTGAAAACTAGTGAGCTCAAGGATTCTCCTTGGTGACTATCTCGTTCTGCCGACATTACTTTTGAAATCTTGATGATGTACGTCAAGTACATTTTTGTACTCGATTGAAGACTTCCTCTGAGTCAATGAAACATAAGAACGCGGGCCGATTATTAACTGTTGATGAGATACACTTTAGAAATTTCTCCGAACACTCTCAAGAGCCAAGAGATGCAGATCGTATATAGGACCTCAGATCCAACTCCAACTTGGAGCGTACTAGAGAGTAGAAAAGAATTTTTATTAAATTGGTATTGGTAAACGTTTTACAGTTGCGGATAATAAAGCCCATGACCTCCACGAAAGGCGATACAATGACCTTAATAAGGGGTATATTATCAAATGTAACGCTCCATAATTCAAAACCACTGATATAATAGGAATATTCCACTTGATTGTGTTTACGAGAATATTATATAACTTTACATTTAGTGATATTTGAGAGTTCATTCAAAAGATACAATGTATGCAGTATATCCAAGTGCTATCAACTGTAATACTACAATATATAGACAGTCCAAAAAGTTTCCATACACCACCTGCGTTTTGTTCTATTTTTCTGTTATGTTTAACTAATTAATTGGAACTATGAGAAAACATGTTTAAATTAATATTTGAAACTTAACCAACGAGGATTAGTATTAAAAACAACAGAACATTTTATTTAGAAGTTACAACATTGTTATACAAATGTAAACAAAATTAATGTCAAAAAAGTCTCCATACACTTAACAATTACCAACAATAGTTTGACGGAGTTTAACGGAAAATAACAACTTCGTTTTAACTAATATTTAGTGGGACCGCCGTTGGCCTTGATAATCTCCTGTAATCTTTTTGTCATGCTTGCAATTCTGCTGGCATGTTCACCCATTCGTTCAATATTCTGTTTTTTAATTCTTCTCTATTTGAAACATTATGTTTGCGAACGCGCCGCTAAGTTCCTCCCATAAATGCTCGATGGGGTTAACATAGGGTGACTGCGGAGTTATATGAAGCTGGTGTCGCACATTATGGATCATCCATTCTCGCACCAAGTTTGCGGTATGTTTCAGATCATTGTTCTGTTGGAAAATGTATCTTTTTTCGAGTGCTAATTTTTAGACACTTTCTCTTAAATTGTGTCTCAAAATGTTCAGATAAACATTCTGAGCCATGGTACCATTAATAAGACCCCTCCAGCGGACATGCATCACCAAAGCAGAACACTACTACCCCCTTGTCTCACCGTGAAATAAATGTTTTTAATATTAAATGCGGTTTTCTTTTTTCCCCAAACTTTAGTTCTGCCATCAGACCCAAAAAGGTTAATTTTAGTTTCATCACTAAAGATTACGGATTCCCAAAATTCCGGAGGTTTAGTAACATATTCCCTAGCAAAAGCTAACCGCTTTTTGCGATTAGCTTCCGAAATTAACGGCTCCTTCCTGGCTGCACACCCCTTATAGCCTGCCCTATGTGAACAATTTCTCACTGTCTGTGTACAAACATTTTTCGAAAATAGTTCCCGTACTTTTAATTTTGGTGCACTTTTCTTGGGATCTATAGTTATTTGTCTAACAATACTAGCCTCTTCACGTAGAGTCAGCTTCTTGAGCGGATCGGAACGCGGTCGAATTTTATAGGAACCCTTTGATTTATACTGATTTACAATGTACTGAACAGAGCATGAGACTTTTTAACAATTTTTCTTATATTTCTGTACGATTTTCCATCTTTTCACAAATCAGTTCCGATCTTTCGAACTTGAAATGGAATTTCACAATTTCTCTCGCTCATGTTTAATACTACTTTGAAAATCTACTGCAAAATTACTAGCAACATGTAACAGATTATAAAGTGTGGCCGAAAATTATTCATTTATTTACAGTAGCGAGCAATAAATAGCTTGGTAAAATGCGGCTGATTAAAACATGTTTTTTTTTCGATGTATGAGAATACCACTGTTTTCGTCACGTTTCCTGCTTGATTTCCTACTTTTGTATTTACATCACCAAGACTCGATAGCTGTGCCGAAATGTTTAAACCTCTTTTCTTGTTGTATAATTTGTTCTTCACACTCACCGGTGTTTTGTTGTTGTCATGCACTTTGTTTTTGATAACGATATTCTTATTTCATTTTTTTTTTTATTTTGTTAAATTGGTAAAGGCTGCTGATCATCTTCGATCTCTGCTATCAGAATGGCGTTAGCAGCAAAACATAGTATTTTTATTCCTTTAATTCCCATTCTATGATTCCTCAGATTTATGAGTTTATTTAATTATTTTATCCAATATAATATCAACACTTACATAGGAGGAAGAAAAAGCATAGAAAGCTGGAGACTTCTTAAAAATATGAGAACAGAACGGAAAAGAGAAATCTTCTCACCAATAACACCAGAAAAATGGAACCAATATTTCACAAATATGCTAACAGAAAATAGACCAGAGTTCAAAAGTACCCAACATGGAAACCCAAATATAGTTATACGAGGATCCCCAATAAGGATAGCAACATCAGAAGTTAAAGAAGTATGTAAAACGCTAAAAAATGGTAGAGCTCCAGGACCAGGAAACATCCCAGGAGAGACAGTAAAATACGGAACTGAAAAGCTATTTCGCGCTTTGAGGAACTTATTCCAAAGATGCATTAACACATCAGAAGTACCTGAGGAATGGAAAATATCATACATATCAACAATTCATAAGAAAGGAGACAAAAATAATTGCGATAACTATAGGGGAATAACGGTTACAGGATCTATTAGCAGAATATACTTAAAAATAGAATAGAAACGGAATACGCGGACGTAGAAGCTGAAGAACAGGCAGGCTTTAGAGCATGAAGATCCACAATAGACCATCTCTTCTCACTGACACAAATCCTAGAAAAGGAAACCGCATTTGATCAGGAAGTCCATGTCTTGTTTGTTGATTTAAAAAAGGCCTACGACAGCGTGCCCCTAATGAGATTGTGGGAAACACTACAACAGAGTAATGTAAGCGCCGAAATAATTAAAGCCGTAAAATCCCTATACCAAGACGCAAGAAGTAGTATAAAAACCAAATATGGTATAACAACAGGATTCCCGGTCACAAAGGGTCTCAAACAGGGCTGCTGTATATCCCCAACGCTATTTAAAATCTATTTGGAGAGTGCACTGAAGAACTGGAAAAGGAAATGCAGCAGTATGGGATTACCACTGGATGACGATACTACATTGTACACGCTATCATTCGCAGATGATCAGGTAGTAGTCGCTCAGGACATCGATGATATGGAATACATGACACGAAAGCTTATGGAGGAATATGAAAAATGGGGCCTAGAAGTCAATATTAAAAAAAACGAGTATATGTGCGTCGGAGGACAACAGCAGGACTTGAGACTGGCCACAGGACACACCATCAAACACTGTGCCAGTTATAAATATTTGGGAACGAGAATGTCTAGGGACGGAACACTGGAAGAAGCAATATTCGAGAGGAATATCCAAGGAAGAAAAGCGATTGCAATGCTTAATAGTATACTATGGGACAAAAACATAACCATTGAAAATAAGAAGAGAATTTACAACTCAATATTGAAAAGTATAATAACTTACAGCTCCCAGGTGTGGCCATTAAAGAAAAGAACAGAAAAAATACTAAAAGCTATAGAAATGGATTTCTGAAGACGAGCAGCCAGAAAATCCAGAAAAGACCGCATACCAAATGACACGATAAGGCGAGCTTTAGAAATAAAGCACGATATAGTGGACGAAATCAGTTGGTATGGTACGGACATGTACAGAGAATGTCACAAGACCGACTACCTAAAAAGATTTTAAATTGGAACCCTCATGGAAAAAGAAAGCGAGGGAAGACCACGCCAAAGCTGGAGAGCAGGAATCAACAAGGAAGTACTAGAGAGAGATCTGAGGGAGGAGGGATGGAGAAACCGGGAGGAGTGGAAATTAGGCATCGGAAGACGGAAGACGTTATAAAACCGATTGATATATATATATATATATATATATATATATATATATATATATATATATATATATATATATATATATATCCAATATAATATTGAAAACTAGTGAGCTCAAGGATTCTCCTTGGTGACTATCTCGTTCTGCCGACATTAATTTTGAAATCTTGATGATGTACGTCAAGTACATTTTTGTACTCGATTGAAGACTTCCTCTGAGTCAATGAAACATAAGAACGCGGGCCGATTATTAACTGTTGATGAGATACACTTTAGAAATTTCTCCGAACACTCTCAAGAGCCAAGAGATGCAGATCGTATATAGGACCTCAGATCCAACTCCAACTTGGAGCGTACTAGAGAGTAGAAAAGAATTTTTATTAAATTGGTATTGGTAAACGTTTTACAGTTGCGGATAATAAAGCCCATGACCTCCACGAAAGGCGATACAATGACCTTAATAAGGGGTTTATTATCAAATGTAACGCTCCATAATTCAAAACCACTGATATAATAGGAATATTCCACTTGATTGTGTTTACGAGAATATTATATAACTTTACATTTAGTGATATTTGAGAGTTCATTCAAAAGATACAATGTATGCAGTATATCCAAGTGCTGTCAACTGTAATACTACAATATTTAGACAGTCCAAGAAGTTTCCATACACCACCTGCTTTTTGTTCTATTTTTCTGTTATGTTTAACTAATTAATTGGAACTATGAGAAAACATGTTTAAATTAATATTTGAAACTTAACCAACGAGGATTAGTATTAAAAACAACAGAACATTTTATTTAGAAGTTACAACATTGTTATACAAATGTAAACAAAATTAATGTCAAAAAAGTCTCCATACACTTAACAATTACCAACAATAGTTTGACGGAGTTTAATGGAAAATAACAACTTCGTTTAAACTAATATTTAGTGGGACCGCCGTTGGCCTTGATAATCTCCTGTAATCTTTTTGTCATGCTTGCAGTTCTGCTGGCATGTTCTCCCATTCGTTCAATATTCTGTTTTTTAATTCTTCTCTATTTGAAACATTATGTTTGCGAACGCGCCGCTAAGTTCCTCCCATAAATGCTCGATGGGGTTAACATAGGGTGACTGCGGAGTTGTATGAAGCTGGTGTCGCACATTATGGATCAACCATTCTCGCACCAAGTTTGCGGTATGTTTCAGATCATTGTCCTGTTGGAAAATGTATCTTTTTTCGAGTGCTAATTCTTAGACACTTTCTCTTAAATTGTGTCTGAAAATGTTCAGATAAACATTCTGAGCCATGGTACCATTAATAAGACCCCTCCAGCGGACATGCATCACCAAAGCAGAACACTGCTACCCCCTTGTCTCACCGTGAAACAAATGTTTTTAATATCAAATGCGGTTTTCTTTTTTCCCCAAACTTTAGTTCTGCCATCAGACCCAAAAAGGTTAATTTTAGTTTCATCACTAAAGAATACGGATTCCCAAAATTCAGGAGGTTTAGTAACATATTCTCTAGCAAAAGCTAACCGCTTTTTGCGATTAGCTTCCAAAATTAACGGCTCCTTCCTGGCTGCACACCCCTTATAGCCTGCTCTGTGTAAACAATTTCTCACTGTTTGTGCACAAACATTTTTCGAAAATAATTCCCGTACTTTTAATTTTGGTGCACTTTTCTTGGGATCTATAATTATTTGTCTAACAATACTAGCCTCTTCACGTGGGGTCAGTTTGTTGAGACGACTGGAGCGTGGTCGAATTTTATAGGAACCCGTTGTTTTATACTGATTTACAATGTACTGAACAGAGCATGAGACTTTTTAACAATTTTTCTTATATTTCTGTACGATTTTCCATCTTTCCACAAATCAGTTATGATCTTTCGAACTTGAAATGGAATTTCACAATTTCTCTCGCTCATGTTTAATACTACTTTGAAAATCTACTGCAAAATTACTAGCAACATGTAACAGATTATAAAGTGTGGCCGAAAATTATTCATTTATTTAGAGTAGCGAGCAATACATAGCTTGGTAAAATGCGGCTGATTAAAACATGTTTTTGTTTCGATGTATAAGAATACCACTGTTTTCGTCACATTTCCTGCTTGGTTTCCTACTTTTGTATTCACATCACCATCACCATCTGTGCCGAAATGTTTAAACCTCTTTTCTTGTTGTATAATTTGTTCTTCACACTCACCGGTGTTTTGTTGTTGTCATGCACTTTGTTTTTGATAACGATATTCTTATTTCATTTTTTTTTATTATTTTGTTAAATTGGTAAAGTCTGCTGATCGTCTTCGATCTCTGCTATCAGAATGGCGTCAGCAGCAAAACATAGTATTTTTATTCCTTTAATTCTCATTCTATGAGTCCTCAGATTTATGAGTTTATTTAATTAGTTTATCCATTATAATACTGAAAACCAGTGAACTCAAGGATTCTCCTTGGTGACTATCTCGCTCTGCCGAAATTAATTTTGAAATCTTGATGATGTTGTACGTCAAGTACATTTTTGTACTCGATTGAAGACTCCCTCTGAGTCAATGAAACGTAAGAACGCGGGCCGATTATTTTCTGTTGATGATATAAACTTTAGAAATTTCTCTGAACACTCTCAAGACCCAAGAGATGCAGATCGTATATAGGACCTCAGATCCAACTCCAACTTGGAGCGTATTAACGAGTAGGAAAGAATTTTTAATAAATTGGTATTGGTAAACGTTTTACAGTTGCAGATAATAAAGCCCATGACCTTCACGAGAGACGATACAATGACCTTAAAAAAGGGTTTATTATCATGTGTAACGCTCCATGATTCAAAACCACTGATATAATAGGAATATTCCACTTGATTGTGTTTACGAGAATATTATATAACTTTACATTTAGTGATATTTGAGAGTTTATTCAAAAAATACGTCGTATACAGTATATCCAGGTGCTGTCAACTATAATACTACAATATATAGACAGTCCAAAAAGTGTCCATACACCACCTGCTTTCTATACTATTGTTCTGTTATGTTTAACTAATTAATTGGAAATATGAGAAAACATGTTTAAATTAATATTTGAAACTTAACCAACGAGGATTAGTAATAAAAATAACTACGGAACATTTTATTTGGAAGTTACACCATTGTTATAAAAATGTAAACAAAATTAATGTCAAAAGTCTCCATACACTTAGCAATTACCAACAATAGTTTGACGGAGTTTAACGTTTAAAGTTTAAATAACAATTTCGTCTAAACTAATATTTAGTGGCACCGCCGCACAGTGGGGAAAAACGAAAAATCGTGTTTCAAAATTGTCTAGAGCCTTCAATTTTGGTTCGATTTGGACGATTTTTTTTTTTTTAATTGAAGCTTATTAAATTCCGAACAAAGTTGTCGGAGCCGATTTTTCAATTAAACTTTTGTTTCAAAATGGCGGACGTTGGTTTCTGATTATATAGCGACTGAGACACAGAAAACGCTTACAGTTTCAAACCAAGTTGTGCTAAAATGCGTGTATGTATGTTTTTTTATGTTGCAGATAATATATCTAATATCACAGTTACAAGGTTGTTAATTATAAATATGTTTCAACAATTAACTTAAAATGACAAATCAAGTATGGCGGATGCCAAAATTGAATCGAGCAAGAAAGTTTCTCTGTGGCATTTAGACTGTGGCAGTCAGATCATTCAAGTTATTCAAGTTTAGTTGCGGGATTTAAATTTTCATGCAGTTATTGCTAGAATATTGCTGCTGTAAATTTTAAGTATCGTAGACAATTTTCTAGCAGATACAAAAAACAGCGATACACGCAGAAAAGGACAGCTCACACAGCTAGAAAATGGCTACAACAGCTAAAACGTTTTGTTAAAATAGGACAGCTAAATATTTTGCTGTGCTAGCCACATTGTTTGTTGTTGTAGCAAAAAAGTGGCTGCTGTTACTAAACAGTGGCTAATGCAGCAAAATATTTAACTGTCCCTATTTTAACACTGTCTGTGTACAAACATTTTTCGAAAATAGTTCCCGTACTTTTAATTTTGGTGCACTTTTCTTGGGATCTATAGTTATTTGTCTAACAATACTGGCCTCTTCACGTGGAGTTAGTTTGTTGAGACGACTGGAGCGTGGTCAAATTTTATAGAAACCCGTGGATTTATACTGGTTTACAATGTACTGAACAGAGCATGCAACTTTTAACAATTTTTCCTATATTTCTGTACGATTTTTCATCTTTCCACAAATCAATTATGATCTTTCGAACTTGAAATGGAATTTCACAATTTCTCTCGCTCATTTTTAATACTACTTTGAAAATCCACTGCAAAATTATTAGCAACATGTGACAGATTATAAAGTATGGCCGAATATTATTCATTTATTTTCAGTAGCGAGCAAAAGATAGCTTGTTAAAATGCGGCTGATTAAAACGTGTTTGTTTTCAATGCAGTTCTTGAGTGTATGAGACTTTTTTGACATTAATTTTGTTTACATTTTTATAACAATGATGTAACTTCTAAATAAAATGTTCCGTAGTTGTTTTTAATACTAATCCTCGTTAGTTAATTTTTAAATATTAATTTAAACATGTTTTCTCATAGTTCCAATTAATTAGTTATACATAACAGAAAAATAGTATGGAAAGCAGGTGGTATATGGAGACTTTTTGAACCGACTGTATTTTGGAATCATCCGCGAAGAAATGTAATTCGTATGTGATCGCCCCAGAGAGGTCAAATCTAACGTCCACATATAAAGCCGAAATTACCATCCTGGGTGACTTTAATGTACACAACATCAACTGGCTTAAATATTCAAATACTACTGACGAGCAAGGTCGTGAAACCGAATCATTTTCAATTAGTTATAATTTAACTCAGCTTATTTACGAATCAACACGGATCCCCGATCGAGACGGGGAGTTCGCGAGTCTTCTTGATCTGTTTTTAACAACCAATCCGGAGATTTACACGGTCAGCGTAAATCCGCCACTAGGTTCTTCTGACCATAAACTACTTTCGACATCGAGTATCCTACCAATCAGAGACAGAGAGGCGCCTAAACCGCGCAAGATTTGGCACTACGAATCTGCTAAATGGGAATATTTTCGAACTTTCCCTTGGTTAGACGTTTGTTTTCGATCCGACGACCCATCTGACTGCGCCAGGGAGGTTTCCGATGTTATTTTGGTCGGTGTGGAGGCTTACATCCCTTTTTTGAAGAAATGCCCTTCCAACGACAAGCCTTGGTTTGACCGAAAATGCAAAGAAGCTGCTGGTTCTAAACATCTTGCCTACCGACAATGGCGTGAAAATCCTAACACCATAAACCGTAACACCTTTGTTCGTGCCAGGAACAGATGCAAAGAAATTATAGAAGAAACCAAGGAGGCACACAATCAACGAATTAGAAACAAACTTCTCGCTTGTCCCAACAATTTCAGGTTCTTTTGGTCAGTAGCTAAGGCAGTCAGTCAAAATTTCACCAAATCCACCATACCACCACTGACACGGCCAGATAATTCTATTGCAACGACACCTGTTGAGAAAGCGAACTTGTTGTCTGAACTCTTTGCTTCACATTCTACTGTCGATTTCCAAGGAAAAACACCACCTACTATTCCCATAGCGCAGTCAAGGATGCCCGATATTGTCTTCAGACAGCGTATCATAAAACGTACTTTAATTAAGCTAGACACCAAAAAAGCTTCTGGCGCTGACGGAATAGCTGCCATAGTTCTCAAAAACTGTGCGAGGGAACTAACACCAGTTTTTTGTAGACTTTTCAACCTATCCTACAGGGAATATTTCCTTCCTACTGGAAATATGCCACAGTTCAGCCGATACCTAAAAAAGGCAAGAAGATCTTGCCAAATAACTACCGACCAATCGCACTGCTTTCAATAATATCGAAAATCATGGAAAAGGCTATCAATCAGCATCTTCTAAACTATCTTGAAGGATTCAACATAATTAGCGATTATCAATATGGCTTTCATAAAAATAGATCAACAAGAGATCTTCTGACTTATATAACACACGTTTGGAACAACGCAATTGAACACTTTGGAGAATCTCGAGAGGTTGCTCTTGACATATCCAAGGCATTCGACCGTGTTTGGCACGATGGGCTGTTGGCTAAGCTACGCTCTTATGGTATGTCTGAAAAGTTCTGTTTGTGGCTCTCATGTTTCCTAAGAGAGCATTCTTTACGAGTGGCAGTCGACGGATTTCTTTCTAACACCTTCACTATCAACGCCGGTGTACCTCAGGGCTCCATACTGTCTCCTACTCTTTTTCTCATTTACATTAACGATCTGTTGGAAAAGACCGAGAATCCAATCTACAGCTTTGCAGATGACAGTACGCTTATCTCTTCATTCACTTTGAACACTCGGACATCGGCTACTCAGACGAATATCCGTAGACAGCAGGAAGTCATTCAACTTAACAAAGACCTGGAAGAAATTTTATCTTGAGGTGACAGTAACCAAGTGGAATTTAACGCTACAAAAACCCAGGCGGCAGTTTTTTCTAAAAAAGTTAACGTTGCTGAACCCGGCATAGTTATGTCGGGGACTCCATTCCTCTAACATCGTCACTCAATTTGTTGGGCGTTAATTTGGGAGCAAATATGTCCTAGCATGAACATGTTGCAGGGATAGCAAAGAGAGCTTCTCAAAAGTTGGGAATATTATTTCGAACCAGAAAGCTTTACACTCCACAACAACTGTTAATTCTTTACAAAGCTCAAATTCGACCAACTATGGAATACTGCTCCCATGTTTGGGGCTCCGCTCCCAAACATACACTGTATTTGTTGGATTCTATTCAGAGAAGAGCTGTTCGTCTGATTGGAGATCCAGAACTGACCGGCGGCCTTGATTCGCTGGAACATCGAAGAACGGTTGGCGACTTGAGACTGTTCTACAAGTATTTTCATGGAAAATGTTCGAAGGATGTGGTCCACTTAATTCCTCCTAGAGTGGTGCATCTTAGAAGTACACGTAGCGCCAATACTTCACATCCGTATGAGGTTCAGCTTGTTACTCCTCGTACAACGCTTTTCAAGCAGTCTTTTATATGGAGAACATCATCCCTTTGGAATAATTTGCCCAGGACTGTGTTTCCCACCGAGTACAATTTACAGCGATTCAAGAACAACATGAATCGCTTTTTCCGCACACGTGTAGCTCTTGTAGCGCTTTAGAAACTTCCCTGCAGCACGTGTGTTAGACCTAAAAAAAAAAAAAATATTGTAATGAAACATACTTTATACGTACCAGCTGCAAGCAATAAAATTATATTTATGTCGGCAAATCTCTTTTATAAATTTCTGTACCTAACTGAAAATAATAATAATAAAAATAATATTAATATAATGTAACCTTGTCAAAACCTATAACAAAAGTAATAAATAGAATAATCATATTGCATACTGCGTTCACCTTTTACACGTGATCAGCACGTGCAGCCTGTAATCTGGGAGATAGATAGGGTGGACGTTATTAATTAACCCCTGGGTCAATACGGCGTCAAATTGCCCCCGAAATTACACGGAGCATGTTCATTTTTCAATATTCTGTATCTACGAAAAGGCTTTGATGGCTTGGCTAATTTAAATGGATGATTTCCGTATTCGCTCGCGTTGCAATAACAGTAATTTTAAGATTTTTATTAATATTAATGGATTTTCCGTCAATATATAATGTGTAAATTAAGGCTATGTATATGCAGGAATGTGTTGTATAATACGCAATATCAATGAGCCATAATAAAATATCTGCTCTGTAATATGCTGCGATTATTAAGTGCAAAGTATCATCATAACTTAACAACAATCTTAGAAAAGTGCAAACACTTAGTTGTAATATTTTATGATATCGGGTTCAAAACACGTTTTAACGTTATAAGATGCGTACTTTTGATGTATTTCTGTCACTTTGTTGGCTTTCTTCTAGTACCACCAAAATGCAGAAAACCATAGGTTTTCTGCATTTTGGTGGTACCATTTTATTCATTCTTTTAAGCAACCTCAACTCCCATTCGTTTTTATACATCTTGGTTTCTAATTCTATCCTTTTCAGATATTCCCAATGATCTTTTAAAGATATCCATTTCCGTCAGCTCAAGCTTCTACCGGTTATTTTCCTTCATCAAGCATATCCTTGCATCATAAGTCAGCTTCGCAGATATTATACTTTCGTTTTTATTTCAACCTCCTTGCTTTAGCGCATTCCGTTCAGATATCCACTGCTATAATTGGAGCGATATAATTTATTTCCCTTTTTTTTATTTTTACCCAACATTTTCCTCTTAGGGGTTGTCACTGTTCTTCTGGTGGTTCAGTTTATTACATGATCTTTACCATGGTCATCCTCCTGTTTCATGTTAAGCCATTCTAAATAGCTTATTCTGGAACATAAATGTTTTTATTTCACTGTTCCAACACAGTATTTTGCTGAAGTTTATATTTTTAAAATCAGAATCGTCGTCAGCGGCTTCTTGTAGACCATTTATAATATATTTATAATATTTTTGTAGATTTACTGTAACGATTTTCCGTTTGTTTTTCATCGAATCTGTTCTCGTACATTGTCCGTGAACTTTCAGGGATTAAGATATCTAAATTGTAATATTCGACAGATATTTCTGGTTGCTCAGATTTCTAGATTGATTCTCTTATAATTTTTATTTTTTAAAATTCTAATATTCTCTGTAATCATTTCATGCTTCATAGGGTGCCAATATTATTTTGTTTGTTAGTATCACGCATATATATATATATATATATATATATATATATATATATATATATATATATATATATATATATGTATATATGTGTGTGTGTGTGTGTTCTCTGATGTTTTCGGATTTCCAATCTACATATTTTTCGGTTTTTTCATAGATCTTCCAATTTTCCTTCCTCAATCTCTCTGTCTATCCCCACCCTCCAACTTGTTCTCGGTCAGTGGTTTGGTTAGAGTGTCATCTATAATACTGTGTTTAATTAACATGATTTTTTTAATAAGTTCATTGGTGACTTTCTCCTCTGAATCTTCCTGCAGCTCTTCTTCAGAATTTCATTTCCATTACTCCCAACTATGATTTCGTATTTCCTCTTTTTATTGGTTTGATTAATAGACTTATGCCATATAATGCTGTTTAACAGTTTAATGGCATTTCTTCCTGTTGTATTTCTTTCTTTTATTGCCTTATCCAATTTTTTTCGTCCGAAATTCTTATACCCAGATGCTTGTAGTCGTAAAAGTGATTCGATCGTCCAGTATGAGATTTTTTCCTTGTCCTCAAATAAATAAATATTCTGTTTTCTTTATATTGAGTTCTAAACTAGTTTTTGTATTCGTCAAATAGTTTTCTCGTCATGTAGTTCAGGTCGTCGCAGTCTTGAGCCATTACACTTTGGTCATCCGCGAAGCATAGCATGTACAGCATTGTGTGCATTAATGATATCCCCATTTTTTTTATGGGTCTAGCACACGTGCTACAGGGAAGTCCCTAAAGCGCTCCAGGAGCGGCATGTGTGCGGAAAGAGCGATTCACGTCGTTCTTGAATCGCTATAAATTGTACTCGGTGGGAAACACAGCCCTGGGCAAATTATCCCAAAGGGATGATGTTCTCCATATAAAAGACTGCTTGAAAAGCGTTGTACGCGGAGTAACAAGCTGAACCTCATACGGATGTAAAGTCTCAGCGCGACGTGTATTTCTAACATGCACCGCTCTGGGAGGAATTAAGCAGGATTGGATAGACATTTGTTTTCGATCCGACAACCCGTCTGACTACGCCAGGGAGGTCTTCGATGTTATTTTGGCTGATATCTATTTTTCGAAGAAATGCCTTGGTCTGACCGAAAATGCAAAGAAGCTGCTGCTTTTCAACATCTTGCCTACCGACAATGGCGTGAAAATCCTTACACCATCCTAACACCTTTGTTCGTGCCCGGAACAGATGCGAAGGAATTATCGACGAAACCAAGGAGGCACACAATCAACGAATTAGATACAAACTTCTCGCTTGTCCCAACAATTCCAGGTCCTTTTGGGCAGTCGCTAAGACAGTTAGTCAAAATTTCACCAAATCCACCATACCACCACTCACACGGCCAGATAATTCTATTGCAACAATACCTGTTGTTGTTATTGATAGTATTGGAAAACACACACAGACATCGAATTAGGAGATTAAATTCAATAATGGTGAATTGTTTAAAACTACCTGGTCGTTGAGCAAAGTACCTGTAGTCCTTAATCGATTTATTTGCATTGTCTCTAAAAGGTTTAGTTTTAAACTAAACTAATATCCCCTTAACAGAGGAGAATTTTACTAAAGATTTAAACTACATATAACAAGTAGCCGTTAACAACGGTTATTCATTTACTTTAATCGATAACATCGTTAAGAAAAAACTTAGAAACAAAGCAATCTCAGAAATATACCCATGTTTTAAGGACAGAAACACTACATTTAAATGCTTAACTTATTTCGGCAAGCCAACAGAAAAACTGGGAAAATTTTTAAATCAAAAAGTATCAACATAGCTTACAAGACTAACAATACTATCGGGAAATATCTCAAAAACTACAAATCACAAATCAATAAAGATAATAAATCAGGGGTATATCAATTAACATGTGGGTCATGTCCTAAAACATACATAGGACAAACTGGACGTACATTTATACAAAGAATTACAGAACACGAAAAAAGTTTCATCCATAGTCTAAGTCAGAGGTGTCAAACTCAATTTTGCAGAGGGCCATATATTAAATTTAGAATGTGTAGGCGGGCCAGATTCAAATAAAAAAAATGTACTGAATTATTATAACATTTTATTTATTTAAATATATAGTATATAATATACGGTTGTTAAAAATTATATCAAAGTTATAAAAGAGGGTAATTATTTTGAGCTCGAGGATCCAGATACCTGACTTCTCTTGTTTTTGACAAGCTCATTGATGTCAGGTATCATATTCGTTGTAGTTATTTTAAGAATTGATTGGAGATGTTCATTCGAAAGTCTTGTGCGATGTTTGTTCTTATTTATTTTCATGACGGAAAACATCTGCTTACATAAATAGGT
Source organism: Pachyrhynchus sulphureomaculatus (assembly GCA_019049505.1). Classification (NCBI taxonomy): domain Eukaryota; kingdom Metazoa; phylum Arthropoda; class Insecta; order Coleoptera; family Curculionidae; genus Pachyrhynchus; species Pachyrhynchus sulphureomaculatus. The sequence continues at coordinate 67,744,722 of CM032452.1, read as the reverse complement.
GCTACCAAACATGCAGAGAATGCGTGCTGCATGCTTTTTTAATTCCGGGTAGTTATCCAAACTCTTGAAATATTGTGTATAAAATGTAAGAGCGTTAATCTCTTTAAATTTTTCTTTCAAAATACTGTCCGATTGAAGATCTATCAACTCCATTTGCAAATGAACTGGTGCCTGTGAAGTTTCAAAATTGAATGGATTGTTGAAAATTGGGAATTCCATTTCATTCATTTCGTGAAAGTCTTCAAAACGATTGTTGAATTCCGTGATCAAATTTTGCAGAAGTTGGGAATATTGATCCAATTTTTTTTGGTTCACTGTGTCAAATGATTTTAAATGAGGGAAATGATCCAAAGTTTGATTTTTTACCTGATTTTCCCACAGCCTCAACTTTGTTTCAAAGGCTTGAATACATGAATACATTTGAGTGACAATCAGATTTTTACCCTGTAACTTTACATTCAGATCAGTCAAGTGTTTATTCATATCTACCAAAAAGGCACAATCAACCCACCAGTCATTGTCATAATCAATTGGGTTGCCTTTTTCTAACATGAAAGCTTGAATAGGGTCACGTAATGCAAAATTTTTTTCTAAAACTACTCCTCGACTGAGCCAACGAACTTCGGTGAAGTAAGGAACATCAGAAAACTTTTCGTCCAAATCTTGTAAAAACTGCCTGAACTGTCGGTGATTTAGTCCTCTGCTCCTTATAAAATTTACTATTTTAATTATAGGTTGCATGACATGGTCCATTTTTAAATGTTTGGATGCCAATGATTCCTGATGAATTATACAGTGAAATCCCAGAAAATTCCCTGATGTTTTCTGCTTTAATTTAGTTACAACGCCCGAATGTTTGCCAGCCATGGCAGGAGCGCCATCCGTAGTTGTGCTGCTAAGTATATTCCAGTCGAGTTCATATTCTGCTATCAAATGCTCAATTACAGAATAAATATCATTTGCTGTTGCAGTACCTGTCAATGGAACGCACTTTAATACTTCTTCAGTTATTTCAAAGTTACTGTTAATACCTCGCATAAAAACAGCAAGTTGAGCTGTATCAACAGTATCAGTGCTCTCGTCAACAGCTAGTGAAAAGTTTGTAAACACCTTAATTTTCTCCTTCAGTTGAAGAACCAAATTTTGAGATAAATCATTTATTCTTGAAGCAACAGTGTTTCTTGACAGCGAAATATTTTGAATTATTGACTTTTGAAATGGAAATGAAACATCGGCAACTTTCAACATACAGTCTTTAATAAAATCACCATCAGTGAAAAGTTTTGATCTCTTCGCGATTTCTAATGCAAGTATTAGCTTTAGTAAACATCGATTGTTGACCTTGAAGTTTAGATTTTAAAGATGACAATGTGTCCATTCTTATTTTTTCAGTGTAACAATCGAATTTTGATTTATGATTCGTATCATAGTGTCTCTTCAAGTTAAACTCTTTACAAACAGCAACTGTTTGATTGCAAATCAAACACAGTGGTTTACCTTCCCATTCTATGAAAAAATATGCAATTTCCCATTTAGACTCGGCACTCACTATCAACTTTACGTTTTTGTGACATTATGCCAAAATCGTAACAATTATGGAACTCGACACAACAATTATGGATATCGCACGCGCACGACACAAACAAATGCGCAATACCTTCACAATCAGATACGTACAACTTTTATTAAACTGAAACGAGTACTCTGTGGCGCTCATATCAATCTAGAATTGAAATAACCGGTCAAGTGCAAGTTGAACTTGGGCAATTAGTGTTCCGTACGTTGATTGCTTTTAAAATAAAAAATTTTGTTACAGATCTATAAAATGATCAGTGACTTCACAAAACACACCCCAAATGAGTTTTCAACAAAGTTTGTTTCCAATCTTTACTGAAATCTAATGACCTTGAAATTTTTGTTTTTTTTTAAATACCAGAAAAATTATTAAAGGTATGCACTGTGATAATTTTCGTTCAATCTACACCCCGTGGAGAATATTCCGGAATTTTTTCAAAATTTTTTGATAAGTACTTTTCGAGATAAGGCGGGTGGACAGCGATTTTTTGCGATTTTTTAAAAATAATACAAAGAAAAGTGCGCGCAAGTATTACATTATATATACATTTTTTACTCGTGTTGTCACAAGCTTTCATTTGACACCACACTCGCTGACCTAGTAAAAAGTTTTTTTTTTCACTTCCGATTTCACCCCCCAAAACTAACCCCTTAAGTCAAAATTTAACTCTTAAAACTACATGGCTCTGATGAGGCCATCAATTCCTATATTATTGCCAAATTTCAACTTTCTATGTCAAATAGTTTCGGAGAAAATCGGGTGTGACAGACAGACAGACACCGAAGTGATCTTATAAGTGTTCCGTACGGAACACTAAAAAGGTTACTAAGATGTTAAATATTCTCAGTGTTAAATATATCCGACATATGAAAATTAGAGCCGAGAGAATTTGGTTGTATAGCAGATTACTGAAAATTAAATGGATTGAGAATATAACGAATGCGGAAGTCATGAGAATTATGAAGATGATTGTAATGAAGAAATGAATACTGAAATACTTGGGAGACATTATGCAACAACTAACAATACAGGGTATAATATTAGACAGCATAAGAAATCAATGTTTAGGTCAGCAGTCTCGAGAACAGGTATAGGCCTGATGATTGACACCCATCGTAACAAAACAATTACTTGAAAAAAATGACAAGTTTCTTCCATCATTTAATAAAAATACAAAACAAAAAAAAATTAAATAATACAAAATTTGGAAATAACACTATTACACCGCAATCTCAGATATAGTTTGGCAGAATGATTACTTAAAATACGTGCATCTGTAGGTTAAATTATATTTCACTATTTGAAATTTTGTCTGTGTATTTATGGGTGGACTTTAATTAAGGAATTGCCTAAATCACGGCTTATCCGTCAGCGGCTTTTCAAACAAAATCTTGCCGTCAATACAACTTTCTTTATAAAAGCTTAGCCAATCTTCTTTTATAGGTTTCATTTTATTAAAAGCAGCCAAATCTTTGTAATAAAAGGGGAATATGACTAAAGCAGATAGACGTATACTCTCTCAATTAATAAAGTACTTGCATTTTAAATTAGGACCAGTCTAATCGCTAAAAACCCATGAAAATATGTCTGTGAAAAACCTACACCTAATTATACACTGGTGAGCAAAAAAATCGACTCAAACTATTTGGAGTCATTTAACACCGATCCTAGAATTTAGTGTTTATATATTTTTACCGATTTTAGTATCATTTGTAGTAGCCCACCCTATTCTCTTTCTAATGATACCAAATTCCATTCTCATGCTTTTTACTAATTAAAATGATTGAAAGAGGAAACAAAGAGAACAAGGATTGAAAATAGGGGTAAGAAAAACGAAAAATTAAACAAATTTTAAGTTTAACAATTAAATTTATTGATAAAAATCAAAATCAATAATTTGTATTACCTCCCCTAGCCCTTATTACTGCTTCCGGTCAATTTTTAAGTCCCTCAGCGATGCAGAGACTGGATTTCTGGCTCGAACCCTTCTTTTGAACTCATTCCATATGTGCTCGATTGCATTAAGGTCAGGACTCCGCACAGGCCAATCTAATGTGGGTTTTTCCACTTCCGCCAGGTATTGCCGCACCGATGCAGCAACATGTGGTCTCGAAACGACGTGTTCCTGGAGGATCTCCTTGATGTGCCGGTGAGCAGTTAATCCACCGCTACGAGTCTCATCAGTCACGAAAACCAAATCGGTTTTCGCATTTAATGAGATGCCTCCTCACACCATAACAGAACCTTCTCCGTAGGCGACCGTTTTAGTAATGCAGCACTACGCATAACGCTCCCCAGGCCTCCTATAGACCCGTTTTCTTCCATCATTGCCATGTAGGCGCCTTCGGGACTCGTCAGAGAATAAAACGGAGCGCCATTGCTCTAAGGAGCAGTCGACATGTTCTCGGGCAAATCTGAGTCGATGGGCTGCTGTCAATTTGGGCCCTTTAGCTGGTGTCTTCAGAGTTAGGTTGGCTTCTTTAAGTCTTTTTCTGACTGTCCAATGACTCACAGCCCGACCACGAACTTGTCGGAGCTCCTGCTGGACCTCAACCCAGGTCAAGTAACGATTTCTTAGAGTTGTGTTGACAATGAAGCGATCGTCTTGCTCCTAGGTACACCTTCTTCCTGATCCTGATCTCCGTGTAAAGGCGCCCGTCTCTTGGTAACGTCTGTAGACTCTGGAGACAGCTGACTGGCTCAGGTGCAGTTGCGCAGCGACTACACGTTGGCTATGCCCTTCTTGCAATAGGGCAATGACTTGTGTCGTTTCTTCCGGGGTAGAATCCAGTTTCCGGTGACGTAATTAGTGAACAGGTATAGCAGAGATGTTGACGGTTCAAGTTCCGATAAAAGAAAATGCAGTTGCATGTGTTTTTATAGGAATGAATAGCGCGCAACGAGTACGTTTTAACAAGTAAAACTTTTTGGAAATTCATATGTTTTTGGTATTATTGGAAAGAGTAGAAAATCAGCATTCTAATGATACCAGAAATAATACCAGTGTTTAAAAATTAAATTCAAGGATCGGTGTTAAATGAAGCAAACTCGTGTATTTAAAATAAAATAGTTGTGAAACGTCAGTATACTTACTTATTTAAGTGTATTTGTCTAGGCGAACCTCTCAAAAATTAACATCGGTGTTAAAAGGCATTTTGTTGGTGGGAGGCTGCACGAGCTGAAAAACTGACGATGAACATGGCGTATGCTTCTTCACCCACTGGTGGGACGTATATCTGAACTCGGACTTTAGAAAGACTAACCGCTGATCCCTACGGAAAATGCCGATGGTATGTTGTCGGTAGGACAACCTTGGAGTAGAAGAGAATAGCAATGGAGACTGTGTGATTATCGTTTCCAACTAAGATACATACCTAAAAGTTGACTAGATCGATCGAGAGTTGTCATCACCTAACTATCTCCAGGAGTTTACGGAATCCGAAGCATATCGCTTCTTATAATCTCAGCAAAGAATCTGCTATAAGATTACATGCTTAATATATTACATAATACAAGCATAGATATGATTATGATTTCCGAAATTCATGTAGATGGTTTAGTCAGACGGCAGGAAGGCATTTTTATCCGATTTGATGAAATTCTACATTTGATACCGCCAAATTAGTCCAACTATTAATTTTACAGAGCACGATACCCGTGATTAAAATGAAGTTTTGTAAATAATATTAAGTTTGTAACAGGGGTGAGAAAGAACAGAATCTACTTGTCTGACTTATACAAGCAAAGATGAAAGAGTTGTAGTTGCAACTTTTTTGTCCTGAAAATTCTTCATACTTTGAATCTAGCATAGCGGAATAGTTTAAAGCGATGCGCACGAGGCGATCATAGCGACTAAATAAAAACAATACATTTATATGACTGTGACTATATTTCTCGTGGCTGTCTGGCTAACAGTGATGCGATCAATTCGACTAGAGCAATAACCTAAAAAACACATTTTTATATGTTTGTTATTTTAGCCACGTCGCTATAGTCGTATTGCTTGCGTTATTCTTATCAAATAGCCCACTTTGGACACTACACTGCTGCTAAAATATTGAAAATTGTCCATTTTTTTTTAGATTGGATCCCATATGCATGGGATGGAACCCTTGCTGAATCGCCTACCTGCGGTGAATGTTGTTAATTTGTTGACCATTCTTCTGGCAGCCTATGGCCATAGACGGCCTCCGATTAAAGGCGATCATGCACATTAGTTTTAATTGATTGTAGTTTACCACGATATAACACCAGTGCAGGAATCGGTACTCAGAGTTTTGTTTTATCGTTTGTCGATGCTAGCTCGACTGATGAGCCGTGATACAGCGAAACGCTTGAGAGTAAGTAAACTGCTGAAATATATTTCAGTGGTTTTACATTGAACCATAAGTATATATACATATATATATATATATATATATATATATATATATATATATATATATATATATATATATATACAGGTGTCTGCATAAGTTTTTGCCGGTTTCACTAAGAGATGGCACCAGCGAACAGTATGCAGTGTATGAATTTGATAGATACGTCAGTTTGTTTGTCTGACATTAACCTAACCAACATACACAAGTTGAGTCCGCCAAACATTAGCGTCTGTATTGTATCGTTCAGTGATCATGTTGACTTTTGGGCCTGAAAAAGCACATTTGCGGTACGCATTGCTTTTCTTATTTAATCAAAAGAAAAATGCTGCGGAAAGTCATCGTTTGCTGGTAGAAACATATGATGAACACGCTCCATCGATTAGAACATGTGAGACATGGTTTCGACAATTTAAACGTGGTGATTTCAATGTGAAAGACAGTGCGCGCTCTGGTAGACCACAAAAGTATGAAGACGAGGAATTGCAGGTGTTACTGGATGATGGCCCAACTCAAACACAACAGCAATTGGCAAAAGCATTAAATCTTTAATTTAAATCACGCATTGATCGAAAGACGACAGGAATGGGCCAGAAGACATGGCAAAGTGATTTTGTTGCACGACAATGCGCCGTCTCACACAGCAAAACCAGTGAAAGACACCTTGAAATCCCTTGGATGGGACATCCTTCCGCACCCACCGTACCCTCCCGACCTGGCGCCATCTGACTATCACCTCTTCGCATCAATGGGACACGCGCTTGCAGAGCAGCACTTCAGCAATTTTGAGGAAATTGGAAAATGGTTCGACGATTGGGTTGCCGCAAAAGACAAGCAGTTTTTCTGGCATGGTATTCATAATTACCTGAAAGATGGGCGAAGTGTGTATATATATATATGTATATATATATATATATATATATATATATATATATATATATATATATATATATATATATATATATAAAATTGATAACAATGAAAAAATACGGTCTTTATACGTCTTATAAGAAGTGCAATTTCAATATGTTTCACAATGTATTGCAGAAATATTAGCAAGTAAGAAACCTACCTTGATAAAATGTTTATCAAAAAGGTATTTAATAATTAAAAACTGCCATAACCGAGCATCAAATCACATCAATATAAAACACTACGAACGAAATACGTTGAAGTGTTAATAGAAATAAACTTTTATTAGGATTTTATCTATTTGTATAAGTCAAAGACAGTAATGTAAATGAATGTAAAATGCAAAAAAGGTCATTAAAATAATATCCCAAGCCTAAGCAACCTAACCTGAATCGATTATAATGGATTATCTCGTACAATGTTTGTCTCTACGGCACGACTAAATTACATTAAATTGAAAACAAATACAACAGAGGTTGTTACAACTGAAAACTATATTATTGCTCTATTTGTTATTTTCCTTAAAAGTGAAAGTAATAAAATAATAACATGATTTTCGGATTCACCAACTCCAATAACCCTGATATAAATATATAAATTTGAAACAACTGCCTTAACCCCCTCCCAATTATGCATTATATGATTAACTATAAGTAATGATGCTAAAAGTTAAATAAAAAATAGAAAAAAGTATCATAATATTAATAGACGTATCCCCCCATTTTATTCCTTTGTTACTTCAAGTATTATATTAATATTAAACGTGAAATCGAAATCTCATGTCGTTCTAGAATTATCGTGCTAATATACCGATCAGACAGACAGACCGACGGAAATTATGTTTAGTAGGTAGAGAGAGAGAGAGAGAACTTGCGCTATGCTGATTATACAAAGACTGATAAGGATCAGTAAAAGCTACAGATTGAAAGTAAATGACAACAAAACAAAAATAATGATCATTACTAGAACGAATGATAATCAACCTTGACATCTACCAGGATATGAAATCGTAGATTCCTATCAATACTTTGGATCTGTAATTACCAATACCGGCCAGTGTTACTCAGAAATACATAGGAGACTCTCAATTGCTCGCTCTGCAACCACAAAATTAGTCAAAATATGGAAAGACTGGACACCTAGCTATCAACTAAATTAAGGTCTGCAAGAACGCTTGTATTTCTGATTGCAACCTATGCATCGGAAACATAGACTATAAAAAAAGCTGATAGAAATAAAATTTCTGCATTTGAGATGTGGGTGTATCGTCGAATTCTCAGGATATCATGAGTGGAACATCGAACTAACCAGTCTATTTTACAAGAACTAAAGATTACTAACATACTGAACTCGCTTATAAACCAGAGATACTTGAGATATTTCAGCCACCTCAGCAGAAGAAATCACTGGTCATACAGAGAAAGATTGAAGGCAAATGCTGCAGGGGTAGACCACCTTCACGTTGGGTGGATCAGATGAAACAGTTAACCGGGAAGTCATTGCATGAAGCATCAGAACATACAAACAACCGAGAACAGTGACAGATGATAGTTCAATTCATTTATTGAGCCCAGAGTCACCTCTCGAAAATGAAAGAACTTAGAAGGAGGGAGGTACAGTCCCTGTATATGAAGAAATACAAATAGCAGAGGATGATATAATACTTTCCTTCTGTCAAGGAAGGAAACTGTATTAAACAAATATATATAAAATGTCATCAAATTTCCAAAATCATTTGCAGTTTCAAAGATCAAAATGGAGATAAATTAGTTTGTAAGAGCTTGTATAATACATTACTTTTGAAAGCCATGATCATATGGCAGAATAAAGTATTAGCCTTGAGATATTCTGAACTAATTCCAAATTTAACACAAACTCCCAATAAAACGTCGTAAATTAGCAATGCGACGTTCTAACAAGGGACTTGATTTATACATTGTGACATTCGTGACAAAAATGCAAAAAGAACAGGGAAAATCCATCTACATGTTTGATATCCCTGGAGGTTTAGAAAGACATCAGTGGTATTATTGCTTCCTCTTTTTTATCTTTGCAGATAAATCGTTATCGTTGTTATCTGAATTTGATTTGAAGAAAAAACATTTGGCTGATTTCAGTTTTCCATTTTTTTTTTGTCTTTTAGCCAAATTTTATATTTTGTAAAAAACTGTCTGAAGAATAAACTTAAACGACAAACATCTAGTCAAAAAAAGCAGATATATATATATATATATATATATATATATATATATATATATATATATATATATATATATATATATATATATATATATATATATATATATATATATATATATATATATATATATATACGAGTATATATATATATATATATATATATATATATATATATATATATATATATATTGTTGTCGAAAAAGTAGTCTTTTTCTTGTTAGATGACTTAAGTGCCACGTGTCTTAGATAATAGAGCTCACATCGGGCGCTACTTAGCGTTAGTGGAAAGCTGACATTTGTTAGTAGTAGATTTTCATAAACTGTTATATAGCCTGTCCCAAAATATAAGAGCCTAATTTTTGCCGTTTTAAGTGGGCAATATAAAAATTCTGACCTTTTGTTTATAATAGGTTGCAGAGATGGACTTAAGAATTTTATTCATTAATGAAAATAAATAAAATGTTTTTGGAGATGTTTATTTATAGATGCATGTAAAAACAAATAGATAAGAAGTAAAAATATACAGTTTGAATAAATGGGGTTTACAAGAAGGGACATATTGTATAAATAAAAATATATTTTAACTAAGCCTAATTCGGTTTCACTATCACTGTCATCAGCTGAGGTAATTATTAGTGGTTTTATATTATTTACATAAATATATGAATCTTACACTTTAACAACGTGCTGAATGGAATTCTTCCACCTTTCACAAGGTATATTATAACTTTTTTACTAATTCAACCACTGGCATGCTTAAAGTAGGAGAAACATTTTGTGCCCTTATTTTTGATTTAACTTGATGCCAAATATGTTCAATTGGATTAAACACACAATAATACGGAGGAACGCGCAAAACAACATTTTCCCAGCCATACTATCGCAAACATATTTTTTTTTCAATTTACAGTCTTTCAAAACTTCCAAACGATCACTTTTTTATAACTAAAGTCAAAATAAATGTCATTTTCTAACATATATTCCTGTATTTCCGATTTGATGTTGGCTGCGTTAGGAACTTTATTTAGTAGGCGATTATGGTAACTTGCATTGTCCATAACTATAACACCCTGTTCGGGAACATTTGGCAAAAAGGAATTTTGAAACCAATTTTCAAAAAGTTCTGCGGTCGTGTCTTCGTGATAGTCCAAACTAGAATCTTTTATGTTTTTTGCAGATAATAGTAAACAATTTGACACTCAGATCTACCACGCAAAATGGTTATTCGTTTACGTTTATTTGAAAGTGCGTTAGTCTGACATTTTGTATTGCTATCAACCTACCCTTTTTGCACAGTGTCATGGGTATCGAACCATGTTTTCGTAAATTATTGGACAATTCTCTGATCGATACTTTTCAATTTCTTGTAGATAAGTATGTTGCAAGATTCGTAATCTTTATGACTCCATCACTACTTGCCTTTTGTTGATTTTCGGATCGTGAATCCCATTCTTAAGAGAGTTCTGTGAAGGGTTGATCGGCCACAATGTATATTGGTCCCGTCCTGCACCAGTTTTAATTTTATTTTGTCTAGTGTTGGCACCAACAGCTCTTCATACATGATGCATTTTAAAATGTTACCGTTTTATCCTGTTCCTGAGTGATGGTTTTCCTACAATACCCTTAATCGTAGAAATTGGGTTTCTTGCAAAGCACTTTGTTATTCAATTTTCTTTTTAAGAAACTGTCGTAAACATTTTTCACTATTTGTTTAGCGACAAGTGATAAATGTTTTCTCTTGCGATAGCCACTATTGCAATTTTCCCATGGACGCCACATAATTAAAATAAAACCGTTACGTTGTAAGTTGTAAGTAAAACTAAAAATAAAAGTAATTAAAAGTATCTTTCGACTCTTAATGGGGATCTGTGGTCATTAGGCCTATATTCTCAAATACTTAAAGGGCTCCAAACCGGCTTGCCAAGTAGTAAATATATAGGTAAAAATAGATCCAATATGTTTGCAGGTGCAAGTGAGGGCGGTATACAAAGCAGGTAAAATTAAAAATACGTTTATCGTAATACCTGGCAACTATGCACAAAACCCTAATAGGGGCGTTTATTGCCCCATTGAAAAAGCAAAAAGGCAGGATCTTATATCTTAGGATTTACTTTAATTCGTTTCTTAGGGCTAAATTTAAAGCGCCTCGAAGATGAGTGACATTTCTGCAAAAATTAGCTGCTTTTTATAATTTCATTTCGATAAAGGTACAAACGCTGGATAGGCCTATGAAGAAATTTTTACTATATATATATATATATATATATATATATATATATATATATATATATATATATATATATGTTACCAAAAGCAATAGGAAATTTCGATGTCAAAAGTTCGCCTCGCGCTGGTCGACCAATGGCACAAAACGTTAATAAAATGTTGGCAAAGGATCTGACATGTAAGTAGCCATAAAAATACTCAAGGAACTGAGTATCCATCATTAAACGGTTTTAAACCAAAAAAAACTCGGGTGCCACATGATTTGGCGCTAAAATATTCACTCAATCAAATTTCCGCTTGCGAATCTCTACGAGCCATTTCTAAAGTGGGTGATCATAAGCGGTAAAAACTGGATCACGTAAGATAATAATATGTGAAAAAGGACGTAGTCGAAAAAGGATGAAACTCTATAAACTATGATGTCTGTTTGGTGTGATTGGAAAGGAATCGTGCATCATGAGCTGCTGCAGCCTGGCCAAATCATTAATTTTGTACAACCGACAACAATTGACAGGATTGAAGCAAGCGATTAAAGAAAAATCTGTCGGAACTAGTCAACAGGAACGGTATCTTCTTCGGTGGTGACAACGTCAGACCACAGCCATATTTGATGACTCGGCAAAAATTGGGAGAGCTTGACGGGGAAGTTTTAATGCATCCACCGTATAGCCCGTATCTTGCACCGCCTACCATTTATTTCGGTCTCTGAAGAAATTTCTAAATGGTGTTAAATTAGTTTCAAAACAGGTGCAAAAATTCAAAATTCGAAAAATCACTTGAAAAAAATCTAAAGAAATTCATACGTATTCCTCATAGCAAAACAAAACTTTTTTGTTCTATGAACCTGGATTCTAAAGTTCGAGAAAAAAATTCTGAATGCATTTTCTTCATTTTTTTTTTTCTTCGAAAGCAGCGTACTCCACGACCCAGGTAAAACATCAACTGTTTTACAAATAAAATGGATCTCTAATATGAGAACACAATTATCATAATCTTTATATAATATATTGCATATTAGAAATAAAGAATTATGAATAAATTACCTTTAGGAATGTTGGGAAATTTAAAAAAACTAACTCTTTTGGAGATACTACAAATATTTGTACACTAACCGCACAACAAAAAGTTCCTCTTGACATATTTTTTATAATTATTTTCAGTTATAACGTCAAAGGAGTCACTGACTTATTAGAAAATTATTAATAACTAGCCGGGCCAGCGGCTCCGCTCGCGTGGACTTGATTCACTACTATCGTCACTGCTTATTCCTTATGTTACCCAACGTAATAAAATATCTCCCATTATTTCTCCTTATCTCCCAATATTTCTCCTTATTTCCCATTATCTCTATATAATTTCCATTATCTAGGCTTATCTCTGCTCATCTCCCATTATTTTTCCTTATCTCCCATTATTTCTCCTTATCTCCCATTATCTCACCTTATTTCCCATTATCTAGGCTTATCTCGACTTATCTCCCATTATTTCTCCTTATCTCCCATTATTTCTCCTTATCTCCCATTATCTCACCATAACTCCCATTATCTAGACTTATCTCTGCGTATCTCCCATTATCTCTCCTTATCTCCCATTATTTATACTTATCTCCCATTATCTCACCTTATCTCCCATTATCGAGGCTTATCTCGACTTATCTCCCATTATTTCTCCTTATCTCCAATTATCTCGCCTTATCTCCCATTATCTAGGCTTATGTCGAATTATATAGAACATATGTATAAATTTATAAAAACACGTAAATCGGATAAGTGGTTCTCGAGTGATAAGCGCACTAACGAACAGACAGACAGACAGAGAGACGTTGCATTTTATATATATTGTATTCTTTGCTACCTGATATTGTTCCATATTTAATGCTTTAGGGAGTGTATTGCAAGAGAACGCGCTAGCTGCAAAGTTTTCTCCGACTTAATTCACTATTTTCGTCACTGCTTATTCCTTATGTCACCTAATAAAATATATCCTATAACCTGGCCAGAGAACATACGTACGGACAAAAAAGCACGTAAATCGGATAAGTATTTCTCCAGTGATAAGCACACTAACGGACTGACAGACAAACAGACAGACAGACGGACAGAGAGACATTGCATTTTATATATATTATAGATATTCTCTGCTACATAATATTGTTCCATATCTAATGGTTTGGACTGTGTATTGCAAGAGAACGCGCTAGCGGCAAACTTTGTCCGACTTCATTTACTATTATTGTCAGTGCTCATTCCTTATGCTACCTATCGTAATAAAATATAGCCTATAACCTGGCCGGAGAACATATGTATGTTTAAAAAGAAAAAGTACGAAAATCGGATAAGTGATTCTCCAGTGATAAGCGCACTAACGGACAGACAGACAGACAGAATACGTTGCATTTTATATATATTATAGATGTAATAAAATATATACCTATAACCTGGTCAGAGAACATATGTATGAATTTAAAAAATCACGTAAATCGGATAAGTGGTTCTCGAGGGATAAGCGCATTAACGGACAGACAGACAGACAGAAAAACATTGCATTTTATATATATTATAGATATAGATTATTATTATTATATAACCTGGCCAAAGAATATATGCATGAATTTAAAAAAAGACAGGTAAATCTAATAAGTGGTTCCCGCGTGATAAACGCACTAATGGACAGACAGACAGACAGAGAACATTGCATTTTATATATATTATAGATTATAGATTATACATTACAGATATCCTTTGCTACATAATATTGTTCCATATTTAATGGTTTAGGCTGTGTATTGCAAAGGTACGCGCTAGCGGCAAACTTATTTCCGACATCATTCACTATTTTACGTCACTGCTCATTCCTTATGCTACCTATCGTAATAAAATATAGCCTATAACCTGGCCAGAAAACATATGTATGTTTTAAAAAAAAAAGTACGTAAATCGGATAAGTGGTTTTTCAGTGATAGGCGCACTAACGGACAGACAGACAGACAGACAGAGACGTTGCATTTTATATATATTATAGATGAATTTCGGAGCACGTTATGAAAAGATTCTCCTTGAAATCCAGATGTAAACACAACCCACGACAGCGCTGGCAGCCATGTTGTTGGTGTGATAGGGGAAGCATGCATGATAAAAAACAGGACCTAAAAATTTTCTACTGCAGTATTTTATGTTTACTGTAGCTATACCTTACGCAAATCATGTGACCAACGATAAATAAACCATCCCGCCGATTGTCCAACAGATTTCATTGTAGTTTTTAAAGTGAAAGAGGTAAGTGATGGCATGTTTCAATGGCAGCTAAAATTATAAAGTATATGTATTCAGAAAATATGCTTGAAACACAGAAAAAATATGGGAGAGAAGCAAAACTAAAAATCAAAAAATTTTAGTAAAATTCCATTTTTTACTTTTTGCCACAGTACATTTTAAAGAACAAACTGACAAGTCTTTCGTCAAGATTTTATTTAATTATTATTACTGATAATATTTATAATTTTAAATTTTAACGTTAAATAAATTTTATGAAGGATATGGTTACAGTAAATATATGTTTTGTATCTGAAAAGTACGAATACACTATAGTCTGTCAAGTAAGAACGTGTCCGCGATAATTCATTTTTTGGAGATGCGATTCTAGCAATTCAATCAAAAATCGGTAGAGGGAACCTTTGTCTACGACACACAAAAGTATCAATTGATTCCGAGCTTTCGTCGAAATCACGTAAAATCCAAAATGAGTCACTTGCTGGCGCGTCGGTTCGAGGCAATCTTTCTCTGTTCCCATCCAAAGGGGTCTAAAATGTCACATTCCGCGGCCGCTAAATTTATTAAAATATCAGTGCCGTTTGTGAAGAAGTGGGTAAATCATTTTAACGTGACGAAAAATGTCGACTACTTGCCAAAACGTGGCTCGGTAGGCAAAGTAACTCCGAAGGTCGAAAAACGAATCGAGTCTTTGTTTTCACGGGACCCGAAATTGACGCTGCGTCAAGGAGTGGCAAAATTAAGAAAATCGGGTTTGAATGTGTCCCATGAGACAATTCGATAACATAGTCGTGCTCATGATGTCAAATTCCAAAGCACATTGAAGAAACCTTTGCCGGGCGAAAATCACATCGCGAAGCGGCTCGCTTGGACCCACGATAAGATACTAGAGTAGCCCTCACAATTACTGGACGCCAACCCTAATGACAACGTTTGGTCTCTTATAAAGAGAAACCTCACAGGAAAGACTTTAACTTGCCTCGCAAGATTCGAAAAAATTTGGCGATCATTGTAGAAAATCTCGACAACAGCAAGCCTCGAAGTTAGAGATTGGACATACTTTTTCCGTATTCAAGAATAGGAGCGGTCATATTTTTACTTGACAGACTGTATATCAAATATATCAAACTTATGTTTTTGTTTATTCAAGACTAGCCGGGCCCGCGGCTCCGCTCGCGTGGACTTGATTCACTACTATCGTCACTGCTTATTCCTTATGTTACCCAACGTAATAAAATATCTCCCATTATTTCTCCTTATCTCCCAATATTTCTCCTTATTTCCCATTATCTCTACATAATTTCCATTATCTAGGCTTATCTCTGCTCATCTCCCATTATTTCTCCTTATCTCCCATTATTTCTCCTTATCTCCCATTATCTCACCTTATTTCCCATTATCTAGGCTTATCTCGACTTATCTCCCATTATTTCTCCTTATCTCCCATTATTTCTCCTTATCTCCCATTATTTCTCCTTATCTCCCATTATCTCACCATAACTCCCATTATTTAGACTTATCTCTGCTTATCTCCCATTATCTCTCCTTATCTCCCATTATTTATACTTATCTCCCATTATCTCACCTTATCTCCCATTATCGAGGCTTATCTCGACTCATCTCCCATTATTTCTCCTTATCTCCAGTTATCTCACCTTATCTCCCATTATCTAGGCTTATATCGAATTATATAGAACATATGTATAAATTTATAAAAACACGTAAATCGGATAAGTGGTTCTCGAGTGATAAGCGCACTAACGGACAGACAGACAGACAGAGAGACGTTGCATTATATATATATATATATATATATATATATATATATATATATATATATATATTGTATTCTTTGCTACATGATATTGTTCCATATTTAATGCTTTAGGGAGTGTATTGCAAGAGAACGCGCTAGCGGCAAACTTTTCTCCGACTTAATTCACTATTATCGTCACTGCTTATTCCTTATGTCACCTAATAAAATGTAGCCTATAACCTGACCAGAGAACATACGTATGGTTAAAAAAAAGCACGTAAATCGGATAAGTAGTTCTGCAGTGATAACCACACTAACGGACAGACAGACAGACGGTCAGAGAGACATTGCATTTTATATATATTATAGATATTCTCTGCTACATAATATTGTTCCATATTTAATGGTTTGAACTGTGTATTGCAAGAGAACGCGCTAGCGGCAAACTTTGTCCGACTTCATTTACTATTATTGTCACTGCTCATTCCTTATGCTACCTATCGTAATAAAATATAGCCTATAACCTGGCCGGAGAAGATATGTATGTTTTAAAAAAAAAAGTACGAAAATCGGATAAGTGATTCTCCAGTGATAAGCGCACTAACGGACAGACAGACAGACAGACAGAATACGTTGCATTTCATATATATTATAGATGTAGTAAAATATATACCTAGAACCTGGTCAGAGAACATATGTATGAATTTAAAAAATCGCGTAAATCGGAAAAATGGTTCTCAAGGGATAAGCGCATTAACGGACAGACAGACAGACAGACAGACAGACAAACATTGCATTTTATATATATTATAGATATAGATTATTTTTATTATTATATAACCTGGCCAAAGAATATATGCATGAATTTAAAAAAAGACAGGTAAATCTGATAAGTGGTTCCTGCGTGATAAACGCACTAATGGACAGACAGACAGACAGAGAGACATTGCATTTTATATATATTATAGATTATACATATACAGATACATAATATTGTTCCATATTTAATGGTTTAGGCTGTGTATTGCAAAGGCATGCGCTAACGGCAAACTTATTTGCGACATCATTCACTATTTTACGTCACTGCTCATTCTTTATGCTACCTATCGTAATAAAATATAGCCTATAACCTGGCCAGAGAACATATGTATGTTTTAAAAAAAAAAGTACGTAAATCGAATAAGTGGTTTTTCAGTGATAGGCGCACTAACGGACAGACAGACAGACAGAGAGACGTTGCATTTTATATATATTATAGATGTAATAAAATATATATCTAAAACCTGGTCAGAGAACATATGTACGAATTTAAACAATCACGTAAATCGGATAAGTGGTTCTCGAGGGATAAACGCACTAACGGACAGATAGACAGACAGAGAGAGGTTGCAATTTGTTTATATTATAGGTATAGATTATTATTATTATTATATAACCTGGCCAAAGAATATATGTATGAATTTAAAAAAAGACGTAAATCGGATAAGTGGTTCTCGCGTGATAAACGCACCAGTGGACAGACAGACAGACAGAGGGACATTGCATTTCATATATATTATAGAGTCTAGATATTCTCTACTACATAATATTGTTCCATATTTAATGGTTTAGACTGTGTATTGCAAGGGAACGCGCTAGCGATAAACTTTTTTCCGACTTCATTCACTCTTATCGTCACTGTTCATTCCTTATGCTACCTATCGTAATAAAATATAGCCTATAACCTGGCCAGAGAACATATGTATGTTTTAAAAAAAAAGTACGTAAATCGGATAAGTGGTTCTCCAGTGATAAGGTCACTAACGGACAGACAGACAGACAGACAGAGAGACGTTGCATTTTATATATATTATAGAAGAATACATTGAAGTCTTGGAGCTATATATGTATATTTTTAAGTTAATGCTACTTTATTGCAATGCTAATGGTCATCATTGTACAGGGTGAGTCAACGATAGAGTAAAGTTCATTATCTCATTTGTTTAGGGAATGACGAAAAAATGTTAACTACAATAGTTTTAGGGAATGTTAAGGTGCACAGTCTAAAATTATTTTTGAGTATACAGAATACTTCGAAAAAGTGCGGCCGACATAACATGTTTTTTTTAAATGGAACACCCTATTAAGTATGTCATATACCTATTTCTAATAGTTTTCGATTTATTTTGAATTTTTCAATTTTTACCCTTGTTTTAATACACTTACGCTATAACTTTATCGTTGCCAAGACAAAACAAATTTTGACATGTCTATTAAGCAAGTAAAAATAGTTTAATTTGTTGTAGTAAGTGACGTATAAAGGTAACAGTTATGGATTTTCCTAAAAATGAATTAATTAATATGGGAAAAAATTGTCTTTTGGCAGTAAGGCTTTACGGACCGAAGTACCCTAATAGAGGTATACCATCTAGAAAATCTTTTCAGTGCCAAATTTTTTATCCAAAATAATATTTTCTGATGAAGCTACTTTTCACAGTAATGGAGAAGTTAACATGCATTATTATTCGACAGTTAATCCATTTTGGGTCCGGGAAGTTCACAACCAAAACCACTGGTCGCTTAATGTATGGTATGGAATATTAAATTTTCGAATTATTGGTCCATATTTTTTCCGCGAACCGGTTAACGAGCATAGATATCTAAATTTTTTGCAGAACGAATTACCCCAGCTTCTTGAAGAAGTTAATAACTTTGAAAAGGAACAAATGTGGAATCAACAAGACGGAGCTCCTGCTCATTACCAGCGGGAAGTTCGGGAATTTTTAAATGATCGTTACACACAAAAATGGATTGGTAGGGATGGAAAATAGGATACGGGATGCGTGCAGGACAATAAAAGGAAAATATAGTAAAACGACTAAACATGTATATTCAAGTAGACCGGTATATTTTTAAACATTTATTACGTCACAATAATTAATCATTAGATAAGTTAAACTAAATGTGGATTCAACAAGACGGAGTTCCTGCTCATTACCACCGGGAAGTTCGGGATTTTTTAAACGATCGTTACCCACAAAAATGGATCGGTAGGGATGGATTCATTCAGTGGCCCCCCTCGATCATGTGACTTAACACCTTTAGACTTCTTTTTGTGGGGCTACATTAAAGATATTGTTTATGTGAATCCCCCTACAATACCAGTAGATATGTAAAATAGGATACAGGATGCGTGCAGCACAATAGCGCCCTTCATGCTAAGGAAAGTGAAGGAAAATATAGTAAAACGACTAAACATGTGTGTTCAAGTAGACAGGCATATTTTTGAACATTTAATACGTCATAATAATTAATCATTAGATAAGGTAAACTGTATTAAAATTATTATTAAATATTTGTTTATGTTTTCACAATAGCGTAAGTGTATTAAAAACAAGGGTAAAAATTCAAGATAAATCGAAAATTTATAGTAATAGGTATATACTTAATAAAAGTTGGAGGGTTTTATAAAATCTATCAGAAAAAAAAATATTATACAGGTTGTGCCATTTAAACAATTTGAGATTTTTCAATTTAAAATAGTCGAAATGCATAAATTTATTTTGAACACTCTGTAGCATCTAACTCAAATTTCTTTACATATTTCTTTTTTTTTTCATCTCTATAGAACGCTCGTACCAATTATGAGTATTCCACCTTCAGAAACAATGGCGCTACTGGCAGTTATTTACAAAACTGAAAACTAGTTTTAAAAAAAAAAAACGAAATATTAGAAAAACTACTAGATTTAGGTATATAACATTATTAATAAGAACGTTATAAAATTTTACGCAGAATTTAAAAATAAAATAGAAAATATGTTCCATTTAAAAAAACATATGGCCACACTTTTTTGAAGTATCCTGTATACTCAAAAAGTTTTAAACTGTGCACCTTAACATTCTCTAAAACTATTGTATTTAACATTTTTTCGTCATTCCCGAAACAAATGAGATAATGAACTTTACTCTATCCTTGACTCACCCTGTACAAAAGTAAATGCCGAAAATGGATCGAGAAAAATTGAATAACTCTCCAACTAAAGGTTTTTTTTTTTACCAATTTTAGAAAAGAAAAAATTCTAGTGCTGTAACAACATAAATTATTAACAAGCAATTTTTGTTGAAATCTTTGAAGGGTTTAAATCAAGGTAAAAAAATAGCAGACACTATTTTAGCATGGTAAATTTGGTCATTGTTACTTTAATATTATATGTGGCATATACAGGGTGCGACGCTTAAATCCGGACAAATTTAAATATGAATTTTCCGCAATATAGTACTTCCGCTATAGGTCATTGTTGACGCTCGTGAAAGCCACATACTTCTCGTAAACAGTCATAACCTCGAAAAGACTGAGCCGTTGCGAACAAGTACGGAGTACAAGCGAGGAGCCGCGATTATCGAAAGTCTTCATGCTGGACATTCTGCAACTGAAATAATTCGCTTCTTCGGGTACTCGAGATTAACTGTGTACGACATTGTGGCTAAATATAATGCTTCTGAGTAGGCACACCGGTACCCACGAGCCATTTAGTCCAAAACTGGTTATCGGATAACGTGGACATGTTCTGCTCTAAAGAATTCTGGCCCTCCAATAGCCCGGATTTGAACCCTCTCGTCTACTATATTTGGAACGTAATCGAAAGAGTTACTAACAAGTCCAGACCCTAATGTGGTACTTTTAAGCACCGCATCGAAGCAGCATTTGCCAATATGGAAAGCCCTGCTTTAAAGAAAACTTGCGAGCGTATCAAGCCAACGATGGAGGCAATCAGTGCGACTGAGAGAGGTTACATCGAATAAGTCCACTCTGGATAGGTCACACAACTGACATGCAAAAGGATTTTTTTTCATTTTAATTTTTTGACGAATAAAATTTTCTTTTAAAAAATGTTTAATTTGCCGCACCTTGTTTATAAATATGGCAAAATGACTATTTTATTGTTTTTCGGTTCGAATAGTCAAAAATATTGAAGTTTAACATCTACCACTCTTCGGATATGTTGCATACAAAACTAATCTAGAAATCATTTGGATTTGCATGACATATTAATAAACGCATCTCAAGGTCTACTGCTGCTTGGTGAACTCGTGCGAAAATTTGCGTTTTCCGGACAAGCCTACAAAATATTATATTCCGAATGAAAAATAGTTCAAAATCAAATACTTCTCCTGCCGAATGCACAAAAAATATATTTAATGATTCATGCATCAATTTCTAGTTTCCTTTTTGAGCACGCCACTGTAGGCACCACACGGGTCACGCCAGGTAACTCCGCCAGGCCTCACTCTGGATCAATACGAGGCTAAAAATGGCTCTTTCAACTCAGGAAAATAACCTTTTATTTAATCTAATAATTTTGTACACTTCTGCGTTATTACAGTGGGTTTATTTTGAGTTTTTGCGTTAATTACACGTTAAACGTCTTGTTCTTCATGAAAAACCTATCGATCATACTTTGTAAGGTTGGTAGTGCAATAAAATTAATAGAATTTTGTTGAATGTTGTTTCCCTCTATTATTCAGCAGGTTAGTATCTTAAAATTTTCTAAAATCAATTTAAGTATTGTGAAACCAATAAATTTTCTAATTTCTGTTGTTTAGAATGATTATATATCCACAAATATGATGGCAGGGAAGACCATTGGTACTTGGAATGACAAATTAACTACTACAATAAAAAAAAAACCGTTATATATATATATATATATATATATATATATATATATATATATATATATTTATATATATATATATATATATATATATATATATATATATATATATATATGTATATATATATATATATATATATATATATATATATATATATATATATATATATATATATACATATGTATATATATATATATATATATATATATATATATATATATGTATATATATATATATATATATATATATATATATATATATAACGTAGTCATGTTCTGGTCTAAAGAGTTCTGGCTCCCAATAGCCCGCATTTGAAATTTTTCGACTACTATGTTTGGAGAGCGTAATGGAAAGAGTTACTAACAAGTCCAGACACCCTAATATGGCATCTTTACACACCGCTATCGAAGCAACATTTGCCAATATGGACAGCCCAGCTTTAAATATATATATATATATATATATATATATATATATATATATATATATATATATATATATATATATATATATATATATATATTTACCGCACTAGCCGAGATCCATTTGTACTAAACTTAGCACAAGGAGAGATCATTTTTTTAAGATGAGATCCGTTTTTGGATCTCAACTTTTTTCACGTGTATATAGTTAGAGTATATATCAATACGTCATAAAACGAATTTTCAGAAATATTTTATAGGATCGCGTATTGCCGCTTTTTTTCAGCTCATATACAGCTGAGGTTACAGTATAAGTCTGCAGAGGGCGTCAGGGACGTTTCAGTGTACGTTACAATTAACGTGACGAACGAGATCCAGTAATTATGGCAACACCGGTAAGGACAAATCCACTGGCATTATGATATTGGGTCATTTATTGGAACTTTATTTTCTTTTACCCCATTTGCAATGTTTATTAGCAATGTCTTCTGAAGAAGCCATTGTATGGTGAAACAATCGTCAAGTGACTTTAAATATATTGGAAATTAAAACATAGTGTTGTTTTTATATAATTTTAATATGAATTTCCAAGTATCGGCTAACACAATCAAAGATGTTTACAAATACTATTTCGTATAAATTGAATATTTGAAATATAAGTATCAAAATAAATAACGGTTTTACCTCGTTCATTATTAATTTTGTGAGATACGTTACCTATTTTGTAATATCACAAAACAGTGTGATAATGCAACATTTTTTCATTGATAATTTTGTTAAAATTAATCAAAATCACAAAGTAATTTTCAACTTAATCAACTATATTATATAAAAAAAATACAAGTTAGCTTCAATATACCTACTGTACTTATTTGGCATTTCCGTAAGTATTTTTTTTTATGTGTCTAGCACACGTGCTGCAGGGAAGAAGTCCCTAAAGCACTACAGGAGCAACACGTATGCGGAAAAAGTGATTCACGTTGTTCTTGAATAGCTGTAAATTGTACTCGGTGGGAAACACAGTCCTGGGCAAATTATTCCAAAGGGATGATGTTCTCCATATAAAAGACTGCTTGAAAAGCGTTATACGAGGAGTAGCAAGCTGAACCTCATACGGATGTGAAGTATTAGCGTGACGTGTACTTCTAACATGCACCGCTCTAGGAGGAATTAAGCGGGCCACATCCTTCGAACACTTTCCATGAAAATACTTGCAGAATAGGCTCAAGTCGCCAACCGTTCTTCGATGTTCCAGCGAATCAAGGCCGCCGGTTAGTTCAGGGTCTCCAATCAGACTGAACAGAATCCAACAAATGCAGTGTATGTTTGGGAGCAGAGCCCCAAACATGGGAGCAGTATTCCATAGTTAGTCGAATTTGAGTTTTGTAAAGAATTAACAGTTGCTGTGGAGTGTAAAGCTTTCTGGTTCGAAATAATATTCCCAACTTTTGAGAAGCTCTCTTTGCTATGCCTGCAACATGTTCATGCCAGGACATATTTGCTCCCAAATTAACGCCCAACAAATTGAGTGACGATGTTAGAGGAATGGAGTGCCCCGACATAACTATGTCGGGTTCAGCAACGTTAACTTTTTTAGAAAAAACTGCCGCCTGGGTTTTTGTAGCGTTAAATTCCACTTGGTTACTGTCACCCCTAGATAAAATTTCTTTGTTAAGTTGAATGACTTCCTGCTATCTGCGGATATTCGTCTGAGTAACCGATGTCCGAGCGTTCAAAGTGAATGAAGAGATAAGCGTACTGTCATCTGCAAAGCTGTAAATTGGATTTTCGGTATTTTCCAGCAGATCGTTAATGTAAATGAGAAAAAGAGTACGAGACAGTATGGAGCCTTGAGGTACACGGGCGTTGATAGTGAAGGTGTTAGAAAGAAATCCGTCGACTTTCACTCGTAAAGAACGCTCTTTGAGGAAACATGAGAGCCACAAACAGAACTTTTCAGACATACCATAAGAGCGTAGCTTAGCCAACAGCCCATCGTGCCAAACACGGTCGAATGCCTTGGATATGTCAAGAGCAACCGCTCGAGATTCTCCAAAGTGTTCAATTGCGTTGTTCCAAACGTGTGTTACATAAGTCGGAAGATCTCCTGTTGATCTATTTTTACAAAAGCCATATTGATGATCGCTAATAATGTTGAATCCTTCAAGATATTTTAGAAGATGCTGATTGATAGCCTTTTCCATGACTTTCGATATTATTGAAAACAGTGCGACTGATCGGTAGTTATTTGGCAAGGTCTTCTTGCCTTTTTTAGGTATCGGCTGAACTGTGGCACATTTCCAGCAGGAAGGAAATATTCCCTTTCTGTAGGATAGGTTGAAAAGTCTACAGAAAACTGGTGTTAGTTCCCTCGCACAGTTTTTGAGAACTGTGGCAGGTATTCCGTCAGCGCCAGAAGCTTTTTTGGTGTCTAGCTTCATTAAAATACGGTTTATGATACGCTGTCTGAAGACAATATCGGGCATCCTTGACTGCACTATGGGAATAGTAGGTGGTGTTTTTCCTTGGAAATCGACAGTAGAATGTGAAGCAAAGAGTTCAGCCAACAAGTTCGCTTTCTCAACAGGTGTCGTTGCAATAGAATTATCTGGCCGTGTGAGTGGTGGTATGGTGGATTTGATGAAATTTTGACTGACTGCCTTAGCGATTGACCAAAAGGACCTGGAATTGTTGGGACAAGCGAGAAGTTTGTTTCTAATTCGCTGATTGTGTGCCTCCTTGGTTTCGTCGATAATTTCTTTGCATCTGTTCCTGGCACGAACAAAGATGTTGCGGTTTATGGTGTTAGGATTTTCACGCCATTGTCAGTAGGCAAGACGTTTAGAAGCAACAGCTTCTTTGCATTTTGGGTCAAACCAAGGCTTATCATTGGAAGGGCATTTCTTCGAAAAAGGGATGTAAGCCTCCATACCGGCCAAAATAACATCGGAAACCTCCCTGACGCAGTCAGATGGTTCTTCGGATCGAAAACAAACGTCTAACCAAGGGAAAGTTCGAAAATATTCCATGAGATCTTCCCATTTAGCGCCTCTCTGTCTCTGATTGGTAGGATACTCGATGTCGAAAGTAGTTTATGGTCAGAAGAACCTAACGGCGGATTTACGCTGACCGTGTACATCTCTGGTGGTTAAAAACAGATCAAGAAGACTGGCGAACTGCCCTTCGCGATCCGGGATCCGTGTTGGTTCGTTAATAAGCTGAGTTAAACCACAACTGATTGAAAATGATTCGGCTTCACAACCTTGTTCGTCGGTAGTATTTGAATATTTAAGCCAGTTGATGTTGTGTACATTAAAGTCACCCAGGATGGCAATTTCGGCATTTGGATAGTTAATTTGTAAATGATCGATGGTGTCTGTAAGAGAAGCAAAAAGTGTTCTAAAGTTAGTATCACTTGGTGGTCGATAGAGGATACGCTTGGTTGAGTCGTTATTTTTAACCACATAACATCACAGTTTGGGGGCTCCAGAGTCTCTTCTCGTTGGCAAGAGAGCTCGCTTCTGACAAAAAGACAGATTCCAAAGTTACGCCTAAATCGGGAATAGAAGTCGTACCCAGGAAAAAGATAATTGACTATGCTGGTCGATGAACTGACCTTGGTTTCACAGAGAGCCAGTACATGAGGTTTATTTGATTGCAGGTGTTGGTACACTGAATTTATTTTCTGTGTGTATTGGAAATGAAGACTTTGATTTGCACTCATGTCTTCTCTTGAAACAGTTTAGATAACTTTTCTTGGAATTTAAGACAATCATCTTTTTTAGGGAAATTTTATTTTTAACATTATTTCTAAAATATTTTAATTCCAAGAACCTCGCGAATTTTTTCCAGTTGTTTTTTTTTTCAGGCTGCTACTAGAAATCTAATAATTAAAGTAATAAATAATCTCATCAAACTAGCTGTGCTGCTCACGTGGTCTTTATTCACTATTATCGTCACTGCTCATTCCTTATATTACCTAATGTAATAAAATATATCCTATACCTGGCTAAAGAACATATGTATGTTTAAAAAAAGCACGTAAATCGGATAAGTGGTTCTGGAGTGATAAGTGCAATAACGGACAGGTAGACAGACAGATAGACAGGAAGACGTTGTATTTTATATATATATTATAGAAGGTTATAGATAACCACTAACGGACAGGCAGACAGACAGAAAGACATGGAGATGTTGCATTTTATATATATTATAGAAGATTATAGATAACCTGGCCAGAAAATAAATGTATGAATTAAAAAAAACGTAAATCAGATAAGTGGTTCTCGAAGTGCACTAACGGACAGACAGAGAGACGTTGCTTTTTGTATATATTATCTTCTTTGCTACATGATATTGGCAAACTTTTTTCTTACTTGATTCACTATTATCGTCACTGCTTATTCCTTATGTAACCTAACGTAATAAAATATATCCTATAGATATGTAAGAGAACATATGTATGTTTTAAAAGAATCATGTAGCAAAGAATATAATATATTTTATATATATAAAATGCCACGTCTCCCTGTCCGGTAGTGTGCTTATCACTCGAGAACCACTTATCCGATTTACGTGTTTTTTCTTTAGATTTATACATACGTTCTCTGGCCAGGTTATAGGATATATTTTATTACGTTAGGAAATAGAAATAAGCAGTGACGATAACAGTGAATCAAGTCGGAAAAAAGTTTGCCGCTAGCGCACTCTCTTGCAATACGCTGTCTAAACGGACAAATATAGAACAATATCATGTAACAAAGAATACTATCTGTCTGTCCGTTAGTGCGCTTATCACTCGAGAACCACTTATCCGATTTACGTGTTTTTTTTTAATTCATACATATGTTCCCTGGTCCGGTTATATAATAATAATAATAATGTATATAAACAATAAAATTGGTCGGAACTCCACACATTTTCATTAATTGAACACGAGAATATGAAAGACTTCATAACTACTATAATTATATGAGGAAAACCGGCACCTATGGAACGAGCCTAGAGATACTTTCCCTCTCGAAAACCCAAAATAGCAACTTTCATATCTTCTGAAAACAACGAACAACAGGAGATAAAAATAACTTTTAGGGATAGACCGACAATATTAAGCACAGGAAAACACACCTTCTACTACCAGGCAACCCAATGTCGGGACACTTTGGAGCTTCTGATACCAGAAAACATTGAAAACATCTCAAACAACAGTAGACTAATAAAGGAAGCATCGAGCGAGCGACTTAACGGTCGAGGACGTCGTGGGAAATGGCAGCTCGACCAAAACGATGAAGACCGGGCAACCGAAAATGGACCTGCCAAAAGTGTTGTGCCGGCGAGTAAGCCGACACCCAACAAGGGGGGAAAATCAAAGTAAAGCATGAGTTGCACCACAGGAATCAACGAACACGTCATGCGTTGCTATAATAAAATCACAAAACCTAACAAAGAAATCACTGAGAAGAGAATCACTCGCCTGGCACCGACTCCACAACAAGAAATCCCATCCCTCGTTTAATCTTCAAACAGAGCACGCAACCAATCCTCAACACAATAAATAAGCACATAATACCCCAGTACATAACAGACTTAAGCAAAATCGTAGACATTCACACAATAATATATGCAGCAGCAGTCACTACTCTAACACAAAATAATCAAACACTCCCGCAACGACAAAGAAACCCCAACAGCACAAAACCAAAATCCAAATGGCAAATAAGAATAGAAAACAAAATCAACAACATCAGGAGAGATATAGGAGACCTCGCCCAGTTTATAAACGGGACCGCGCCCAAACGTGTCACATAGGGTGTAGACAAGATCAAATCCAAGTCTCCCAAAAGAACACTGCCAGAAATTCTTGATACTTTGAAACAAAAACTATCTGTACAAAGAATGAAACGAGAGGAAAGGCACCAACAACCTCTTCCGGAGAAGCGAAAAACAGTTCTACCGAAAAACTATGTACAACGAACATATAGCAGTGACTGAACCACTAAACAAACAAGAACTCACAAATTATTGGAAAGGTATCTGGTCAGAACCTAAACTACACAATAATAACTCCCCCTGGATCAAAGCCGAAGAAGACAAACATAAACATGTGACAGAACAAGAAAATTCCACATTAACTACACAAGAAATTACAGAAACAATCAAACACACACACACAACTGGAAATGCCCTAGAATAGACAATATACAAAACTTCTGGTACAAACAGTTTACCACCACACACGAAGCATTCACACACCAAATCAACAAAGACATTCAATAACCACACATATTCCCCAATTTCCTTATAAAAGGAATAACATACGTCAAACCTAAAAGCTCAGACACCACAAACCCGTCAAACTACCGACCTATCACCTGTCTTCCAACCCTATACAAGATCCTCACTGCCACAATTTCCAAGAAAATAGAACAACACCTAATAGACAACAATATTCTGACAGAAAAGCAGAAGGGGTGCATGAAAAATAGAAGAGAATGTAAAGAGCAGCTGATCATAGATAGCGTGTTAGATAGACAATAAAAAAGCCCTCGACTCGATACCCCACAGTTGGTTAGTCAGCCCTAGAAATCTACAAAATCAACCAAAACCTCAGGCAATTTCTCGCACATATCATGAAAACAGGGAAAACCAAAATCCACCTAAAAACACAAACCGTACGCATCTAAACAGAAGAGCTGTACATTAGACGGGGTATATTTCAGGGAGACTGGCTCAGCGCTCTACGATTTTGCCTCTGTCTCAATCCACTCTCAAATACACTAAACAGAACAGACCATGGGTTCAACATCAGACACCAAAAAGTGAACCAACATAAAATAAACCACCTCCTATATATGTATGACATAAAACTCTACGCTGCCACAAAAACACAACTGAAAGAATTCCTCAAAATCACAGAAACATTCACCTTAGATATTAATATGGAATTTGGTATAAGTAAATGTAAAGTGCTTCACATCAACAAAGGCCAATGGAAAGGCCACCATGAGACAGAAACCATCAACAACGAAACACTCGATAATATGCTCGACAAAGAAACATACAAATATCTAGGCTTCCAACAAAGCAAACTCAACCACACTCACATCAAAACAAAGCTCATAACCGAATTCAAAAACAGACTCACGAAACTTTTACAAACAAAACTCAATTCCAAGAATCTCACTAAAGCCATCAACACGTTAGCTATACCTATACTCACATATTCATTTGGTATCATCAAGTGGTCACACACAAACATAGAAAACATTCACATCCTTATGCGTTCTCAATTAACCAAATACAGGAAATTACACCCCAACGCATGCAAAGAAAGACTTACCATCGAGAGGAAGGCAGGAGGAAGAGGAATCATAGACATCAGATCACTACACACAGAACAAATACAAGCACTTAACAACTTCTTTCACAACAATGAAAGCAGACAAAAACTACACACCTCTTGGCTTATCCCGGGCAGACCACCCAGCAGACACACACAGTCACGCACAGGAAAAGATGAAAACGTGGTCAGAAAAAACGCTCCACGGAAAACACAGATACCACATAGAACAAGACCACGTAAATAAAAAACAATCATACACTTGGTTACAGGATGGGCAGCTATTCCCTGAAACAGAAGGCTTCTTACTTGCTATCCAGAATAAAGTCATATTAACCAGAAACTACCAAAAACATATCATCAAATACCCAACTATTACAGAAGACAGATGCAGGAACTGCCACCAGCAGAAAGAAATGAACACATAACAAGCAGATGTAAAATATTAGTTGGAACGGAATACAAAGCCAGGCATGACTCAGCTGCAAAAGTAGTTCACCAAGCAGCCACAACACACAAACTCATAGAAAACACAGATCCCTACTACAAATACATACCAACATCCATACTTGAAAATAAAGATTACAAGCTCACAAGCTCTACTGAGACATCAGTATCCATACAGATAAAACAGTCTCCGCCAATAGAACCGATATTACTTTTCAGTGCAAAAAAGGAAAAGTCATCTATCTAATTGACATAGCTGTCCCCAACGACACAAACATCCAAACGAAATACACAGAAAAAATTTCCAAATACACAGACCTTGCAACAGAAATAAAAAGGCTATGAAAAAAAGAAAAAGTCATCATTGTCCCCCTCATCATATTAGCCACAGGTCTTACACCAATAACATTCACACCACACTTAGTGTAATTAGGACTCAACACAAACATACACACAAACATTCAGAAGTCAGTGATTTTGAAAACATGTAACATTGTCAGGTCATTCCTTGGTACACAATGGTAATAGCGTTTGTGCTGACTTGGCTTGGGCCCATCAGCCGAACATGGAACCACATTGACCAAATGTGAGAAAGGAGAACTTTCTTGTGATGTATATAATATATATAAAACACAACGTCTCTCTATCTCTCTGTCTGTCCGTTATTGCAACCTTTTTTCCGACTTGATTCACTATTATCGTCACCTCTTATTCCTTATGTTACCTAACGTAATAAAATATATCCTATAACCTGGCCATAAAACATATGTGTATTAAAAGAAAAAGCACGTAAAACGGATAAGTGGTTCTCCAGTGATAAGCTAATTGACAGACAGACAGACAGCCAGAGAGACGTTGCAAGATAACCTGGCCATAGAACAAATGTATGAATTAAAATAACCCGTCAAGTGGAAGTTGATCTTGCGCAATTAGTGTTCCGTACGTTGATTGGTTTTAAAATAAAAAATTTTGTTACGGAGGTATAAAATGATCAGTGACTTCACAAAACACACCCCAAATGAGTTTTCAATAAAATTTGTTTCCAATCTTTGCTGAAAACTGATGACCTTGAAATTTTTGTTTTTTTTATACTAGATAAATTATTAAAGGTAATGGATTTACATTATATATAATATATTTTCTACTCGTGTTTTGAGAAGCTTTCATTTGACACCACACTCGATGACCTAGAATTTTTTTTTTGTCACTTTCGATTTCACCCCCAAGTTAAAATTTATTTTTCAAAACTACATGGCTCTGATGAGGCCATCAATTCCTGTATTATTGCCTAATTTCAACTTTCTATGACAAATAGTTTCGAAGAAAATCGAGTGTGACAGACAGACGGACAGACAGACACCGAAGTCATCTTATAAGTGTTCCGTAGGGAACACTAAAAAAAACACGTAAATCGAATAAGTGGTTCTCGAGTGATAAGTGCACTAACGGACAGACAGACAGACAGAGAGACGTTGCATTTTATATATATTATAGATATTACAATGTATGTATAATCAACCCGCGCATTTTCGATTAAATGCAAATAGAAAACGAGATCATTTTATTTTCTCACAAGTTACGTTTTTGTTAGTCAAAACAAAACCTTGATAGCGAATTAGTTTCATAAGCATAGATTAAAAAACTTGATAATTCAAATGGCCATTTCAAGTTAACAATTATTCATAAAGAACACCAAACTGCTGACTTGACACAAAATATTCTTTTTGGCTCTTAAGAGCAATATATAAATATTTGGCAACCTTGCTGGATCCCGGCTAAGCGTATTATTGTATTTATATACAAGATCGGATCTCAACATTACGAAATCTTTCAATGATCTCTCCTTGTTTAATGTTTAAATGTATAAAAAAAAGGGAGAAATACTTACCCCTCTGGCTACGTAATGCGAAATCATGTCTTAATATGTGTATTATAGCGTTTTTTTTTTTTTCTAAGTTTTTTGCTTTAAGTGGATCTCGGGTAGTCTATAGTTTATGCGGATCTCTTCTTAGTATGAAAATATGTATATATATATATATATATATATATATATATATATATATATATATATATATATGAATTCTACGAAAAATTATGTGAATCAAAAGTAACGAGAAACGCGAACAACCTGGAAACCCGTAGAGACACGTTCAAAATCCAAAATGTTGGCTCGGAAAAGCTACCCGATATAGAAGAATACGAATTGGAGAATGCACGGATGAAAACAAACAAATGACCTGGGAAGGATGGTATTATGATGGAACTAATAAAATGGGGTAGATAAAGGCTGAAACAGAAAATACTGGATATGCTAAATAAATATTTGATCCAAGCAACTATACCAGAAAACTGGAACGATTCAATTGTTATCCTCCTACATGAAAAAGGAGATCACACACGTTTAGAAAATTATTGACCGATAAGTTTGTTATCAGTACTGTATAAACTAATGACAAAAATAATAAAAAATCGACTCACCATCAAACTGGACACATACCAATCGGTGACCCAGGCTGGATTTAGGAAAGGCTATGGAACAAGAGATCATTTATTTACAATGAAGCTATTAATTGAAAAAAGAAATGAATATAACATTCCTCTTTACTTAGCTTTCATAGAGTTCGAAAAAGCATTCGACTCGGTGGAAACATGGGCAATCACGGAGGCACTTGGAAACTGCAGAATTGACCATCTCTTGACTAACATTAGTAATAAAACCAAGGCTACCTATAAATTACATGAAGAAACGAAACCAGTACAGTTAAAACGTGGAGTTCGACAAGGCGACTGTCTGTCACCTAAGCTTTTCACTCTCGTATTGGAAGATATGTTTAGAAAATTCCATTGGGACAACTACGGGGTAAACATAAATGGCAAAAACAGAAATCACCTAGAGTATATGGTAAAAGATTTAAAAGAACAAGCAGAAAAGATCGGCATGAAGATGAATTTAAAAAAAAAAAGATTATGACGCCAGAACAACAAGATATAGACGAAACATTACAAGTTGAAATCGTAACAGTTGAAAACATGAATGAGTACATATACATAGGACAAACACTTAAGCTTGGCTGAGATAGTTAAATAACTGAATATAAACGAATATGTCGATTGGTATGGATAGCTTTCGGTAAGCTCGGCTTTATTCTATACTCCAGAAACATCGCTCAACATCTAAAAACAAAAATTTTCGATAAATGTATCCTACCCGTAATGACCCACGGAAGCGAAAATTGGACCCTCACAAAAACCCACTTCCACAAATTAAAAATTACCCAAAGAGTCATGGAACGAAAAATACTAGGCATCTCACTACTAGATTAAAAAAAACCTAACACCTGAATCAGGGAAAAAACAAAAGTGTCAGATGTTATTGAAAGAATGGCAAATTTAAAATGGAGTTGGGTAGGACACCTTACCAGGACACAAGGAAACAGATGGACCGAAACAATACTCCAGTGACGACCACGGAAATATAGAAGAAATAGAGGAAGACCACCTAACAGATGGTATAACGATATAAAAATGGTGGCCAGACTAGGATGGATACAAACAGCTTAAAACAGAACGAGGTGGAAATCAATGAAGGAGGCCTTCGTCCAATTATGGACTAAA
This sequence comes from Pachyrhynchus sulphureomaculatus, assembly GCA_019049505.1. Classification (NCBI taxonomy): domain Eukaryota; kingdom Metazoa; phylum Arthropoda; class Insecta; order Coleoptera; family Curculionidae; genus Pachyrhynchus; species Pachyrhynchus sulphureomaculatus. The sequence continues at coordinate 67,710,928 of CM032452.1, read as the reverse complement.
ACGGGCTGAAAAGAAGAAGAAGATATACTACTGTGATTAAAAAATAATAAGACTTTTGAAATAAAACACAAACTTGGATACAATGCATTTATGCCAACGTTTTTTCCAGTCTTCGAAACAGTTGTGGAATTCGATTTCTGGAATGGCCTTTAAAGCCTTCTTCGATTTGATTTTAATCTCCTCAATCAACTCAAAACGATGTCCTCGAAGCGGTTTTTTGAGTTTACAGAATAGCCAGAAGTCCGACGGAGCTAAATCAGGCCAATAGGGCAATTGCGGAATGATATGAGTTGAATTTTTGATGAAAAAGTCGCGAAGAAACAATGCTGTGTGAGAAGACGCATTATCGTGATGAAAAGACCAAGAGTTATCGGTCCATAATTCCGGCCTTTTGAGATGAATAGCTTCCAGAAAAACCATTTTTAAAACAAAATTTAATGCAACTTCCTTGCTGAATTTTTTCACTCATGTTAAAAATCGAAAACGCACTTCTGTTGTTGAACGAATGCAAGCGAATCTTATTAACTACTGACGCAATGGTATTAATATTTGACACAGATGGCAGTTAAGGTCCTACCAATCTAACGAAAAAGATTTAATCCGATTTGGAATTGCCCGGGCGATTTAAATTTAAAAGTCTTACTATTTTTTGATCACAGTAGAATATATATATATATATATATATATATATATATATATATATATATATATATATATATATATATATATATATATATATATATATATATATATATATATATATATATATATATATATATATATATATGCTTTAGAGAGCGAACACCGTATTTTCTCTTCTTGCATCAAAAGTACGGGCGTCTGAACTTATAGGCTACCCGAGAGTATCATTTATAAATCACCAAACCAGGACATGAATATTTCGATCCATAGCAAAGTTCTTCAGGCAACCTAGGTGGAGGGATAAATCGCAAAAACCCAGTATCAGCAGGAGGGATTTAACAGGCAAACAGTCGAAGTGTCAGTAGCCAACAAAGATCTGAATCCCCCAAACTTTTAATTCGCGAAAGGCCTAGCTAAAATAAGAGCAGAAACTGACGAGAAAAGAAATTTTTCTAGAACATTTTGCTGCTTTAAAGAGTAACCAGAGTTAAATTAGAGGCGGCCGTATCGTAGGAGACCGGAGTTTGATTCTCGGCTCGGAAAATAATAAATTAAAAAAAAAGCATTACAACGTGATGGTCGCTTCTCTCGGGAAGGCAATGGCAAACCACCCCTAGTATCATGCGTAGTAAAGCCCTCTCACTTTGACCGTACGGAACTGGCATTAACTGTAGACCTCCGTCTGTGGAACACTTAAAAAAAGCACGAACCACAGGCACTTCAAGAAGAAGAACAGAGTTAAATTGAATTGAATTAAGTTGACTTGTCAGAAAGCAGAAGTCGGTGCATTGTGTGTTTTCCACCTCCAAAAACAGTGAGAAATCAGTCGCTTTCTACGAAGTTGGTGGTGATCCATTAAAAAAAAACGTTAGATTTATGAAAAAATTAAAGCTTGCACTATAACTGCAAGATCAGCAAGTCTCGCTCAATTTAAACCTTCATCGAAAGCGGTGGATTCACCTTGTTAAAATATTCATCCTATAGCCCTGATTTAGCACCCTGTAACTTCCTTTTGTTTGAACATCTTAAGAAAAACTTTAGAGGCCGAAAATTTTTCCCAGATGGCGTGTTGAAAACCTCTGTAGCATCATTTTTTGTGACACAAATAAATTAACTTTTTTGGATTGACTGAAATAATATTAGCTAAAAGGTACTTATGTCGACATTTTTTTTTAAGATCTGCGAATTGCTCTTCATAGTTAGTTAGATAGAGTTAAAAACTTTCCTTAACTGTATGTTTTTTTTTGTTATCGTAAACCTATTTGCAAAAAGTCAATGTCAACAACTTCGACAAAAAGCAATGGAAGGTATGCGCAAAATTTTTTCACTTACCAAAGGATTAAAAGCAAACAAGTTTTCAGCGTCATATCAACAGGTATTTATTTGACATAGGGTAATACGAGGACCGCCTTTTAAGTTTTTACAAACGACCACTAGATGGCTCTATTGAGATGTAACATTACCATTATTATAAAATTTGACATTTGTTATTGCTAAAACAGCAGCTCAGAAATGGGTTCAGTAGTTTGTTTACAGTAAGTGTTTAAAAAAAAAACAGTTTTGGGAACAAATGGAAATTTCACGTGAAGGCTTTTGTTGGATGATTTTTTACGATTTTATTAAAGGACTAACTCAACAATAATGCTCCACATCTCTTCGTTCAACCTTTGGTAATGAATCACCATCAGAAAAGACTGTTTACAATTGGTTTGCAGAATTTTGTTATGGTCATGCTTCCATCGGCGATGAATTTAGTGAAGGTCGACCAAAATCGGTTGTTGTTCCAAAAACATCGATGATGTGCGCAATATGATTGAAGAGGATCGGTATGTGACTTACCGTAAGATAGAGGCATCTTTAGGCATGTCGAAGACTGAAGTACGTTCAATTTTGCATAAACATTTAGCTGTGAAAAAGCTCTGTTACGAATGGATTTCGCATAATTTGACCGAAACTCAAAAATAGGCTCGTGTCGTGTAAGGAAATGCTCAAAAAATTCGACCGAGGACACGCAAAATCCGTATACAACATCGTAACAGGAGACGAAACATGAATATATTCGTACCAGCTGGACACTAAGCAACAATCAACTGTTTGGGTGTTCCAAGATGAACCGAATCCAACAAAACTGATTCGTTCGCGCAGCACTTTCAAGGAAATGATCGCTTGTTTCTTTGGTTATACTGGACCTGTCGCAATCAATGCTTTAGAGAATGAAAGAACAGTTAATGCTAAATCGTATACAATAGTTTGTTTGCCAGAAGTCATCGATGAAATCAGGAAAAACAACCGAAAACGCCGCATCATTCTTCATCATGACAATGCCAGCTCTCACACAGCATGTCAAACAATTGATTATTTGATGGAGAAAAAATCGAATTAATGTCTCATTGCCCGTATTACCCAACGACTTTTTTTGTTCCCGAATGTCAAAAAAAAAACCTGGACAGCGATTTTCATCACCTGAAGAAACTGTTGAATCCTTCCAAAACCATGTTTTTAAAGTATCAACTTCAGCGTGGAAAAATTGATTCGAACGCATGCAAAAGTGTATAAATCTTAAAAGCGAATATATTATTCTTTTCTTTCATTGTTTTTGTAAAAACTCAAAAGGTAGCCCTCGTATTTTTGAGAAATTGGAATTTTAATTTACTTAAAAGTTTCAACTCTCATTGGAGTTTGAAACATAAGCAGATCTTAGCCATGCTTAAATTCCACGAATAATTGTATTTACAGATAATAAATAAGATTAACTACATCTTGTCAGCATGTGCGGCTAACCCTAGATAAACAGATGATTACTATTGATCATTTCATCGAAAAGATTTAAAGACAGATACAAGGATAAATGTAAATGTATATATCGTTCTGTTTTTACTGTTATTAGCATCGTGACATAAGCCGGTGTTCTATAAGTAGGAAGGGTCGCATCATCCCTTTGTTTTGTTTTGTGTTTTAGGCCACCAGCGAAGTTCACATGGGGTGTGTTGGGGTTTGTTTTATCTCCCTAGTTTTCGGTAGCTTTATTTATGTGTCACGGTCCCTTAAAGGTAAGAGCAGATAAGCCTATTTTACAAGACCCAGTTTTATCTCAATGTTGATACTGTGACTAAATTAGATGTAAGTAAAACCTTTAAAATATTAAATATATAATAAAAGATTATTTTTAGTCAATTTTCACTGGTTTATTTATAATTGTGATCACGCGTTTCGCTGTCGATGCAGCTTTTTCAGATCTACATTTTACACTGTCAAGTTAGGTTTAATGTTCACAATTTTATATTATTTCTTAATTATAATATTACACCTATTTAAATTATATTGATATTATTGGAAAACCCACACAGACATGGTATTAGGAGAATAAAATCAAAAAAAAATATTAACATAGCTTACAAGACAAACAATATTATAGGAAAATATCTCAAAAACTACAAACCGCAAATCAATAAAGATAATAAATCAGGGGAATATCAATTAACATGTGGATCATATCCTGAAGCATTCATAGGACAAACTGGACGTACATTTATACAAAGAATTACAGAACACGAAAAAAGTTTTATCCATAGAAAGTATAATTCAACATATGCTAATCATCTTAATAAGAATTTCAAAATTTTACATACCCAACAAAAAGGTTTAAAACCAAACCCTTTAGAGACAATGCGTTATGCATCGATTAAGGACTACAGGTACTTTGCTCAACGACCAGGTAGATTTAAACAATTCACCTTTATTGAATTTATTCTCCTAATACCATGTCTGTGTGGGTTTTCCAATACTATAAATATAATTTAAATAGGTGTAATATTATAATTAAGAAATAATATAAAATTGTAAACATTAAACCTAACTTGACAGTGTAAAATGTAGATCCGACGAAGCTGCATCGACAGCAAAACGCGTCATCACAATTATAAATAAACCAGTGGAAACTGACTAAAAACAGTATTTTATTATATATTTATAATGAATTTCCATCCAGTAGAATCTACAACCATCCGAAATTTTAAAATATTATTTTAATAAAGAAAAACTGGGCCTCACAAGCGCCACAAATACGTCTTTATTTAGAGTTAAATAAACAGAAATGTTAACTAAATATAACCTACTAAAATTAAACAAAGTCCATATTTCGGCAGTAATTCACTGTTCCATCTCAGGGAGCATTTCACCGTATTACAGCTCATCAGCCGGGCTAAGATCGACAAAAAAAGAGACCAAAACTCCAAATAGTCAGTAGCAATACTACTCAGTATATATCACCACTACACTAAACACTTTGTTTTTGCATTCGACGCGCGTTTCGCTAACCATGTTAGCTTCATCAGGAGCGATGATTGATCAATCATCACTCCTGATGAAGCTAACATGGTTAGCGAAACGCGCGTCGAACGCAAAAATAATGTGTTTGGTGTAGTGGTAACATATACTGAGTAGTGTCATTGTGCCAAAGATTCCACATTCCCAACTTATTACAGTATTGGCGCAAAGAATAAGGAAAATACAATAATATATAACTGTTACCCTAGCTTTGAAGGCCTCTACTGAGGGCTGTTTAAGGCCAGAGATCGATAGAGGAATTGTTTTACGAGTTGCTAATAATTACCACTAGGCAGCGCTTATGCCAGGATTCTACTGCACGTATCAATTACTAAAATTAAACCAAGTCCATATGTGAGCAGTCTTTCACTGTTATCTTATCTATTATTTCATTTTAGGACGCATTTTGCCGTATTATGGTTCATCAGCCGATCTAGGATCGACAGAACAAGAAAACAAAACTGAAAACCCTTGTAACAGTACTGACTCCAAGAATAAGTAAGATACATTTCTAGCTGTTGTAGGCGTAGCTCCGAAGGCATAGCTATCCTCTGTGGACGATGTTGTGACAGATGAGAAAACAGTGAATAATTGCTAAAATATGAACTTCGTTGTATATATGGGTTAGAGCCCTGACGCAAGCAATGCCTAAAGGTATTTTTTTTATCGTTCACCTCCCCGTCTGAGTAAAGATTTTACCCTTTTTCATATTCTAAGGATATCGGCGGGGATGTCGTATTACCCGTTAACGTTGTTCAAGTGCCGAAACATACATTTTTGTATTTCACGACACCTTTTAGACAAGGCGGTAGTGCTGCCTCGGACGTTATTTCAGTTCTGCAAACAACTACTACCTAAGTGCGTGGCGGGATCATATATACTTAAATAAAAGTATACCAACCTGCCGGGATTGGAACCCGCGACCTTCTGCACCGCAAGCAAGTAGTACGCCGTGGAGCCACGGCTCGCCGAACAATTGCTCTATCGGTCTGTGGCCTTAAACAGCGCCCAAGAGGCATGCTTGGCTTACAATAACCGGAGATGCAAATTATTGGATCTTACATAGACATTAGGGTGACCGAAAAAAATCGATGCCGGAATTTTGTTCATCTGGACCCCACAAAACGATTCCCCTTTCCAGATATTGAGATAGCCGAAATTTGAGCTTGATTAAACGACGTTAACCTGTGCCGCTCGTCGCTCAAAGTTTGAAAAATCCAAATTTTTGGCCAAAAAGCTGACATATGGAGCCATAACTTCAGAACGGTAAATAATAGAAACACGCTTAATATCTCAAAAGAAAGCTAATGTTGTTCTTCAAAATTTATATTCTATACATAATTGTTGTTATTTTAAGTCAAACCGAGTTACAACAGCCTTGAGCCCCAAAAACGTGACCTGGTACCAGTAGGAGCCAGTTTGGGAGTATTCTAAGAATTTTACGGGTTTTTACATAATGTGTCTCGGAATTAACATTTTTTTTGTTAAAAAGTATTTTGGAACTCAATTTTCAAACATAAAGAGCCTTTTGTTCAAATTTAATCTTTTATTATATGGGGATTACCTGACTAGTTTACCAAAGAAAGACCCGTTTGACAGGTAAAAAGGAGGGTGAATCTAATTTCTATTTTACGGATGGTGATTTTACTTCAGCGTACAACCGGCCTTTTATTTATTCAGTTTAGTTTCTAAAGTGCCTTTGAGCTGGTTAGATGGAACAATTATCTAGTGAAGATATTTTAACGTTTTTTTTTTTTTAATTTTCCAAGTGTGTGTGTTATTGTTTTTATAACTATTATAGTATTATTTTAAAAGACATTTGAAAACATTTTATTGAAATTAAAGTTTGCAATATATTTTGTTTCATTTTCCAAGTTAACTGTTATTTACCTATTGGCCTCTGAAATGGCATCCACATCAGGTGTACAAAGCTGGACCAAGGATAAAATATTTCTTGTGGGCTATCCCATTCTCTCTTCTCTTCAAAAAGACCGGAAGAAAACATCGAAAACGGCCAAGAACAAATTTAAACAGTTTGTTGAAAAGTTGGATGATCTCTTTGATTTTGCTCAACAAGATGCCTTGGCTCTGATGAAATCGGAAGAAGATAAGGCGTTTCTCGTGAAACAGAGGCAGAAGGGCCGCCCAGGTTCCATGACTGGAGTGGATCTCAAGTTGTCTCGAGCTGAAGAAATCAAGGTGCAAAAGGAACTTGCAAAAATGAACCGACAAATCCAAGAAGCAACTTTTGATATTGGTGAGTTTTTTTTTATTATTAGTATTCTAAAAAATAGATAAACAAATAAGTAAATAGTTTCATTATAATTGAAAGAAAATTGTACATGAGAGCATGATTTGGCATCTTTATGATTGAGTTTATATTTTTTAAATAATACCTTTTGATAATTAGAAGTAGGTAATTTAGTACCTATGTATTATTACTATTCTGCTAAAACGACAAGTTTTTATAGTCTTTTTTTTTTCTCTTTCTTTTGTTGCTTCTTAGAGACGGATGATGAAGACAAGTTCGAAGAAGAAGAAGAAGACACTGAAGAGGACAGCATCTACCAGGAACTTGAGAGCTTGGAGGAAATGGACATCCCTGAAGAAGCTGCAGAAGTTTCATTTGCAAGGGGCGTTAAAGAGATCGATGTAAGGTATCCGACAGAAATGCCACTAGAATTTTAATAGCTACTCTATAAGCACCAAACCTTGACCCTCTTGAGTACAAAGTCTCGAAAACTTTATTACATGATAGAAGGCAAATGTTCAGAGAACAATATAATAAAAAAATTTTTGATAAAGTAAACATTCCTGAAAAAGAGCCTGTGGTTGTCCATTGGGACGGTAAACTTTTACCGGGTGTTTTAAAAAATGTGAGCGAATAGCTATAGCTATTTCATATGGCGAAAAGGAACAGCTGCTGGGAGTTCCTGTAACAGCAAACAGCTCTGGAGAGGAGCAAGCCGTAGCCGTATATGAATGCCTACATGAATGGGGTCTTCTCAACACCGTCAAGGCGATGTGCTTCGATACTACAGCATCCAATACGGGAAGACTCAAAGGAGCATGCGTCATATTGGAGCAAATGTTAGGAAGAGAATTGTTATACCTAGCTTGCCGTCACCATACCTTGGAAATTCTGTTAAGAGGCGTATTCGACACAAAAATGGGATCAACCACTGGACCTCATCCAGACATTTTCAAGAGATTCCTCACTGCGTGGCCCAAGATAGACAAAGGAAAACACGACACAGGTATCAGTGACAATCTAATACAAAAGCAGCTAACTCCAGAAGTAATTGCAAATGTTACTGCTGAATTCGAGACCAAATTAACTGAGAGCCACCCCAGAGATGACTACAAGGAGCTATTGCAGTTGGTTCTCGTATTTGTTGGATCACTAGACGGCAATGTTGTGGGTTTTAGAACTCCAGGAGCCATTCATCACGCTAGGTGGATGGCAAAGGCTATTTAGTGCTTAAAAATGTTCATTTTTCGTCGTCAATTTAAGATGTCTAAAGAAGAAGAAAGTTCTGTGCGTGCCATTTCTGTTTTCCTAGTTAAAATTTCTTGTAAAGCTTGGTTCAATGCTCCAAAAGCTCATCTTGCACCAAAGCAAGATTTAGGTATTTTGCATAGTCTGTTAGACTATAAAGAATGTGACAACGACATTGCAGAAATAGCCCTGACCAAATTTTCGAACCATTTGTGGTATTTGAATGCAAAGTTGGTGGGATTATCGTTTTTCGATCCCACCATTACAGACGATGAAAAGTTGTTAATGGCTAATAAATTGCTTAGTAGCACAGATGAACCATCACAGCACGCTAGGGTTGTAAATCCAAAAGTTAGGAAAGAAAACTTAAAAGAGGTAGTTGATAGAGGATTGGTAAATTTACTTACCAAAGAAACGTTTACATTCTTTGACCAATTTAATATAAAAACAGATTTCCTAAGACAACATCCAAACACCTGGCCTCAAAATAATGACTTCCAAGAAGGATTGAAAATTGTCAAAACATTAAAAGTAGTTAATGATATGGCTGAGCCTGGTGTTAAATTAATAACCGACTTTAACGACCTTCTGACAAAAGATGAAGACCAAAAGCAATATGTCCTGCAAGTTGTAAGTAAATGCCGAGCATTACATCCTGACGTTTCAAAAACTACTTTAACAAAAGCTCTAGAATAGATTAGATAACTATGTAAAATTATCAACTCATGTAGGTACTACGTCTGTATCTTTTCTGTGTCTGTTTTGAATGTATTATATACCTAATTTTTATATTTTAAAATAAAAAATGTCATTAGACTTATCAGTATTACTTGTTTTTTTTTTTTATTATATTTCTACTTTAAACTCAAAAATATACCAAAAAAAAGGAAAATTTATCACTTAATAACAAAATATACGAAGTATGCTCCTAGTGGTACCAGGTCACGTTTTTGGGGCTAAAGGCTGTTGTAACTCGGTTTGACTTAAAATAACAACAATTATGTATAGAATATAAATTTTGAAGAACAACATTAGCTTTCTTTTGAGATATTAAGCGTGTTTCTATTATTTACCATTCTGGAGTTATGGCTTTTTGGCCAAAAATTTGGATTTTTTTTTTTCAAACTTTGAGCGACGAGCGGCACGGATTAACGTCGTTTAATCGAGCTCAAATTTCGGCTATCTCAATATCTGGAAAGGGGAATCGTTTTGTGGGGTCCAGACGAATGAGATTCCGACATTTTTTTTCCCCCTCTATGAGATCCGGTCACTCTAATAGACATATCTACTATTATAAAATATATTTCTATACCTAATTACCAGTGTGTTGATATTTAAAATTTAATTTCACCAAAATTGTTGTTTAGGCTCTTTTGCCTTTCAAGCACTGAAGTATTAATATTCTCATTTGTGTCAGTATAATATCAGCATAATATTATAACACGAGTCTGAGTGCAATGTTAATTTACAATGGAAACATAAGGTACGATGTTCTATTCAACTATAATGGAACTATTGTATCTATTGTTACGTAAAGGATATTCTCTAAAGCATAGTTAGTTAAAATAAGGTTTGATGTTCCATAGAACCTTGCCTTTTCTTCCCAGGAAAATATTTGTGATATAAAGTAGACTAAAACTTGTATCTACATTACAAATAAAGCTAAATGAAGTAATATTAAGCTTCGAAAGTAAATTTTATTTAAAATTTTAAATACATACTAAAACAATCTACTAAAAAATGGATTTTATTTTACTTCAAGATATGTAATTAACCAGTTTTAAAATTCACTTTGATATATAGTTTCACAAGCATATGTAGGTAATTTACGAAACATCATTAAAATAAATAAGCGCATGCAATGCCGTATGAAATAAACGGAATAAAAAACCTCAATTATAGAAAATATAGTACACCATCCATAAGAAAGAACAATGATCATGAAAATTCGAAAACCTTAAAGACGTAGATGAAAAATAGAGGAGAAATAAGAAATAAAAAAGATTCATTAGACGCTGAAGAAACTGAATAATAGTAAGTTTAACGGTATATTTAAAGTAATTACCAGCAAAAGTCATACAGTATATCAAAGAAAAGGTATAATACACTCTATATAGGGTTAGTCAACGATAGAGTAAAGTTCATTATCGCATTTGTTTCGGGAATGACGAAAAAATGTTACATACAATAGTTTAAAGGAATGTTAAGGCGCATAGTTTAGAATTATTTTTGAGTATACAGGGTACTTCAAAAAAGTGTGGCCGATAAAACATGTTTTTTTTTTAACTGGAACATCATATTTTCTAATTTATTTTTAAATTCTTCGTAAAATTTTATAACTCTTTTATTAATAATGTTATATACCTAAACCTAGTAGTTTTTCTAATATTTCAATTTTTCTTTTTTTTAAATACTAGTTTTAAGTTTTGAAGAAAATTGCCAGTAGCGCCATTGTTTCTGAAGGTAGAATACTCATAACTGGTACGAGCGTTCTACAGAGATGAAAAAAAAGATATATGTAAAGAAATTTAAGTTAGATGCCGCAGGGTGTTCAAAATAACTTTATGCATTTCGACTATTTTAAATTGAAATATCTCAAATTTTCTAAATGGCACACCCTGTATATTATTATTTTTTTCTGGTAGATTTTACAAAACCCTCGAACTTTCATTAAGTATATCATATACTTATTTCTAAAAAAAATAGTTTTCGATTTATTTTGAATTTTTCAATTTTTACCCTTGTTTTTAATACACTTACGTTATTGTGAAAACATAAACAAATAGTTAATAATAATTTTAGTATAGTTTAACTTATATAATGATTAATTATTATGACGTAATAAATGTTCAAAAATATGCCTGTCTACTTGAATACACATATTTGGTCGTTTTACTATATTTTCCTTAGCATAAAGGGCGTTATTGTCGTGCACGCATCTCGTATCCTATTTTCCCTATCTACTGGTGTTGTAGGGGAATTCACATAAACGCGATCTTTAATGTAGCCCCACAAAAAGAAGTCTAAAGGTGTTAAGTCACATGATCGAGGGGGCCACTGAATGAATCCATCCCTACCGATCAATTTTTGTAGGTAACGAACGTATAAAAATTTCTGAAATTCCCGGTGGTAATGAGCAGGAGCTCCGTCTTGTTGAATCTACATTTGTTCCCTTTCAAAGTTATCAACTTCTTCAACAAGCTGGGGTAATTCGTTTTGCAAAAAATTTAAATATCTAGGCCCGTTAGGCGGTGTGTGAAAAAAATATGGACCAATTATTCGAAAATTTAATATTCCACACCATATATTAAGCGACCAATGGTTTTGGTTTTGAACTTCCCGAAATCAAAATGGATTAACTGTTGAATAATAATGCATGTTATGGCTGTTAACTGCTCCATTACTGCGAAAAATAGCTTCATCAAAAAACATTATTTTGGATAAAAAATTTGGATCAGCCTTTATTGCTCCATTCATGGTGGTACAAAAGTTTACTCTTCGTTCAAAATCACGGTCTTGAAGTTCTTGGTGTAGTTCCATATGAAAGGGATGTTACTTGTATTTTCTCGTGGTGCGATTAGCCGTAGATTGGGATGTGTCAGATAAGTCAGTAGTTGACGGCTGCTGACCTGCGTATTATCTTCAACATGTAGTAATATCTCTATTTCTTTTTCCTCATTGGTAGCATTCTGGTTTACTACTTTCCGTTTCGTATACTCAACGCTACCACAACCATCAAAGAGTTCCATTAAGCAATGAAAAGATTTTCTAGGTGATATACGTCCATTAGGGAACTTCGCCTTACTGCCAAAAGACATTTTCTCCTGCCTCGCCCAGTATATGAATCATATCAATTAACTCATTTTTAGGAAAATCGATAACTATTATGGACGTCACTTACCACAACAAATTAAACTATTTTTACTCGCTTAATAGACTTGTCAAAATTTGACAATGTCTACATTTTTGTTTCGTCTTGGCAAGTGTATTAAAAAAAAGGATAAAAATTGAAAAATTCAAAATAAATCGAAAACTATTAGGAATAGATATATGACATACTTAATAAAAGTTGGAAGGTTTTGTAAAATCTATCAAAAAAGAAATAATAATATACAGGGTATGCCATTTAAAAACTTTGAAATTTTTCAGTTCAAAATAGTCGAAACGTATAAATTTATTTTGAACACCCTGTAGCATCTAAGTCAAATTTCTTTAAATATATCTTTTTTTCATTTATGTAGAACACTCGTACCAATTATGAGTATTCCACCTTCAGAAACAATGGAGCTACTGGCAATTTTTTACAAAACTATTTTTTTTTAAATTGAAACATTAGAAAAACTACTAGGTTTAGGTATATAACATTATTAATAAAAAAGTTAAAAAATTTTAAGCAGAATTTAAAAATAAATTAGAAAATAGGATGTTCCATAAAAAAAAAACATATCATATATCGGCCACACTTTTTTGAAGTACCCTGTATACTCAAAAATAATTATAAACTGTGCACTTTAATATTCCTTAAAACCATTGTATTTAACATTTTTTCATCATTCTCGAAACAAATGAGATAATAAACTTTACTCTATCGTTAACTCACCCTGTACAGGTTAATAGCTGCTGGAACTAAAAATTATATAGCATTATTTAAAAATCGGCCAAATGCAAATCGGACTTGCGTAGTTAGTGTTCTGTACGGTGATTGCTTTTAAAATAAAATAAACTCCTTACCTTAGTTAATTAAGTTCCCGACATGGAAACATCTTAAGACCTAATGTATATTTTAACGTTTTTTCTTAGTCCGTAATGTATAATAGTTATAGCATTTTAGCTACCTAATAGCCAATAAACCAATCTAGCTCATTCTAGAAGCTGGGAATAAAAGCGTAAAATAAATATTTACTATATAAATATTTGTTTAATTATAGACAAATAAAATTATTTTGTCTCGGTTCAACGACGCTCAACGCGATACCAGTAATGTACTTAAAAGTATATTAAAAAAAACATTCACCATATTATCAAGTAATATAGTTTTTTTGTACAAGATAAATTATCAAACGTAATGCACCTGTAATAATTTGCGCTCAGTCTACACTTTATGAAAACTATTCTAGAATTTTTTCGAAATTTTTCGATCAGTACTTTTCGAGATAGGATGGAGGGACAGCGATTTTTATCCATTTCTTAAAATAATACAAAGAAAAGTGTGCGCAAGTATTACTTCATATATATTTTTGAACTCTCGTTTTCACAAGCTTTCATTTGACACCCCACTCAACAATTTGGTAATTTTTTTTTTAGTTCTAATTTCATTCCTCAAAACTAACCCCTTAATAACCTTCAAAACTACACGGCTCTGATTGGGCCATCAATATTTCCGCCAAATTTTAACTTTATATGGCAAATAGTTCCGGAGAAAATCTGGTGTGACAGACAGGCAGACAGACAGACAGACACCGAAGTGATTCCATAAGTGTTTCGTACGGAACACTAGAAAGATTAATTTACAACCTATACGAGGATCAGACAGGGTGTATGATCAGGTAATAGAAGCACAATGAGTAAAAAGTTAACAGAGAGACAAACCCGCGTTTTGGAATCGACAAACTCTCACAAATCAATGACGACAGCATCTTGGTTTTTGAAGACTTTCTTCCGCACAAAGTTGTTCAGATGCTTTAAAAAGCACCAGTCGATGAAAAAATTCGTTGATTATGAAAAATATGGCAAAGTTCCATAGATCAGTTCTTCCAGCTTCTTCAAAGTCAGTTGTACGACGTATTGTCAACCATTATAATGGAAAAGGGTTTCTATGGAGTAAGGCTGGATGGAAATGTCACAGTTTACACTGCCTTTCGGCGATTTTGCGCAGTATTGTGGAGCTTTACTGCGCATCCATTTATTATAAATCGCAATGTCCTACCCCTCATGACGATTTTTTAAATTTAGTTCAAATCGTGTGGCATCAATTTGTCGAGCTTTTTAAATTGCCATATTACTTGATGATCCATCTTGAGTAATGTTTACGTCGTTTAATCAAATTTATAAATAGAAATGGACACAAAGCAGTAGTAAAAATAAAACTCTTAATAGAGAATATCTAAGAAATCTTCGTTTCAAATGGTATATTAAATGGATACAGAAAAGAAGTATTAATTCTAAAGAGAAAATGGTTCAAAAGTTATTCACGAAAGAATCTCTCAAGTGTACGGAATGACGCACCATCTTATTTTCCAGTAAAATTTTACTCTAAAGAGTTTTCATGGGATCGAGATTCAATTCAAGATGAACCCAGATCAGGAAAAACCGGTTGGTACGTAAGAACTACAGAAAATATTAACTCTTCGAATTTCTATCATACTAGATATTTTAAAAAAAAAACATCCCCGTAACATGAAGCTCAAATAGACGAAGCACATATAGTTTTCAGGGTAATTATTAATATTTTCTTCTTCTTCCTGTCCCATGTATTCACATACGTCGGGGTCTTTGTATCATTTTTTCAGTTAATATTGAGATTGTTATTCTCTGCTAGTCGAAAAATGGACGCAGCGTCCGGAATTTCACACCAGTCCCTGATATTCCGGAGCCACAAATGCTGCTTTCTACCGGGTCCTCGCCGACCCTCCAATTTTCCCTGAAGAATAAGGTTTGGAATCGAGTAGCGTTCACGTCTTAGTATATGTCTCAATATGACACCCTTCTTTGCTTTACGATATTAAGTAGATGCCTCTCCACCCCGGCCCTTTGAAGTACTTCTTTATTGGTTAGGTGTTCTGTCCAAAAAATTCGTAGCAAACGTCGCAGTATCCATAGCCTGAAAGCGATACGATTCAACGATCTGACTTTTAACGACCATGTCTCTACACCATATAACGACCGGCCAGACATAGCATTTCATTACTCGTAGACGCAGGGTGAGTGGCAATTGTCTTTGAAGCAGCATATATTTCAACTTTAGCCATGCCAATCCGTAGTTTAACCTCCCCATCACAATTCTATCGTTCGTTGACGACAGAGCCAAGATATTTAAATGTAGTAACCCTCTCAATCTCTTGATCCTTTATGAAGAGAGATGCACCCTTTGGCGATGTCTACTAATCACTATCGTTTTGGTTTTTCCAATATCTATACGTAGACCATACTTCTAGCCAATATCATTCAGCTTATTGATTAGAATTTGCGGATCTTCCATGTTATTGGTAACTATTACGGTATCGTCTGCATACCGAATATTATTTATTTATATTAAACATAACAAATGAATTCTTAACATATTAAACCTTCTCGACATTTTTACTTTTGGAAATTATGAATTTTAAATTTAACTTAAGTTTAGTTACTTCCAGAAAATCATCACAAGTGTGTCCAGAGTTTTTAGCGGAAACAGTATATGAAGTTTTGTAAACAATATTATGTTGCATCAGAACGATTAGTGTGCCGACGAAATATTAGATGGAATAAGTGAAAGACAATTAAAGAACGAAAAAAAAAAGAGAAGGTTCAGGGATAGTCGAGGAGAATGTGCACGTAAGAGCATTTTCTACTATATGCATATGAACACACCCCTGAGATTTGTTATAATTATTAATTTATAATAACCCTAATGCATCAACATCTATGAGACTATCGATTAAAATAGCATGTAAATAAACGAGCGGTTCTGGTTAGAATTTTTTCGGGCTGAACCGTAACTGTGATTGTCATCATCGTCATCATCATCAATCAGCCCTGATCTGTCCACTTGTCGGACATAGGCTTCCTCAAGATCTTGCCACTTTCCTCTGTCCAATTGCAATTTCCAGAAACCCTTTTGATATCATCGGTCCATCTTGTGGGTGGTGTTCCCCTGCTTCGTCTATCCGTTCTTGGTCTCCACTCCAGGATCCTCCTCGTCCATCTGTTGTCCCTCATTCTGGCGTCATGCCCCGCCTATCTCCACTTTAGTCCGAGTATAAGCTTTATTATGTCTTCCACGCCTGTTCTTCTGAAGATCTCCCCATATCTTATCCTGTCTCTCAGGGTAATACCCAGCATTGACCTCTTCATTTTACGTCGTGTTTGGTGCAGTTTAAGTATGGATTTTTTGGTGAGGGTTAGGGTCTCTGCCCCGTATATAAGAACCGGTAGTACACACTGATTAAATGCTCTTATTTTCAAACTAATTGGCATTTCGGCCTTAAATACATCTCGGAGTCTGCCAAAAGCTGCCCATCCTAAGGTCGTTCTTCTAAGCAGTTCCCGCGTTTGGTTGTCTCTGTAGGGTTTCACTTCGTGGCCCAGGTATATGTAACTCTCGGTCATCTCAATATCTCTACCTTCTAGACTTATCTGTCGGCTAGAAACTAAGTTTGTCATCACCTTTGTCTTTTTATAGTTTATTTTCAAGCTAACTTTTTGCGTGACATTTTGCAGCTCTTTGAGCATAGTATAGCTTCTTCTAAATTGTCAGATATAATGACAATGTCGTCTGCGAATCTTAAATGACTGAGCCCCTCTCCATCAATATTTACTCCCTTGTTTTCCCATTCTAACGTTTTGAATGCTTGTTCCAGCACGATTATAAACAGCTTCGGTGACATTGTGTTCTTGTTTGACACCCCTTTTTATTTCTATTTTCTTCGAGGGAGAGTGTAGGTTCACTGTTGTAGATGTTACGTATAATATTTGAGTATCGATAGTCAATTCGACACTCGTTTAGTGCTTCTAATATGGCAGATAATCCAACAGTGTCAAAAGCTTTTTGGTAGTCAACAAAGATGAGAAATAGGGGTCTGTTATATTCAATCGACTTTTCTATTAGCATTTTTAGACAGTGTAAGTGTCTTTTTGTTCCAAAGCCTGAGCAAAATCCAGCTTGTTCCCTTGGCTGATATAGTTCTAGTTTGCTTTCTAATCTAGTTGTTATGATTCTAGTATACAATTTGTAGAGACGACTTAGGAGACTGATCGGCCTATAATTTTCAAGATCTGTTGTGTCCCGTTTCTTATGCTTTAGGATGGTGATAGGGTTGTTCCATTTTTCCGGAATGTTTTGTCTATGTAAACATAGATTAAACAGCTCTTTTATTTTCTCTATCAATACAGGACCTCCAAGTATGATAGCCTCTGATACAAGTCCATCCTGCCCTGGAACTTTGTTGTTCTTCATTTTGTTCAAGGCGTTACGTATTTCGTCTTGGGATATATCTGGGATAAAGTCGGAGCCCTGATTTTGTATTTTCGGCAGAGGTTTCTCCTTTGTTCTTGAATCTGCTTTTTTTTTTGGAAAAATACAGAAATCTCAAGGGTAGGTCTTCGAGGTATCAAATTAAATAGATCCCCACTCTCCTCTAATCTCCATTTTCATTCATCATAACTTAACACGCATTGTATAAAATACGACTTTCGCAAAAAAAATTACATGTAATAGTTACGCAATAAATAAAAACCAATAAAAGCAAGACGCTGTTACCCCTCTTCCACGCCTGTTTGTTTAATGACGTGGTGCCCCATTATACTGCAATGTTTTCTGCTGTCTGCCAGTCGGCCTGCACCCCACGTTCCTGTCGGGAACTAGCAATACCTGCAGGAAGCGGAGTAAATGGAAAATAATTTATTATTAATAAGACAGAATAGCTCCCCTGTATATTGCCAGTAAATATTTGATGATGTTTGTTGGGAGTTTTGATAGAAAGCCGTTCGGAGTATGTTGGTTTAGTGAGGAAGAAGTTTGTCATTAGAGTGTTGAGTTCAATGCCTTTTTTAAACATATATAATCATTTGAAATAGTAAAATTCTGATTTGAGTTTTGTGTTGTTTCAGAAATTATTTTAGTATACGGCCTTACATAGTTTTAAAAACTTAAGAGTCATTTAAAATTTTAGAGCAAGCTATTGCTAAAACCTCTATATAATTCGAATATAAGAAATTATCACAAATTAAGCAACCATTTGATAGTTTATAAAATAAACTCTCAATTTTTCAAAATTGCCTTAAATTTTGTATACTGCTTTCTAAAACACCAAATTTTAAATTTAATGTTTAATTTTCTTAGATCTTATTCATTCTATCGTCAATTTATTACGATTACCTAGAGAATTTCTCCTAAAGCCATATTACTACACTATAGGGTATTCTGTACTTCACGTGCTATGAGTATATGAAATTTGAAACCGGTATGTTTTTATGGAGGCAACAGATGAATATACGAATAAAATTTGAAATTATATTTTTGTAATCTAGGGACTAATGGTCTCGTGAGTATTTAAACATGATTTTAAAGAATTCAATACAGGGACACTTTCTTTCTTAGAATGAGGTGTTTTTCATATTAACTCAACACTTTCTTTTACCCACATCTTATCGAACTTTCTCTCCAAAAGTGTTTTTTTTTAACAATATGGCGTATCCTGGATGTGAGTACTTTTATCGTATCATTTCTTTGTTTTACATCACTTACATTATCACATACCCCTTTCGTAGCGATTCTCAGACTTTAAAAAAGAAGTTCCGTCGGACAGTAACTGTTTTCTGGAACACGTAACACGTAGGCTGAAAAGTTTTTGGTCTGATACATAGATGTCGCTCTTTTCAAAAAAACGGTACGTGTCAAAATTTCACGACATTCCGACGATTAGTTTACAAGTTACAGTGGTTTTAGTGACGCTACTTTTGATATTTTCGAAACAACAACAAAAAAATCAAATTTCATGTGTCGATTAAACCCTGTTTTTTGATGGGAAAACATACCGTTAAAGCAAAGCAATAGCTTGATAAGTGTTACGGGGACTCTACCTCTGGAAAATCACTCATCATTTACTGGTATGCTGAATTTAAATTCGAACGGTCTGGACGCCCAAACGAAGTGCTTACACCGGAAAACGTAAAAAGAATCCACAAAATTGTTTTGGACGACCGTAAAGTGAAATTGCGTGAGATAGCTGATACCCTAAAGATATCAAAAGAACGTGTTGGTCATATTTTGCATGAACATTTGGGCATGAGAAAGCTCTGTTCGAAATGGGTACCGTGTTTGCTTACAGTGGACCAAAAACAACAACGTGTTGATGATTCTGAGCGCTGTTTGGACCTGTTTAAGCGCAATAAAAAAGATTTTTTCATGCGATATGTGACAATGGATGAAACATGGATCCACCACTACACGCCGGAATCAAATCGGCAGTCAACTGAGTGGACAGCAGCCGGTGAAAGCCGCTCGAAGCGACCAAAGACACAACAGTCGGCTGGCCTCTGTATTTTGAGATGCGCATGGAATAATTTTCATCGACTATGCTGGGAAGAGAAAAACCATCAATAGTGAATATTATATAAAGTTATTGGTGCCTTAGAAGGCAGAACTCGCAAAGAAACGGCCCCAAATGAACTGCTCCTTTATCAAGACAATGCACCGTGTCACAACTCAATGGTTACGATGGCAAAATTGTATAAATTGAAGTTCTAATTGCTTCCTCCTCCACCGTATTCTCCAGATTTGGCCCCCAGCGATTATTATCTATTCGCAGACCTCAAAAAAACGCTCGCGGGAAAGACATTTGGCTCCAATGAAGAAGTTATCGCCGAAACTGAGGCCTATTTTGAAGGCAAAGACAAATCCTTCTACAAGAAAGGTATAGAAATGTTAGAAAAGCGTTGGAATTGTATCGCTCTTGAAGTAGACTATATTGATGAATAAAGTCAAATTTTGCAAAAAAAAGTGTTTTAAATAGCTAGACCAAAAACTTTTCAGCCTACGTGATAAACGAAACAATTCCGGATATCCTATTCGTTGTAGATCTGTTAGTAGGCATTCTTATTTAATTCTCTCAAGTAACATCTGAAGGTACGAACTCTTTCGAAACTTTTCCAAAACTGAGCTCAATTTCGCCGTTCCCTATGTATTGCTCCAATAGTTATCCATTATGTTTACTTTTATTTTATCTGATAATGCCTAAAGATTAAATATGTTCGGGCTGCTGCGTACGGATCTGTCATTGCCAGGTAATAAAGACAAGAGTACTTAAAAATCAAACGGTATCTATTTGAACGAACAATACATTTGAGTGTTTATTCTTCCTCGGCTTTCTGAATGTATTAACGGCTTGGAAGGCGTTAACGACAACTCAATATTACTGGAAAAATATTCACGTAAGACTTTATCAATATAATAAAAGTAACTTTAATTTTACAAATTGGACGCTTAACATTTTGCCGATGTAAC
Source organism: Pachyrhynchus sulphureomaculatus (assembly GCA_019049505.1). Taxonomy (NCBI): domain Eukaryota; kingdom Metazoa; phylum Arthropoda; class Insecta; order Coleoptera; family Curculionidae; genus Pachyrhynchus; species Pachyrhynchus sulphureomaculatus. The sequence continues at coordinate 67,690,259 of CM032452.1, read as the reverse complement.
GAAGCATAACGTAAACTTTAATCACAATAATTACCATAACTGAGACAGCTCTAAGGGGAACCAAAATGCTTTAATTTGTTAAATTAAACACGGTTTCTATAGAATGAAAGACGTAGGTTAAACCTGTCCTACGTACATTCACTTTGGTGACATAATTAAGCTGTTAATGTAATGAAAATATCTTTGATGGTTTCTTTGAGTCATTTTTGTACTTTAAATATGCTGCTTATTTATAGAGGAAAGAAGCATTACCAAAATATTTTATTTAAATTAAAAAATATAATTTCTCCTTCATCTCTGTGTATAATAGATATATTATTTAAGCTACAATAAACATATTTGAACGAATTTTGATTAAGATAGAATAAATTACAAAGGGAAAACTTTTGGTTTTTTTCGTAAGATACAGCAATTTGCATCTTTGCTCGGTAAAGTAAATCCCAAGATATAAGATCCTACCTTTTTGCTTTTTCAATGGGGCAATAAACGACCCTATTAAGGTTTTGTGCATAGTTGCCAGGTATTACGATAAACGTATTTTTATTTTACCTGCTTTGTATACCGCCCTCACTTGCACCTGCAATCATATTGGATCTATTTTTACCTATATGTTTACTATCTGGCAAACCGGTTTGGAGTTCTTTATGTATTTTATAATATAGGCCTAATGACCACAGGTCCCCATTAAGATTCGAAAGATATTTTTAATATTTTTATTTTTAGTTTTACTTACAACTTGCAACGTAACGGTTGTATTTTAATTATGTGGCGTCCGTGGGAAAATTGCAATAGTAGTTATCACAAGAGAAAACATTTATCACTTGACGCTAAACAAATAGTGAAAAATGTTTACGACAGTTTGGTAAAAAGAAATTTGAATAAACAAAGTGCTTTGCAAGAAACCAGTGAACTAACAAAAACTTACTTACTTACAAGAAATTAAAAAGTATTTATCAAAGAATTGGCCAATAATTCACCTTGACGAAACATGGTTCGATACCCATGACACTGTGCAAAAAGGATGGGTTGACAGCAGTACAAAATGTCAGACTTACGCACCTTCGAATAAACGATAACGTTTAACCATTTTGCATGCTGGATCTGAAAAGGGCTAGGTTTCAAATTGTCTACTATTATCTGCAAAAAACATAAAAGATTCTAGTTTTGACTATCACAAAGACACGACCGCAGAACTTTTTGAAAATTGGTTTCAAAATTCCCTTTTGCCAAATGTTCCCGAACAGAGTGGTATATTTATGGACCATGCAAGTTACCATAGTCGCCTACTCAATAAGGTTCCTAATGCAGCCAACCCTAAATCGGAAATACAGGAATATATGTTAGAAAATTACATTTATTTTGACTTTAGTTATAAAAAAAGTGATCTTTTGGAAGTGTTGAAAGACCATAAATTGAAAAAAAATATGTTTGTGATAGTATGGCTGAGAAAATGGGACACACTGTTTTGCGGCTCCCTCCGTATTATTGTGTGTTTAATCCAACTGAACATATTTGGCATCAAGTTAAATCAAAAATAAGGGCACAAAATGTTTCTCCTACTTTAAGTGTGTCAGTGGTTGAATTAGTAAAAAAAGTTATAAATGTGAAAGCTGGAAGAATTCCATTCAGCACGTTGTTAAAGTTGAAAATTCATATATTTATACAAATAATATAAAACCACTGATAATTATCTCAGCTGATGACAGTAATAGTGAAACCGAATTAGGCTTAAGTTAAAATGTATTTTTATTTATACAGTATGTCCCCTCTTGTAAACCTCATTCATTCAAACTGTATATTTGTACTTCTTATCCATTTGTTTTTACATGCATCTATAAATAAACATCTCCAAAAACACTTATAATTTTATTTATTTGCATTAATGCATAAAATTATTAAGTCCATCTCTGCAACCTACCATAAACAAAAGGTCAGAATTTTTATATTGCCCACTTAAAATAGCAAAAATCAGGATCTTATATTTTGGCTCTACTTGGTTATCGTTACCCCAAGAAAGGGCTTCTTCTGAATTTTTATATTGTATAATTTCATGTTGTCTGTGGAAATTTTCGTTTTAATCGACTAAAATAATTAACGATGCTAATAAGTTACTATGATACTTCGAGCTCTTGCGGCTTAGGTTGATTCCGCTGGTGCCCTAGTTCTGAGGACGATGTTAAATTTCAGGTTAGTTCAAGTCAAACAGAGAGACAAATGGACAGAACTGAGAACTAAGTTTTTCCTCATCTAAGGTCTGAAGAAATAAAAAAATCTTCAAGGATAATTTTTTACGGATACATCACTAGTGTTTCGTAGTGACATTAATAATCATGTAAACGTATCTTTTAGAGCTTCGTTAGTTCACAAAAAAACTGAACATATATATATATATATATATATATATATATATATATATATATATATATATATATATATATATATATATATATATATATATATATATATATATATATATATATATATATATATATATATATATATATATTTGGCATCAAGTTAAATCAAAAATAAGGGCACAAAATGTTTCTCCTACTTTAAGCGTGTCAGTGGTTGAATTAGTAAAAAAAGTTATAAATGATATATCTTGTGAAAGCTGGAAGAATTCCACTCAGCACGTGGTTAAAGTTGAAGATTCATATATTTATGTAAATAATATAAAACCACTGATAATTACCTCAGCTGATGACAGTGATAGTGAAACCGAATTAGGCTTAAGTTAAAATGTATTTTTATTTATACAATATGTCCCCTCTTGTAAACCTCATTCATTCAAACTGTATATTTGTACTTCTTATCCATTTGTTTATACATGCATCTATAAATAAACATTTCCAAAAACACTTATAATTTTATTTATTTGCATTAATGCATAAAATTATTAAGTCCATCTCTGCAACCTATCATAAACAAAAGGTCAAAATTTTTATATTGTCCACTTAAACAGCAAACATTAGGATCTTATATTTTGGGATAGGCTATACCACTCAAGTCGTAGACCGGCAAAGCAATTTATGACAAAAACAAAGACAGAATTTGCTAAAAGTAGAATGCGCAAACCTTAAGGTTCGGTCAATTAACATGTATAAAAATCAATAATAATTACCAGATTTGGATAAGATACATATTTGAGCAGATATTTACTGTCCTTTCATCTACCGAACCATTTCGGGACGCAACTTATCATATCGTAACTCATCAGCAGATGTAAAAGGACCAAGTCACGGTTTGTGAGGCCCCGGCTGAGGTCAGCCGGTAATACTAATTCTAATTACTGTATCTTATAGCCTGTCCCAAAATATAAGGTACTGATTTTTACCGTTCTAAGTGGGCAATATAAAAATTCTGACCTTGTTTATGATAGGTTGCAGAGATGGATAGAATTTTATTCATTAATGAAAATAAATAAAATTATAGGTGTTTTTGAAGATGTTTATTTATAGATGCATGTAAAAACAAATGGATCAGAAGTACAAATATACAGTTTGAATAAATGGGGTTTACAAGAGGGGACATATTGTATAAATCAAAATATATTTTAACTTAAGCCTAATTCGGATTCACTATCCCTGTCATCAGCTGAGGTAATTATTTATCAGTGATTTTATATTATTTACATAAATATATGAATCTTCAACTTTAACAACGTGCTGAATGGAATTCTTCCAGCATTCACAAGGTATATCATTTATAACTTTTTTTACTAATTTAACCACTGACACGCTTAAAGTAGGAGAAACATTTTGTGCCCTTATTTTTGATTTAACTTGATACCAAATATGTTCCATTGGATTAAAGACACAATAATACGGAGGAAGCCGCAAAACAGTGCGTCCCATTTTCTCAGCCATACTATCGCAAACATATTTCTTTTTCAATTTATAGCCTTTCAAAACTTCCAAAAGATCACTTTTTTTATAACTAAAGTCAAAATAAATGTCATTTTCTAACATATATTCCTATATTTCCGATATGGTGTTGGCTGCATTAGGAACCTTATTTAGTAGACGACTATGGTAACTTGCATTGTCCATAACTATAACACTCTGAATTTTGAAACCAATTTTCAAAAAGTTCTGTAGTCGTGTCTTCGTAATAGTCCAAACTAGAATCTTTTATGTTTTTAGTAGACAATTTGAAACCCAGCCCTTTTCAGATCCAGCATACAAAATGGTTATTCGTTTACTTTTATTTGGAGGTGCGTTAGTCTGACATTTTGTGCTGTCAACCCATCCTTTTTGCACAGTGTCATGGGTATCGAACCATGTTTCGTCAAGGTAAATTATTGGCCAATTCTCTGATCGATACTTTTTAATTTCTTGTAAATAAATATGTCGCAAGATTCGTAATCTTTGTGACTGCATCACTAGTTGTCTTTTGTTAATTTTTCGGAACGTGAATCCCATTCTTAAGAGAATTCTGTGAAGGGTTGATCGGCCACAATGTATATTGGTCCGGTCCTGTACTAGTATTAATTTTATTTTGTCTAGTGTCGGCACTAACTGCTCTTCATACATAGAATATATTTTTCTCCTGATGACGTCTTTTTCACAATCGTCTACATAGATGCATTTGAAAATCTTTCCGTTTTTTCCCGTTCCTGAGTGATGGCTTTCCTACAATACCCTCAATCGTAGAAATTGGGGTTTTTATTAGTTCACTGTTTTTTTTTGAAAGGGGCGACATCTATGTGTCAGACCAAAAATATTTCAGCCTACGTGTTATATATAGAAAAATGCGCAAACCCTGATTTTACATTTTTGTGACACTGAGAGCACTCTTAAATATCTGACACGTAATTGGCAGTCCTGACTTCGCGGTATAGTTATGGCTTACCTTGCTCGGGGTCTCGGGTTCGATCCACGACAGGTCAGTAGACTTATTTACTTAAGCATATTTGGCTAGGCCGTATACCACGTCACGCTGCGATCCAGCAAACATTGTCAAAATCCCAAAACGACACGGCTGTAAAAATACGTGTTGTTGGTAAGAAGCGTTTTGGACTGAACAAACTTCCTCGCTTCACATACAGATGATATATACATCTGAAGCCAGAAATCACGGAATCACGGAAGCCGATTTTGATGAAACTGCTAAAGAAATGTTGTTAATGGGGAACCACAAAGATTGATGATGAAGACGCTGTGCTTGTCGGTCTTGACTGGGAAACATATCTTAAGTCGGAGTAAATGGATCGAGGTCTCTCAACAACATACACAAAGTTCAACATATTTAAACATATCTAACATGAATCCGTTCATAAGTCTGACAACCACTATCGAGGTTCATGGCAAAAGTGCTGAACAAGACCGTAAAACAGTTGCCTGAGAGTATAACTTGTCAATCATGTGGTCGGAATCTCAAATTAAAGCGTAGATCTCATTTCGTTGATACTATCGAGGCGTTAAATGGGGCTATCCTTCTAGTTTATTCTCTTAACTATAAAACATTCCCAACTTTTACCACAACTATCCGATCAATTCGATTCAACTACTCGATAAGGTTTTACGTCAATACTCACCCAAGGTAAATTACCCTCTCAGGTAAAACCCTTAACCCCATTAGTTGCACTCCTAGAATAAATATAGAGTAGCAATGCACTACCATTGTATTTAATTCACCCCTTCATTTTTATTGCCTGCACGTGACCATGACGTATGTGACGTGGCTACACGACAAGTGCGTGACTAAAAATTGTTCTCGTATCATTAATTTTCTTTGGTATATCAAATACTTAAGTCCTTCATATTATTTTATTCGTATTTATAATATAACGACCGGTGTATATATAAATTTTTGGAAGTTAATCTTTATCATTTCGTCCCCTTTTCCATACATAAAACTGCAACAACCGATTTAAATTCCAATTGACAATATAAATAAAAAAAGTAAAATAATCGCAAAAATGTATTACACTTTTAAGTGCAACCCTCTTAAGACATTTTCCCCACTTAAATCTGTTTTCCGTATGTTTTTTTTCCAAAAATAATGTATAATTACCTCTTAATAGTAATGTAGAGTGATCTAAAAAAACCGAAAGAAAAAGCAGGTCTAGTTATTTACGTACAGTCTGTCAAGTAAGAACGTGGCCGCTCGAATTCTTGAACAAATGTGTTTCAACAACATTTTTGGCCATCAATATGTTCTTTGAGGTGCTAACAATGGCGCATTTACGTTAGTAAGTTGTTCAATCGCCTCCTACACCAATATTCGCCTGGCATCTTCGAGACATGCTATCGACTAGATTTTCTGCATACTCTGCAAATTTTTCGAATCTCGTGGGAGAACTCAGTCAAAATCCTCAGAGTCTTTCCTCTGACCTTTTCCTTTACAAGGAACCAAACGTTTCCAGTAGGGTTGGCGTCTGGCGATTGTGAGGGTCATCTTATCGTGAGCCCAAGTAAGCAGCTTCGCGAAGTGGTTTTCGTCCAGCAAAAGTTTCTTCAACGTGCTTCGGAATTTAACATCATGAGCACGAGGATGTTGTCGAATGTTCTCATGGGACACGTCATGAATATTTTTTTTTGCACGCCGCCACTGGTGTAGCATACAACTGCACAATATCGTGGAGCGTTAACCAGAATGTCGAATCCAAATTCAAAAAAACTTTAATCATACTCAATAAAATTTACAAAGTTGGTTTACACTTTGTGAATTCAGTGAATGCGCTCTTTAGTACATTCATCCACTGTAAGGCCTTACGGCTTGCTGGTGTTCTGCATAGTTGGTATACCAGTCCTTATGTACCCGATAATCTTTTAGTTATTTCCGGATGTTTATCCTTTAATGACTATTATTATTTGTATTTTTTTGTGAAGGTAGTTTGGCTATTGTTATTAAAATTAAGGTAATTTTTTAATTTAGCCTGTTTTTTTTTAATAAAAAAAACCCGCTTGAACTAGAATGTAAGGTTACACCCAGTTACCAGAGCGTTCTTAACTTTCGAATAGGTTCCTTAACAGGTTTCCTAAATAAATTTAATAATAAAAAATTATACTAGAAATTGTTACCTTTTAAAATAATTACTTCCTGACACAAAATATTAATTACACAAGTTTTAAATTCCAATGTTTTATTATAATAACTAAAAAATTTTAACACATGTAATTCACTAAAATTTTATTTGCTGTTTGTAAAACAGATAGCCTAATAAATAAATTGTTGTAGTTGGTCGAAAGTCGTTCACTTTGTTCGACTTTCTTTTGTTCTACACAAGAAATTCTATCTCTATTTTCAGTCGTTACCGATATAGAGCATTCAAGTTATCATAACAAATTTTAACTTTTAAGTGGCTCACTCAATTTACTTTAAATTTTTGCATGTCATCAGTCAAGTTCAAATTTGACAGTTTATGGGGCCAACTAGGCTTTTTTAAATAGCACACTCTATGTATAAGCAAACCATTAAATATAATATTTCATAATAACAAATAGATGCTTATACCGCACTCTGTCGGCGACTTACTAAGTCTATTCAAGCAGAGCGGCACAGCACGGCTGGCACTTATTGCAGAAACGCACCTTTCTCGAGCTTACCGCTCGAAGGCATAGATGGCAGCATTGGTATAACAACTAAAAACGAATCGAAAAGACTCGCATTTTTAGAAGTTACCAAAAGTGTTCTTCGTATTTTTTGGGATGGTTCAGCAAATACGAAGAACACTTTTGGTAACTTCTAAAAATGCGAGTCTTTCCGCTTCGTCTTTAATTGTTATACCAATGCTGCCTAGAGTTTTTCAGTTCGTTTATAAAAATATATAACTCTTGATGTTTATTTTAAGTCGTTAACGATAAACAGGGTATCCAATTATTGAACGGAATTGTAACTTTTAAGTCACTCACTCAGTTTACCCTTTTTCTATTTAGGGTATCGATTTTTTTCCAATATACCTAGTTTTTTGTAATGAAGTTAAATATGTAACAAAAAAAACCACATGTCAAATTTGATAGATTACAAAGCCAAATAGAATTATTTTAAATGACACTCTCTAGGTACGAGTATATCATCAAATAGTAATTTTTCAGTCCTTTACAAAAATATATGTCTCCTGATATATTTTTTATATCGTTAACGATATACAGGACATTCAAGTCATTAAACGGAACTTTAACTTTTATGTCACTCAATTTATTAGCTTCCTATTTGACATAAGAGAGAAATTTAGTTTTTTTTTATGAAGGAGCTAAATATAATTTCGATAAACTTGTTATTTGTCAATACATGGTAAAGCTGACTCTATTTTAAATGGGACCCTCTGCACACTATTAAGTAGTTCTTTGGAGTCCTATTTTAAAAATATAGAGTTTTTAAAAATGGTTTAATATGAGATAAAAAGTTTTAAACGTACTGAACTAAATTTCGTTTTAACTGTGTATATTTTTGCGTGAAAAATATAAGATGATTTCATACATATATATGAATTTCGTGAAAATGTATACCTTAGATCAGTTAACCGAATGCCACAACTACAAATTTCTTTATTCTAAGATTCTTATTATTGTTTTGTAATCCTGAATAATCCTGCTGTTGATCACAGTTCAAAATAAAACTAATTGTGCTAAGCCTGTAAGAAAAAACATTTTTGCAAGTATCACAAGTAAAAATATTTTAATTAGCTAACTTTGACTTTGGCCAGTTAAAAAAACTGCTTATTTATTGTAATTTTTAAAATGGTATTACATTTTAATGCAAAAGGTGCTCATTGTGTAAAAGTAAAATATAAGAATACGAAAATTTTATAGTTGTAGTACTTGATAAACTGATCTAAGGTGTAGATTTTCACGAAATTCATAAAAGTGTCATAATCTCGAAATCTAAAGAATTTTCACTAAGATTATATCTGCATCAGCCATCGAAGGGAATGCGTTTTGTTTGAGAACCCATATATATATATATATATATATATATATATATATATATATATATATATATATATATATATATATATATATATATATATATATATGTACTATAAATATATATAGTATATATATATATATATATATATATATATATATATATATATATATATATATATATATATATATATATATATATATATATATATGTACTATAATATATATATAGTATATATATATATATATATATATATATATATATATATATATATATATATATATGTATATATATATATATATATATATATATATATATATATATATATATATATGTATATATATATATATATATATATATATATATATATATATATGCAAACAGACTGAAAAATGTAACTTAATAGTTTGATGTAAAGGGCGTTATTTAAAAAAATTCCTAGTTGGCTTTGTAATCTGTCAAATTTGACAAATGACAATTTTTTTTCTCTTATATTTGACTTCCTCATAAAAAACTAAGTTGATTAGTGAATTTTTTTTTTAATTTGCCAAATAAGAAAATAGTAAATCCCAATGAGCCACTTGAAAGTTAATATTCGGTTCAATAGCTTGAATGCCCTGTATATCGGGAACGACTTAAAACAATTATGGAAAGATATGTTTTTGTAAATGGAGTGAAAAACGCTATTTAATAGTGTACTTACCTGTAGAGCAAGCTATTTAAAAAAATTCTCGTTGGCTTTGTAATCTGTCAAATTTACCAAGTGCCAAATTTTTCGTTATCATATTTGACTTTCCCATAAGTTTAGGAGCAAAATTTTTTTTTGATACTCAAAATAGGTAGAGAATAAATTGAGTGATTTAAAATTCGATTCAATAACTTGAATGTATATAAGTAACGACTTAGAATGAGTATCAAGAGATATATTTTTGTAAACGGACTGAAAAATTTAGCGATGTGCTCATATATAGAGGGTGTCATTTAACAAAATCCTAATTGTCTTTGTAATCTGTCAAACTTGACAAATTGTACGTTGTCATATTTATAGCTTATTTATAGCATATTTATAGCTTCTTCATGGAATACTGAGTTAAGTACTGAAAGAATTTTCTTGGTATGGTTAATAGAAGACGAGCAAATTAGATGAGATACTTAATAAAATGGGCCTGTACACTTCGAGACTCTTCTTTTCTTATGACATATTTTTTTCCTATTATTTCGAGTATGTAATTAACAGTTTACATGTGCAACAGGATAGATCTGTACTCTGGTTCTTGTTTATGAAACATTGTTCAACAACTAATAACAAATTTTGTAACTGTAAAAATATTACCCTAGTATAATAGCTAGTTACTGTTCCGTACAGAACACTTATAAGATCACTTCGGTGTCTGTCTGTCCGTCTGTCACACCCGATTTTCTCCGAAACTATTTGACATAGAAAGGGAAGTTCAAATTTGGCACTAATATAAATTAATCGGCTGCTTTTACCCGCAAAACCTAATGACCCAAATACAATATGTATTCGTCATTATAAAGAAAATTTAACTGCAACAGAATTCAATAGACCTTTGTAGTAATTTACGTCCAGGCAATGAAGCATATTCATAGAGACATTAAACCTATACAACGCAACTCAAGTAACATAAGTCACAGTAATCTGTCAATAAACTTGCACATCATTGGCAAGAAGTCTTGGTGTATAATGGGCAGCAAATCAATCAGTAAATAGTCCACAAGATGTTTACAGCACAATTCATTAACTTCTTATAAATGATGAATTTTCACCTCAAGTGTCACCGCATTTACCTTGTTAAAAGAATATAACAAATGTTTTTCTGTAACATAATAAAAAAAAGTCAACAAATTAATAAAGGGAAATTTTTAGGCAGTCTTTTTAGTGTTCTGTACTTCGGTGCTTGTCCGTCTCTCACATCCAATTTTCTTCGAAACTATTTGACGTAGAAAGTTGAAATTTGGTACTAATATAGGAATTGATGGCCCCATCAGAGCCGTGTAGTTCTGAAAGTTAAACTTTGACTTAAGGGATTAGTTTTGGGGGGTGAAATCCGAAGTGAAAAAATATATTTTACGAGTGGGTGTCAAATGAAAGCTTGTAAAAACAAGAGTTCAAAAATACATATGATGTAATACTTGCGCACACTTTTCTTTGTATTAATATTAAAAAATTGCCAAAAACCGCTGTCCCCCATCCTAACTCTAAGAGTACCGTTCAAAAAATTTCGAAAACATCCTGGAATATTCTCTATAAAGTGTGCATTGAGCGAGAATCATCACGCTTCGTAATTTATCTGATATAAAAAAAATCTATTTGACTTGACGAAAAGTACTGATGAATTTGAAAAAATTCTAGAATGTTCTCCACAAGAGGTAGATTGAATGAATCAATTTTCAACAAATATCGGAAACAAACTTTGTTGAAAATTCATTTGGGGTGTGTTTTGTTTTTTTTTTTTATTTTCAAAGCAGTCACGGTACGGAACACTAATTGAATAAATTTAACTTCCACTTGACCGGTTTTTATAAATAAGGTGCCATAATTTTTTTTCATTAGCTGAACACACACGACGCAGCGATAATCTTTAAATCACTACATGGGCGATGTGGTTGTGCTCGGTAAAAAAACACATTACTAGGTATAGTAAATCCCAAGATGTAAGATCCTTCCTTTTTGCTTTTTCAATGGGGCAATAAACGATCCTTTTAAGGTTTTCTGCATAGTTGCCAGATATTACAATAAACGTTTTTTTTATTTTACCTGCTTTGTATACCGCCTTCACTTGCACCTGCAATTATATTGGATCTATTTTTACCCATATATTTACTACCTGGCAACCCGGTTTGGAGCCCGACCACAGAACTTTTTGAAAATTGGTTTCAAAATTCCCTTTTTGCCAAATGTTCCCGAACAGAGTGTTAGAGTTATGGACAATGCAAGTTACCATAATCGCTACTAAATAAGGTTCCTAATGCAGCCAACACCAAATCGGAAATACAGGAATATATGACTTTTATTTTGACTTTAGGTATTAAAAAGTGATCTTTTGGAAGTTTTGAAAGACTATAAATTGAAAAAGAAATATGTTTGTGATAGAATGGCTGAGAAAGTGGGACACGCTGTTTTGCAGCTTCCTCCGTATTATTGTGTATTTAATCCAATTGAACATATTTCGCATCAAGTTAAATAAAAAATAAGGGCACAAAATGTTTCCCCTACTTTAAGCGTGTCAGTTGGAATTAGTAAAAAAAGGTAAAAATGATATACCTTGTGAAAGCTGGAAGAATTCCATTCAACACGTTGTTAAAGTTGAAGATTCACATATTTATGTAAATAATATAAAACTACTGATAATTACCTCAGCTGATGACAGTGATAGTGAAACCGAATTAGGCTTAAGTTAAAATATATTTTTATTTATACAATATGTCCCCTCTTGTAAACCCCATTCAGTCAAACTGTATATTTGTACTTCTCATCCATTTGTTTTTACATGCATCTATAAATAAACATCTCAAAAAACACTTATAATTTTATTTATTTGCACTAATGAATAAAATTTTTAAGTCCATCTCTGCAACCTATCATAAACAAAACGTCAGAATTTTTATATTGCCCACTTAAAACGGCAAAAAATCAGGATCTTATATTTTGGGACAGGCTATACTTGGTTATCGTTACCCCAAGAAAGGGCTTCTTCTGAATTTTTGTATTGTATAATTTCATGTTGTCGGTGGAAATTTTCGTTTTAATCGACTAAAATAATTAACGATGCTAATAAGTTAATATGATACTTCGAGCTCGTGCGGCTTTAGTTGATTCCGCTGGTGCCCTAGTTCTGATGACGATGTTAAATTTCAGGTTAGTTCAAGTCAAACAGAGAGGCAAATCGACAGAACTGAGAACTAAGTTTTTCCTCATCTAAGGGTCCTAAAGTCTGAAGAAATAAGAAAATCTTCGAGGATAATTTTTTTACGGATACAACACTAGGGCTTCGTAGTGACATTAATAATCATGTGAACGTATCTTTTAGAGCTTCTTTAGTTTACAAAAAAAAGTTATTAAGAGTTCCATTTCAATATCCACTGCCACAAGAGTAGCTTTCATATATGATGTATTTTTCACTACGATACTGGTTTTGTTAAAACAATTTATATTATATATTATAAAATTACCTATCTTACATTATAATCTTCGGCTAAAAATTAGGAATATAAATTGTCATTAAAAAAGCGTACCAAACTTGATAATTCAGTGGGCAAACAATACTAATTGGGACCGCCATGTTATCACAATGATTCAAGGGATGTTAATTGGTACAGCGCCCCTTTTGCAAGGTCTATTGCCACCCTTCTGTAACCTTTCTGAAAAAAGTATAGTTGTCACCAGTGGTTTGTTTTTAAGGTTTATTTATTTATAGTTCGTGTTTATCCCGTAAACACGCTAAAAGGTGATATTAAAAAAAGGTGGTAATTTAAATAAAACAGTATTCTGAATTTGATGTGTAAAGTAGTCTACTATGCTATATCAGCGCATAAAATAACTTATTTAAATGATTAAATTAAACGTTTATTTGAAACCAAATAATTCTGTTAAAGTCATTTGAAGAAAACATTTTTAGATTTTAATACATGTATGCGATGTTTTATTAAAAGAACTTTTCCAGGCATGGTTTAATTGATAACAATCTTGGCTTAGTCACTGATATTATTCTGTTAGTTCAGGTTAGTTCTTTTCGGGTAATCGCGGTTGTTATGGTAACCGTATAAAGTTGGATTTAGCTGTTATATATATATATATATATATATATATATATATATATATATATATATATATATATATATATACATGTGTATATATATATATATATATATATATATATATATACATGTATATATATATATATATATATATATATATATATATATATATATATATATATATACAATATATACATGTGTATATATATATATATATATATATATATATATATATATATATATATATATATATATACAGTAATACCCCGCTTTACGCGAGGGATACGTTCCGAAAAAAATCGCGTTAACTGAAATTCGCGTATATCGAGGTTTATGATTAAACATAGTCAAAATT